>CM022951.1:53494483-54120996 GCA_012931725.1 Litsea cubeba | reverse complement strand
TGGTTATGCTCTAATCAAAAGGCTATCTCTGTTATGATTCTAAACCAAAAGATTCGAGTATCTCGCAATGTCGTGTTTTTTGAAAATCATATTTTTCCAAGACATGGTGATTCGAATGACTCTGTCTCGTTCTCTTTTTTTACCATCATTTTCAGATACAATGCCTCCACCTGTTACTCGTTTTAAGCCAAATTTGTGTTAAACGACGGAATATTACAGGTGTTCCTGCCTCTGGTCTCCTCGCTACGCCTACCCTGATTGTAACTGATCCTGCAACCTGATCCACCTCCGGAGCCTCCTGCTCCTGATCCTGCACCTAATCCACCTCCGGAGCCTCTTGCTCTTCGCCGATCCATTCGCACACACAAAGCCACCTGATCGATATGGCTTTAACTCATGCTTCATTATTAACCACTTTGTCTTCTATTTCTATCCCTCACTCGTACTCTCAGGCAGTGCAGCATGATTGTTGGAAACGGCTATGCGGGAAGAACTTACTGCTCTTCAAACAATCATACTTGGGACATTGTTCCCTGTCCTTCATCTGTCAAACCCATTGGCTGCAAGTGGGTATACTCGGTGAAATTAAAGTCTGATGGATCATTGGATCGCTACAAAGCCCGTCTAGTTGCACTTGGAAACAGGCAGGAGTATAGTATCGACTATGAGGAAACTTTTACTCCAGTGGCCAAAATGACAATTGTACGTACAGTTTTTGCAATAGCCGCCTCTCAGTCATGGCCCCTATATCAGATGGATGTGAAGAATGCTTTTCTTCATGGGGATCTTAAAGAGGAAGTCTACATGCGTCTCCCTCATGGAATTCCTTCCTCTTCCAAGACCGATGTTGCTCGATTACGATGCTCATTATATGGCCAGGCACCAAGCCTGGTTCGACAAATTCCGAACCACTCTCCTTCAGCTTTCTTTCATACAGAGCCCGGATGATCCTTCGATGTTCACACTTCATTCATCCAGAGGATCCACATTCTCCTTGTGTATGTCGATGATATCATTATTACTGGCCCTCACAGTGATATGATCCGACAGATACAGGCCTCTCTACAAGATAAGTTTCATATGAAGGATTTGGGACCTTTGAATTATTTCTCTTGGGTTTGGAAGTTCCAATCAACGAAAGGCTTGTTTCTTCATCAGCACAAATATGCTACTGACTTAGTGGATCTCGCCGATCTCGGTGATTCTAGCCCAGTCGACACACCGTTGGAAGTAAATGCCAAGCTTCATCAACAAGACGGCGATCTCCTCCTGATCCTACATTCTATCGTCGTTTGGTTGGTAGCCTTATCTATCTAACCATTATTCGACCAGATCTCTCTTATGCTGTTATCTGGTCAGTCAGTTATATGAACGGCCCACGGCATCATCATTTGGCGGCCATCAAACGGATTATTCGATATATCCTTGGTACCTTTACCGCAGCTTATTCTTTCCAATTGGCACACCTCTTACACTCACTGCTTATTCTGATGCGGATTGGGCTGGCTGTCCGGACACACGTCGTCTACTACAGGATGGTGTGTTTACTTGGGAAAGAAGCTCTGGTTTCCTGGAAATGTAAAAAGCATGATAGAGTCTCCAAATCTTCCACGGAATCCGAATACCGAGCCATGTCTTTCGCTTGTTCTGAGATCCTATGGCTATGTGGGTTACTTTCCGAGCTTGGATTCTCCCAGACTTAACCGACTCCTCTTCATGCTGACAACACAAGTGCCATTCGGATCACTGAAAATCCGGTGTTTCATGAGAGGACCAAGCATATTGAAGTGGACTGTCACTTCATTCGGGACGAGTATGATTGCAAAGTTCATTACTCTTCCTCATATTTCCCCACTGAGTTTCAGCTTGCTAATATCTTCACCCAAGGGCCTTCCACGCCCGCGGCATGAATTCCTGGTTCGAAATTGTTGCTGGTTGATTCACCGCATCAATTTGAGGGTGGGTGTTAAAGCATAAACTTGTATGATATTTGGCCCAACCCACTTGTATGATATAGGCCCAGCCAAGTGTAAATAGGAGACCTAGTCATAATGGTACAGCAAGATAGATTGTATACAGCTCGATAGATTCATTGTCTTTCCATTCTTAGAGATCTAATTGATCTAATTAGGTTTTAATTCCTTGATTTGTAGCCTAATCTTAGGCATTGTAAAGTTTATTTAAAGAACAGAAATCCAAGATGACAGGATCATCGAATGAGAATATGTTCACAGAATTTCTCTCTCTCTCTCTCTCTCTCTCTCTCTCTCTCTCTCTCTCTCTCTCTCTCTCTCTCTCTCTCTCTCTCTCTCGTTTCAGTATTCTTTTCAATTTGCCTATGAATGTCATTTTTAAGAACTCAGCGCCTCTTGACACTCCTGCTTCTGGCCTTGTTTGCCAGGTACCCAAACTCTCAATTATAGCATCAGTTGTATGCGACCTAACATTGACTGTCTCATAATCCTCCTCTGCAACAGTAATAATGTAATCGGGGCTATCACGAAAATTCCTGTGATACCGTTTTTGGTGCCACAAAGGCATTCTGTCCGAAAATTGAGGTCTTTTTTTTTTATTTTAATGATGACTATATTAGTTATAATTAATTACAATATAAGAGAAATAATACTGTAACATAAACCAGCCCAACTAGCCAGAACACACCAGGAACACCAAAAGAAAACAAAAAACTATACACAACAAAGGAAAGGACATTTCCTCTTTACAGATTTTCAAGCCTACGGACACCATTCTTGGCAAGAACATTGGCTTTGAATTAGCACTTCTTTTGACTGGAATAAAGGAGGTGTTAAGTTGGCCCCCAACATTGAGATCCTGCATTGATGCAGGGCTACCAAAGGCTAAATATTGATCAATAGGCTAAATATGATCAATCTGTGGCAGCTACAGTTCTTCGTCCAATATCCATATTGGTTTTGAAGGGATGAAGCCTGGGTGATGCAAGGTGAGACCTCAAGCCACATGTGTAAGGCCTAAGTTGATTTGGGGATCTTTCTATTTTATTTAATTGTTATTAGTTACTAGTTTTATTTAATAAGTTATAATTAGGATAAGATTCTAATTTGATTAGTTTTCTAGTTTAATTAGGTTTCCTAGGCTCTAAGTCATGTTTTCATATATATATATATATATATATATATGGCATTGTAGATAATAGATTCTCAGAGTTGATTAATTGAATTTGGGCTTTCTAATTGAGGTGCGTCCCCGTTATCGTCTCTGCGAAGACTTTTCAAGTGTCTTCAGACACGTGCTTCGGCACTTCCCCACAAGCCCTAGCCCTCTAGCCTGCATCACCGGGTCAAGAAAATAGGATTTAAGTGTGGGTCTCCACTTCAGTGTTCTTATATTCCACTTGTGCACTGTGTACAATTAGTAAAATTATGATCAAAGCCAAGATCAAGATGTTGAAGAACTTTAAGTGGTTGGAAGAAATCTATTCTATGCCTTCAGAAAGGCATCCTTTTACTTGACTACATGGGAGAGAGTTTCAGGCACCTATGAGCTTCTTATGAGCTTTGGGATAAATCTTCTAAGATTTGTTCCAGCCCGACGCTGTTTATATTTAGCTTGGTGGGCAAAAATTGCTGCCTTGAGATGAGGTTTTGAAGATCTTGTAGTCAAGAGGATTACTGAAAAGCAGTGTTGGCCTTGTCTTATTATCATATACTCCTGTTAAAATATTCTAGGATATGGAAAGGAAGAGAAAAATAAATTTCACTCGGTCAAATGATCTCAAGTTTGTAAGCCTGAAGCTGAAGGTGGTTCGGGCATTAGACCAGTGAAGGAAATGAATCTGGCCCTTCTCGGTAAATGGTTGTGGAGGATATGAGATGACTCTGATGGGTTGTGGAAATGGATCATATCTTCCTCTGAAATGGCGGGCTAATTTGGGAATCCTTGCCCCACTTTTCTTTTGTAAGGACCTTTGGGTGGGGGAGATTCGCCGAGTTGCTAATCAATACATCCAAAATGCCCAGCGTTAAGGGTGCGGCAAACTAACTACGCGACATGGGGCCTTTTTGCCTCATACGCTCGCACACAAGACGCGACATAGGCCTTTTTTTGCATTGCATGGATTCGAACCCGAGACGTGTTGGCTCCGATACCATCTCAAGTTGCTAACCAGTACACCTAGGAAAGGTGCATCAAACTAACTACTTAACAGAGACTCCTCTAGCTACAACATTCCCAAATATGTTTCTCTGTGCTAGTAACCAAGATGCTAGAGTTGTGGATTATATGGAGAGGATAGGTGATTCCATTCTGTGGGGGCCTATCTTCAGAAGAAATCTCAACAAGATGGAGACTTCTCAATCTCGGGCTTTAATGGAGCTTCTTAGCAAAGTCTTCATTCCAAGAAATGGGAAAGATAAACGAATATGGATGCCTTCAGCTAACAGTTTATTCTCAGTGGTCTCTCTATTTCTCGCCATGACTAAAAGCGCTGCCGCGAACAATGCTAACATCGCCTATTTGTGGAAGTTGAAGGCTCATCCAAGGGTCGCTGCATTTGGCTGGACGGTGGTTCTTGCTGGTATCTTAACTATGGACAATCTAAGGCATCATCATGTAATAGTCGACAATGATTTCCCTATGTGTCTATCAGATGAGGAAGCAATCAACCACCTGCTTCTCAATTGTATTTCAGCCCAATTCAAATGGAAGATGATCTTCAGTTGGTTCTATTTCAGTACCCCTCTGCCTCGTTCTATTCCAGCTTTATTTCAGTTTTGGCAGCTGGGTGTAGGTTTTAGCCGAGGCCGTATCATGTGGAAACTATCTTTTCTGGCAGCCATTTGGTCTATTTGGAAGGAACGAAATAGAAGATGTTTTGAAGTTAAGGTGACAAGTGTCAAACATTGTTGATTGCTTGAGCATCTATGCTGCCTCAGTTCAAAGGTATTCAGGTTAATATCATCACCCAGATGGGAAGGAAGTGGTTGATTCCGAACCCCATCAGGTGCGACTTTCCCCATGTTGGAGCCCTCCTCCTCTAGGTTACCTGAAACTTAACTTTGACATTAGTGCGGCAGGAAATCCTGGTATGGCAGGGGTGGGAGATCTAGTTCGCAATGACAAGGGGGTCGTTCTCCTGTCCTATTCAGGTCCAGTGGGTTTTTTGTTCTATAAACAAAGCCGAGTTATTGGCTTTTAATAGAGGTCTGCAGGAAGCCTCTCATCTCAATCTGCAGAACCTTATTGTGGAAGGAGATTATGCCTATGTCATTCGGTGGGCGTCCAATTACCCTAATTATCCTTGGTATCTGGCTGATCTCATTGAAGAGGTGAAATAGAGGTCTAGCTCTCTGAACATTTCTTCCCTTCACATCATACACACTGCCAACGACAAAGCTAATCAGCTAGCTAAGGAGTCCTTAGATCTGAATTGTTGATTTCTATTGATTTTTAATTTGTTTTTTGGCTTTGGTAGCCTGGGTTATTTTTTAGAGGTCTGGGCTGCTTTTTTTGTGTCTGCTGGCTTTCCCTTTTCTGTTTTGTGTTCAATGTACTTCTCCTATACTGTACAGCTTTTTGCCATTATTACAGTCACCATTTTCAAAAGAAATATATTCTAGGATAAGTCTATTAGATAACATTAATTTTCGTCTGTTAGTTTTATTATAGCATTAGGTATTTAGGTTAGATCTTATTTTAGATCCCTGAGAAATTTGATTGTTTATCATGTGTCTCTATATAATCATCTTGTTATAATAGAACAAAGGTTTTATGTAGTTTTCCTTAAACTAGCATGCTGATAAAGCCACCCCACTGAACCTTTCAAGCGTCAAACCTTACAAATACCACCAGCAACACCTCCATCCTGATTATTTTCAGTTTTGGAGCTGCCATCAACTCATATTTTCATCCAACCTCTCTCTATAGAGCGGGCTACTGCAGATCATTGGACCCAGCAAGTTTTGCATTCACCAAACTCTGTACACAATTCCAGCCTGTCGCCTTGCTGTTACATAAACCGAACCTGATTATCTTTGGTCGTTTGGGTGTTGAACACAGACAACTTCCAACCCAATTCAGCTACTGTTGCTAAATGCAATAACTTCCTGAGCTGTTTGGCTTTGCATGAATCTGCTCTGGTTTTCCCTATATTACAGTTCTGTTGTGCACCAGCCACCATTTTTCTTCTTTATAATTGGCATGGATCTGCTTTCTTCACTGTTTTTTTTTTTTGTCATGGATGTTGTTGCAAAAGTTTGATTGTCCTCAGGTTTGTGTACAGTCAACCCCTTGGGTTTCTTATCTGTTCACAAAATAGGCATCATCACCATATCTTTGCAACTTGATGTCTCCTCTGATAAGCTTAGGATAAATTAATCTTTTGTTTAATTATCCTTCGATGAGAATGATGTATTATTTATACATGCATACAAGAGATTTGATTTTACAGATCCTGAAAATCAGGGATAACAAAGAAGAATCAAATGTGTTGTAAATCTCGGATATTGTGGATCTCGAAGCTGCTAGCTTGCTTATCTTCTGACGTGGGGATGTTATCCTTTGTTATGCTAATAGGCCCCCTCAAGCTTATGGGACGTGTTCGAACCATGAGCTTGTCTCGAAGTAAAATAAACCATGCAGAGGTTAAGCCTTTGGTGAAGATGTCTGCCAATTGATCAACTGTTGAGATGAAGTGCACAACAAGTTCTTTGCGGAGCACTTTTTCCCGTATGCAGTGATAGTCAATCTCTATGTGTTTTGTCCGAGCATGGAAGATTGGATTGGAGGCTAATGAAATAGCACCAACATTATCGCACCATATAATTGGTGTAGGCACCATTGGTATGTGAAGATCTTTGAGAATATACAGTATCCATGACAACTCAGCAGCAGAATGAGCCAATGACTTGTACTCAGATTCAGTGCTGGACTTAGCAACTGTATGTTGCTTCTTTGCACTCCATGAAACAAGATTGTTTCCAATAAAGACACAAAGTCCCATCGTAGACCACCTATCATCCGGGTTGCCAGCCCAATCCGCATCAGTGAAGCAAGTTAAGGCTAAGCTTGAAGACTTGGTGAACAGGAGCCCATGATTGATGGTCCCTTTAATATATCTTAGAATTCGTTTGACTGCTGACCAATGTGCAATAGTCGATGAATTAACACACCTGATTAACTGCAAAGGCAATATCCGATCTGGTCCAAGTGAGGTATTGGAGGGCACCAACAACATTGCGGTATTCTGATGGATCAGAAAGAGGGTCCCCATCAAAGATACTTAATTTGCTACCATTAATCACAGGAGAAGAATATGGCTTAGCGCCATCCATTTTGTATTTTTTTAATAAGTCAACAACATACTTTGTCTGTGAAAGAAATAACGAGCCATTGGTCCTACACACCTCTAGCCCCAAAAAGTAATGTAGTGGGCCAAGATCCTTCATGGCAAATGCCGAGGCTAATTTATGGATCAAAGAATTTATAGTAACTGGATTATTGCCTGTGAGAATGATATCATCGACATGTAGTAGTAGAATGATGAAGCTGTCCGAATTCCGCCAAACAAATAGTGATGGGTCAGTTAATGACGCATGAAATCCAATGTCACTCAAATGGGTGGTGAACCTTTCAAACCAGGCATGTGGAGCCTGTTTAAGTCCATACAAGGATTTGTGCAACCTGCAGACATGGTGGGGATGTTGAGTGTCCACAAACCCTTGGGGTTGTTGCATGTAAACCTCTTCTGTAAGTTCCCCATTGCGAAAAGCGGTGTTCACATCTAATTGTCTGATGGTCCAATTAAAATGAACTGCAAGAGAGAGAACAATTCGAATTGTAGTTGGCTTTGCTACAAGACTGAATGTCTCTGAAAAGTCAATACCTGCCTGTTGATGAAATCCTTTGGCTACTAAGCATGCCTTGTACCGCTCAATAGACCCATCAGCCCTGTGTTTTAGCTTGTAGACCCACTTGCAGCCAACTACATTCATATTTGGTTTTGAGGCAACTAGTGACCAAGTCCCATTTGTCTGAAGTGCTTCAAATTCAAGATACATGGCAACACGCCATTCTGAACTCTTTACAGCAATATTAAAGCAAGTAGGCTCTACTGGAGATGTTATGGTGCTCACAGTAATAATAGTGTGACGAGTGGCAGACAATATTTTCAGTTTGCGTGTGCCATCTTTGGTGCATGTCACCATTGGGTGTATAGGTGCATTGGTTGATGTACGCGATGCCTGTGATTCTACTGCCAAAGAGTTTGCAGTCGGTGCAGAGCAACTTGCACTAGTAACATGGACTGGTATGGGTCCAATCACTCGTAGAAATTCAGGTCCAGCAACTTGCACCGGGACCACATGTTCATGAAACGAAGGCTCCAAGTGCTGTTGTGAGATAGAATCAGATTGCATTCATGCCTCTGTTTGATGATGTTGTGCGACTGAATGTGGCTGGTGGGAGATGGTTTGTAGGTCCGTAGGTGAAGTGGGATCAAGCAGTTGTGCTTCATGCATTTGTGGTGCAGAAGGTGGGTTTGGTCTTGATGGGTCAACACTTGGCAATGTGTGGATGCATTTGTGGTTCGTAGTATAGGTGGGACATGCAGTTGAGAGCCATTGGGCAATAAAGGTGACCCCACTGGAAGTTGAGTTAAAGGCGGCAACGGGTCATTGCTATCCGGGGCAGAGGTGGCCAACTTGGACAAAGTATGAAAAGGAAAAATTATCTCATTGAATACGACATGCCGTGACAAAAAAAACTCTACCAGTTTCTTGATCAAGACACCGATAGCCTAAGTAATTTAGGCTATAACCTAGGAAGACACAAGGCTTAGAATGATATTCTAATTTATTTTTATTATAAGGCCTTAACCAAGGAAAGCAAAGACAGCCAAAGGAGCGAAGAAAGCAGTAATCTGGAAGACGATTAAACAAGCATTCCCATGGTGATTTATTTTTCAAAAATTTAGTGGGTAAGCGATTTATCAAGAAAATGGCAGTATTAAATGCCTCAACCCAATATTTAAGGGGCATGTGTGCCATAGCCAACAATGTAAGGCCCATTTCTACAATATGATGGTGCTTGCGTTCTGCAACTCCATTTTGTTCAGGAGTGTGAGGGCATGAGACACGATGGGAACCCATTGACTGCTAAAAAATTTTGAAAGCGCGTGCTCATGAACTCACCACCTCCATCAGACTAGAAAGCTTTGATTTTAGAAGATAACATATTTTCAACATGGGCTTTAAACTTGAGAAAAGTGACAAAAGCTTGAGATTTTGTGGTGATAGGATAAAGCCAAACATATTTTGTACAGTCATCAATAAAAGAAACATAATAACTATACCCACTGATTGATAGTTCAGGTGAGGAACCCCACAAATGACAATGTATCAAATCTAAAGGGTTGGAAGAAACAGAGGAAGAGAGAGAGAGAGAGAGGCAATTTTTTTACTTTTACCCATCTGACACGAGGTACAGATAGATGAAAGCTTTGGAGAGCCATCAACTGGTAACTGAAAGCTAGACGCAAGATGTTGAGAAACAGTAGACGCCGGATGTCCGAGTCGAGAATGCCAAATGGACGCGGGTACACGTTCACCAACATATGCAACTCTTCCAGCCTTATGAGATTGTGTGGGTAGCCTACTAAGTGGAAAGGGATAGAGACCATTTTCACTCTGCCCTCGGAAAAGCATCTTCCCCCTAGTTTTGTCCTTAATACAAAAACCAGAGGAGTCAAAAATGAACATGCAGTCGTTATGATTTGCAAAACGATGCACAGAGTGGTAATAGAATTTGACCCAATGTGAGAAATATGCAAACCTGCACCGTTGCCAACAGAAACTTTTTCAGACCCATGATAGTCTGACCAGAGAGAAAGGTTGCCAACATCAGAGGTTATATGATCTGTGGCACCCGTATCAGTGTACCAAGGTTGTTCACCTGGAAATTGGTTGGAAGTAGCCATGGCAGCAAGTTTGGTGGGTCGATGACGACCTTGATATGCGTAGTCCATGCGATGATAACAATCCAAGGCAGAGTGACCACCTATACTGCAGATCTGACATGGCGGTCATGGAGATGTGCGATTATTGTTACTAGTTGCGGCCCCATTGTTTTATACACACCTGTAGATTGATTGGAAGAGGAAGAACCACAACCCCAATTGTGGCCACGTCCTTGACGTCCACCACCACGAGTGGAACTCTGAGACTGCCCACTTTTTAGGGTAAAAAGCGCCGTGGTGGTTTGTTCAACGGGCGAATGAGAGGACTGATGGCGTACAATCCGCATCTCCATATTTAAAAGAAGCCCATGAACATAGGCAACGAATACCGGAGCAGACTGATTTGTGGCAGCCAAAGTCATGACAATATGATCATATTCTTCAGGAAGTCCATCCAAAATATATATGGGTTACTTGATCAGACTCGTCAATACAGTGACCTACTGCAGAGAGTTCATCCATAATAGTTTTTCGCTTCAAAAGATAATCAGTAATGGACAGATTCCTTTTCTGAAGACTTTGGAGTTGACGCTTCAACTCAATTGTGTGTACCCAAGATAAAGAAGCAAATTGTTGTTCAATGGCCGTCCAAACCGCACGGGCTGTGCGTAAGCCAACCACTTGGGATAATACATGCTTAGAGAGTGTGGCACGAATCCAACTAAGTAGATTTTGATCTTGCCTATTCCACTCAAGGAAGGCAGATGAAACAGTTGATGTAAATTTCTTATCACTGTCACAAGTAAACTTTTTCGGGCATTCATTGGACCCATCAACAAACCCCATCAGATCATGACTTAGTAATAGGGGTTCCAATTGTGAGCGCCACAACAAGTAGTTATGACGATCAAGCTTGATAGAGATCAAATTAGAAATGTTGGAAGTGATGAATGATGGATGAGAACCAGCAGAACTTGAAGAACTAGAGCTCGCCATGTAAATATATTGAAGGAGAGAGAGTAGAGTTGTAACCTGATTTGTAGAGTTGTTGTCAAGATGACACACGGACAACAACTAAGCTGTTGATGGTTGGATATAACTAGCACCAGAAGGCAGAAGCATGGAGCAAACGTGTGAAGTTGCAGAGAGGAAGTCAGTCATGCAACATGTAAATCAGCGTTGAACAACTGTTCCACAAAATCCAAAACCAGCAGCTTGTATAGTGGGCCACTATCGTGTAGACTTGCAGGCCAACAACGTGTAGATCAACCCAGATCTCAGGACGAACATGTTGAAAAATTTAGATATGAGAGAAGCCAAAATGAACAGTTACGACAGTGATGGCCAGAGAGTGGCAGCGATCATGAAAAGTCTCGATAGGATCGAAGACGTGAATCTGAAAGCTCTGATACCATGATAAGCTTAGAATAAATTAATCTCTTGTTCTATTATCCTTCGATGAGAATGATGTATTATTTATACATGCATACAAGGGATTTGATTTTACAGATCCTGAAAATCAGGGATAACAAAGAAGAGTCAAACGTGTTGTTAATCTCGGATATTTTGGATCTTGAAACTACTAGCTTGCTTATCTTCTGACGTGGGGATGTTATCCTTTGTTATGCTAATATCCTCCACCAGCAAACTTCATCTCCAAATTTACTTCTGGCATGGTCGACTGTTGCCAGAGGAACCATCTGGGGCCCATAGATCTTTGGACTGGGGGATGGAAAGATCCATGTGGGTGGACCCCAAATGTCAAATCTCAAGTAATCCGTGGCCTACAATTTTAACGACTATACTCAAACTAAAAGGAAAAAATTAACCCTCCTCGATCCAACGGTCTAGTCCATTTGGATTGGTACAAACTCATGAGATCGGATGACACATAGGGCGTGGGGGTTTCAATGGTCCATTCGAATCAATGATAAGTTGGCCGAACATGCTGTTTGGCATGGTAACCAAACCAGTGAATGTCACTTCTCGCCAGTGGAGTTCTTAGAATTTCAGTTTCAGCAATGCTACATTGCGCTTGAGCATTTACAAAACCGGGTGGGGGACGGTATCGAGAAAATTCATATAATCGCCAAACAAGAATTCTGAAGAAACAGGCCTCAAAGACCCCATTGTGGAAAACTCCATTCCACATCAAATTGATTGTTTCTCGGGTCTCTTCTCCATTGCCTCCGACCTTGGGGGTAAAGGTTGTGGACTCGATAACTGGAACTAGCTTTGGTGCTGTTTGGTTGCCTATTTTCTGGCATATATTTTTTACAGCCTGAAGCTGATCAGCTAATCATTCTTCTTGTGTACTGGGTAGATAGCATTCTAGTTAGCTACAACAATTTGAGTTGTGCGTTAATGCAACTAGCTCAAGGGTTTATAGCATATTATAATGCAAGCCGCCAATTATATGGTGGCTTTGGAAAAGACTTTCATACTTTCTTTTTTTTTTTGGTATCCCAACGTAGGGTTGACTCTCTATGTTTATTAGGAAAATTCAAATGATTGATCACAAAAATGTTAGAAAAACCTAGTGGTTTATAGTGGTCAAGCAGTTATGGACCTAACATTAGGTCTTGCCAATTATCCATCTAAGGTCATTAAATGGACAGTAAGACAATATATCTGATAGGCTAATGATTCTAATCATGTTGCATGATTAATTTGATGATAATACCAACTTTAATTTAAGTGAGTTTTTTTCACAAAGCTAATGTAAAGGGTGGTAGTTATTTTGAGTAATTTGGATTTTAGATATGTTCTATATTGATGGATTTAGAAATTATAAAGATGGGGCTAATATTAAACACCAACACTTAATATATTTAATCGATAAAGATTAAACAACGTAACAAGATATTAAGACTTAGGGAGATCTATATTTTGGCTTATAGGGTGTTTTAATGAAATATATATTATTTTCTAATATTTTTCAATATTCTGAAATTTTTTGAATATTTATTCATGGACCATGCAGCTACGAACTGCAATGTGGTAGCCGTGTCATATCATTTTTTTGGGATTGACCATGCTGGCTTTGAAAACCATGATAACCATTGCATTTATATTTCATAAATATTGTGGGAGATGAAGAAAAAAAAAGTCTTGGAATGTTTTCCACTTGATTCCAAGAATAAAGTGGTTTCATTAAAATTAGCGAAACATAATTTGTGGAATCCTCGTTGAAGAGTGAAAATGGAACATATTGATTGTATTTTGTGGTTATAAAACTTGGGAGTTTCTGATGATGGACATTCTTTTATATGGGATTCAAACTATTAAGAGCACTTTGTTTAGGGCCTTGGAACCCCAAACCCTAAGTTTGAGCTTGGTTAATTAAAAGCTCCTGCAAGCATGAAACAATACTGCTTAGCTTGCTAGTGACAAATGAAAAGGCAACTCAAAGCAATCAGACTCAGAGAGGTTCTTCTTATCTACTCATACAGATGTCAACACTTCAGCAACTAGATCCTCACAACCTGTGTTGGTATTTCTAGTAGAACATTGTGACTTGTGAGTTATAGGTTTTCAAATCTCCTTTCATTTAACTGTATGCATTTTCTTCTTCTCTTACCGGTCACACCACCAAAATGGTCTAAAAAGATTATCTATTATTTCGATACTAACATGTTCTTAACTGGGAATAGTCGGAGCCATCTATCTAATTGTAAAGGTACTCCTTCCCACTTGAGAAAGTAACAAGAGTTGCCTTGAGCTAATCTTTCATTTAATTTTGTTAACCAGAATGAAAGCTAATATGTTTTCTCCTACTCATCATCAGCGGATTCCCTAAATATTTCTCATTTTTGTCTATGAATCTCATACCTAGAATTGTAATTATGGATTTACATCTTTTTCACACGCACTCTTTCTGTTTCTGAAGTAAAAGTTAGATTTGTTGTTATAAGTTGTCCAGAGGCTTCACATTTGTCTTCAAGTAAATCTTTAATTTCTCTTGCTTCTCTAAGCAAGAAGAGGAGATCTCCCCTGAGGAAGAAGAAGAGATCTCTAAGGGACAGGGACAATTGGTGGGAAGAAGAGGAGAAAGAAGATGACAAATATGGCCTCCAGATCGATATTTTTCTGGCCTTTTCCTTTTTTTTTTATGCTATCAGCACCTTTGAAGAATGTGATTGACTGGTCATCTAGACCTCCAAATGTATGGGCAAGTAAGCTTGCTGCTATTATAAGCACGGGAGGAGGTTTTGGGGGGTGGCAGATCACAGTGCCATCTTCGACAAATTGGAGTATTCGTTGATCTTCATTTCATCAATAGGCCTGAATTATGCATACTTGAATTCAAACCTCCATAGAAATTTGATAGTGATGGCAACCTCATCCATAACGAGTCTAATTAAAAACTAGAACAAGATCTCTTATCATTGCAGGCATTTACAGGCTCCAGGGTAAATCTTGAAATTGCAGAGATTGGATTGAGCATTGCTGATTCTGGGGTATACTCAAATTGACACAGTTATGAAGGTATACTTACCAGCAGAGGCGAACCCAGGATTTTCATTTAGGTGGGGCTAAACCTTTGCTAGAATTTTTTCATATCAACAATAGCAAAAGAAAAAATGTATTCCATGTAAGTAGATGCAAAATATTTAACTATATCAACTTAATATATTTCTTGTTTGAAATGAGGAGTATTCATTTCTCCAAAATTTACAGTATAAGAGAAGTATACTGAAAACAAAAAAGTCTCCCAAAAAAATGAGGGTAAACCCCAAAAAATTCGGGATCAACCCGAAGAAAGAAGTACATATTAATGATTGGACATCAACTAACATACACTTCTCTCATCAAAAGTCATCTCAACCCCAAAACAAAGTTTTTTATAATTGCCCTCTACGGTTCTTCATGTTTTGAAAGCGTTGCATGATCGTCTCATCATCAATGCTATTGAATATGTCCTTTTCGATATACACAAGCAAACAATCATTCATACACTCATCTTCCATTCGATTGCGCAGTCGATTCTTAACGATTTTCATAGCAGAAAATACCCTCTCAACAGTAGCAGTGGCAACCGGTAGGGTTAGTGCTAATTTCAAGAGCAAATAAATTAAAGGATATGCAATGTCCCTTTTTGTTTCAATCATCTTCTGAGCAAGGCCGCTAATTCCTTTCACTCCAAAAAACTTACTATTGGTGCGCATATCAATGATATAAGTCGAAAGCTGACTATCAAGTCTCACCCGATCTAAGTCCGAAAAATCATTTGGATATAATTGAGAGAGCCGGATCAATTTTTTCTTATCGAAAGCAGAGAATGAATCACTTGGATCCAAGCATGCCATACAAAGAAGTAACTCAGTATTCACCACATTAAAGCGGCGGTTGAGCTCTTGAAGTTGCAAATCAATAGTAGCATAGAATATGTCGACTCGAAAATGATGGAGATTTGTCAATTCAGCTTTACGTCGTGATCGCTTTCGTCCAACAAACATATCATTCATATTGGGAATGATGATTTCATATTTATCACAAAATGAATGGACTTCAAATAGGAGAGAATCCCACCCACCGTCTCTCATCATTTGCAGTCGTTGCTTCGACACTCTCACTAGTTCCATGGCAGTGATAATATTTTGATCTTTTCGCTGCAATAACTTTGATAATTCATTGGTGATCCCCAATATATCTCTCATCAAATGCAATTTAAATGCAAAATCAAAATCATCCAATACACTCAATAAGTTAATGGCAGAGCCTTTGTGTTCACTCGTATTATCATCTAAGATAATTTCAAGCACATCAACCACTGAGGAGAACATGAGTAGCAGGTTAATCAATGTATCATGATGCGAGCCCCAACGTGTATCTCCCGGCCTCTTGAGGCTAGTCTTCTGATTCAAACCCCGTCCACTTTCAAGTTTGCCCGATTCGAGAGCATCAACGATTTTAGTAGCTTGTATATTTTGGAGCATGTCGTGACGTTTGCAAGAGCCTCCAACGACATTCAACACCATAGAAACCGATTCGAAGAAAGCGTCAATTAAATTGTTATCTCTTGCAACAGTAACGAGTGTCAACTAAAGCTGATGTGCAAAACAATGAACATAGAATGAGGTGGGATTCTCATTCTGAATGAGCCTTTGCAGTCCATTAAGCTCACCCTTCATATTGCAGCCGCATCATAACCTTGCCCACGCAAACTTGGCATGCTCAATCCATGCTTAGAAAATATCGCTTCAATGGCCAGCTTAAGTGATTGAGCTTTAGTGCCTGCAACATGTTCTATGGCTAAAAACCGCTCAATCACACATCCCCGCTTATCCACATAGCGTATAACAACTGCCATTTGCTCTTTGATAGAGATATCCCTAGATTCATCCACCAAAAGAGAAAATGGTGCATCTCCAAGCTCGGAAATGATAGCTTGAGTGGTTTCTATGGCAGCCGCATTCACAATGCCTTTTTGAATCTTAGGGGAGGTCAATTTTAGATTCTCAGGAGCATTTTCCAATACTACTATTTTAATAGCTTCATTCTGATTGGCAAGTACTTGTAGAAGCTCAAGAAAGTTACCCATATTGTTTGAATCTTCAGATTCATCATGACCTCGAAAAGGCAATCCTTGGCGCAGAAGAAATCTAACAGAACCAAGTGTTGCCTTCAAACGGATTCGATAATCTGTTCGAGCTTGACTTGATTGCTTGAAAATAATCGTCTCTATGTATTGCTCTTGATTCAATAAGTTCTGACACTTCTCATATGCTTGATTATGAACACTATTCGGTCCTCCCACATGATTTTCAATTCTTTCTTTTTTCCTCCAACTTTTAAATCCTTGAGTTATAAAAGCATCATAACGCGTTTCCTCCCCAAAAAGATAACAACACATGCAAAATGCAACATCTTTTTCTATGCTGTACTCCAACCAACTGTCGTAATCCTTAAACAAAAAAGGATTAAATCGCCTCTTATCTTGTCCACACCCCGTATAAGGAAACTTATGCTCACGAGGCTGACAAGGGCCCTTTGTAGATATGCTCTTCGGACTCGGTCCCTATCCATAGGATAATAACTTGAGATTGTATTCCGCAACCCAGGATCTGCGGGAAGATTAGTCAAGTTAACCTCTACACGCCCTTTCTTCGAGGATGATGGCATTTCATCATTCTTATCATTCTTTGGAGTTGGAGACGGTGGATTGGTACTTGATTGTTTTTTGTAATATTTTTCCATATCTGATTCAAAGATAAGGTCAATTACATCAAAATCCTCGCCAACCACCAATAATCACCATTTATATTTTATAGCATACGTTAAAGATATAATTTTAAACAATTTCTTCTTTTATAAGGAATCCTACAACTAATACTTGATTTGTAAATAAACTTTTAAGCGACAACACCCAAATCGCAAATCCACAAGAAATTAGCACCACACCACCCAAATTGAGAACATCACATCTATTCACATGCATCTCCTTATCTCATTTACAGATTTACCCAAATAAAATAAAATTAAATTAAATAAAAAATCACAACTAAAAGAAGAAACAGGGAACAACAGCATCCTTTTTTTTCATTTTTAACCAAACACTAAAGGGCGACTGAGAGTCTGAGTATCTGAGATCATCACTTCAAAAAAAGAAGAAGAAAAGGACGAGAAGAAGCAATTATATAATACAACGATAAACAAGCTATGTGAGATCTGCCCATCACACACAGAGAGACAACAATTTCATCTCATTGGTCCATCAAAATCCAAATACACCGAGCATCATCAATCATTAATCCACCCAGGTTGGCAATTTCAATGATCAGGCTCTCCCGGCCTCATCCAACAAATACAAAAATCCACGACAAGTCAACACCCAAACCAGACATGATACACATCTTCTACTTGTACAAGATGTCAAGACCCTAACCAAAGGGTGAAAAAATACCAACCTTATCCATACAGACCACAACGATAATTAACAGTACAAAAAAAAAAAAAAAAAAACAAAACAAAACAAAAGAGATCCAAAAGCAAAATAAACCAAGCACCATCAATCAACATCCAAATAACCTAATTTCTATGGTAGAGTTCAAATAGAGAAATCCAATACCACCCGTCCACCACCACTCTCTCAAAATTAACACATATACACTCCTCCTCCATGTATAAAATGCTCCCCACAAAAACCCCAAAACGCCAAGAGAAGAAATAGCTATCCATAAACCATGCAAAGATTAACAAATCAAACAAAATAGAAATACAGAATGCAACACAACTAAATGGCCTACCCGGCTACCCAGGCAAACTCCCAATCAAGGAAATATTTCTCATTCAAAATGTGTAACTTTAGACATCATGTCTATTCCACAATGTTGAGGAAGAAAATCAGGAGCATCTCTTCAGAGATTATATCAACACCTGCAAGGTGTCATTCTTCAGTAGAGCATACTGACTTGCTCATCAAAGCCATTGATTTCAATAAAGAAAGAAAATGTCATCTGAAAGAAAAACTCTCATTCATCAACAATTAGTTTAGTCTACACAAGGGACGTCTCAATTCCAATTTCATTCCACTTGTCCATCAATATCAAAATAAACCAAGCATATCATCATCGTCATCAATTCATCCTAAGTTCTATAATAGTCAAAAGGGAAAGAACAACACCCTTTTTTTCATTTTTAATAGAACATGGAACAACAGAGGGCACTGAAAGTCTGAAATCATCACTTCAAAAGAAAAAAAGAAAACTAAAACATAAATCCTATGGTGCAAAGGAGGAAGAGGAAACTACACAAACCCTAGCCAGAGAGGGAGAGGGAGAGAGGGACTTGGTCCTGAAGTCTTGAACAGTCGAAGCCTCGAAGGAAGAGGGTAGGTCGGAAGAGGCTGAAGAGCCGAAGAGCATAACTGCGGAAGAGCATAAGAGGGAAGAGAGGATTCTGGAATTTTTCTTCGTTCTCCCTTTCTTGACCTGGGGCAAGCATTTTTATGATATGGGGCGTGGGACAAGGCCCAATACAATTTAATAAGGATTTTGGATTTTGACTTGGGGCGACCGCCCTAGGTCTTATAAACTTCGGTCCGACCCTGGTGGTGCGAGTGGAGTACAGTGAAGATGGGGGAGAAGAAGATGGAGAAGAAGAGAAAAAAGAAGAAAGGGAAAGAAAGAAAGAAAAGGAGACGGGTTCAGGGGTGTAGGATGTATGTTGCGGTGAGAAGGTGGTGCGGTGAATTAATGGCGAGGTGGAGGTGTAACAGGCGTGCAAGAAGGAGAGAAAGGGGAGAAGGTGAGGAAAGGAAGAGAAGAAAAGAAAAGGAAAAATAGAAAAGGAGATGGGTTCAGGGCATGCGCAGGTGGTGTGCGTGCAGGCGAGGAAGAAGGACATGGAGAAGAAAAGGAGGGGAGGAAAAGAAAGAAAAAGAAAGATCTGTGAAGGGAATAAGAAGAGAGGAAGTGCACAGGTGTGGTGTAGTGGAAGAAGAAGGAGGAGGAAGAGGAGAAGAGAGGGAAGAGAAGAAAGGGAGTGTAGCAGCTAGCAGCGTGCAGGTGGCAGTGTGTAGTGGGGCTGAGTGAGGAGAAGCAGCGCAGGTGGGGTGTAGGGAGAGAGGAAGTGAGAAGAAGAAGAGAAAGAAAAAGAAGAGAGAGAGGGTGGTGCGAGTGGAGTACAGTGAAGATGGGGGACAAGAAGATGGAGAAGAAGAGAAAAAGAAGAAAGGGAAAGAAAGAAAGAAAAGGAGACGGGTTGAGAAGGTGGTGCGGTGAGTGAATGGAGAGGTGGAGGTGTACCAGTCGTGCAGGAAGGAGAGAAAGGGGAGAAGGTGAGGAAAGGAAGAGAAGAAAAGAAAAGGAAAAATAGAAAAGGAGATGGGTTCAGGGGTTCAGGGCATGCGAGAAGAAAAGGAGGGGTTCAAGGGATGCGCAGGCTGTGTGCGTGCAGGAAGAGGAAGAGGGACAGTCGGTGATGCAGGTGGAAGTGCAAGGTGGTGGTGTGCAATGTGTGGTGGTGATGCAGGTGGAAGTGCAGGGTGAGCGTGGGAGGAAGAAGAAGATGGAGAAGAAGAGAATGCCTACTTGGTCCAGGAGTCCGAGCGTGAGAGGCGATTAGCGCTGCCTTGGAAGGAGATGGTCGAAGAGACTGATCTTTGCATGGGGCTGTGAGACGGAGATGATTATAGGGAGATGGGGATGAGATCTGGACGGAGGAGAAGGGGATGAGATCTCGACAAAGAAGATGAGAGGGAGAGGGTGATGAGATCCGGAGATAGAATGACTGGAATTTTGGAGGGGATGGGTTCTGCGCGTGAGATGGGATGATAGAAGGCTCTGCGCGTGTGATGAGATGATAGAAGTAGAGAGACGATGTTTAAGGGGATTTTAGGGAGTACAGAGATCTTCTTTCCATTATCCAACTGATGGAATCAATTAGCTCTCCCTTATCCAACATTAATTGGAATCAATTAGACTGATGGATTGCATTAATATAACCCAGAGAGAGGGATTGATGGAATCAATTCTAGAGAGGGATTGAAGGAGATTTTAGATGGAGAAGGAGAGATTTTAGGGAGGGAGAGATGGAGAAATTTTAGATTGAGAATGAGACATTTTAGGGATTGCATAGGGATTTAAATGTAAAAGGAATTAAAAAGGAGGGAAGGGCAATTCGGGAAGTGGGAGCGCAAAAAGCACGAGGTTGCGACACTTGTCCTCCTCCCGGGAAGCCTCCCCCGCCACGTGTCGCTCCCCTGCGAAAAAACCTGCTGCTTTAATATATATAACTAGCGCTTCAGGGCCCACGCCCAACGCGGGCCTTGTTTAAAGAGTTATTTAAATTTTAATTAGTAGTATAATTCATAGTGTACTTGTTTAAAAGTAGTGTAAGAGGCCCGTGCTGGATAAAAAAACGTATTAAAAAATATTTGTAGATGAAGCAAGATAATGGAAGGAGTAAGGGAAAGATAAAATATTCGAACCGATTAGGTGGTCTCATAATGATATAGTGCTGGCCTTGTGGTTAGGAATAACAAAAAAAAAAAAACTAACAACACTAAGTTATTGAAAACTTTCGAGAATGTTGGCCCAACCAGGGCCCATAAGCTTGATCTGCTAAGTTCAAAATTTAAAACTTTTCTTTCCATGTAAAATAATTAAAATTTAAAATCAATTGAAAAGTGAATTCTGTAAAAAGCGAAAAAATTGATCTTAATTACACCAAAAATCTACCAAAAGAATAAATGCATGATTTTAGTCTACTATAAAAGCCACAAAAACTAAAAGTGAAAACTGAGTACTACATAAATCTTATGACATGGGTTCTTGAACCAACGGACGATTGTGGGGTCTTCAACATTATTGAATTCACCACAATGGAATTGATTGCTGGGTTAGATATATAGTTTGATGAATTTCTTCTAGGGATCTTATGTGAGTATGAAGTCTTCCATAATTTATTCATGTTTTGTAGGGTATGATTCATGTTACTTGCTGTTCCTAATTCGTTCTCCATGTGTCTTCAATTTCTACTTCTTCTAGATGTATCTTGTCTATTCAATGATCGGATAGCATGGAATGGTTTTAATCATGTCCTAATGTTGTTTTCTATCTTTATGAATGAAATGTGACCGAGGATGTGTGTTAGGCCCAGATTTAACATATTGGAATGGATCAGGCACAATTGAGCAATTGATCCAATGTTTTCATAAAACTCTGTTTTTCTTATAGGGATCTTATGTGAGTATGAAGTCTTCCATAATTTATTCATGTTACTTGATGTTCTTCTTATATAATACATTAAAGATGAACGCCTATTCCCAAAAAAGTTCAGATCTTTTAATTACACCAATAACCTACCAAAAGAAGAAATACACTGAATTGAATTAATTTTTATTCACTCCATAAGTATTAAGAGGCAGCATGAAGATCATCAGGAGAATGAACCATCAACTATAGATGAGAGGTGAATGGATTGGTCGGGCCTTTAATTCATAATGGAAAAATCCAATTTAAGTTAAAAGTAGACACCAAACTACACTTAATGCAATTATATAAAAAATTCAAGATTGTTCACCATCTTTTGGAGAACCCCATATACATTTATGCCTTCCTATTCATGTGGCGTGGATATTTGTAAGAGAAAGGCAAATATTTTAAAAGAATATTATATGTAAATCTAAATCAATTGTCCAAAGGAAAACATCGAATAATGTTCGAGTCAAAAATACCGTTTTCTTTATGGTATGAGTGGCTACCATGGTAGAGCTTTCTATGATATGTGACATATCATGGGATGCAGTCGGAGAGGAGGTTGATGTTGACATTCCAATCTGCAATGGAATAAATAAAATTTCTATTTCCATAACCCACGCCCACCGCGGGCTTTTAATTTATAATGGGAAAATTTAATCTAAGTTAAAAGTAAACACCAAACTACATTTAATGCAATTATATAGAAAATTCAAGATTTTTCACCATCTTTTGAATAAACTTATATACATTTATGCCTTTCAATTCATGTGGCGTGGATATTTGTAAGAGAAAGGCAAATATTTTAAAAGAATATTATATATAAATCTAAATCAATTGTCTAAAGGAAAACATCGAATAATGTTCGAGACAAAAATAGCGTTTTCTTTATGGTAGAGCTTTCTATGATATGTAACATATCATGGGATGCAGTCGGAGAGGAGGTTGACGTTGACGTTCCAATCTGCAATGGAATAACTAAGATTTCTATTTCCATAAACCATGTATGAATGTTATATGAATCTTATAAGAATGAAAAAGAGAAAGCAAAATGATGAGCATAAATAAGAAATAAAATTTTTTGAAATGAAATGTCTCATAGATTTATTAAATAGAGTTAGTATATTAAAAGGTATATAAATGAACTATGATATGAAGGGCCAATGTATTAAAATAAAACATGAATAACGTTTATAAGTCTTCATCAATCAATTCATGATATTTCTTTTGTCCATCAACTCCTTCGATTCGTGCAGTTGTTTCACCCTATCCACTTGCTTCATTTATTTCACTTGTGTCATCTCTTGAACTTGTTTCAGCACATTGACTTGTCTCGGAACCTAATATTTTTTCAGCAACTGCACTTGTCTCAGCATTCGCGCTTGTCTCAGCACATTGACTTGTCCCAATATCTAATATTTTGTCAGCAACTGCACTTGTCTCAGCACCTGCGCTTGTCTCAGCACCTGCGCTTGTCCCAATATCTAATATTTTGTCAGCAACTGCACTTGTATCAGCACCTGCGCTTGTCTCGGCAATATTATTTCTATTTTTTATTGCTTCTAAATTATTTGCTCCAACATCTTCAATCGTCCTAATTTCTTGCTTGTTTGATACTGCATGTTCAATTTTCACGTGAATTAGGAATTGTTAATGGTATTTCATAGAAGAGTGCTGAAGATGTTTTAATAAGACTTACATTTTTCAATTTCTGCCAGCAAAAATTCAGATTCATTTTTGTAATGTATTTCTTCTATTTTCTTGACCGTGATTCCACTTTCAAATGTCAGTCTGTTCATACTTGAGTCTATTTTTATATGAAATAAATATTGTTTCCACAATGCCTTTTTTATTTCAGTTGCCAATAGATCATACCAATTAACCTGCAAAATAGTTTTAAAGTTAATGTATACATATACATACATAATGTCTATATATAGAAACATTTAAAGTAAATAATGTAATTTACTTATATGCAGATAAATTTAAAAATACCTTATCCGCATAGTCTTTATATGCTTCTTCAGATGCATTTATGAAATCCTTTAGTATTTCATCATGCATAAATAATGTTGCTTGCTTGGTGTGATCCTCGACCGTTATAGTTGCAATGTATCTAAGAATATAAAAAGGAACATTAAAATTAATTATGCCATAATATTTGCAGGATGTAGATATGTTACCACTTTAATGTATTATCTATGTACCTCATCTTTGTTGGTATCGTTGAATCATTATAACGAACACATTTACCATTGTTGACACCTTCATAAATTTTCTTATCACATTTACTGTAGGAAAGTTGTGCCAAAGGGGTTTCCATATGTAACATTACAAATGTGGCCTTTATCGCAACATATTTTACCTGTGTTTTTTATAAAAGAAAAATAAAAGTTACTATGCACTTAATACTATTAAAAATTATTTTTATCAATTAAGTGAAGATGTAGTTGAGTTTAAATTTACCTCATTGACACCATTTTTCAATAATAAAAATAACTCCTGTAATGACAATCTGATAGAGCTTGAGTCATTTAACAATGAAAGCTCATTACTGTAATTCAACGTTTCACAATGATGTTAGCATTAACAAATAGAGATTAAAAGTTAGTAATGAAAAAGTTAATCACTTACCATAAAAGCAAACGTCTTGCCAATAGAATATTAGGGTTGATTTGTAACTTTGTTGCAGTTGATGGACTGAGATAAATGTTTCCTGCACAGAACTCATGAAGTTTGTATCAGTTGCATATAAAATTAAAAAAAATCATTAGTGATAAAAAAAATATTTTTACCATTGTATTGCTTAACCATTACAGACGTTGCTATAATAACTCGGCCTATACTTGAATTTAAGGAGTAAAAATTGTCTAAAGCAAAGTTTCCCCATAGAGTAAGATTCATCCTCTTGCGACTACAAAAGCAAAATATGTGAGATTAATAATGAATATATTTGATGTTAAAAATATAAATAATTTAGTACAATTGAGTTTAAAATACCTTTCATCACATAGTGTGATATCTAACTTTGCAAGCTCCGTCTGATCTTGTTTTCTAATGTATGATATGCCACTTATATCTTCAATAACTCCAATGACGTCTGTATCATATTAATGCAAGTGAATAAAGTTTTGAAGAGAATTGTAACTTTAAGAATATTAATGGTTATGAGAGTTGTAATACCTTGCAGATACTTAAATCTATAGAGAAATAAATGCATTTTATCTAGTGAAGTGAAGCAATACACATAGTGAGGAATATCACATGTCTCTGTTATTTGTGAAATAACTGCATCTCTTGCTAATGATAGCTGATATTGATGAGGGGCAATATTATATGTATCTGGTGCTTCTTTGACTCTCACATTTCTAATCGTATAACAATTTTCTTCCATTATCTCATTGCCAAATTTTGGAATCTCATCATTAAACAGTGTGAGAAGTATTTGATCTCCCTGAAAGTTAAGAAACGAAGAAAATAAATATAACTGCCATGTATTTGAAAATCATTTTTTAAATAGAATTGTATTTAAATTTAAAAGGTCACCTTTATATCAATAAGTATTAATTTATTGATTCGCCCAGAACCTTTAGCATTGTTGTACTGTCTATCTTCAATTATTCTGCTTACTCTTACTTTGATGCACCATCTGTCATTATAAGGATGCAGCTCCTCGAGACGATGAAATCTAGCGGATGCCATTGATGATTCCTTGATAATCTGAAGATGAATTTTTCAAATTATTGTTAGTCTAATATTTATTTAAATTCTGATAGTGATTATTTTTTAATAGCATTGATAGATGTTTGAGCATATGAGATTGTTACATAAAAACTATTTATAGTAAAATACAATGATAAATTTGTACCACAACTCATCCATACTACATCAGATTTAATGAGAAAATAAGGAATTGTTTATACCTCTAAGAGTAATTTGTGCAATGGCTCTTCACTTCATTCAAGACTTCTTTGTATACAACATTTTTAGTATATCCAATTGGAATGGTAGCATTCATCTTCAGTAAGATCTTTAGCCCTGATTTATCCGTCACTCTAGATAGAGCAATGTAAAGCTGTCCATGCAAGAAAACTGGCTTTGGGAGATAAAGGCCTATTTTTTGCAGGGTTTGCCCTTGACTTTTGTTTATTGTCATTGCAAATGCCAATTTAATTGGAAATTGTCTTCTTTTAAGTATGAATGGCAAATCTGTTTCAGCAGTTGACATCACTATCCGTGGAATGAATACACGTTCGCCTTCATTTGTCCCCGTGACCACATCTGCTTCTATTGCTCGTTGTCCCAATCTACTAATAATTAATCTCGTTCCATTGGATAATCCAATAGATTGATCCAAATTACGTAAAAGCATAACCGGGGAACCCACTCTTAGTTCTAATGAATGATTGGGCAATCCGGCAAACTTAAGAGTGTTTAAGTACTCTGTGGTGTATAACATACCCTGACTGGCTTCACTGCCCTCAACCTCAGCCATTATATCTGCACTTAGATATGTCTTCTTATCAAGATCATCAGAAAGCATATTAAGAATTTCATCATTAATCTTGTCAACATAGTCATTCAATGGAGTCAATATTGCTCTGTTTCTAAAATATGAATGATTCTTGATATTGACATTTAAGTTATCATAGACAAAGTTGATTAAGGAGAAATGGCATCATCATCAGCATCTATTCGCAATTCACTTGGAATCTGAATCCAATCATCATCTGAATCCATGTTGGTACACAGAGTATTGCAATCTCCATCTCCTATTTTCAATACCCAGCTCGCAAATTTTGCATTGTCATCATTATTAGATAAATTCTGTAGACGCATGTTCTCCGAAAGGTTTAACACTTCACAATGTTTCCAAATTTCAGATCTTGTCAATGAAGCAGCCACTATATCTTCTCTTTTCCCCCTTTTAACAACAGGCAAAATCTGTCTAAAATCACCTCCCAATGCAACAGTTAGCCCACCAAATATTTTACTTTTGTGAGTATTATCATCAGCACTCAGTATGTCGCGTAGAGTCCTGTCGACCGCATCAAATGCATTCTTATGCATCATAGGTGCTTCATCCCATATGATCAAAGATGTTTTTTGAATCACTTTAGCCAAATTTGATTTTTTGCCAATAGCACAGCATGATAGTCTGTAATGGTATCTTAAAGCGCGAATGTGCTGTCCGGCCACCTGGTAACAACAAAGATGCGATTCCCGATGATGCTACTGCTAAAACAATTCTTCTTTCACTTCGGAGCTTTGTAATTATTGTTTTCCATAAGAATGTTTTTCCCGTTCCACCACTGCCATTGACAAAGAAAACTCCGCCTTTGCCATTTAGACATGAATCAATGATCTTGTCGAACACCATATTTTGTTGCAGGTTTAGTCTCGAATGTAAGACGTTAAATTCATATGCAAGATCATCGATATTGTATGACATCTCTTCATGTAGAAGGTTGTTTGATATAAAATCATCATGTTCATATTGTGGAAATGGCATATCCTGAAACTCTTTTAACGATCTACCATTTTTATTTAGGATTGACTCAATCTCTATAAGTGCTTGATTTTGTATCTCATGTTCTGATAAATTGAGACTCATTGATTTTTCATGCCTACGTAGCCTCATCTCTAAATCATCAGAAAGTGAATTCCAATGTTTGTTCCATACATGCAATGGATTTGATACTTCACAGAACATAAGCATCTCTACAAACATGTTTCTCAATTGATATGTTGTCGCCCACTGTGATATTTCTGTTAATGCAATGTCTCATTCGTTGTCATCATCTAATAAGCCAAGTGCTATGCATGCTGATTTAAATGAAGTGTGTGTCTCTCCATCCACAGTTCTTAAATATCCATAGGATGTGGCACCTCTTATTATATGAAGCAACATTCTTAAATAATATCTCTCACCTGAAGTCGGATGCGCATAATATAATCTTCCAATGCACCTTCCATGTTTCCTTCTGCTCCAAACCTTTTGAGTGCTTTTCCAAGTCCATTTTGTTGGAAAGTCAACATATCTTAAATCTCTTGCATCAGGATACTGACGATTTGTCTCAAACCACTGAGTGAACATAGTAACCTCTATTCCAGGTCTATTTAACACAGATTCTAAAATGTCATAATCATTGAAAACAACGATTTGTTGATTTTCAAGATGATATTGTAAACGCTCAACCGATGGATTTCTACTATGAAGGTTGAATTCAAATATTCTCCAGCATGCTTCTGGGGCCGAAACATAACGACAGTCAAAGTACTGCTTGATTTCATCAACCTGTCGATATCTCATTTGGCCTGTTGCATCTGGTGATTGTGTGCTTTCCTCAATAACGATAGTTGCTCTATTTGGGCCTTTGTGAATATATTTGTACAAATACTTAATGACCCGTGTTTGGCTACAAATCTCAATGTTTAGATGTGCATTGTATTTTCTTGATAAAAAAGGATTGTAAGGAACTACCCATCTATTATCTAGTTCAACATATCCCATTTTAATAGTCCTTCCATCATTTCTCCGCCTGTATGTCGGATAACCATTATTGTCAAGTGAGGTTTGTTGGTTGAAACGTTTTGGATATTTTTTGCTGCATTTACTGTCAACCATACATGGAGAATTTGGCTTTAGTGGACCACATGGACCATGCATCATACATCGCTTGATTGTTTCATACAACTCTGGATCAGTGTCAAGATTGGGAATTTCGGCCGAGACGATATCATCTATTTCTTCAGTCGTAGATATCTTATCACATTTATCCAGTGTTATCAATATATGTGCATGCGGAAGGCCCCTCTTTGAAACTCAATTGCATATATATCTGTGAATGAATAGTGAGAAACTTTAGTAATAAAAAATTGATAATTAAGGAAATGAGTTATTTTGCATATGAAAATCGAATTACCTGCAATAACTCTGCCGAAAAGTTTTTTGTCCTTTATCTTGTCCATTAATTCTTTCAATTTTATATGAAATACCCTATTAACAACGTAAGGACGATCTTCTGCTTTTTGACCTGGAAATAAGTCTAAAAAGTGTTGGATTTCCGTCCATCTCGGATTGCACGTAAACGTTAAAAAAATGTCAGGGCATCCAGCCCATCGGCATATCGCCATTGCATCTTGATACTGTTGAATCATGTAATGCGGGCTTCCTGTAAAAGAAGAAGGTAATATGTATCGTTAACCAATTGCTGATGCTCTTGTGTCTCATTGAACAACTGCATCTGAAACACCTTTGAAAAAATCATATCTAAATGTATTCTGGTTATTTCTGACGTACTTTGCTCTATGTTGCTCAATACATGCAAATGCGTCGACGATGATCTGGTGCAAGAGTCTACTAGATAATAAAATCGTCTTTCCTTCATCATTCCTTTGCTGTAACCTGTAACAATAGTACTCTCTCATTGACACATTAGATTTTGATAATCGCGAAGGCTGATTATAAAATATGTTGGCATGCCATCCATCTTCTCCATATGGAAATAGCAATGGGTATTGCAATGCCATATAACTTGGATGTAGTTCACTTATTCTCTGTAAAGATCCCGAGACAGTTTCTAAGATGATATCTCGGCTATTATTTTCTGAAGATCCTTCACCAATTAATAATGCAGCTACCTCATTTGCCATTGGACGATGATATTGCCTTGGATCTTTATATCTATCGTACAGTATTCTCATCTTTAGATCTCGTGGATATTCACGTCCAAATCTATCCCTTAGTGATCGGAAGCAGCCTACATATGGATTGATTCCATCCAGTTCATTTTTCAATCCTTCTATGGTTGAAGCATCCAAGCATCTGTATTCTGTATGTCGTGTAAATGCAAGATTTCTATTTTGAACCTCATGTTCGGTGTCATATATATAAAGCTGGGCGAATTTTGGAGCTTCCCCTGGCATTGATAACAACGATCCAATTCTGTGGTGAGCTTGACCATGTATTCTGAATGTAAATGGACCCACCCCACTTGCTACATTGTAGTCAATATTTGCTCCAAATGAAGTAAATGAAAATGCATTGTTGTATGCTCGGATGGACTTTTTGAACTTCGATGATTGTTGGAGGTTGGAGTTTTCCATTAGTGATCTCAAATATGTAGGAGGATGTTGTAAGAGCAGTAACAGTATCTTCCCGTCTCTACAACACCTATTGAAAATATATCTTCGATCATTAGCTCCTCCCTTAGTTCCTTCTTGTTTCCACATCAAAGCACCACATTTAATACATGTCTCACTTGGAGGGCCAAAGTCTCTCCTTCCAACAGTTTTTCCTACATAATAATATTAGGTTAGCAACATAAATTGACAAACTGGATTGAAGAATAGGAAAATTTATAACGTCCACATACTTGAACATCTCGAGCTCATTGATGAATGACGTGGTTCTTTGTCATTTAATCTATCTTGTACTGCTGAACCCTCCTCATTTCCTATATGACAATTTATTGCACTTGACACAGTTGATAATTCTCGGCGATTTGATGCACGATGATGTCGTAGCTTCATAATTCTTTGTCTTCGACCATGTTTATAGACATAATGCTGATTTTGGGATGACAAACATTGTTGATTGATAACAAATGGAGTACGTACATCACGTTGCTATGTCGAGACTTGATGACTACGTTCATAGATTGACGATAATAATAAACAATATATTAATGATTATTTTTAAATAAAATATAATTATCTAATTAAATTCTATTATAAGGAAATAATTAATAATATACCTCTGGAAACTTCTACGTGGTTGTTTAGATCATTTTGGAGCATCTGAATGCGGTCATTTGGAATTGGGGATTGAAATCCATTTGGTGCATCTAAACGTTGGGAGTGAAATATTGTCATTCTCCTCATTTTCGAAAGTTGATATTCACTTTTATGTGCATCTGTTTAATGACAAGTTTCCATTGAATGATTTAAAACAATTATCAATAATCTAATTTTATTTATTATAAAATTAAACTAATATTTATTAAAAAGGTTTTCACCTGTAGATGTTATTGTTTTTTCATTTTGACGTGGTCTTTTCATCCGTAATAGTTGAGTTCGACGTTGTCTTGCAATCTTGGAAGGATTCACATCCTCTTGATGTTCCATTCTTAATTAAAGATAAGAGAGGAAGATATTTGTTTCTTAGTATCATATAATAAACACCTATACCTTGTATATGGAAACAAAACTCATGCAAAAAAAAAGGGATTAATATGTGATCGTTACAAATTTATAATGGGAAAATAAAGGAAGATAGAAAAATAAAAACTACATTAATATTTAAATATTAACGATGTAAATAAATTGTAAAATGTCAAAATAATAACTAATGGAACTTACTTTCCTTACGGTAGAAAAACAATAATAAAAGAAAATTGAGAATGGATTGAAAAGTGAAAAGAATTAACATCTAATATTAGAAAAAATTATAATATATTACCTTATTATGTGAAGATTAAAATAATTTGATGAGATTCTCCAAATGCCTCAAGTAGAAATCCAGCAACGTCTGTCAATATTAATCATAAATCATAAGTCATAAATATCCGGCAAAGTTCTGATCATGTTTTAAAACCCAATCAAAACCATAAATTATAGCACAAGAAAATAATGCATGGTTAAATGTAATATACCAGAAAACTAAACTATTAATAAAATATGTTTTTAATAGGGAAAAAAAAACATAAAGCGGCCTCTTCATCAAAATATAATAATAAAAATAGAACTACATGAGAAAAGATAAATAGTACTAATAAAAAAAAGAAATGACCTGTCAATATTAATCATAAATCATAGTCATAAATATCCGGCAAAGTTCTGATCATGTTTTAAAACCCAATCAAAACCATAAATTATAGCACAAGAAAATAATGCATGGTTAAATGTAATATACCAGAAAACTAAACTATTAATAAAATATATTTTTAACAGGAAAAAAAAAACATAAAGCGGCCTCTTCATCAAAATATAATAATAAAAATAGAACTACATGAGAAAAAATAAATAGTATTAATAAAAAAAAAGGAATGACGGTAAAAAATAAATATAAAAAAATATATAAAACATAAATCTAAATAAATCAGTCTTGTCATCAAAATATTATAATAAAATAGAACTACATGAAAAAAACATAAATAATATTACTAAAAAAGGAATGAATGTAAAAAAAAAAAAAAACACAAATCTACAAAATCAATGCGGCTGAAATGCGTGGCAAGAGTATCTTATGAATCTTAAAAGAAGAAAAAAGGGCCTAGGAGTAGCACATGTTCCTGAAAAATGACAAAATCCTGGCCAATGTGACACAGACCTGTCACGTATTTGGGCTTGACTTAGGTTCTGTTTGTAGGCCTTTGGGATAGGTCAGGCCCAATTTTCAGGCACAATTCAAAAGGCCCGGCTCAACATATTGAACACAAAGGGATTTTTTTTTAATTTTTTATGTTGTGAGTATCGCTAAGGTGTTTGACCCAATAGGAATATTCCCTTGAGTGGCGCCCGTTGAACCCACACAAACTGACACCAGGTAAATCTAAGGTTGGTTTTGAACATACCCCTCATGATACTCTACAAACTCCCAGGTGGGTAACACAAAAGGGAGATAAAAACTTGAAATGGACTGATCCCTGGGCTACATCCAGTGATCCAAGCTTGAAAATGAAACCCCAGAAACAGCCCAATAAAAAATAACAATAACTTCATAACAAAATTCATGGTCTCATGTTATGAAAAATGATGCCATACTTCTGAAGGTTGAGAAGATGACCCATATTTATGGAAAAGGTCTAAAATGATGATGATGATGAGCCATGTTGAGTTGGCCCAAAGTGTGCCCACCAAGCTGGATTTATCATCTCAGGCCTAATATGCACATCAAGATATATCATCTAGGCCAGAAAGTTATGCACGTGCCTAGATATTTGCAAAATATTAAAGTTAAATCATATATGGCCAGGCCTGGCCTATAGTTGGGCCCATGAGTATAGCATCAGAGACTCATCTATTAAGCTAGAAAGTAGGAGGAAGAAGAAGAAGAAGAAGGAGAAGGAGAAGAGAGGAAAAAGAAAAGAAAGAAGAAGAAAGAGAGGGTGGTTCGAGTGGAGTGCAGTGAAGATGGGGGAAGAGAAAATAAAGAGAAGAAAGAAAAAGTCTAGTGTGTTGTGCAGGTGTTGAGAGATTGGTTCGATGAAGGCGTACCAGGTGCAGGAAGGAGAGAAAGAGGAGAAGGTGGCCAAAGGAAGAGAAGAAAAGGAAAGGAAAGAAAGAAAAGTTGATGGGTTCAGGGGGTGCTCAGGAAGGTTTATAGTGAAGGAGGAGGAGGGATAGAAAAAAGAGAAAGAAAGAGGATGATGAGTACAACGGCTGGGGAAGATGGGTGTGCAGGTGGTGATGGAGGTACAGTAGGAGGAAGAAGAAGAAGAGAGGAAAAAGGAAAGAAAGAAGAAGAAAGATAGGGTGGTTCGAGTGGAGTGCAGTGAAGATGGGGGAAGAGAAGAAAGAAAAAGATGGTGGCGGCAGTGAAGATGCAGCGGTGAGGGAGGAAGGAGAAAAGAAAAGAGAAAGAGAGGAAGAAAGAGATAGTGTTAGTGTGGTGATGTGCAATGGCAGCGTGGTGCGCGGTGAGGAGAAGAAGGAGGGGTACCTGGCGCAGGGGGAGAGTTCCGACAGAGATGAAGCCGATGGAGGGTGGAGAGAGATGGGTTGCGGGGGCTGCTGCGTGATAGGAGGGAGAGAAAAAAGAGAAAGAAAGAGGATGATGGTGGCGGCAGTGAAGAGATGCAGCGGGGAGGGAGGAAGGAGAAAAGAAAAGAGATCTGCGTGATGGTAGGGAGAGAAAAAAGAAAAGAAAGAGGATGATGGTGGCGGCAGTGAAGATGTAGCGGGGAGGGACGAAGGAGAAAAGAAAAGAGAAATAGAGGAGAGAGAGATAGTGTTAGTGTGGTGAGTGTGAAATGGCAGCGTGGTGCGCAGGGAGGAGAAGAAGGAGGGCATGATTAGGAGGGAGAGAAAAAAGAGAAAGAAAGAGGATGATGGTGGTTGCAGTGAAGATGCAGCGGGGAGGGAGGAAGGAGAAAAGAAAAGAGAAATGCAGGGATGCTGCGTGCGTGGAGGGGCTGCGCAGGTGGGGTGTAGGGAGAGAGGGAAGTGAGACGAAGAAGAGAAAGAAAAGAAAGACGTGCAGGCGAGGAAGAGGGACATGGAGAATAAAAGGAGGGGTTCAGGGCATGCGCAGGCGGTGTGCGTGCAGGAAGAGGAAGAGGGACCTTCGTTCCCCTGCTTTCTCTCTTATCTTCTTTTCTTTCTCCCTCTCTCTTCTCCCTACCCCATCTCACCAGCGTGCAGAGCTCTCCGCAGCAGCCATCACACGCGCAGGTAGGCCCCTCTCTTTCTTTCTTCTCTCCCTGTCTTCTTCCCCTTTCCCTTTTCCTGCACACCCTTATTTCTTTTCTCTTTTCTTTCTCTTCCTCCTCCTTCTTCTTCACTGCACACCCATTGTGCAAGTACCCACCTGCACGCCCCATCTTCTTTTTCTTTTTTTCCTTTCTTTCTCTTCTCCCTCCTTCTTCTTCTCCCTACACCTAAACCCACGCACGGCCACAGCAACCACCTGCCACAGCCCCTGCGCCCCATCCATCAGCTTTGGCAGTGAAGATGCAACGGGGAGGGAGGAAGGAGAAAAGAAAAGAGATCTGCGTGATAGTAGGAAGAGAAAAAAGAGAAAGACGTGCAGGCGAGGAAGAGGGACATGGAGAAGAAAAGGTTCTTTTTTTCCTTTCTTTCTCTTCTCCCTCTTTCTTCTCCTTACACCTAAACCCACGCACAGCCACAGCAACCACATGCCACAGCCCCTGCGCCCCATCCATCAGCTTCGGCAGTGAAGATGCAGCGGGGAGGGAGGAAGGAGAAAAGAAAAGAGATCTGCGTGATAGTAGCGAGAGAAAAAAGAGAAGGACGTGCAGGCGAGGAAGAGGGACATGGAGAAGAAAGGAGGGGTTCAGGCATGTGCAGGCTGTGTGCGTGCAGGAAGAGGAAGAGGGACAGTCGGTGATGCAGGTGGAAGTGCAGGGGTGGTGGTGTGCAGTGTGAAGAAGGAGGAGGAAGAGTAAGAGGAGAAGAGAGGGAAGAGAGGAAAGGGAGTGTAGTAGCTAGCAGCGTGCACGTGGCAGTATGTAGTGGGGCTGAGTGAGGAGAAGCAGCGCAGGTGGGGTGTAGAGAGAGAGGAAGTGAGAAGAAGAAGAGAAAGAAAAAGAAAATGAGAAGAAAATGAGGGGTTCAGGCGGTGATGCAGGTGGAAGAGGAAGAGGGACAGTCGGTGATGCAAGTGGAAGTGCATGGGTGGTGGTGTGCAGTGTGTGGGGGTGATGCAGGTGGAAGTGCAAGGTGAGCGTGGGAGGAAGAAGAAGATGGAGAAGAAGAGAAGGCATACCTGGTTTAGGAGTCCGAGCGTGAGAGGCGTTTGGCGCTGCTTTGGAAGGAGATGGCCGAAGAGACGGATCTTTGCGACGGAGAAGATTATAGGGAGATGGGGATGAGACCTGGACGGAGGAGAAGGGGATGAGATCTCGATGGAGAAGATGAGAGGGAGAGGGTGATGAGATCCGGAGATCGAATGACTGGAGTTAGGGAGGGGATGAGTTCTGCGTGTGATGGGATGATAGAAGGCTCTACGCGTGTGATGAGACGATAGAAGTAGAAAGACGATGTTTAAGTGGATTTTAGGGAGCACAGAGATACTCTTTCCATTATCCAACTGATGGAATAAATTAGCTATCCCTTATCCAACTGATATGGAATCAATAAGACTGATGGATTGCATTAATTGGAATCAAAAGCAATTAAAAAGGAGGGAAAGGGAGGGAGGGAAAGGAAGGGAGGGAAGGGCGATGAGACGATAGAAGTAGAAAGACGATGTTTAAGTGGATTTTAGGGAGCACAGAGATACTCTTTCCATTATCCAACTGATGGAATAAATTAGCTATCCCTTATCCAACTGATATGGAATCAATAAGACTGATGGATTGCATTAATTGGAATCAAAAGCAATTAAAAAGGAGGGAAAGGGAGGGAGGGAAAGGAATGGGAGGGAAGGGCGATGAGACGATAGAAGTAGAAAGACGATGTTTAAGTGGATTTTAGGGAGCATAGAGATACTCTTTCCATTATCCAACTGATGGAATAAATTAGCTATCCCTTATCCAACTGATATGGAATCAATAAGACTGATGGATTGCATTAATTGGAATCAAAAGGAATTAAAAAGGAGGGAATGGGAGGGAAGGGCAATTAGGGATGTGAGAATGAGACATTTTAGGGATAAAATTTAGATTGAGAATGAGACATTTTAGAGATTGCATAGGGATTTAAATTTAAAAGGAATTAAAAAGGAGGGAAAGGGAGGGAAGGGCAATTATGGACGTGAGAATGAGACATTTTAGGGATAAAATTTAGATTGAGAATGAGACATTTTAGAGATTGCATAGGGATTTAAATTTAAAAGGAATTAAAAAGGAGGGAAGGGCAATTGGGGAAGTGACATTGCAAAAAGCACGAGGGCGCGCCACTTGTCCTCCTCTCATATAGCCTCCCCCGCCACGTGTCGCTCCCCCAGAAAAAAAAAAACTGCTGCTATACAATATATAATAATAGATTTTATGCTTACCAAAATGTAAAACAAAAGGAGTTACAATCACTAAGAGGGTTTAAGTTTTGATGGGCTCAAAAAGTGTGAGACTGAAAATGTAAAATTTCACACACCAGTTGGGAGCAGTGATTTTTAAGAGGGTATAAGTTTCACAGAAGTGCTCCTTTGATAGAGAGAGACATGGAGAGAGGCGGGCTAAGAAGACAATGGAGGTAGTCGATGACCAAGAGAGAAGAGGCCTCGGTATTTCTGCTTCCTTTTACGAGAGTTCAAGTAAGCCAAATTCAATACCCATTTCAAGCATCTGACTTCATATTTTCTCCTGCAATGTATTCCTGTGTTTCTCATCACTGCGTCTTCTTGAGAAGAAGCGCAGCTAGTAGAGTTTTCACCAATTTCAGAACCCTCCTTTTATTTTCAACTGCTATTGGTGAAAACCCTCTTCCCCAAACTCATTTCATGGTCGATTACCTCATAGAAAGATGTGGGTTTTCAAGAGAAAATGCTATTAATGCCTCCACATCCCTAACAACACTAAGATCCCCCGAAAACCCAGACTCTGTACTTGGATTCCTCAAAAAGAGCGGTTTTGAAGACACCCACATCAAAAAACTCATCTCCTGTGATCCCCGTTTCCTCTCTTCCAACGTCGAGAAGACCCTCAAACCCAAATTCATCTTTTTTCAAGAACTGGGTCTATCTGGTGCTTCCTTTGCAGACCTTGTTGCCAAAAACCCTGCCTTGCTTGTTGGTAGCATTGACAATCGTATCAGACCCAAAATTGATTTCCTTAGAACACTCGTTCAGAATGATGATGATGTGATTAAGGTTATCAAGAGAGGTCACTGGCTGTGCCAACTGCAATCTCCATAAGATCATTAAACCCAACATTGAGATACTGCGTCGATATGGTGCTAGTGACAGCCAGATCTCGAGCTGTCTGGTGCTACACACTCGAATGTTCGCCCATAATCCTGATTCTCTTGAAGACGTGACCGCCCGGTTGAGAAACTTGGATTCAAGCGTGGGTCTCCAATGTTCTTTTGTGCCACTTATGTATTGAGCTCATTGAGTAAAGCTACAATAGAAGCCAAGGTCGAGATGTTAAAGAGCTTTGGTTGGTCGGAAGAAGATGTTTTCCTCCGCCTTCCTAAAGGCTCCGTTGTTCTTGGCTGTGTCGGAGAGGAAGTTCCGAGCTTTGATGCGCTTTTCTTGGATGAGCTTGGGTGTGAGCCTTCGGAGCTTCGGTGGCGCCCCATGTTATTTATGTTCAGTTTGGAGAAGAGGTTGCTACCTCGACATAATTTTTTGAAGATCTTGAAGTCTAAAGGATTACTGGAAGAGGGTGTTAACTTCCTCTCAGTAGCACACATGTCGGAAAGATTGTTCTTGAAGAAGTTTGTACTTCAGTACTTGGATGATGTCCCTGATCTCAAAGAAAGTTACAAAGGCTGTATGAAAATTGAGAAATTGAGATGAGTTATAACTTATAATGGGGAAAAGCAACAAATGTGTTTGTTTATTTGTTTACATTTTGATCGTAGCAACTGATGTTTGAAATGTAAGGACATCACATTATTTATTTTTGTGAACAAATTGCAAAACTGTTTTTCGAGGGTGATACCCTTATTCTATGGGTTTCATGTTTTGGATTGAGAGAAGTTTGATGTGGCAATGATGCTATTACTGTTGGTTTGGCATGTACGAAAAAGATTGGTTATACAGAATAGGAAGATAATTTTGATGTTGGTGGGCATTTTATAAGTTGTTTCTTCTCCATACAGTTTTGTTATAAAAAAAAAATGTTGCATTTAAGTTGCTCTAAATTTGCTTGATACTTGTTTACCATTTTGCTCCCTTAGTTGATTTTCTGTGGCAGAATATTAATTTTTGGAGAAGAGTTCATGAATTGTATGTCTTTCAGTTAGATGGGTTTGGCACCTGAGAAATCCGTCTTGATCCATTTTACTGATGGTCGATCTTGTTGTGGCAACAATAATGGTTCAAAAATCAGGACCTGAGTGTTATAAAAAAGAAAAAGAAAAAAAAAAAAGAAGAAGAAGAACCTGGGCAGGCCTCATTCAGTCACTAGGTCTGATGGACTCTGACTCATTGGGTCTACAGGTGAGTGAAAAGTGATGTATAATTTATGTTTTAAATACAGAATACGTAGTTATGTTCGTAAATAGTTAATAATCATTTATTTCTTTATAGAATGTGTAAATAGATTGGTCCTCTTCATCTTCTTCTCTAACTAATTGGATTTAGCAGCAAACTAAGTCAAACAAGGCATAGTTTCACCAAAATCCAAGTATGTCAATAAAAACAAGTTTTGGTTCTCTAGATAACAGAATGGAAGTGGTTTTCATGAATCATGATCCTGTCGCCCATTATGTGACTAGGTCATGTTGACTTGGGGAAGTTCCTCGTCAACCGACTGGATAGTCAAATTATGCTAGAAAATGCTGTATACCACATACAGCTAATTGAATACAGAATGGCATATGCTACTTTGGCAGATGGAGATTGGAACAGTGACGGACCCAAACAACAAGGCAAATTGGAGTTCGCAGAAGATATGAAAGTCTTTTACTGGATACATGAGATCAACTTTGCACACGTAATATTTCTTATTTTTTTAAGTTTTCTTTATATGCCTTCTGTTTCTTTGTTTTTTTAGATATTTTATTGGACCAGAGGAGAAAACAAGGGGAGCAAATTACAAAATGGCAAGAAAGAGATGCTTTTTTCTGAGTTTATGCGGGGGATAAGAGGGAAGAAAGTGGAGAAACTCATGCACATTCCCGCACAGGGAAAGGAAATCAGTTTAAGAAGTAAAGGTCAGTTGTTTGTTTAATTTATTTAAGTATAAGATTTTTATTCCTGTGTTTCTTCTTTTGTTGAGATTGGTTGTGGGTTTTTCTAATTAGAATTTTGATTATTTGTTTAGTTTTTTGTTTTAATCTCTTTGTTTCACATTATTGTGTATCATTTTGACTGTGAAACTTCCTGCATTAAGCACTTTGGAAATGGAATTTTGGTTTTGGGTGGCTGAACTTGCCATGTAGGATATTCTGTGAGCAGGGCTTCTCCAACTGAATTTTTTTTCTGAAATGGCTTTCGATGGAGAGGCTTTGTGACAACGGATAAAAACAAAAATGAAAAAAAAAATGAAATTTTCCTCTTTTTTTTCTTTTGTTGAATTTTCTTAAGATTTTTTTGGGTTTCTTTTTGACCTGGCTCTTTCTGAAGTAGGTATTTAGATGTGAGATTTCTGCAATTGGGATTTCCAAAATGGACTTTCTTTCTTGTCAATGGTTGGAATAAGTATCCTTTGGTTTTTGCATTTTTTTTTTTTTTTGTGTGTGTGTGTGTGTGTGTGTGTGTGTTAGGAATTTGAAAATACATGGAAAAGTAACAAAACATAAGCAAAAGGTTGGAATCTCTTTTCTTAAATAATAATATGTTTTAGCCATCTATTATGGATGCCGATCATGAGATGGTTATGATTATGATCATCAAATGAAGCTAATGATTGAACTGCACAATCTATACTAAACTGTTCTTATTTAACTATCTGCCATGCAAATATATGTGGCTTAGTGGGCCCCACAAGGTTGTTGGGCTTATATTGTGGTCCAACTGGTTGGATTTGGTCCGTTTCTTTAGAGACAACATTTATTTTTTAAAAGTTTTTGGACTTGTGTTGCAGTCCAACTAGTTGGATTTGACCAGTTCTCTTTGTAGACAACATTCTTTTTTTCTTTTCTCTCCTTTCATTGGGCATTTTGCTCTTGGAGCCCTCATTTTAAGAACTCCTTTTTCCTTGGTGTATAGAATTAGTCAATCCATTGAATGACCTATAACTTATTTCCGTTAGTACAAACTACAAAACCATCTTCAGAAGAGCCCATAGTTCGCTTTAGGTATCTATGGTAGTCGAACCATTCAAATTTTTTGAAAATAGGTGCAAAGTCAGAGCAAATTGCAGAAGGATAAGTAAAAAGATTGAGCTTTCCTTTTGTTTAATTTTCAACAGGAATAAATAATTCTTTTTAGTGATATTTCTTTGGTTGGAAATGGTCAGCAAAACACCGTAGATGGAGAATATAATTATATTTTTGGTGATTGTAACAATCAAATCAAAATCATGCAAAGTGTACAGTTGGACCAAATTGTTTTAGCTATCTATTTTGGAGGCCACTCATGAAATGTTATATGAAGATAGTTTTAAATTTGTTCTTATTTAATCATCCACAATGCATGTGTGTTGCTGCAATGGGCCCTACATGTTAGGATTGGTCCAAACGGGAATACCTTGATCATTTATGTTTGGGGAGAATGCAATGCTCTCTCTCTCTCTCTCTCTCTCTCTCTCTCTCTCTCTCTCTCTCTCTCTCTCTCTCTCTCTCTCTCACACACACACACACACACACACACACACACGTGTTGTTACCAGATATATCATTGTAGAAAACTCCTTTCCCATATTTAGAAATAACTAATGCATTTAATTATCTCAAAACTTATTTCCAATGGTACACAGAATATAGGTAATTGAGTATGGAGTGGAATTGTTTGTGCTATTCTGGCAGGTAGAAACTGATATAGTGAGGAACCGAAATGGCAATCAGGAGTTACAGGTCAGCTATGAAATGTGCTTAGCGGATAGCAAACTTTATGCTAGAAAGTGGAGAAACAGGAAAAGGTGTATAATCTTTAGATTATTATTTAATTTTATTTTTATCACATGCCTTTGTTTTATCTGGTTGTTTTTTCTTGGAGAAAAGATATGGATTTATGGGGACCAAACCACAAAAAGAGAAGAAAGAAATGCCTTTTCTGGTTTAGTTATTTTTTACATACATTTTTGCCCTAATATTATATATATATGTGTGTGTTTTTCGTTTCTTTGGATTTACAGATTTTCTTGTATGAGAGCGGAGAAAGAGAAGAAATGGCTACCCCCATACGGAGGAGAAAGGGGAGCAGTTCAAGAAGAAAAGGTAACCAATTTTGTTTACTTTTCTAACTTATGTGCTTTTCATTCCTTTGATTTTACTTCTTTCCTTTAGACAAGTGGTGGGATTTTCTTCGATTTAGGATTTTTTATTTATTTTGTTGAAAAATATATTATTTTGGTTGTGGAACTTTCTTCAAATGGATTTTGGAAATTAAATTTGGTTTTCCATTGTTGAAGTACCCAGATATTTCAAATGGGGTTTTTTCTATCTGGGTTTTTTTAAATGGGTTTTGATGGTGGATTTTGCGAAGATGGAGGAAAAGCACAAAAAGAGGAAAAAAAACTTGGATTTTCTTTCTCTTATGAGTTTTCTTCTATTCTTTGTAGAAAGTTTTAATTTTTTATCCCTTGTTGAGGAAGGTATTTAATTGTGAAAATTTTACATAGGATTTTGGAAATGCATTCTTTGTTGTGCAGTGAAAATATTTATATTGGATTTTTACAATTGGGGTTTTCTCACAAGTGGCTGCTGGATTATTAACAAATCTGATCAGAAAAATCTTTAGTGGTGGTCTAGGGGGTATTTTGAACATTTCATAAGAAGGGGGTTTAAAGTAATTCTCCAAAATTTTATTTTATAGAAAGGTCAAATAATAGGGGATATATGCAAAAAATCCATCCATTCATCATTATCATCATCAAGGCCTTGTCCCAACTATGTTGGGGTCAGCTACTTGATTTTTATATTCTGTGAAAAATAATTATGCCAATATCAACCTACTTGATGCAACCCTCCTCTTTTATACAGACATGGGATCGGCAATTAAACAACTAGCAGAGTTAATATTATTTTGACCATAAAAAATCCATCAATTATTTGACAATTAGAAGAGGGCCCTTTAGTTTTGTTTTCCTTTCTTTTAATATTTTTAATATAACGTTCATTGTATTTATGAAGAATATTTCAGTGGTCATTTTTATTCTTTTGAAAGTCACAAGTGATGACATTCAATAGAAGTTCCAAAACGAACCGTCAAAAATTATGAAAGTTCATATTGGTAGGCTGTCATATAGAATCACCACCCTTTGCATTCTATGCTTGGGAATATTGTTTTCCCTACAGTTTGTTTTAATATACTTGTGTAGGGAACATATGAGAAGTGATATTATCGTGCTGGCAATGCAATCTGAGCTATGTTCACCCCAACTTTACTTGATCTTACCTGCTCATATCACATGCATGATGCATCCCTATTGTTACTGGCCAAAGTTTCACTTCAATCAAAATGATATACGTTATTGGGTTGATCATTTGAATCAATACTAAATATTTCACTCATGTATATCCGATGGCATGTATTACTATACCTGGAGTGAGATCTACATTTCATTTACAGTTGTTGCATGAGTATGTTGAGTACAAAAGGTAAGCCCTGTATAAGTTGACATGAGGTTAGCAAATCTCATACTAAGGCAGGATAGGTAGGGTTTGCAAATGGGCCAGATTCATATGGGTCGGGGTTCAGGTGATTAGGTTCCATGGCCAGAATCCAAGTCCAAGTTTGACACCAACTTGGGATCTTGATTTGTGATGCAGGCCCTAGGGTTTAGGGCTTGCGGGGAAGTGCCGATGCACAATCGGCGCCGAAGCGTGTGTCCGAAGACACTTCAAAAGTCTCCGCAGAGATAATAAACGAGAAAGCACCTCAATGGGAAAACCCAATTCAATTAATCAAACTCTTAAAATCATCTTCTACAATGCCATATAAATAAGAAACATAAATTAAGCCCTAAGAAACCTAATTAAACTAGGAAACTGAATAAATTGGAAACCTAATCCTAATTATATTCTTTAAATTAAATTAGAAACAATGTCATATAATCAGTAAATAAAAATCCTAAATCTACTTGGGCTCTACACATGTGGCCTGATGTCTATCTGCATCATTCTCCCCGGCTCGGAAAGAACACGACCTCGAGCCCACCCAATTAGGTTTGCGGGGGAGGTCAATGCCTACAGCCCTCACTAAATTGAAGTCCTCGAAAATCCGAGCTCCATACTTGAATTACTCAGAAGGAGAAGTTTTGAAGATAACCACATCCAAAAGAAAATTTAGAAAGGGAAAAAAATGAAAAAATCATCTCCACTCTTCATGATTTCCCATTTCTTCTTTTCCAACGACCCTTAACCCAAATTCATCTCTTTTTAAGAACTCAGCGCCTCTTGACACTCCTGCTTCTGGCCTTGTTTGTCAGGTACCCAAACTCTCAATTATAGCATCAGTTGTACGCGACCTAACATTGACTGTCTCATAATCCTCCTCTGCAACAGTAATAATGTAATCGGGGCTATCACGAAAATTCCTGTGATACCATTTTTGGTGCCAGAAAGGCATTCTGTCCGAAAATTGAGGTCTTTTTTTTTTTAATTTTAATGATGACTATATTAGTTATAATTAATTACAGTATAAGAGAAATAATACTGTAACATAAACCAGCCGAACTAGCCAGAACACACCAGGAACACCAAAAGAAAACAAAAAACTATACACAACAAAGGAAAGGACATTTCCTCTTTACAGATGATCAAGCCTACGGACACCATTCTTGGCAAGAACATTGGCTTTGGAATTAGCACTTCTTTTGACAGGAATAAAGGAGGTGTTAAGTTGGCCCCAACATTGAGATCCTGCATTGATGCAGGGCTACCAAAGGCTAAATATTGATCAATCTGTTGCAGCTACAGTTCTTCGTCCAATATCCATATTGGTTTTGAAGGGATGAAGCCTGGGTGATGCAAGGAGAGACCTCAAGCCACATGTGTAGGGCCTAAGTTGATTTGGGGATCTTTCTATTTTATTTAATTGTTATTAGTTACTAATTTTATTTAATAAGTTGTAATTAGGATAAGATTCTAATTTGATTAGTTTTCTAGTTTAATTAGGTTTCTTAGGCTCTAAGTCATGTTTTCATATATATATATATATATATATATATATATATATATATAGATATAGATATATGGCATTGTAGATAATAGATTCTCAGAGTTGATTAATTGAATTTGGGCTTTCTAATTGAGGTGCGTCCCCCTTATAGTCTCTACGAAGACTTTTCAAGTGTCTTCAGACACGTGCTTCGGCACTTCCCCACAAGCCCTAGCCCTCTAGCCTGCATCACCGGGTCAAGAAAATAGGATTTAAGTGTGGGTCTCCACTTCAGTGTTCTTTTATTCCACTTGTGCACTGTGTACAATTAGTAAAATTATGATCAAAGCCAAGATCAAGATGTTGAAGAAGAACTTTAAGTGGTTGGAAGAAATCTATTCTATGCCTTCAGAAAGGCATCCTTTTACTTGACTACATGGGAGAGAGTTTCAGGCACCTATGAGCTTCTTATGAGCTTTGGGATAAATCTTCTAAGATTTGTTCCAGCCCGACGCTGTTTATATTTAGCTTGGTGGGCAAAAATTGCTGCCTTGAGATGAGGTTTTGAAGATCTTGTAGTCAAGAGGATTACTGAAAAGCAGTGTTGGCCTTTTCTTATTATCATATACTCCTGTTAAAATATTCTAGGATATGGAAAGGAAGAGAAAAATAAATTTCACTCGGTCAAATGATCTCAAGTTTGTAAGCCCAAAGCTGAAGGTGGTTCGGGCATTAGACCAGTGAAGGAAATGAATCTGGCCCTTCTCGGTAAATGGTTGTGGAGGATATGAGATGACTCTCATGGGTTGTGGAAACGGATCATATCTTCCAAGTATAATATTCAGAGGAATGGCGGGCTAATTTGGGAATCCTTGCCCCACGTTTCTTTTGTAAGGACCTTTGGGTGGGGGAGATTCGCCAAGTTGCTAATCAATACATCCAAAATGCCCAGCGTTAAGGGTGCGGCAAACTAACTACGCGACATGGGGCCTTTTTGCCTTGCACACATACGCTCGCACTCAAGACGCGACATAGGCCTTTTTTTGCATTGCATGGATTCGAACCCGAGACGTGTTGGCTCCGATACCATTTCAAGTTGCTAACCAATACACCTAAAACGCCTAGGTGTTAAAGGTGCATCAAACTAACTACTTAACAAAGACTCCTCGAGCTACAACATTCCCAAATATGTTTCCCTGTGCTAGTAACCAAGATGCTAGAGTTGTGGATTATGGGAAAGAGAAACGAATATGGATGCCTTCAGCTAACAGTTTATTCTCAGTGGTCTCTCTATTTCTCGCCATGACTAAAAGCGCTGCCGCGAACAATGCTAACATCGCCTATTTGTGGAAGTTGAAGGCTCATCCAAGGGTCGCTGCATTTGGCTGGACGGTGGTTCTTGCTGGTATCTTAACTATGGACAATCTAAGGCATCATCATGTAATAGTCGACAATGATTTCCCTATGTGTCTATCAGATGAGGAATCAATCAACCACCTGCTTCTCAATTGTATTTCAGCCCAATTCAAATGGAAGATGATCTTCAGTTGGTTCTATTTCAGTACCCCTCTGCCTCGTTCTATTCCAGCTTTATTTCAGTTTTGGCAGCTGGGTGTAGGTTTTAGCCGAGGCCGTATCATGTGGAAACTATCTTTTCTGGCAGCCATTTGGTCTATTTGGAAGGAACGAAACAGAAGATGTTTGAAGTTAAGGTGACAAATGTCAAACATTGTTGCGGAAGGTATGAAAAGTTTAGTGGTTGCTTGAGCATCTATGCTGCCTCAGTTCAAAGGTATTCAGGTTAATATCATCACCCAGATGGGAAGGAAGTGGTTGATTCTGAACCCCATCAGGTGCGACTTTCCCCACGTTGGAGCCCTCCTCCTCTAGGTTGCCTGAAACTTAACTTTGACAGTAGTGCGGCAGGAAATCCGGGTATGGCAGGGGTGGGAGATCTAGTTCGCAATGACAAGGGGGTCGTTCTCCTGTCCTATTCAGGTCCAGTGGGTTTTTGTTCTATAAACAAAGCCGAGTTATTGGCTTTTAATATAGGTCTGCAGGAAGCCTCTCGTCTCAATCTGCAGAACCTTATTGTGGAAGGAGATTATGCCTATGTCATTCGGTGGGCGTCCAATTCCCCTAATTATCCTTGGTATCTGGCTGATCTCATTGAAGAGGTGAAATAGAGGTCTAGCTCTCTGAACATTTCTTCCCTTCACATCGTGCACACTGCCAACGACAAAGCTAATCAGCTAGTTAAGAAGGAGTCCTTAGATCTGAATTGTTGATTTCTGTTGATTTTTAATTTGTTTTTTGGCTTTGGTAGCCTGGGTTATTTTTTAGAGGTCTGGGCTGCTTTTTTGTGTCTGCTGGCTTTCCCTTTTCTGTTCTGTGTTCAGTGTACTTCTCCTATACTGTACAGCTTTTTGCCATTATTACACAGTCACCATTTTCAAAAGAATATATTCTAGGATAAGTATATTAGATAACATTAATTTTCGTCTGTTAGTTTTATTATAGCATTAAGTATTTAGTTTAGATCTTATTTGAGATCCCTGAGAAGTTTGATTGTTTATCATGTGTCTCTATATAATCATCTTGTTATAATAGAACAAAGGTTTTATGTAGTTTTCCTTAAACTAACATGCTGATAAAGCCACCCCACTGAACCTTTCAAGTGTCAAACCTTACAAATACCACCAGCAACACCTCCATCCTAATTATTTTCAGTTTTGGATCTGCCATCAACTCATATTTTCATCCAACCTCTCTCTATAGAGCGGGCTACTGCAGATCATTGGACCCAGCAAGTTTTGCATTCACCAAACTCTGCACACAATTCCAGCCTGTCGCACTGCTGCTATATAAACCGAACCTGATTATCTTTGGTCGTTTGGGTGTTGAACACAGACAACTTCCAACCCAATTCAACTACTGTTGCTAAATGCGATAACTTCCTGAGCTGTTTGGCTGCATGAATCTGCTCTGGTTTTCCCTATATTACAGTTCTGTTGTGCACCAGCCACCATTTTTCTTCTTTACAATTGGCATGGATCTGCTTTCTTCACTGTTTTTTTTTTTTTTTTTTTTTTTATCATCGATGTTGTTGCAGAAGTTTGATTGTCCTCAGGTTTGTGTAGATTCAACCCCTTGGGTTTCTTATCTGTTCACAAAATAGGCATCATCACCATACCTTTACAACTTGATGTCTCCTCTGATAAGCTTAGAATAAATTAATCTTTTGGTCTATTATCCTTCGATGAGAATGATGTATTATTTATACATGCATACAAGAGATTTGATTTTACAGATCCTGAAAATCAGGGATAACAAAGAAGAATCAAATGTGTTGTTAATCTCGGATATTTTGGATCTTGAAGCTGCTAGCTTGCTTATCTTCTGACGTGGGGATGTTATCCTTTGTTATGCTAATAGGCCCCCTCAAGCTTATGGGACGTGTACGAACCATGAGCTTGTCTCGAAGTAAAATAAACCATGCAGAGGTTAAGCCTTTGGTGAAGATGTCTGCCAATTGATCAACTGTTGAGATGAAGTGCACAACAAGTTCTTTGCGGAGCACTTTTTCCCGTATGTAGTGATAGTCAATCCCTGTGTTTTGTCCGAGCATGGAAGATTGGATTGGAGGCTAATGAAATAGCACCAACATTATCGCACCATATAATTGGTGTAGGCACCATTGGTATGTGAAGATCTTTGAGAATATACAGTATCCATGACAACTCAGCAGCAGAATGAGCCAATGACCTGTACTCAGATTCAGTGCTGGACTTAGCAACTGTATGTTGCTTCTTTGCACTCCATGAAACAAGATTGTTTCCAATAAAGACACAAAGTCCCATCGTAGACCACCTATCATCCGGATTGCGCCCAATCCGCATCAGAGAAGCAAGTTAAGGCTAAGCTTGAAGACTTGTTGAACAGGAGCCCATGATTGATGGTCCCTTTAATATATCTTAGAATTCGTTTGACTGCTGACCAACGTGCAATAGTCGATGAATTAACACACCTGATTAACTGCAAAGGCAATATCCGGTCTGGTCCAAGTGAGGTATTGGAGGGCACCAACAACATTGCGGTATTCTGATGGATCAGAAAGAGGGTCCCCATCAAAGATACTTAATTTGCTACCATTAATCACAGGAGAAGAATATGGCTTAGCGCCATCCATTTTGTATTTTTTAATAAGTCAACAACATACTTTGTCTGTGAAAGAAATAACGAGCCATTGGTCCTACACACCTCTAGCCCCAAAAAGTAATGTAGTGGGCCAAGATCCTTCATGTCAAATGCCGAGGCTAATTTATAGATCAAAGAATTTATAGTAACTGGATTATTGCCTGTGAGAATGATATCATCGACATATAGTAGTAGAATGATGAAGCTGTCCGAATTCCGCGAAACAAATAGTGATGGGTCAGTTGATGACGCATGAAATCCAATGTCACTCAAATGGGTGGTGAACCTTTCAAACCAGGCATGTGGAGCCTGTTTAAGTCCATACAAGGATTTGTGCAACCTGCAGACTTGGTGGGGATGTTGAGTGTCCACAAACCCTTGGGGTTGTTGCATGTAAACCTCTTCTTTAAGTTCCCCATTGAGAAAAGCGGTGTTCGCATCTAATTGTCTGATGGTCCAATTAAAATGAACTGCAAGAGAGAGAACAATTCGAATTGTAGTTGGCTTTGCTACAGGACTGAATGTCTCTGAAAACTCAATACCTGCCTGTTGATGAAATCCTTTGGCTACTAAGCATGCCTTGTACCGCTCAATAGACCCATCAGCCCTGTGTTTTAGCTTGTAGACCCACTTGCAGCCAACTGCATTCATATTTGGTTTTGAGGCAACGTGACCAAGTCCCATTTGTCTGAAGTGCTTCAAATTCAAGAGACATGGCAACACGCCATTCTAAACTCTTTACAGCAATACTAAAGCAAGTAGGCTCTACTGGAGATGTTATGTTGCTCACAGTAATAATAGGGTGACGAGTGGCAGACAATATTTTCAGTTTGCGTGTGCCATCTTTGGTGCGTGTCACCATTGGGTGTATAGGTGCATTGGTTGATGTACGCGATGCCTGTGATTCTACTGCCAGAGAGGTTGCAGTCGGTGCAGAGCAACTTGCACTAGTAACATGGACTGGTATGGGGCCAATCACTCATAGAAATTCAGATCCAGCAACTTGCACCGGGACCACATGTTCATGAAACGAAGGCTCCAAGTGCTGTTGTGAGATAGAATCAGATTGCATTCATGCCTCTGTTTGATGATGTTGTGCGACTGAATGTGGCCGGTGGGAGATGGTTTGTAGGTCCGTAGGTGAAGTGGGATCAAGCAGTTGTACTTCATGCATTTGTGGTGCAGAAGGTGGGTTTGGTCTTGATGGGTCAACACTTGGCAATGTGTGGATGCATTTGTGGTGCAGAAGGTGGGTTTGGTCTTGATGGGTCAACACTTGGCAATGTGTGGATGCATTTGTGGTTCGTAGTATAGGTGGGACATGCAGTTGAGAGCCATTGGGCAATAAAGGTGACCCCACTGGAAGTTGAGTTAAAGGCGGCAACGGGTCATTGCTATCCGGGGCAGAGGTGGCCAACTTGGACAAAGTATGAAAAGGAAAAATTGTCTCATTGAATACGACATGCCGTGACAAAAAAACTCTTATCAGTTTCTTGATCAAGACACCGATAGCCTAAGTAATTTAGGCTATAACCTAGGAAGACACAAGGCTTAGAACGATATTCTAATTTATTTTTATTATAAGGCCTTAACCAAGGAAAGCAAAGACAGCCAAAGGAGCGAAGAAAGCAGTAATCTGGAAGACGATTAAACAAGCATTCCCATGGTGATTTATTTTTCAAAATTTTTGTGGGTAAGCGATTTATCAAGAAAATGGCAGTATTAAATGCCTCAACCCAATATTTAAGGGGCATGTGTGCCATAGCCAACAATGTAAGGCCCATTTCTACAATATGATGGTGCTTGCGTTCTGCAACTCCATTTTGTTCAGGAGTGTGAGGGCATGAGACACGATGGGAACCCATTGACTGCTAAAAAATTTTGAAAGCGCGTGCTCATGAACTCACCACCTCCATCAGACTAGAAAGCTTTGATTTTAGAAGATAACATATTTTCAACATGGGCTTTAAACTTGAGAAAAGTGACAAAAGCTTGAGATTTTGTGGTGATAGGATAAAGTCAAACATGTTTTGTACAGTCATCAATAAAAGAAACATAATAACTATACCCACTGATTGATAGTTCAGGTGAGGAACCCCACAAATGACAATGTATCAAATCTAAAGGGTTGGAAGAAACAGAGGAAGAGAGAGAGAGGCAATTTTTTTACTTTTACCCATCTGACACGAGGTACAGATAGATGAAAGCTTTGGAGAGCCATCAACTGGTAAGTGAAAGCTAGACGCAAGATGTTGAGAAACAGCAGACGCCGATTTCCGAGTCGAGAATGCCAAATGGACGCGGGTACACGTTCACCAACATATGCAACTCTTCCAGCTTTATGAGATTGTGTGGGTAGCCTACTAAGTGGAAAGGGATAGAGACCATTTTCACTCTGCCTTTGGAAAAGCATCTTCCCCCTAGTTTTGTCCTTAATACAAAAACCAGAGGAGTCAAAAATGAACATGCAGTCGTTATCATTTGCAAAACGATGCACAGAGATGAGATTTGCAGAAATATTAGGAACACATAGCATGTCTGTCATTGAGGAGAAATTTAGCAGATGGAGTGGTAATAGAATTTGACCCAATGTGAGAAATATGCAAACCTGCACCGTTGCCAACGGAAACTTTTTCAGAGCCATGATAGTCTGACCGGAAAGAAAGGTTGCCAACATCAGAGGTTATATGATCTGTGGCACCCGAATCAGTGTACCAAGGTTGTTCACCTGGAAATTGGTCGGAAGTAGCCATGGCAGCAAGTTTGGTGGGTGGATGACGACCTTGATATGCGTAGTCCATGCGATGATAACAATCCAAGGCAGAGTGACCACCTATATTGCAGATCTGACATGGCGGTCATGGAGATGTGCGATTATTGTTACTAGGTGCAGCCCCATTGTTTTTATACACACCTGTAGATTGATTGGAAGAGGAAGAACCACAACCCCAATTGTGGCCACGTCCTTGACGTCCACCACCACGAGTGGAACTCTGAGACTGCCCACTTTTTAGGGTAAAAAGCGCCGTGGTGGTTTGTTCAGAGGGCGAATGAGAGGAGGACTGATGGCGTGCAATTCGCTTCTCCATATTTAAAAGAAGCCCATGAACATAGGCAACAAATACCGGAGCAGAGTGATTTGTGGCAGCCAAAGTCATGACAATATGATCATATTCTTCAGGAAGTCCATCCAAAATATATATGGGTTGCTTGATCAGACTCGACAATACAGTGACCTACTGCAGAGAGTTCATCCATAATAGTTTATATGCTTTAGAAGATAATCAATAATGGACAGATTCCTTTTCTGAAGACTTTGGAGTTGACGCTTCAACTCAATTGTGTGTACCCGAGATAAAGAAGCAAATTGTTGTTCAATGTCGGTCCAAACCACACGGGCTGTGCGTAAGCCAACCACTTGGGATAATACATGCTCAGAGAGTGTGGCACGAATCCAACTAAGTAGATTTTGATCTTGCCTATTCCACTCAAGGAAGGCAGATGAAACAGTTGATGTAAATTTCTTATCACTGTCACAAGTAAACTTTTCCGGGCATTCATTGGACCCATCAACAAACCCCATCAGATCATGATTTAGTAATAGGGGTTCCAATTGTGAGCGCCACAACAAGTAGTTATGACGATCAAGCTTGATAGAGATCAAATTAGAAATGTTGGAAATGATGAATGATGGATGAGAGCCAGCAGAGCTTGAAGAACTAGAGCTCGCCATGTAAATATATTGGAGAGAGAGTAGAGTTGTAACCTGATTTGTAGAGTTGTTAACAAGATGACACACGGACAACAACTAAGCTGCTGATGGTTGGATATAACTAGCACCAGAAGGCAGAAGCATGGAGCAAACGTGTGAAGTTGCAGAGAGGAAGTCAGTCTTGCAACATGTAAATCAGCGTTGAACAACTCTTCCACAAAATCCAAAACCAGCAGCTTGTATAGTGGGCCACTATCGTGTAGACTTGCAGGCCAGCAACGTGTAGATCAACCCAGATCTCAGGACGAACACGTTGAAAAATTTAGATATGAAAGAAGCCAAAATGAACAGTTACGACAGTGATGGCCAGAGAGTGGCAGCGATCATGAAAAGTCTCGATAGGATCAAAGACGTGAATCTGAAAGCTCTGATACCATGATAAGCTTAGAATAAATTAATCTCTTCTTCTATTATCCTTCGATGAGAATGATGTATTATTTATACATGCATACAAGAGATTTGATTTTACAGATCCTGAAAATCAGGGATAACAAAGAAAAGTCAAATGTGTTGTTAATGTCGGATATTTTGGATCTTAAAACTGCTAGCTTGCTTATCTTCTGACGTGGGGATGTTATCCTTTGTTATGCTAATATCCTCCACCAGCAAACTTCATCTCCAAATTTACTTCTGGCATAGTCGACTGTTGCCAGAGGAACCATCTGGGGCCCATAGATCTTTGGACTGGGGGACGGAAAGATCCATGTGGGTGGACCCCAAATGTCAAATCTCAAGTAATCCGTGGCCTACAATTTTAACGACTATACTCAAAACTAAAAGGAAAAAATTAACCCTCCTCGATCCAACGGTCTAGTCCATTTGGATTGGTTCAAACTCGTGGGATCCGATGACATATAGGGCGTGGGGGTTTCAATGGTCCATTTGAATCAATGATAAGTTGGCCAAACATGCTGTCTGGCATGGTAACCAAACCAGTGAATGTCACTTCTCGCCAGTGGAGTTCTTAGAATTTCAGTTTCAGCAATGCTACATTGCGCTTGAGCATTTACAAAACCGGGTGGGGGACGGTATCGAGAAAATTCATATAATCGCCAAACAAGAATTCTGAAGAAACAGGCTTCAGAGACCCCATTGTGGAAAACTCCTTTCTGCATCAAATTGATTGTTCTCGGGTCTCTTCTCCATTGCCTCCAACCTTGGGGGTAAAGGTTGTTGACTCGATGACTGGAACTAGCTTTGGTGCTGTTTGGTTGCCTATTTTCTGGCATATATTTTTTACAGCCTGAAGCTGATCAGCTAATCATTCTTCTTGTGTACTGGGTAGATAGCAGTCTAGTTAGCTACAACAATTTGAGTTGTGCGTTAATGCAACTAGCTCAAGGGTTTATAGCATATTATAACGCAAGCTGCCAATTATATGGTGGCTTTGGAAGAGACTTTCATACTTTCTTTTTCTTTTTTTTTTGGTATCCCAACGTAGGGTTGACTCTCTATGTTTATTAGGAAAATTCAAATGATTGATCACAAAAATGTTAGAAAAACCTAGTGGTTTATAGTGGTCAAGCAGTTATGGACCTAACATTGGGTCTTGCCAATTATCCATCTAAGGTCATTAAATGGACTGTAAGAACAATGTATCTGATAGGCTAATGATTCTAATCATGTTGCATGATTAATTTGATGATAATACCAACTTTAATTTAAGTGAGTTTTTTTCACAAAGCTAATGTAAAGGGTGGTAGTTATCTTGAGTAATTTGGATTTTAGATATGTTCTATATTGATGGATTTAGAAATTATAAAGATGGGGCTAAATATTAAACACCAAAACTTAATATATTTAATCGATAAAGATTAAACAACGTAACAAGATATTAAGACTTAGGGAGATCTATATTTTGGCTTATAGGGTGTTTTAATGAAATATATATTATTTTCTAATATTTTTCAATATTCTGAAAATTTTTGAATATTTATTCATGGACCATGCAGCTACGAACTGCAATGTGGTAGCCGTGTCATAACATTTTTTTGGGATTGACCATGCTGGCTTTGAAAACCATGATAACCATTGCATTTATATTTCATAAATATTGTGGGAGATGAAGAAAAAAAAAGTCTTGGAATGTTTTCCACTTGATTCCAAGAATAAAGTGGTTTCATTAAAATTAGCGAAACATAATTTGTGGAATCCTCGTTGAAGAGTGAAAATGGAACATATTGATTGTATTTTGTGGTTATAAAACTTGGGAGTTTCTGATGATGGACATTCTTTTATATGGGATTCAAACTATTAAGAGCACTTTGTTTAGGGCCTTGGAACCCAAACCCTAAGTTTGAGCTTGGTTAATTAAAGCTCCTGCAAGCATGAAACAATACTGCTTAGCTTGCTAGTGACAAATGAAAAGGCAACTCAAAGCAATCAGACTCAGAGAGGTTCTTCTTATCTACTCATACAGATGTCAACACTTCAGCAACTAGATCCTCACAACCTTTGTTGGTATTTCTAGTAGAACATTGTGACTTATAGGTTTTCAAATCTCCTTTCATTTAACTGTATGCATTTTCTTCTTCTCTTACCGGTCACACCACCAAAATGGTCTAAAAAGATTATCTATTATTTCGATACTAACATGTTCTTAACTGGGAATAGTCGGAGCCATCTATCTAATTGTAAAGGTACTCCTTCCCACTTGAGAAAGTAACAAGAGTTGCCTTGAGCTAATCTTTCATTTAATTTTGTTAACCAGAATGAAAGCTAATATGTTTTCTCCTACTCATCATCAGCGGATTCCCTAAATATTTCTCATTTTTGTCTATGAATCTCATACCTAGAATTGTAATTATGGATTTACATCTTTTTCACACGCACTCTTTCTGTTTCTGAAGTAAAAGTTAGATTTGTTGTTATAAGTTGTCCAGAGGCTTCACATTTGTCTTCAAGTAAATCTTTAATTTCTCTTGCTTCTCTAAGCAAGAAGAGGAGATCTCCCCTGAGGAAGAAGAAGAGATCTCTAAGGGACAGGGACAATTGGTGGGAAGAAGAGGAGAAAGAAGATGACGGATATGGCCTCCAGATCGATATTTTTCCTGGCCTTCTCCTTTTTTTATGCTATCAGCACCTTTGAAGAATGTGATCGACTGGTCATCTAGACCTCCAAATGTATGGGCAGGTAAGCTTGCTTCTATTATAAGCACGGGAGGAGGTTTCGGGGGTGGCAGATCACAGTGCCATCTTCGACAAATTGGAGTATTCGTTGATCTTCATTTCATCAATAGGCCTGAATTATGCATACTTGAATTCAAACCTCCATAGAAATTTGACAGTGATGGCAACCTCATCCATAACGAGTCTAATTAAAAACTAGAACAAGATCTCTTATCATTGCAGGCATTTACAGGCTCCAGGGTAAATCTTGAAAATTGCAGAGATTGGATTGAGCATTGCTGATTCTGGGGTATACTCAAATTGACACAGTTATGAAGGTATACTTACCAGGCTTATGGCAGATTCATTTCATGGTGAGTCTAAAGCGAAACAAACACCTTCATTGGTTCTTCTTCCTCATATTATTCTTCCCCATTGGATTACCCATTGAATTGGGTTTGCGAAAGAGAAGAGTAAAGAAGAAGATGACAGAAAACTAACGAAAAGGTGGATATCGACCCTCGAAAAAATAGGTGAAGAAAAAAAAAAGATATTTTTGGCCGGAATACCGGTCTAGGGTGCATCTAATTTGTGTTTTTGTACTAACTATAATGTTTGGCAATTTCTATAAATTCTAACATGTCCTTACCTGATGTGTGTGGCAATTTATAAGGATCTTACTATGCGGAAAATGAAAAATGGAGTGATAGGTTGAAATGATTGATCTACTATGAGACCTGTTAAATCACATGAAAGTCATTAAATAGTGGTAATTAAAATGAAATTCATTTGATGCAATCCATTGGTAATCTAGTAGGACCATTAATGTTTTCAATTGTTGTACTAATCTTTTAAAATTTGAGATCTCAATGAACACACCAAATGATTCTAACTGTGGTGGAATCAATCTAATATTTGCGATAATGATAAGATTCATCTTGTTTTTAGCACTCACAATGGGACCCATCTAATATTCGAATTCAATGGACCATTAATGTTAAAAATTATGAAATCTATTTAATGTTGTTTAATTGCGGTGAGGGCTGCCAATTGTTAGTGACCATAGTGTAACACATCTGGAGTAGACATTGTTGAGGGCTCCATTTGATACAAAAATCATTGTAGCACCCATTTGATGTTAGCAATTACACTAACTAACATGATCATGGCAATCAATAAGGAAGTCATTTGGTACATTGTGTGACTTAATCAAATGTTGATTCTCACAACATGACCCATTTAGGGATGAAAAATTGGTGATTATGGTTACAAAATATAAAGTTGGAAATAAAAATTTGACTTGCCTAATGTAACAATTGTAGGACCCATCTAATATGAGTAACCAGCATGGGGCCCATCTAGTGCTAGTAACTAGGGCGGGGATCACCAAATGTTGGTAATTAATAATGATTCGACCGCATTATATTTGTAATATAATGTTAGGAGTCATAATGAGACCCACTTCTCCTATACAATAAGAACCATTGATGTTAGAAATCATAGTGAGACCATGATGATATATAGCTACTTATAGAGGTATTGTGCTTTCTTTTCACCCATGTTTTCACATATTTTTATATACAAGTTTACTTTTTACGTCATATCCTTCAATAACCTAATACAAAAGTCTTTATAAGAAATAGAATGCATATTGTCTAATGTTTAGGTAAGTAAATTATATTCTAATCTAAGTACATAATATAGCATAACTTTTGAAGATATATATAGCTTCTAAACACCCTTTTAAGTAGGATGGTGTGGATTAAGGAGAAGCCAAAGTTTTTTTTTTTTTTTTTTCTTTTTTAGGCCTGTCCAACTTTAAGGTATAAGAATATCTCCATCAATTAAGCGGAGATTAAATGGGCAGAACAATAATGCAATGTCGCAATGTAATATGGTGTAGCACCTTTCTTTAAATGTATGGTGGGGCCCACCTTTTCAAAACTCACTCCATTTACCAACCCTAACACCCATTGTATTCATGTAACTGAATTCTCAAAGTTAATTTCAATAGGCCAGCCATTAAATTGATCACACATGAGGAATTCCCTATTTCTATTAGGAAACAAGAAAATAGAGCAGGTTCATCCTGTGTTCTAGATGTAGGAATTCCCTATTTCTATAAGGATGGATGCCTGATGAATGAGCTAATGGGTGGATTGGATCTTAAAGACAAATTTCTTCCTCTTATGGTTTTCTCAATGGTTTCTCAGAACTCTTTTCCAAGACATATAATAATCTAAAAGAAGGAAGAAGGTAAGGATTCTCAAATCTGTATTTCCATGCTTCCTCACCATCTTTTTATACAGCCAAAGGAAAAATAACCTTTTGAGGATGAAGATAAAGAGATCTCTAATGACAAGTGAGGGGCATTTTTTTTTCCTTTTTGCTAATTTTAGAAGTTGGGGCCATGTTTGCTGCCATGGCAGTGGGCCCCAACCCACTGTTATAACACTAGCCCCCTAGGCTGTTGTCAAGAAAAAAGAAGGGAAAAAACAATGACCTATAAAGCTAGTTTTGGTAGCAATATAATCACCTTATATCTTATGAGAACAGTGTAATCCCCACTAATTTGTCATGTCTTTAGAAAAATTGGATGATTCATCTCTCCTATTTGGCAATTATTTTGATATATCGATTTTTCTTCCTCCATGGAAGGCAGTGAATGGTTTCTATTAAGATGCTCACATTTAGGGACTAATTTCTTAATTGCTAGTTAACTTAAGATTTATAGGAATTGCCTTCCAAAATAGTGGGCTCAAGAGTGAAGGACCCAACAGAAGTTACTGAGATTTAATCTAGAAAGAGTGCATGGGAATGATCATTTATAATTTGAAGTGAGGATCTTTCATCCTCCACCAATGTTGCCCAAATCAAAAATCCTATCTACTTAAAGTTGTAGTCCTATTGTATGGGTCTTGAGACAAATTCTCCCATCAGCTTCATCTTGCATTTTATGCTTACCAAAATGTAAAACAAAAGGAGTTACAATCAAGGTTTTAAGTTTTGATGGGCTCAAAAAGTGTGAGACTGAAAATGTAAAATTTTGTTATAAGATATGGATCTTGGGTGGATGCCCACTTGTGATAAGATAGGGTTAGAATTAGGGTTCCTCCTTTTTAGTTTACTTTGCCTATAAATAGGCTCTCTCCCTATGTATTTAGACACAGTTAATGAGATATCAGAAAGGCTCTCTCTTCTCCCTCTAATCTTCTTTCTCTTGGTCTCTCTCTTTTATAACACGTTATCAGCACGAAGCTCGAAGAGAAGGAAGAAAACCAGGTCTTCTTGCCCAAAGAGAAGAAATCATTCCCTGCGTGGATTTTCATCGCAAACTCCTTCCCTGCGCGGATTTTCATCGCGGATTCCCTGTGCAGATTCCTTCCTAGCGCGGATTCCCATCCCAGATTCCTTCCCAGTGCGGATTTCCATCGCAGATTCCCTGGGCGGATTCCTTCCCAGCGCGGATTTCCATCGCAAAATCCTTCCCAGCGTGGATTTCAGAAAAGAGTAATATTTTTCTTTAAATACAGTAAGTAGTATCCAAACCATAGTTCAAATCCAACATATTAGAATACATAAAATTAATTTATGATATTTATTTTACTGTCATTATAGTGTTTGGTTACTATTCATTATCTTGCACGATTTTTTATTTAAATTTATTAATGCTATAAATTGATTATAAAAAAAAAAAGAAAAAGAAAAAAGAAAGAGAACCAGAAGTTCTAAAAGTGAACCTGAAGTTCACATATTCATGGACCAGTAGAAGTTGGAATAATGATATGAACCTGAAGATTCGTATCAATAAATCAAAACCTGAAGTTTTTGATTCAACAATCCATATAAATTATAAAGCCATGAAATTAAACCTGAAGTTTTTGATAGAACTAGAAGTTCTGATCACTTGTTAGAACCAGACGTTCTACCCCAAACCTGAAGATTTGACAGAACCTGAAGTTCTAATTTCATGTATTATGAACCTGAAGTTCTAAATCAAGCCTGAAGTCTTGACAGAACCAGCAGTTCTGATTCTCAAATATGAGAACATGTTAAATTTTTATTTTTCCATGTTTAAATTCCTTTCTTAATTACTTTTGATGTTAATATTTTTTTTTATCATTATATGCACACTGATAACTTCATATATATTTCATATTACAGTTCTTGCAAGATGTCAAATTTGGCTAAAATTGACTTTAAAGCACTTAACATAAATGGGGACAATTATTTATCTTGGCAATTGGATGCTAAAATCCACTTGCAATCCAAGAAACTAGGAGAGACTATAAAGGAAGGTAACAAGATGTCCCCAGAGGAAAAGGCATTAGCCCTCATCTTCCTGCGTCATCACATACATGAAGATCTCAAACATGAATACCTTACTGAAGAAGACCCAGCAGGCCTATGGAAATCCCTGAAGGATAGATATGATCACCAGAAGATGGTCATACTACCAGCTGCCCAGAATGACTGGTTAAATCTGAGGTTGCAGGATTATAAAACCGTATCTGAATACAACTCTGCTCTTTTCAATATTGTTTCCCGATTAAGACTTTGTGGTGAAAAGTTTTCAGAAGAGCAGATGTTGGAGAAAATGTTATCAACTTTTCATGCCTCGAACGTGCTCCTGCAGCAGCAGTATCGAGAAAGACGTTTCTCCAAATATTCAGAACTTATTTTCTGTCTCCTAGTTGCTGAACAAAATTGCATAGTACTGATGAAAAATCATAACTCCAGACCAACTGGATCTTTGGCAGTTCCTGAAGCAAATGCCAGTTTTAGCTCAAACAGAGGCAGAGGAAGGGGGAGAGGAAGGGGGAGAGGAAGACATAACTCCTCCAAACGAGGTGGTTTTAAAGGTCCCCCTCCAAAATTCAAAAATCACCAGAAGTGGTCTGCCCCTCAGCCTAAGAGCAACCAGAATCCACCAGCTAATCCTACCCACCGTCCTGATGACACGTGCCACAGATGTGGAAGAAGTGGGCATTGGTCACGCACTTGCCGTGCACCAAAGGAAGCGGCCGAACAATACAAAGCATACAAGGCCTCTGTTCATTTAGCAGAGACAAATGATCTGGAAGGATGGAATTGGAATGCAATGACACCAGAGATACCTCCAATTGACATTACAAACTTGGAGACTCGAGATTTTTTTGAGGATGAGGATAGCCAACCTTTGAATAATGAGGCTTTTAACACTCACTTGGGATCACCCCCTGGCATGGTCTAGAAGGCCAATAAACTTTACAAACTTAAATTTTTTTTATTCTTTTGAGATGCATGTTGCTTAAACTTCTTTTTATTTATTTATTTCATGTCCTAATGAATGGTTTAATTATTTCAATTTTATCATATGATTGCATAGTTATATTGTTTTATTATTTTGTTTAAGGTATGGATCATGGAACTGAGGACAATCTTTGTTTGGTAGATAGTGCCACAACACACACCATTCTGAAAAATCAGAAATTTTTCTCAGAATTGATGTTTATTCCACGAAAGGTATCAACCATAGCTGGGCCTGTGCAAATAATTGAAGGCTCCGGAAGAGCCCACATAATGTTACCTAATGGTACTCACTTATTCATTAAAGATGCTTTGTTCTCAATAGTTCCCGAAGAAACTTGATTAGTTTCAAAGACATCAGAATGAATGGGTACCACATTGAGACTGTAAGTGAAGGTAACAAGGAATTCTTATGCATTGTTACTAGTATTGGAAGCCAGAAGCAAATACTAGAAAAATTAAGTGCACTCTCCTCAGGGTTATATTACATGACAATCTTAAATGTTGAATCACATTCGGTTATGAGCAAAACAACAAAGTTAAGCCCGAAGCTTAAACTAAGCCCGAAGCTTAGTGATCCGAAGACTTTACAGCTCTGGCATGATAGGTTAGGTCACCCTGGGGCTACTATGTTGAGAAAAATTGTAGATAACTCCTTTGGGCATTCTTTAGAGAACCATCAATTGACCCTACTTAGTGGGTACTTATGTACACCGTGTTCACAAGGAAAATTGATCACCCGACCTTCTTTTGCTAAAGTTGCATACGAATCCCCATCCTTTCTGCAAAGGATACAAGGTGACATTTGTGGACCCATAAATCCCCCTAGTGGACCTTTTAGATATTTTATGGTTTTGATTGATGCCTCCACCCGTTGGTCTGATGTTTGCCTACTTTCAACTAGGAACATAGCATTTGCCCGTCTATTAACTCAAATAATCAAACTTAGGGCTCATTTCCCTGATTCTCCCATTAAGTCTATAAGACTTGACAATGCAGGAGAATTTACATCACAGGTTTTTGATGATTTTTGTTCATCTATAGGAATTGTTGTCGAACATCCTGTCCCCCATGTCCACACCCAGAATGGCTTAGCTGAATCCATGATTAAGCGCATTCAACTCATTTCTAGGACTCTGCTGATGCAATCCAAATTGTCAGTTAGTGCATGGGGACATGCTGTGTTGCATGCTTCAATGTTAATTCGACTTCGACCCACAGCCTATCATCAATTTTCTCCTGCACAACTTACATCCGGACATCAACCCAATATCTCTCACTTGCACAAGTTTGGTTGTGCAGTTCAAGTCCCAATCCCACCTCCTAAGCGTACTAAGATGGGACCACAACGTAGATTGGGAATCTATGTAGGTTATGACTCTCCCTCAATTATTCGATATCTAGAACCAATGACAGGAGATGTCTTCACTGCTCGTTTTCCAGATTGTCAATTCGATGAGACAATATTCCCGCCGTTAGGGGGAGATAACATAGTTCCTGTAGAACGACCTGTTCCTGAAGAACGGCGAGAATTAACATGGAATACTTCCACTCTGTCTCATTTGGATCCACGAACTTCACGATGTGAAAATGAAGTCCGGAGAATTGTGCACTTACAAGAAATTGCAAACAGATTACCTGATGCATTTAACGATGCAGCAAAGGTGACAAAATCACATGTGCCCGCTATGAATACACCTGCCAGGATTAATGTCCCTGTAGGACAAAGTCAAAATACAACCGCAAAAGAATCTGCAATACGCCAGAAGCGTGGCAGACCTATAGGTTCAAAGGACTCAGCTCCGCGGAAAAGGAGAAATGAGCAATCATCATCATGTCCTCCCGAAGAGGCACGTAACACTCTTGAAGAGGTTCCTCCCGAAGAGGCACGTAACGCTCCTGAAGAGGTTATGACAAAATCCGTTCTCTCTAGAATAATGGAAGTCCCTGGTGAGACTTTGGAAGCCCCTGAAGAGGCACCGGTACCGGATAATGAAGAGATCTCTATATTTTACAATTATTTAAAAGAGAGATGGAATATAAATGATATTGTCATCGATGACGCATTTGCATATGCGATAGCTACACAAATATCAAAGGTAAATGATGATGATGATTGGGACACAGAACCACGTTCTATAAATGAATGTCGACAAAGAAATGATTGGCCAAAATGGGAAAGTGCCATCAAAGCAGAGTTAGAGTCTCTCAATAAACGTGGTGTGTTCGGACCTATAGTACAAACCCCAAAAGATGTTAACCATGTAGGTTACAAGTGGGTGTTTGTAAGAAAACGGAATGAAATGAATGAAATTACCAGATATAAGGCACGATTAGTGGCACAAGGTTTCCTGCAGAAACCTGGGATTGATTATGAGGAAACATACTCCCCTGTCATAGATACAACAACTTTCAGATATCTGATAAGTTTAGCAGTTTCTCAAAATCTAGAAATGCGACTCATGGATGTTGTAACTGCTTACTTATATGGGGACTTAGACACTAGAATTCACATGAAAATCCCAGAAGGATTTCCTTTGCCTGAAGCAAAGCCAAGGAGTACATACTCAATCCAATTGAGGCGATCATTGTACGGCCTGAAGCAATCCGGAAGAATGTGGTACAATCGTCTTAGTGAATACTTGTCTAAAAAGGGGTATGCAAACGATCCTATTTGCCCGTGTCTATTTATAAAGAAATTCATGAAGGGATTTGCAATATTAGCAGTTTATGTGGATGATATCAATTTGGTAGGGACTCCAGAAGAGCTCGAAGAAACTGCTGATTGTTTAAAGAAAGAATTTGAAATGAAAGACCTTGGAAAAACAAGATTCTGTCTCGGGTTGCAAATCGAGAGAAATTCTAATGGGATGTTGGTCCATCAATCTAATTATACCGAGAAGGTTTTAAAACGATTTGGTATGGACAAAGCACACCCATTAAGCACACCCATGGTCATCCGGTCTCTTGATACACAGAAAGATCCATACCGTCCTATTGAAAAAAATGAAAAAGTTTTGGGTCAAGAAGTACCATACTTAAGTGCTATTGGAGCCCTGATGTACTTAGCACAATGCACTAGACCGGATATTGCATTTTCTGTGAATCTACTTGCCAGATATAGCTCCGCACCAACTCAAAGGCACTGGGTTGGTATTAAACATATCCTACGATATTTGCGTGGAACAACTGATTTAGGAATATTTTATTCTTATAATCCTATAGATTCCAGTTTTACAGGATATGCAGATTCAGGTTATCTCTCTGATCCTCATAAGGGTCGATCACAGACAGGTTATGTGTTTCTAAATGGTAATGCCGCCATTTCTTGGCGTTCTACTAAACAGACTCTGGTAGCTACCTCCTCTAACCATGCTGAGATTTTGGCTCTTTATGAAGCCAGTAGGGAATGTGTATGGCTAAGATCCTTGATTCAGCATGTTCGTAGTTCTTGTCAATTACCTTCTATTGCAGGTATCCCAAATGTTATCTATGAAGATAATGAAGCATGCATAAACAAATTCGAGAAGGTTTTATTAAAGGAGACAAGACTAAGCATATAGCACCAAAGTTCTTCTTCACTCATGAACTTCAGAAGAACAATGAAATTGAAGTCAAACAAGTTTGTTCGAGTAACAACCTGGCTGATCTATTTACAAAATCTTTGCCAAAATCAGTATTCCAGAAGTTTGTATATGAGATTGGCATGCGAAGAGTTCATCATCAAACTATGTAAATGGTTGCAATCATCAGGGGGAGCAGTTTATCAGGGAGCATCCTGAAGTATGCTTCCCAGGACATTTGTGCGCTGTACTCTTTTTCCTTTCTTAGGTTTTATCCCACTGGGTTTTCCTAGTTAAGGTTTTAACGAGGCAGCATTATGCACGTCCAACACCATTTCAATGATCTTGAAGAATGTTGTACTCTTTTTCCCTTCGCTTTGGTTTTTTCCCACTGGGTTTTCCTTAGCAAGGTTTTTAATGAGGCAACTGTCATTAAATGGTGGTCATCCAAGGGGGAGTGTTATAAGATATGGATCTTGGATGGATGCCCACTTGTGATAAGATAGGGTTAGAATTAGGGTTCCTTCTTTTTAGTTTACTTTGCCTATAAATAGGCTCTCTCCCTATGTATTTAGACACAGTTAATGAGATATCAGAAAGGCTCTCTCTTCTCCCTCTAATCTTCTCTCTCTTCTCCCTCTAATCTTCTTTCTCTTGGTCTCTCTCTTTTATAACAAATTTCACACACAAGTTGGGAGCAGTGATTTTTAAGAGGGTATAAGTTTCACAGAAGTGCTACTTTGATAGAGAGAGACATGGAGAGAGGCGGGCTAAGAAGACAATGGAGGTAGTCGATGACCAAGAGAGAAGAGGCCTCTGTATTTCTGCTTCCTTTTACGAGAGTTCAAGTAAGCCAAATTCAATACCCATTTCAAGCATCTGACTTCATATTTTCTCCTGCAATGTATTCCTGTGTTTCTCATCACTGCGTCTTCTTGAGAAGAAGCGCAGCTGGTAGAGTTTTCACCAATTTCAGAACCCTCCTTTTATTTTCAACTGCTATTGGTGAAAACCCTCTTCCCCAAACTCATTTCATGGTCGATTACCTCATAGAGAGATGTGGGTTTTCAAGAGAAAATGCTATTAATGCCTCCACATGCCTAAAAACACTAAGATCCCCCGAAAACCCAGACTCTGTACTTGGATTCCTCAAAAAGAGCGGTTTTGAAGACACCCACATCAAAAAACTCATCTCCTGTGGGCCCCGTTTCCTCGCTTCCAACGTCGAGAAGACCCTCAAACCCAAATTCATCTTTTTTCAAGAACTGGGTCTATCTGGTGCTTCCTTTGCAGACCTTGTTGCCAAAAACCCTGCCTTGCTTGTTGGTAGCATTGACAATCGTATCAGACCCAAAATGGATTTCCTTAGAACACTCGTTCAGAATGATGATGATGTGATTAGGGTTATCAAGAGAGGTCGCTGGCTGTGCCACTGCAATCTCCATAAGATCATTAAACCCAACATTGAGATACTGCGTCGATATGGTGCCAGTGACAGCCAGATCTCGAGCTGTCTGGTGCTACACACTCGAATGTTCGCCCATAATCCTGTTTCTCTTGAAGACGTGACCGCCCGGGTTGAGAAACTTGGATTCAAGCGTGGGTCTCCAATGTTCTTTTGTGCCACTTATGTATTGAGCTCAATGAGTAAAGCTACAATAGAAGCCAAGGTCAAGATGTTAAAGAGCTTTGGTTGGTCAGAAGTAGATGTTTTCTCCGCCTTCGTAAAGGCTCCGTTGTTCTTGGCTGTGTCGGAGAGGAAGTTCCGAGCTTTGATGCGCTTTTTCTTGGATGAGCTTGGGTGTGAGCCTTCGGAGCTTCGGTCGCGCCCCATGTTATTTATGTTCAGCTTGGAGAAGAGGTTGCTACCTCGACATGAAGTTTTGAAGTTCTTGAAGTCTAAAGGATTACTAGAAGAGGGTGTTAACTTCCTCTCAGTAGCATGCATGTCGGAGAGCTTGTTCTTGAAGAAATTTGTACTTAGGTACTTGGATGATGTCCCTGATCTCAAAGAAACTTACAAAGGCTGTATGAAAATCGAGAAGTCGAGATGAGATATAACGGGGAAAAGCAACCAAATGTGTTTGTTTATTTATTCACATTTTGATTGGAGCAGGTGATGTTTGAAATGTAAGGACATCACGTTATTTCTTTTTGTGATCAAATTACAAAAATTGTTTTCCGAGGGGGACTCCCTTATTCCATTATTTCATCTTTTGGATTAAGAGAAGTTTGATGAGGCAATGACCCTATTAATGTTGGATTGGGCATGTAAGAAAACCATTGGTTATAACAGCAAGATAATTATGATGTTGGTGGGCATTTTATAAGTTGTTTCTTCTCCATACAGTTTTATTAAAAAACTTGATACTTGTTTACCATTTTGCTGCCTCAGTTGATTTTCTGTGGCAGAATATTAATTTCTTGAAGAGTTCATGAACTGTATGTCTTTCAGTTTGGCTCTTCAGTTAGATGGGTTTTGTGCCTGAGAAATCCAACTTGATCCATTTTACTGATGGTCGATCTTGTTGTGGCAACAATAATGGTTCAAAAAGCAGGACCTGGACAGGCCTCATTCAGTCACTAGGTCTGATGGACTCTGACACATTGGGTCTACACGTGAGTGAAAAGTGATGTATAATTTATCTTTTATATACAGAATATGTAGTTATGTTTGAAAATAGTTAATAATCATTTACTTCTTTATAAATTGTGTAAATAGATTGATCCTCTTCATCTTCTTCTATAACTAGTTGGATTAGCAGCAAATTAAGTCAGAAAAGGCATGGTTTCACCGGAATCCATGTCAACAAAAGCAAATTTCTCTTCTCTAGAGAACAGAACAGAAGTGGTTTTCATGATCCCGTCACCCATTATGTGACTGAGTCAGATTGACATGGGGAAGTTCGTCGTCAATCAACTCGATAGTCGAATTATATTAGCGATTCTTGTATGCGACATACAGCTAATTGAATACAGAATGGCATATGCTACTTTGGCAGATGGAGATTGGCAAAGTGAGGACCCAAACAAGAAGGCAAACTGGAGTTCATGTAAGATATGAAAGTCTTTGCTGGTTAAAGGAGATCCGCTTTCCACACCTAATATTCCTTTTATTTTTTTTTACATGCCTTTTGTTTCTTTGATTTTTAGATTATTTATTGGATGAAGAGGAGAAAGCATGGGGTGCAGATTACAAAAGGGCAAGAAAGAGATGGGTTTTTCTGAGACTTTTTTATTGTACAAGAGTGGAGAAAGTGGAGAAACTCATGCCCACCCGTGCAGGGAGAAAGGAAAGCAGTTTAAGAAGTAAAGGTTAGTTTTTTGTATAATTTATTAAAGTAAAAGTTTTTTGCTCGTTTGTTTCTTATTTGGTCGAGATTGATGATGGGATTTTCTAATATTTAATTAGATTTTTTTTTATTTTCTCTCTTTTCTTTTTTCTTTTTTAATCTCTTTGCTTCATATTTATTGTGTATCATTTTGGATGAGAAATATCCCGCATTAAGGACTTTGGAAATGGATCTTCGGTCTTGGGTGGCTGAAGTTACCATGTAGGATATTCTGTGAGCAGTGCTTCTCCAACTGCATTTTTTTCTGAAATGGCTTTTGATGAAGAGACTTCGTGACAATCCAGAAAAACACAATAGAAAAAGGAAAAAAAAGAGAGAAATTCTTTTTTTTTTCTTTTTTTTGAATTTTCTTTAGGAGAAATTTTAAGGCCAACTGTAGATTTGGAATTGAATAAAATTGGGTTTTCCCATTGAGGTGCGTCCTCGTTTATTGTCTCTTCGGAGATTGATTGTGTCTTCGGACACGTACTTCGATTCTGCAACGAAAAGGAAGGAAGACAACTGAAGGCACTGCTAGTGATGGCGATGGCGGCTGGAATCAAGGCGAAGCACGGCGCTGGTGAACGGTACACCTCTTCTCCCATTCTTCTCTTTTCTGACTTCTTTTGCTCTCTCTCTCTCTCTCTCTCTCTCTCTCTCTCTCTCTCTCTCTCTCTCTGTAGTTGTTTTTTTTTATCCTGAGTTGGGGGGTAGATGGCTGGGTTTGTGAGCTATGATACCCAGATACGGCAACTTACCCATGGTACCCGTGCAGACACGGTACGATACGGATACGGGTACGGGATACCGCAAGATACGGTAGGGATACGTGCAAAAAAAATCAGGATACGGCTGTGTTGTATTAAAAAAAAAAAAACAGAAAATAGTGGAGATCTGCCTTCCCGACCACCCACAACCCCACCCCCTCTCTGCTGAACCCATTCCCCTTCGCCTCCATCACCCAGACCAGAGAAGAAGAGAAAAAAAAAAAGAGAGAAGAGAAGAGGAACAGGGGAAAAAAAAGGGCGTACCTGCACCGACGTCGCCACAGCATCATCGTCGCCACCACCATCATCGTCGTCTCCACCATCATCGTCGCTGTCGCTGCCTGCTCTCTTCCCTCATCGCCTACTGCTCTCTCCCCATCTCTCTTATGTTAGGGCAGAAGAGAGAAAAACAACGAAGCCTTTTTATCTTTTTGTAACATGGGTATCTTCCAGTGTCCTCCAGGACTACTTGAAACTGTGTCTCCAACTCTTATTTAAAAGTTGGCCAAGGCCTATGTATTCCACAATCCAATTTCAAGTGAGGCAGGACCCAAATCGTGGGCTTCAAATCGAGTCAAGCTCAGCCCATTTATAATAAAAAAAAATTAAACAGCAAACTAAAAATCTCTTTACTCTAGATTGACAACTTCAACAAAAAATATATATATTTATATATTTCATTTAAAATAAACTCCCAATTAAATATTTATATTTATATATTTTTAAAAATGCCGTACCCGTATTCGTATCCTAAAATTTTGAAGTTGACGTGTCGGACGCTCGTTCCCGTGTCCCGTATCCGTACCCGTGTCCGTATCCGGGCATCATAGTTTGTGAGGCTAGGGTGTCGGGACACAGAAAGGATATGATTTGAGATGGAGATGGTGCTTGGGTCTGACGAAAGAATGGGTTCAGTTTAACTGATTTGGAGATGGTGCTTGAGTCTGTGGGATGGGGTTGGGTTTCGGCAGAGGGGTATGCGAGGGCTCTGGGGCAGCGGGTGGGGTTTGGCAGGGTTGGACTGCGAATGGAATTTGGGAGAATTATTTTTTGTCACAGTGGTATGACGATTGGGGTTTTGGTGGAACGTGGATTCAGATGGGTTCAGTGAATGGGTATGGCAGGGGGTGAAAGGGGAGAAAGGGGATGGGATGATAAAGGTGGACGAAGGCAGGGATGGGGATAGGGGGTAATACGCCGACGATTGATGGATCGTTCGGCTCTGATACCAATTGATGTAGGCCCTAGAGTTAGGGCTTGCGTGGGAAGTGCTAAAAGCTCAATGGGTGCCGAAGCACGTGTCCAAAGACACAATCAATCTCCGAAGAGGACGGACCTTAATGGGAAAAACCAATTTCATTAATCAACTCTCTGAGAAATAATTCTCTACAATGCCATATAAATAGGAAAACACAACTTAAGCTCTAAGAAACCTAATTAAAATAGGAAACGAAATAAATAGGCAACCTAATCCTAAATACAACTCATCTAATAAAACTATTAACTAATAACAATTAAATAAATAGGAAAACTCCTAAATCTACCGGGCCTTACACATGTGGCCTGAGGTCGATCTGCATCATCCAACCCGTTGAATTTGAGCAGTTATCTTTGTAAACAACATTTAAAAAAAAAATGTCTCCTTTTGTCGTGTGTTTTCCTCTTGGAGCTCTCATTTTGAAGAAATCCTTCCCCTTGGTGTATAGAAATAGTCAATCCATTAATTACCTATAACTTATTTCCGTTAGTACAAAACCCTCTTCGAAAAAGCTCATAGTTTGCTTAGGCATCTGTGGTAGTGAAACCATTCTTCTTCTTCTTCCTTTTTTTTATTTTTTATTTCACAAAAAGGGAGCAAAGTCGGAGCAAATACAAAAGCATAAGAAAAAAGATTGAGCTTTCCATTTTGTTGAATTTTCAATAGGAATTAAAGAAATCTTTTTATTGGTATCTTTTTGCTGGAATGGGGAGAAAACACCGTAGATGGAGAACAAAATTATATTTTTTGGTGATAATAAACATTGAATCAAAATAATGCAAAAGGTGCAGTTGGAGCAAATTTGTTTGAGCTATCTATTTTTGGAGGCCGCTCATGCGATGTTATATGAAGGTAGTTTTAAATCATATATTCTATACAAAGTTGTTCTTATTCAATCATCCACAATGTTTATGTGTGGCTGCAACGGGTCCTACATGTTAGGACTGGTACAAATGGGTATAACTTGATCATTTCTATTTGGTGAGATTTTATATATATATATATATTTTGTTAAGACTGGTCCAAACATGTTATGATGGTAGTTTTAAATCATACATTACTGGTCCAAACATGTTGTGATGGTAGTTTTAAATCATACATTCTATACGGCGTTGTTCTTATTTGATCATCCACAATGTGTATGTGTGGCTGCAATGGGCCCAACATGTTTGGACTGGTCCAAATGGGTATAACTTGATCATTTCTGCTTGGGGAGGTTTTTTTGGTGGGGTTTCGGGGGGGGGGGGGGGGGGGGGTTTCTCTTCTTCCAACACATGTTGTTGCCAGATACATCATTGTAGAAAAATCCTTTTCCATTTTTAGAAATAACTAATGCATTGAATTATCTCATTACTTATTTCCATTGGTGCATGGCATACAGCTAATTGAATATGGAGTGGAATTGTTTGTGCCAGTTTGGCAGGTAGAAATTGATATAGTGGGGAACCAAGATGGCGGTCAGGAGTTACAGGTCAGCCATGAAAAGCAATTAGCGGATAGGAAACTTTATGGTAGAATGTGAAGAACCAGGAAAAGGGGTATAGTCTTTAATTTAATATTTTATTATTATGTAATTTTATTTTTGTTTACATGCTTTTCGTTTTCTCTGTTTTGTTTTTTCTTCGAGAAAAGATGAGAGACTAGACCACAAAAATAGAAGAAAGAAATGCTTTTTCTGGTTTAGTTATTTTTCCATATGTTTTTTTCGGCTAAAATTTTACACATGTGATTTTTATTTCTTTAGATTTATAGATTTTCTTGTACAAGAGGGGAGAAAGAGAAGAAACGGATACCCTCATAGAGAGGAGAAAGGGGAGCAATTCAAGAGTAAAAGGTTACTATTTTGTTTAATTTTCTAACTTATGTGCTCTTCATTCCTTTGATTCTTCTTTTGCTGAGATAAGTGGGGTGATTTTCATCAATTTAGGATGTTATATTTCTTTTGTTGAAAAACTTATTATATTGGTTTTGGAACTTTCTTCAAGTGCGATATTGGAAATAAAGGTTGGTGTTTGGTGGTTTAAGCAGCCAGATATTTCACCATTCAAAAAAAAAAGCCAGATATTTCAAATGGGGTTTTCTCCATTTGGGTTTTTTGAAATGGTTTTTGATGGTGGACTTTAGGAAGATGGAGAAAAGCACAAAAAGAGGGGAAAACTTGGATTTTCTCTTCTGGTGAATTTTCTTTCCTTTTATTTTAAGAAAGTTTTATTTTTTTAATCTCTTGTTGAGGTAGGATTTTGGAAATGTGTTTTTTTTTTTTTTTTTGTGTGTGTAGTTAAAATTTTTATATTGGATTTTTTCAATTGGGGTTTTCTCACAAGTGGATGCCAGGTTCTTCTCAAATTTGGTCGGAAAAATCTTGACTGTCTGTCTAGGGAGGTTTTTGAACATTTCATAAGAAGTAGGGGGTTAAAGTAATTCCTCAAAAGGCAGGGTCTTTTTTATGAATAGGCCAAATGGTAGGGGTTTATCCATTCATCATTATCATCATCAAAGCTTTGTCCCAACTATGTCGGCTTTATGAGTTTTATACTATTCAGAATACATGTTGGGGTTGTGAAAAAAGTTTTATGCTGGCTATCAACCTACGAGAGGCAACCCTCTTTTATCGGGGTTTGGGATCGGCAGTTAAACAACTGGCAGAGTTAATATTATTTTGACCATAAAATATTCATCCATTATTTAACTATTAAAAGAGGGCCCATGAGGTTTTTTTTTCCCATTCTTTTAGTATTTTTAATTTAATATTCATTTTATTTATAAAGAATACCCCAGTGGTCATTTTTATTCTTATGAAAGTCACAAGTCATAACATTCAATAGAAGTTCCAAAACTAACCGTGAAAACAATGAAGTTCATATTGGTGGGGTGTCATGTAGAATCACCACCCTTTGCATTCTACGCTTGGGAATATTGTTTTTCCTACAGTTGTTTTTGATATTCTTGTTTTGATATTGGAACATACATGAGGAGTGATCTTATATTGCTGTCAATGTAATCTGACCTATGTTGGCCCTAACTTTGCTTGATCTTACCTGCCCATGTCACATGCAATCCCTATTGTAACTGGCCGAAGTTTCACTTCAATCAAAGTGATATCCATTATTGGGTTGATCATTTGAAACATTACTAAATGTTTTACTCATGTAAATCCCGTAGTATATCTCAGTCTCACTTTACTTGGAGTGAAATTTAAGACATTTCCTTCACAGGTTTATATGAGTAGGCTGAGTAAGAAAGGTGGGCTGTGTATTCGTTGACATGTGGTTAGCAAATTTCATTATGGTACTAAGGTAGGATAGCTATGGTCTGCCAATGGGCCAGACTCATATGGGCCAGGGTTATAAGGTTCCATGGCCAGAATCCAAGTCCAACTTTGACACCATCTTGCGAGCTTGATCCGAGCCCACCCAATGAGGTTTGTGGAAGGTAAATGCCTCCACAATGCTCACTAATTAAAGTCCCCTGAAATTCCGAGCTTTGTACTCGAATTGCTCAAAATGAGGGGATTTGAAGATAACCACAACTAAAATAAAATTTAGAAAAGAAAAAAACAGAAAAGAAAATAATGTTTCCACTCTTCACGATTTCCCAGTTATTCTTTTCCAACATCAAGAAGACCCTTAAAAACCAAATTCATCTCATTTTAAGAACTCAGCACCTCTTGATACTCCTGCTTCTGACCTTGTTTGCCAAGTACCCAAACCCTCAATTGTAGCATCAGTTGTATGCGACTCAACTTTGATTGTCTCGGAACCCTCCTCCACAGCACCAATAATGTAATTAGGGCTATCACGAAAATGCCCTTCATGTCCTTTTCAATGCCAGAAAGTTATTATGCCCCAAAATTGAGATATTTTATTTTTTAATGGCGACTGTCGGTTATAAATAAGAACTACAGTATAATAGAAATAATACAATAACTGAGTCCAGCCCAACTGGCCGGACCACACAAGTATACCTGTTGGTTTAGAGTATGAGTTTTAGATTTTGACCCAAGTTGGTTTAGGGTGGGTTTGTGTTGGTTGTCCTGACCAATTTTACCTGTTCATGAAATAGAATTCAATATGGAAAACTAACATATTTTATAGAATTCAATATGGAAAACTAACATATTTTGTGTTGGCCATCATATTTAATTTTCTATTCATATAATATCTTAAAGAAATTAAAGAATAAATAGTATTAAACCTTATCGGTTACTATGGTATGGCAGGTTTGGTGTCACATATCATAAACCCATCAGGAGTCGGGTCGAGTATGAGTTGGAGCAAGGCCGGCTCTAGTATAAGGCCAATAAAGCCTTTGCTTTAGGCTCCAAAAAATAAGGCTCCATAATAGCAGCTGGCATCTTTTGAAATTCCAAAACTCAAACTTGTCTACTGCCATCCCTTTTTTTCCCCCAAAAAAATATAAGGCCCCATAATAACTCTCTTAAGAAGATACGACCAAGATTTTTATGGGGCCTTCAAGTGTCTTTTATGGCCTATTATATTTCCAAATCTGCCCCTTATATTACTATTTCTAGGAGTCCAATTGATTTTAGCACACCATTATATTTCTAGCAGTCCATGTGTATCAAATCTCAACAATACAATCAGTCATGAATTTGCTTTACAAGCCTTTCTCGTTATTTTTGTGTATCCTATTTCAATAGGGGCCCATTCAGATTTGATTCATGATGTGGTTGTAATAGATCCATAGCTGGGGATTTGAGCCCCAATAGTAGATCTTAAAATTAAAGATAAACAATAGGCCCCCGCCGGAATTTATTCACTTGCCCACATTGCATATGAGCACCGTGCATCTGGAACATCCAATACGTGGGGCACAACTTTGAAGTACATCTTGGATGGTCCTGACTCATGGTGTGTATGCGCACCGTGCGCAGGTGAAAATACTTTGAGCTCCACCAGTGGCAAATTCAAGTGTGTTTTTTTTTTTTTTTTTTTTTTTTTTTTTTTTTGGGGGGGGGGGTGGGGGGGAGCCAAATAAGTAGTTGGATTTTGTGACCCAAGATTGTCATGTGCGTTTTGGGGATGTGTCCGAAGTTTTCATGTAGGTTTTGGAGGTGGACTTAAGATAGATTAGCAAAACTTGAATATAAAAACTTAATTAGTAATTTTGCATCACAAAAAAGCAAGAAAAATAAATTTTAAATAAAATATTTATAATAATAATAAAACATAGAAAATGCCTCATTTAGGATTGTCGCTTTAGGCCTTGAATTGTCTCGAGCCGGCCCTGAGTTCGAGAGTTCAAGTTTAGCCTAAGTTGTACCAAACCTAACCTTTTGCTATCCCTACAGGCTTGCAGTTTATGAATTATTGCATCATTTGGGCCTACTCTTGGGCTCGGGCGCGACCTCATCCCGTCGAGTCGAGTTTGGTCTAGGTCAAGCATCAAAATAGCGTTTTCGGTGGGCGTAGCAACCAACTGGCCAAAACGCTGCGTAGCGGTTGCGGAGATACATAGTGGCGTAGCAGTGTGAATTTTTTAAGTGAACAAAAGAATTCATATCTTGCGTAGCAGCCAATCTTGTGTTTTTTTAGTGATTTGGAACCATATAAGGATAGAGACAACTTTAGGAAAGGCTACGAAGGAGAAGAAATAAGGAAAATAATATTTTAAATTAAAATTGCTTGGCTTTATTAGATTTTATACCGTAGCGCCGCTATTTTTTAAATAGTGTGGCAGCCTCAACTGCTACGGCTGATAATGTGGTCACTACACTATGTAGTGGCTGCTATTTTGAACCATGGTCTAGGCAATACCCTGTCTGGCTTGGCCAAGCTGTACCCCTATGTATAGTGCATCTAATAATATGTGTAATCTAAAAAGATTTTTGTTCATATTTCATTTGTTGTACTTCACGTGAAGCTAAGGGTTATCTTTATGTCGTCCTCTTCTTTCTTACCCCTTTAAGCTTATTAGACTGTTATTTTCTATTTCTGCATCTTTTGGATAGATGCTTTTAACTTATAGCGAGACGGCTTTTACCAACAGGAGAAGGCAATAGATTAATAAATAGGCACTTAGGTTTTGAGGAAACGCTGAGAAATGAAAGCAATTGCCTCAGGCAAAGACGAGTTGGGATGTTCATGATTTGGGCGAAGCCATAGATGTCAATCCCTTGAAAGCTTTTTTAATTAGCTCTTGGACATCATCCTTCCTCATTTTCCTGGTGAGTTAAAAACTATCACTTGCCTAAATCTTTTACATTCCAAATTTGCATCCATTTTTGTTTTAATTTCTCTAGGATTTAGCATCATGTCCGGTACTTAAGTATCTATGTGATAGAAACATTGTTGTCAGTTTTGCTTCGTTTCGATCGGTTGGTGAAAATGAACACCGCCCTAGAAAGAATTTGGTTGGCATTTCGGTCTTATTTGGCCAAAGATTTCAATCCAGCTCAAACTGAAAAGGTTGAAATTCCATATTTCGGCTGAAATTTGATAAGGGGGAGGATTTTTCTGTCTTTTTTAGCTGGTTTTTGGCCAATATGCCCTCCATTGGGGGTTTTTCTGAATAGGCAGAGAATGCATGGTTTTTTTGTTTTTTAATTATTATTTTTTTACATTCAAACAATAAGGGCTTTTAGATCTTTTTGGGTGACGTGTTTGAAGCGATTCCCTTTGTTCTCACTTGTTCTACTTATTCTGATGCAGGACAATATCAACTCTAGCCTAATTTGGAATGATGATATCAATCTGAAAATTAATAATAAGTGTTAAATTATCTGACATTGAAAATTAAAGGGTAATTTGTAATGAACTAAGGCAATGTCACAAGTCCTTCAATAAATGCCCCTCTAGTTGGGAGAGGGAAGGATCTTAATGGAAGTTATAACTTCCACTTGCTTAGGGAATAGCCAATTCATGTGAGTTACTTGTTCCCGTTGCAAGGATTTGAACAATTGGCTTGGCTCAACTTGGGTGTAATTGAACAATGTGTAATTTGGGGCTAAGTATTAAATTTAGATCTGAAATTAGTGTTCCCTAGCATGTTCAAGGCCCAAGTTAATTTCAGATTCATGGAATTGAAGTGAATTAAGGATTGTGATGGTTAAGTACTGGAAAATCTGCCAAATATATGATGGATCAGGTTTGGCCAATGGATTTGGTGCGGCTGATTGGCTCGATTGGGCTTTTTTAGGTCTGATGGGAGTTCGAATAGGGCTGATTAGAGGTTCAGCCACTAGATCTTGAAGATCTAATGCTGGCGGCTGGGATTAGATGGGTTGTAGGCGATTGAATGGCTGGGAATGGAGGTTTCGATGGTCGGATAAGGGAATCTTGTGGCTGGTGGTCTGGATCTAATGGTTTGGAGGTTAGTTAACAGTGGGGATGATGTTGATCTAAGGGTTAGTGGTTCATATCTAGAAATCTAGTAGTTGGATCTTGTCTTTGGCAGCAAAAAACTCACAGATCTGAAAGTATAGGGTTGGCTAACGGAGAAGGTTATGTAGATCTAAAGCTCTTGTGACTGGAAAAAAATGGGGAAGATAAAGAGGAGTACCTATGTTGGGTTCTCTCCAACTCCGATCGGGAGGCATTACTAAAGATCCTGTGAGCACACAGTGGAAACTCAAGGAGAACTCAAAAGGGTTTCATTCCGATAGTATTCATAACATAGGATGTGGAATAAGATACAATAAGGTCTCTTAAAAAATAATGCCCTAAAAAGGGATGACATCATCACAAACTAAAAATAAAATAAAACATGTCGACACTTGTGCATGGGCGAATCCCAAGACCTCTTCAATTTAAGCCGTGAGCCCCTCTTTTATTGTTTCTTTTAAATAAAGGGCCCTTTCTCTTGCATTTTTCTTTTTAAATTCTCTTCGCCCCTCTCAACTTCACATAACTCTTTTATTTCCTCCCATGTGGCACTTCCCGATGTACGGCCTTCAAGATGATGGCGCACATGGGGCCTTCCATCCATCAAAACTAGATCCAACGAGATCCAACCATTAGATGTCATCAGGGTGGTAATCCAACGGTGTATTCGCAAAATCTTGGCGATCAAAGTTTGGATACGTGTCATCCATCCATAAAGTAGCTCGATCTACAATCCTACGCCTTCTTCGTTGGTAGATCTTGAAAGAATTGGGAGAATTAGGGTTGATGTCCCCATCAATTCCCCTCAGCTGAGAAAATATCACCTCTAGTGAGATGTAGATGAGATAAAGCTATCATATCTCTCCAGAAGGTCCGAGTTGAGGCACTACAGCTCATCACGGGTGATCCATGTACTATCATGTTGTGGCATGTCTCTCCACTGGACAAAGAACTTCTGAATGCCTCTTTGTATGGTGGAAATCAGTTGGTCAACCAATATGTCTTCCATAATTATTATTTTTTTTTAGCTTTAGGCAGTGGGAGTGGGGCAGGTTGTGGAAAATGGCTTTGTGAAAAAGATGGCTCGATATTTTAGTTCGGTCCATTGGCCACATGGTTAGGTGCAGTAATAGAAGATGGGTCATCGGGTGGTGCTATGGGACCTCGAAAAGGAACGAGGTCCTCTACGTTGAAAGTAGAACTAATCCCCATATCAGATGGAAGGTCTAATACATACGCATTAGGACCCAACCTTTTCACAACTTTGAATGGGCCAGTATTGCGGTCTTGTAACTTCTTGGAAATTCACTATGGGAATCTCTCCGGCCTTACGCGGACGATTACATAATCACCCACTTGAAACTCAATGTATCGACGGTGTGAATCAGCAGATAATTTATAATTTTCATTTTGCATATTAATTCTCTTTTTTATCTCATTATGCAATGCATGAATTTGTTGAATGAATGCATGGGCTGACTCAAATGGACGATAAATGGATGATATGGGAACTAGATCTATAGGCATCCTAGGTTTATGACCAGTGAGGCAGTGACAACTTCAAAAGGGCTCATACCTATGGACCTATTTACCGAACTATTGTATGCAAGCTCTGCAATGGTAACACAGACTCCCATGACCTAACATGTTCACCAACTAGACATCACAAAAGACTGCCTAGACTCCTATTCACTACTTCCATTTGACCATCAGTCTGTGGATGGTACGCCGATGAAAACTGCAATTTTGTCCCCATGATTTTCCATATTGTCTTCCAAAAGTAACTAGTGAATTTGACATCTCTATCAGACACGATTGTTTTTTGGGACTCCATGCAGACTACCGATTCACTTTAAGAAGATTTTCGCCACATGCACTGATGTTTTGGAGCAAGGAATGAAATGGGCAGTCTTGGAAAAGCGGTCCACCACAAGAAATATGGAATCATGCTGCTTGTTGTTTTTTGGAAGTCCAAGTACAAAATCCATACTAGTATCCTTCCATGGTGCATGAGGCACCGGCAACGGAGTGTAAAACCCCGTGTTCTGTTTACGTTGTTTTGTCATTTGGCAAGTGCAACAGCATTCTATGGTTCACACGACGTCTCGTTTGAGACTCGGCCGTAGAAACGGCCCTCCATCAGAAGAATGCAAATCAGATTTCCTCGAAAGATGTAGCTATCTTTCGGCATGAATTGACCAATGCTCCGCAAAGGGTTATCTGAAAGCAAAGCAAACAAATCCCCAAAACCTGGGCATGATGGATAGTCATCTCTTAAATGTTCAAACCCAGTGACTTCAACAATCATGGAATGGATCAAGTTAACCTTGCGACTCAACACATATGCGGGTTTATTCTCCACTCCGGCTCTGTGTTTCAAAACTAAAGTGTATTCTTATAGTAGTTCAACCCATTTTGCATGTTCTCCTTTCAACTTAGATTGGGAACTTAGGTACCGCAATGCCTCATGATCTAAGTACAAGACAAATTCTTTCAAGAAAAGATAACGCCAATGCTTCAATGATTGAACTATCGCATAGAATTCTTTCTCGTAGTTTGGATACTTCTTTTTCTTTGCCTCATTCAGTTTCTCACTGAAATAAGCAACTGGGTGCCCTTCTTGACTCAAGACACCTCCAATTCCAACGCCTAACGCATCACATGCAACCTCAAATACTTTAGAAAAATCAGGCAGGCGCATGACAGGTGCCTCTGTCATTTTGGTTTTGATCTCCTGAAAGGCTTTTGTGGAAGAGGGGCTCCAATTAAATTCTCCTTTTTTCATGCAATCAGTAATTGGAGCCATGATGGTAATAAATCCTTTGATGAACCAACGGCAGAACGTGGCTAATCCGTGAAAACTATGTACCTTATGGATGTTGTTTAGAATTTTCTACTCAACAATCGCTCTTACCTTTTCAGGATCAACTGACATGCTTGCCGCAGAAACGATGAAGCCTAAGAAAACCACAGTATCCGTCATGAATATGCATTTCTTATGGTTCACATACAATTGTTCCTTCCATAGAGTACTACAAACTTGCCACAAATAGTTGAGATGTTGTTCCTTTGTGCCTCTATAGATGAGAATATCATCAAAGTAGACCATTAGGAATTTGCCAATGAATGATCTCAACACTTGTGTCATGACCCGAAAGCTAGGAAGCACGGACACTTCTCCGGGGCCAGAGTGTCGGTGTCCGACACGTGTCGGACACGGACACGCTCCGGACACGCTCCGACACGTGTCGGACACGCCCAAAAGAGTGTCCTGATTATTTTTTTTATTTTTAATATTTCGGACACGCTGGGACACGCTGGGGACACGCTGGCCTCTTTTAATTGGAAAAAAAATAATAAAAATAGAGTAAAAAATGAAAAGAAAAGGGGGCTTTTTGTAAAAGGTCATAACTTATTTGTTTGCTAAATTGATTACAAAGTGAAAATAATAAAATTAGAGTAAAAAATGAAAAGAAAAGGGGGCTGATTGCAAAAGGTCATAACTTATTTGATTGCTACATTGATTACAAAGTTAAAATAATAAAATTAGAGTAAAAAATGAAAAGAAAAGGGGGTTGTTTGTAAAAGGTCATAACTTATTTGTTTTCTAAATTGATTACAAAGTTAAAATAATAAAATTAGAGTAAAAAATGAAAAGAAAAGGGGGCTGTTTGTAAAAGGTTATAACTTATATGATTGCTAAATTGATTACAAAGTTAAAATAATAAATTAGAGTAAAAAATGAAACGAAAAGGGGGCTGTTTGTAAAAGGTCATAACTTATTTGATTGCTAAATTGATTGCAAAGTTAAAATGATAGTATCTTTTAGTATATGATTAGATATATTATTATTATTATTAATTATTAACGTGTCCCTAACGTGTCCGTGTCCTACTTTTTTGAAAAATGCCGTGTCGGCGTGTCCGTGTCGTGTCGTGTCCGTGTCCCGTGTCCGTGTCCGTGCTTCTTAGCCCGAAAGAAAGTACTCGGTGCGTTGGACAACCTGAATGGCATCACTAGCCACTCATATAATTCATCCTTTGTCTTAAAAGGCAGTCTTCCATTCGTCCCCCAGGACGAATACGAATTTGATGCTAACCACTTTTGAGATCTATCTTAGAAAAGATAGTGGCACCAGCCATCATGTTGAGCATATCATCGAGCCTAGGTATCGGGAACCGATATTTGACAGCGATTTTATTGATTGATCGACCGTCAATGCACATTCTTCATGTTCCATCTTTCTTTGTAGTCAAGAGTGCAGGGACAGCACAAGGGCTTAAGCTTTCCCTAATAAAGTCCTTACTTAGAAGCTCGTCTCCCTGCCTTTTCAATTATGCATATTCCGAAGGGTTCATTCTGTAATGGGGTGGATTAGGCAGTGTGGCTCCTAGGACAAGATCGATCGCGTGTTGGATGTCACGCATCGGCGGGAGTTCATTTGGTAACTCTTCAGGAAATACATCCCGAAACTCCAGAAAAATAGGTTCTGCCTCTTGTGGAATTTCAGCGGTTGGCTCCTTGGAAATTTCCTTAGGTACTACGGCGTAAACAATGGGATCCTTCTTAGAGTCCTTACTAGTCCTTTCCTCTTAATCAACCTGGAATTCACTGGCACTCATATTCATGTGGGTACTACGGCGTTGACAATGGGACATCATATTCATTTGGGTATTCATTTATTTGGCATGTAAATATAGCAGTTATGCTCTGGTAAATACTCTCACACCCAAGTCCCTCATCATAATGACTGGGGATTGAACCCTAATTGTTTTTTTGTGGAGTGGGATATACCTAACCACTAATCTATCAGTGGATTGGCGCATTGTTCATATAGTAGAATGAATTAAATATATATAATATTGTTTTGAAAATTAGAAATGCATCACAAATCGTTTAAGGGGATGAATTGAATCATTAGGATTTTTTGTTTTTCTTTTAAAAATAAACAAATAATTAAAAGAGAGAGAAAATAAAAAGTAGTTGTACATAGTGCATCCATTGCAGCATAAATACAATAATAAATAAGACTACGGGACAATCATATGAAGAACATTATTGACATATGTTAATATATTATAAATGATGTGTACATTAGTAGTTAAAGGTGTTTAAATGTTAATGTTAATGTTAATGTTAATGTTAATGTTAATAGGAAAAATAAACAAGTTGCAGTATATTTATTTTTGTTCTCTCCTTAAATGAAAAATAAATAAAGAAAACCAATCATCAATTTAATATGTTAGGATGTCTCTTGAAGTTAAAATAAGTGTTCGTGAAGAAAAGGCCGAAAAAAAATTGGAAAAAAAAAATGAATACAAGACAATACCCCATATGTACAGTCGAACATCTTAACCAAATGTGTGGTCTTATTCATTTCTAAAACTTCCCAAACCCACAAAAATTCCCAAAAGGTTTCATTAACCACTAAATAACCTTTTTAAAAATAGAAATGCTAACAAAAAAGAAAGAAAGAAAGAGAATATAAGTCATTAACATTAACCTCTTGGCAAAGGCTATCTCACTCAACTGAATTGCTTGAATCATAAGATATGATACAGCAAGTATCAAATTGTAAGATTCACGGTAAATAGGATTCATTGCATAAAAATACGAGTTTTTTTCCTTAGAATTCAATAAGAATCGTAGGATTCAGAATACGAATCATAGGATTTTGATAATAATGATATATATATTTCACATTTTAATATTTTTCATCCTTTCCTAATTTTATGTATATCTTTTATTTTTTTCGGAAACACAACACGGAAATGAAATACAGTAACACCAAAATGGCCAAATCATTTTAGTTTGGAGAAGAACCAAAATGTAGTCAGAAACGAAATTGACAACTATGGTTGAAAGTGGATTTAGTAGTACCGTTGTCTTTGACTTGTTTGTTGTACAATGTATTTATTAATGTAGCAGTTAGGATCTTGCATATTGCAGTGTAGAGAAGCAAGAGAAGATGGTTTCTTCCCAAAAGCGACAACAGTCAGAGAGTTCTGTGCTGTCGTCATCCTCATCCCAGCAGTTAGGAAGGAACAGCATCTCTAATGCGGTGCTTGCTTTGCCTTGTCAAAATCCTTCGGCTGCTTCAGCGAATTCTCCTACTACCAGTAAAACAGTGAGAGGGATCATCAACCATGGAGAAGATGGATTGTCTTGCCTGAGAAATGGGAAAGTATTTAAGACCTCTCAAGCTTTGGAGAGGAACCAAGATTCCCACAAGAAGAAGGCTGAAAAATCAAGGAAGCCTGTAGGGATTACCACCTCCAATCCCAATGTTCACTCAAGACATCAATTGTCCTCCAGCAGCACTATTGAGCCATGTGAAGCCCTTTCTACCAGTCATTTACTCCCCATCAATGGCTTCCAAAATTCTAATTCGAGTATAGCAGCTATGTTTGTTAACTATAACTTCTCTGTTCCCATAGATGGTATCAATCAAACTGAAGACAATTCTGTGCGTGCCACTCTATCTCCGGAGTGGAAACAAAGTTACAATAAGATGACTATAGAATCAAGGAAGCCTGCAATGGCCACCTCCAATCTCAATCTTCAATCAAGGCGCCAATCATCCCTTGGCATCCCCATGCACCCTTCTGAAGATCATTTTACCAGTCATTCCTTCCCTATTGATGACTTTGGAAGTTCTAGTTCCACTATTATAGCTCAGTTTGGTCCCTATGACTTCTCTCCTCCAGTAGATGGTATCAAACAAAATGGGGACAGCTTGATGGGTGCCCGTCAAGCTCTGGAGTTGAACCAAAATTCCCTCAATAAGGAGAAGAATGATGAATCAAGGAGGCCTCCAGCAATGACCACCTCTGGTTTCAATGTTCGCTCAAGTTGCCAATCATCCCCTGGCATCATCGTGCACCCATTTGAAGCTGATCCTACCAGTCCTTCTCTCCCTATGAATTTCTTTAGAAATTTTAGTTCAAGCACAGGAGCTCACTCTGGTCCCTATGTCTCCTCTGCTCCCGTGGGTGGTATCAAACAAACTGAAATCATCTCAATGGGTGCCACTCAAGCTCTTTGGGGGAACCAAAATTCCCACAAGGAGAAGATCGAAGAATCTAGGAAGCCTCTAGTGCCGACCACCTCTGGTCTCAACCCGCACTTAAGATTCTACTCAGCCATGGGCCTTCCCATTCACCCTCATGAAGCTCAGTCCTTCAGAAACGTTAGGGTCTATGACTTCTCTCCTCCCACTGCTGGTATTAAACGAAATGAATATGGCTCAATGGGTGCTGCTACTTTGATACAGAACCAAGATTCCCTCAATAACGAGAAGACTGAAGAATCAAGGAAGCCTCCAGTGATGATGACCACCTCCAATCTCAATCCTCCCTCTAGACACCAACCGTACCCTGGCATCACCATTCACCCGAATGAACTTCGTCCTACCAGTCATTCCCTTGTCAACAACTCTGAAAATTTTAGTTTGGGTACAGCGGCTCTTGGTCCCTGCGACGACTCTGCTCCCATGGATGGTATGAAACAAACTGGGGACATGGTGGTGGGTGCCACTAAGACAACGGACTTACTGAGTGAGCAAAGGAGCATACTTCACCGGCCTGCGGAAACTTCAACAGCATTGCCTCCTTTTGAGTTTGATCTAAACAAACCTGCTGATCTTGATTTAAACTTCTAAAATTGAGTCTTTAGACCTTCAACAAGTGCGTCTGAAATGTGTTTTGTCACAAATAAGGCTTAAAGGCCATTGTTTCATTTCTTCTTGCTTCTGTCGTCTGTGTTTTTGAGCCTTTAGACCTTCAACAAGTGTGTCTGAAATGTGTTTGTCACAAATTAGGCTTAAAGACCATTGTTTCATTTCTTCTAACTTCTGTCATCTGTGTTTCTAAACTGCTCTTTGTTTTATGTTCCTGTCGGAGTGTTCTTTCCCATCTTGTCATTAGTGAGCAGATTAAAAGGTAAATGCATATGTTGTTTATTATCCTGATATGTGATTGTGACTATGTTATGTTGGTCTGCTAATTTTACATGCTGCCTTGCAAACCAATCCAAGCTTGTAATAAACAGTAAAATCTTTTCATGGTTGTCACGACCCAAATTCTGGGGCCCTGTCAGATCTCTGGATCGTGATAACTTGGTAATATTTACCATATATTCATCAAATAATTCTCATAAGCATTTGGCATTTAAATCAAATAATTATTTCAATTAATCAATGAGTTATAAATACTCATACTTTAATATGTTCTATCTGCATCAATAATGTACTAAAACATTAAATAACTTTCCTAAGCAAGGGCTAATCCCCTTATCTAAATTATCTTTCTCTCGTTCTCTTTTGTCAGCCACGCATGTTGAAATCTACGTGCTGAACATCGTTCCGCTCTGTCCCACCCGCAGCATGATTACCTGAAGGGGGTAACACAACATCAGTACTACTGGTGAATGAATATTTCTAATTACACAAATCACATAAAATATAACATCACATAATTCAGTAGGTCGAAATCAATAATCAAATATTATTAAGATTCTTTTACATACAAATCCGTGCCCATGCACATCACCACGCCTCAAAGGCCTTATCGTATACATGCATACCGGTCACAATGACCCTGTCTCATCAAACACGTCCACAAAGGACCAGCCATCACAATGGCCCCTCACGTCCATTAAGGACCAGCCGCTATAACGGCCACCATGGCCCGAAGCCATCCATCATCCGGACACAAGTCCAACATCCCAAATCTGGGACCCAGTGCACAATATCTCACAAACACACATCAACTAGAACTCAACATTATTAATAATGTACATAATCCGCAGTGTGGACCCAGCCCCCTACACAATTTGTTTCTTAATGTCCCACTTCTAGTCATCACTAGTATTAATAAATGTAGGGGTGGCCCACTCTTTATCATAACTCTTTATCATAATTAAAACATTACACAGTATCACATTAATTTCCATATCGATAATCACAGTTAATTAACAACAAATCATATAGTTAATCACAGTTAACTATTCAAAGCCCTATAATTATACACAGTTAAGTAATTACTTTATATATATTATCCGTCCACCCTCATATACACAGAATTGCACAAACAGAATGGTTCACACCTGAGAACCCTTGATAAGAAAATCCGGTGGGTCCCACTGGTTTCAATCCATGATCAGACATCTAGGCCATGGTCGCCCAAGGCTGATGCATCACTCCAATGATTCTGATTCATCATTGGATCATTCACTGGGGTCCACAAACCCAAAACGTCATCTGCTGTTTTCAACTCCAAATCACGCCTGGCTGATTTTGAATTTATTGATCAGTGGGTCCCATTGATTCAAACATCAGATGTCCATCTACACCATGGTCGACCAAGGCTCCTCTCAAAGATGTGTGGTCTTGATCATTAATCAGATCAATAGATGGGTCCCACAACTTCAAACGATCAAATATGTGCATTGACGCCTAGAATTTTGATGGTTAACAGAAATTTCATAGATGGGATCCATTATGCAAGACGTCCACCATCACATGGGTCAACCTTGAATCCCCTGTAGGATGTGAGGCCTTGATTCCAGATCAGGCCATGTAGTGGGTCCCACTACCATCATCGACCAAACTGCTCTGATTCATGCATCAGACACATCAAACTATTGCAGAGAAAATATGATGACCATACGAAATCCATTCAGTATAAATCTACTATACCCAAGGTCGTCCATCACCTCTTAACAATCTCCTTGGACCAGGTTCATCATACAGTGGGCCATGGGGTCCCACAGCCCCTGTTAGGTGCAGAATATGCACAGAAACTATCATCCGATCTTTTCTTTCACATGAATCATCAATCAAATTAAGAAATCAACAATCTTCTATCACAATCCAGAACCTGATTGTATTAATCATATTTAAACTATTTACATAAATAGCAATTTCACAACATCTGATGGTTCTCAAATATCTATCTCATCAACTAAAGCATGGATTGGATAATTAAGGAAGATTCACTCACCTTTGATAGACAATCGTCATCTTTGGATGCGAATTTGACATCAGCAGCCTTCCTCTCCTTCTCCTAAATTGCAATCCACAATGCTCTCAGACTTTTCTCCAATGAAGATGATATAACAATAAGGGTCGTTGGTTCTCTATATATAAAGGAAAGATGGGAATTCTAATTACTTCGAACTTCCTATTTAGAGTTGTTTTACAACTCCCTTCTTTCCCAATCTCTCTCACGTGGGATACTTGCTAAGTTTACTAAAAGTCCAGGACTTCTACTTCCATTATAACTTGGGCCAAGCTATAACTAAAATACTACCTGGGCCAGACCAATCCTAGGCCCAAGTACTCAGGATATTACAATGGTTCACATATTGGTGTATCTGCAAGTTCACTTATCTATTAGTCATTTCATCTCTATGGTGGAGTCCACCTTTGCAGCTTGGTGCAGCAGGTATTTCATGTTGTGGGCTTTGCAAAATTGGTCCAGTTACTTTTACTTTTAGTTAACATGTTATTTCCTTGATCTCTCTTTGGTTTGATGATTGAAATTTGCAAAGAAGGTAGTTTTCTGGCCATTTTTTTTTGCCTGAAATTTTTACTTGGGATGAGGCTGGCTGGATGGCTATAGAAAAATAAAATGTCATTGAAATAAACCAATCAATGTGAGAATAAGTTAAAATTATATTTAAGTGTGCCATAGTTGTTACAGTAAATTTCCTGTCTGCCTTCTTACTTGCACTAACTGTCATATATTTGAGTTCCCTGCCTACTTAGTAATCAGGCTTAATTTTCTGGTTGGGATTCCATTTTTGGAGTTGAAAAAAAAAAAGATCATGGCAATTCTGGCCATTTTAAGGATTTAAATGAGCAGAGTCATGTGAGCCTTGCCCAGCCTGAGGTTGGGTTGAAATTGAGCTGAGCCAAACCAAGCTGGAGTTTGATTAGATTTAGTCAACTTTACTGTGCAGGAGCTTCTCTTGATCAGTTAGCAATTTGAGTACAGTTTTGTCATTAGGAAATTGTGCATTTCTCCTGTTAAGCACATGTGCCTTTTCTTTTTAATGTCTAAGTAACTTCCAATCACTGATAACTCAGTGGTGACGCATCTCTTCCTCCACAAACTGATCCCTGGTTGCATGTTTGTCGGTTAGGAACTTGGATAGCTGTGTGTGGGGGTGAGTATTTACCAAAAAAAATAAGTAAATAAATTTAAGTTTATGGAAAAATCTTCTTCTGCCCTATGCGCTGTGGGAACACTCATCCCGCAAGTCCATCCATGACAGCAGCACCAATCCGGATGGAGCGTATAGCACAGGAGCGCGCAGGTGAAAATTTTCCATATAATGTAGGGTTTGCTGAGCCAAGCTTAGCTCAAGGTTGTGGCGAGCCCCTTGGGCTTGAGCTTTCCTCATGAGACCATCCACCCAAGCTGAACCCAATCCAACCGTGTTAGGAATGCTATGTTTCAAGCCAGTTTTAGTCCTTTTTTTTTTCCTCTGTTTTGTTTTGTGTCATGGCTTGTTGGGCTTGACTGGTCAAAATATATATCTGTACCATTTGGTAGTTGATGACCCAGTTTCTGCCCTTTCAGCTATTTGAGCTATAAACTAGGCTAGATTCCTGTAGATTTCTGAAAAGACAAGGAAGAGTTATTCCCCCACAAATGCCTGCAAAATGCACACAGTTTTTCCATGAGTGGTTATTGAAACCAATCATAAAAAGGTGCTTAAATGCTTGACAACCTAGGAGAATGAGAGTAGGGGGGATGGATTCAGATGTGGTTGGATATGGTGGGCTCAACATCAATCCAGATCTTAACTCTTAATTTCCAGACATCAGTGCTCAGTGGCTCCATATATTGCAATTTGTTTTTTTGTGATTAATTTTCAAGGTAGATGATTTGTTTCCTGTGTTGTTTGTTGGATGTTTGTTTGCTATCTTTAATGAAATATTCTTTCTTTACCCAAAAAAATTCCTATTCTGTCCAGTACTAATTTAGTGTGCAAGGGGTAGGTTTATTAAGGGATTGGACTTGTCATAGGTGGCCCCCTCCATGAAGTAGAAAAATATTACCACAATCAAATAATCCTAATCCTAGTTTTTTAAGGCCCATATATAATAGTTAATGAGGTATTGGAAAAAAATTTGTATTTTTTGGAGAAATTGAACACTGGGAAATGGTCGAATTAACGTCTAGCTGGGACCATCCTAATTCATTGGTGTAGTGTGTGAAAAGGATTGGGATTGATCATGGGGTTGGCCCCCTGTATGAAAATTGAAAATGGGTGCCAAAATTAACAGGCTGTTTTTGAGAATTTTTCATCAGTTTCTTTAATAAAACTGAAACCATAAGTTTCCTTTATTTGTACCTATAAATAACATGGCATTCTCCTACAAAATCCAAGCACCATTCATTTGGGTGGAATGCTCCAATGCATTGGCGGGATAGTTGATGATACGAGGATGGACTAAATGTCTCACCAATTCAAAATTATTATAGCTTCAATTTTTAAGTATCAAAGTTTAGTGTTGATTAAAGTAGGTTTTTTATTTTTAGTGTGCATGCTCGGCCACATGATTAAAAACAACAGTACTAAATGATCCTACAAATTTAGATGAGTGCTAGTTCAAAGAGGTAGATGAGTGTGAAAGGCTTGACTTCATCATCTCGGACTTCATGCCATAGAATGGAGGTGAAAGATTGTATGTTAAAGGGTTTTCCAGTAAATCTGTAAATAGCAGTTCATTTTAAAGATTGTATGTTAGAAGGGGTCATTCTATAGGGTGTCATTGTCTTTTTTCTCCAGCTTTGTAATATATGTCTCTAATGCTACTTTGAAGAAATAGAATTCACGTAGCCGACCTAAACATAGTTAGAATAAGTCTTTGATGATGATGATGATGTCTTGATGTCTTTCAAAGAATCACAGTTACCATTAAAAAACGATTTGGATGGTTGGATTTTTTTTTTCACCCAATTCCTTCCTTTCATTATTTAATAGTTATACCTTTGTTTTTCAAAGCAGACCAAAGGTTAATAGTGGTTCAAGGACTTGTTCTGTTTTAAGTTTTAACTATCTCTACCGATGTGACCCTTGACTGCAAGAGTGATGCTTCTCTCTCTATTCAAATGAAAGACCTGGAGAGAATTGGTTAAATACCCTATATATAAGCCTCAGCATAACTCCTAATCGATCAAACAAGCAAATAGAAATTCAAAACTAGAAAATTGCCTCACAAATGAATTTTAGTGACAGTTTGAAAGCCCAGACTTTCTGAAAACAAAACCAAAATCAAACTTGAATTTAGTGGGACATCCAACAACAGTTTTGACATGTGGTGTGTGGGACCATATGTGGAGCCCACTTTAACGACCACATGCAAGTGAGGGTTGTGGAGACACTGTCTTTCTACGAGGTAATTAATTGCTCAGGAATTTGGTTTTTTAACAATAGCAGTGGAAGAGAACGGCTCCTTACCCGAGTGGTAAGGAGTGACAGTTCTCATCTGACTATTCAAGGTTCAAATTCTGAGTACGCCACATCTTTACGTGTGTGTGGGCTCTCTCGGGTCTCGGTATATTGTTGAAATATCTAGTTCATGGGGTAATTCTATATGCACCCACCATATTTGATGAACACGCCCAATTGTTGAGCCCACCACACCTAGTGTGTTTTTAAAACTTTTTTTCCTGAGCCCACCCACCATAATAACCAGACTGCCCATACTCGTTTCATCTCCAACCCATTCCCTCGTCGACGGTTTTGAAAACTTGGGCGCCAAACAGGGTTCTTCTCCGTCTGCAACGATCTCCACTGCACAGCGCTTCTTCTTCTTCTTCTTCTTCTTCTTTTTTTTCTTGTTCATAGGTTTATTCTTCTTCTTCTCTTGTTCATAGGTAGCTAATTTTTACAATCTTTTTAGGTCGTAATTTATGCATTACATATTACAGACGTTTGGAAGAAATTGCATGTTAATATTAACACATTAGAACTGCATGATCCCTGTCCATTTGTGCAAAATCCGTGTCAGTCTTCTCGATATGCTCGACATTCCAGAAATGTGCAGAAAATTTCTGCACAACACATGTTGGATGTGCAGGTCATATTTGCACGGCACATGTTGGATGTGCATGTGTAATATGCACGCATTTATTGTGCCGTGCAGAATGTTTTCCGCGCTGTCAATTTGAACCGAGCAGTTCCAAAAAACTTCATATCTTATGTTATGTTGTTTCCTTTTATTTATTTTCATTTTTAACAGATTTGAAGAAATGCCGAGAAGACCTGCTCGCCGTATTGGTGGCATGTCACAATCTACAGGTGGACGGGCTAAATCTTCGACAGAGCCATCGAGAGTGCAGATCAAGAGAGGTGTTGCTAGACCGCGTCACCGAGGTGTGCATGCGAGTTCTTCGACCGCCGGTCGTCAACGGCCAACGGCGTCCGAACGAAGACGGAAATTGCGGCAATATCCACTCCCGGAGCCTATAGAGGAGGATGTTGACAGTCCTTCAAATGAGGATTCTTCAGAGGAGGATTCCTCAAAGGAGGAGGCATAGTCGTCCACTCCTCCTGTAGCGGCAGCAAGGGAGGACCATTCCTCAGACGACGTACGCAGCCGTGAAGGAATGAGAGCTGGGGGATTTTATCCTAGATGTGTTCATACATTTTTTTTTTTTTTATGAATCGGTAGATGAAGGCTACTTTTTAATAGCCGTGATGTAAAGGATCATTTATTGACAGATTTTGTTATGATTGTAGAATCTGCATTTTTTCAATTTGGTTGGAACTTGGTGAACTTGTATGAATTTGAGACTACTTTTTGATAACCGTGATCTAATGGATGAACTTGTCAATTTTGTTATGATTGTATAGTCTGCACTTGTATGATTTTTAGCATTTTATCAAACTTGTATCAATCGCTATCTTTCATCCCTAGTGCATATTCAAAAGCAGATGGATCCCAACTCATAGACCGATCCAACTTCTTCTTTTTCGATGATGACCGACCGCGGGTATTTAATTTAACATCCGGTTCAATAAGAGAAGTAGATGGAGGACTCCCCAATTCTCTAAGTTTTTTCAAAATTTGTATTTTACCCGCCTGATCACTACTTTGAAATTTCTTAGCGATCAACTCGAACTTGGAAGTTGTGGTTAACTCCTGCTCATCCAACATGTGCCGTGCAAAATTAACCTGCACATCCAACATGTGCCGTGCATTATGGATATGCACATTCAACATGTGCCATGCAAATTGTCCATGCACGGCTTTCATGCGCCGTGCAGAAATTCTCTTCACATTTCTGGAATGCCGAGCATATCGCGAAAACAAACCCAAGTTTTGCACAATAGACAGGGATTATGCAGTTCGAATGTGAAAATATACTACATGCAATTTGTTCCAAACGTCTGTAATCTCTAACGCATAAATTACGATCTAAAAAAAATGTGAAAATGATAAACCTATGAACAAGAAGAAGAAGAAGATGAACATCAATGAGCATGAAGGAGTGCAGATGAATAGTTACGAAACAATGGATAAAAGGGAGAATGAAGAAGAAGAAGAAGAAGAGGAATAGGAGATGAGAGTTGAGAAACTCGTCCCCTCCACCGCAAACGAACCAAAGGAAGACGAGAGGAGGTTGATGGTGAAGGGCGATTTCGTCCTTTCACCTAGGGGCATTTTGGTAATTAAAAAAAAAACTGAAGTGTGGGTGTGTTCAATAATTCCAGTGGTGCATTCAGAATTTCCCCTAGTTCATGTGCTTCTTCTTGAGAAGAGATAGTGCTGAGATAAATAGGGATATATTTCAAGAGCTACATACAGAGTAACAAATGCTAAAGCCCTGTTCTAAGGGTAGTGAGAAATCCCTAAATCTGTGAATTCCTCACATATGTTATCCAACATGCCCTCTTGCTACATTCCCCAACAAGAGATCAAGGGACAAAACAACTAAGGTCATTTAACAAGAATCATTGAACTCGATCCAGCTGCTGGAGCAATCTAGAAATCCTTAAATTTACAAATTCCTCAGCTGCTACCAAACATGACTTCTTACTGCATTCCCCGGATCAAGTGACAAAACAACTAGGTCATTTAACAAGCGTCAGTGAACTCGATCCAGCCGCTGGAGCAATCTTGCACTTCATAATAAATGGGTTGTACTTGGGTTGAGCTTACCCACAGTACCCAGCTCGACACTCACCTGATCCGGACACAAACCAATGGCACCTCTGTGTAGTTGCTACAAACACCACCGAGCAGGATGAGAGGACGATGACAATGATGCCATGGAGGTTAGGCTGATTGACTTTTCAGGAGGATGATAAATATTCTGTGTCTCATGTCAATAAACAAAATTACTTCTAATGCTGGATGACTGAACGGCATGATCTTTTTTTTCTTTTTCTACTTCTTTTTTCATGACAAATGCATATTCTGTTTGCATTTCTGACCCACTAAATTAAGTTACAGGGGTAGCAAATAGGTTCCGTAAAAAAAAGTAGAACTCATAAAGTTGACCCAAATAGATAGAATAAGACTTTCGATTATGATGACAACGTGGCCCACCGAACTAACCGCAAAGATAAGGGTAGAACTGGTAGATCCACCTTGCACGTCTAAAACATGCTACCTTATGATTATGATCTGGTCAATGGTGGTAGGAAGGGAGCTGCATACAAAAGTTAGATCAAACTGATCAAACTGTCCAGTAGAGACCTCCAGTTGGATTTTCAAACAATAATGAGTAACAACACTTAACAGGATTTGAATCGAGTGGCAGGTCCACCATATCCATTCGAATAATGGATTTAAGGATATCACTTGCATGAATTGGATTAAAGGACTTGGGACCTTTTTCTAGTGCAATCCACACCGTGGATCTTGTGGTCCGCACTATTTTCTCGTTGATTATGGACAGCTAGTTGACTCAAATCACCCCACTCTCTTCTGGGCTAGTGATGAGGTCGCCAAGAGAGAAATCTGAAGTACAGGCAATTGCTGTCTTATAGTGGTTGAATCACCTAGTTCTCCAGGTGGGCCCATTGTTTTTTCACTCCCAGATATAGAGAAACACAGTCATAACACTTCAATTGGAGGAAATTTGTGCCAAAGGAACATGGGTTCTCAAGACAACTAAACAACCACAGAAAAAAGAAAAGAAAAACAAGAAAAATATCTTTCAGAATGTCTATTCCCTTCTCTTAAAAAAAAAGGATGCTAGATGATCGACTCGGGTCTGAAATTCAAGGTCATCTGCCACAAATTTTATGTTTTCATTTCATTGATAAGTTAATACACTACAATATCCTCCCAAAATTGCAATTGTGTTGATTGATGATTCCGTCTATGGGTATTTCAATGTGCCTGACATGTATGTAACTACTGATACTACTATTACACTGGTCATTTTGTAACTGCATGAAAACTTATTTAGTAGAAGATGACCAATCATGCCTGCAGTTGCTCCACATGACTCGTGATGACATCCGGGCAAGATGGGGCTTGCAAGAGCTCTAATCGGTAGAAAGGCGGGCCAAACTGAAGAATGTAGTCTTCATCTGAAATCATAATTTAACAACTCCAAACTGTAATTCATTTCCAGAAATCAAATGTAAGAAACAATGGGAAGAAACATAGAATGGAGTGCAAAACCCAACTCTCTTTGACCGTCCCATAGAGCCAACACAACACCTCATCAGCAAACGCCAGACATACTCCACCCTGCAAAATTTTGCACAAAGTTATCTATTCCATTTGAGCTGCCTATCTTTCTTTTCATTTCTTTCTTTTTGTTTTTTTTTTCCCTAAATGGTATCTCCCTATCTGTATTGCCCACATTGGAATAAATGTACGGAAAGAATCCCTTATAAGTTTTAGAGATCCAATAATTTTCATACAACGATACAATAATTTCCATTCAAATGTACCATATATCCCAAGATTGTGAAGATGAACTAAATGGGTACTGAAGTGCCACTCCATCATACAAATTAGCACATTATTCAGTCGTACAGACCAACTTTTGATAGGCAACTTATGGCGGTGAGTCCATCAGATCCACTAAAAACTCACTGATACATGTCAATTGAGAAAGATTTGCGAACTGACTGATCATTGCAACAAAATAAATTTCCGTACCTGCCAATAGTTTTTCATCTTTACTCTCTGTGTTATATCTTTGGTCCTTAGCCTCTCTGTGCGAACTAGTTGACCCGCATCATTCCTGGTTTGAGAAAGACAACACCGAAGAATCATCGATGATGTTCTCAAGTAAAATGGAAAGACAAATTACAAGGCTCGAGAAAATAGAAATATCCCATGAAATTGAAACATTCAAACATGTCACTGTCAAATGCCCGTGCAACTCTCACACTGGCAATCAATATTACCTACATGACTGTTGTATCAGTACACTTGTATGGTAGTATAGGCAGATAATATAATATATAAAAAATAGTTCATTGAAGTCCATAACATAGGGGAAAGGGGATAAATAGAAATAAGTTAAACATGACAAGATTGGTGCCAAAGAGCCTTCTCGTATTTTTTGAAATTCAAAAATCAAAATCATATTTCATATCATTCAAGGGCATGAATCGAATCGTATTGCGAATCATAGGATGTTTTATTTTTCTTACAAAATATGAAAAAGAAAAAAGGGAAGAAAAAAGTAGCTATGTGCAATTCATCCATTTTCCATCTAACCCCAACCCCCCTGCAAAAAAAAAAAAAACCGTGAATCCCATTGGGTTTTACACCGAACAGACAGGACCATTGAATTGAAATTTTGTACGTGTAACCGTTATAAACTTATGGGCCACAAATCAAGAGGTTAGACGATAGGATTGACTTTAATTCCATTTACGGGCTTGTCCCATTTGGATCTTTTATACCCAATTCATCCTCGATTGGTGGTGCTTAAGGTGGGCCTCCCACGCTTTCTCGCACCTATGCAAGACATCCACACAGGAGCATCACTCATTAACATATCATAAATGATATGTGTGAAAAGTTAAATATATTTATAAAATCAGGGTTATTAAAAAAAAATAAAGGAGCTGTAAAAAAATTTCTCTTCAAACCAAAATATGAAAATAAAATCCAAATCATCTACCTTACATGGCTAGATGTCTCCTAAGTTTTTTTTTTTTTTTAAGTGTTTGGAAAAACAAAATAATTTAGGACGAAAATGATACTCTAGTTGCATGCCTATTCTTTATTTATCTCTAAAATCCCTCCAAATCGCACAATTCTTATGAGATTTTGTTAATCATTAGATGACCTTTTCAAAAGTGGAAACACAAAAAAGAGAAAGGAAAGAAAGCAAAAAGGTACTAATATTAACCATTTAGCAATGGCTGTACTCATAAAATGAATCCACTTGAATTGTAAGATTCGATCAAACAAGTATCAAATTGTAATAAGGACTCAAATTGTAATAAGGACAACTGAATCCTAAGATTCATTTCTAAATGGGATTCATTTCATAGATATGTATCTTTTTACTTACGATTCGATACGAGAAGAGGGATCTGGGATACAAATCATAGGATTTTAACAACAGTAATTCTGCCAGCTATTAAAAAGAGTAATTCAGTTTTGTTACCATCACAAGAAAAACTAGGTAATTCACTTCACTCTGTAACTAACCTCCTTTCAAACTGCATAATAATTTAGTCAAAAGCAGTTTTGAAATGTGTCCACCAGAGACACTCAACACAGCAAGACTTCTTAAAACCTTTCCTTAATTCTGTTTTTTTTTTTATTAAAAAAGAAAGGACCTAGTTACAACGTTAAAAAATGAAACAAACAAATAAAAAGATGCAACTTGTGCAATCTGATTGAAGAAAGTTCTAATCAAATAGATGGAAGGGTTGAATAAAACAAATCACTCATAAATGGTAATGTGATGACATTTAGTCTAGAGAGAGAGATCACAAAATTCTGTCAAGAATGAAACATACCTAAATCCAATGACAATGTAAGGAACACCTGCCAGGAATGACTGAATCTGCAACGGAAACCTAGATATCCTTAGACGAAACATGGCAAACAAATTCAAAACATAAAGAAAACAACCATCATTAAGAAATAAAGTGTTACGATTTTGTTTATTGCAATTTGATGGATGCATTAGCATTTTATTAATCTCATGAATTTTCACACATGCATTGATTTAGAAATTCTTGAAATCTTGATTTACACATGCATTGTTTTAAATCTTGTAAATCATATGTTTCATGCATGTTTTGGTTTTCATCATGGATGCATTTTATTTGAAAAAGAATTTTTTTCAAATCAAGCTAGCCAATGATTTAAAGTTTCAAATGATTTTTGGCTTTTTATGTTTCATGATTTTAAAATACTTAGAATGATTTAAAATCATATTTCCAAGCTTGATTTAGTGGCCCAATTGTCCCCACTTGAAAATACTTTAAAATATGCAAAATAAGCATTTTTGGGGGAAATGGTCCAGGGGACCCGGTCGACCCGCAGTGTGGCCGGTCGACCGAGCCCATGGACCCGGTCGACCGAGCCCACTGCGGGTCGACCGGGAAAGAGCCAACAGCTCTTTTTCAAACGGTCAGTTTTATGACCGTTGGAGGCCAGGTCGACCGGGGCTTTTATGGGGTCGACCGGGCACTCGCAGAACTCAATTTTTTGAGTATAAAAAGGGGTTCATTCCCATTTAAAAGGTGTTGAAAATTTTGGAGCTTCCAAGCCATCTTTGAGGAGTTTGGAGAGAAGATAAAGGGGATGAACTAAGAGAGACCAAGAGGGTCATTAGAGACCAAGAGGGTCATTAGTAAAGCTCAAGCTTGGATTAATGAAGTTAAATCTCTAAGTAAGCTTTGCTTAAACTAATCATATGTTATATGCTTTGTTTAAATCTTTGGGAAATGTTTAATAGCATGATAACTATGATGTGTTGAATCCATTCTTCTTATAATCTTTGATTTTATTGGATTCTTCACTTAGATTCAAATCAAGGTTATTTTAGAAAACTTCTTAAACATGTTTAGTCAAAATCTTTGATTTCCTTAATAACATGTTTCTATAACTTGTTTGAATCCTCTTTGTTGTTTTCAATCTATTTTAAGTTTAGTTAAACAAATTTATTTTTGAAAACAACATTGAACATGCATCACTTGTTTTAATCTTAATTAGTTTCATTCAACTTGTGACATTTTGATTTTCATAATCATTAACAAGTTTGCATTTTCTACAAGTGATTTGCATTACACTTCAATCATATCTTTTTATGTGCATTAAACTTTTAAATGCTATTAGCATAAATTGATTGACCTTGCATTTTTAACTTGATTGAAGTATTCACACACACACATCATGAGCATACATCTTTGCATTTCATAGAGTGTTGTGTGAGTTAGTTTTTCAATTTCTTATCCGCCTATTTAGAGGCAATTTATTAGAGCTTAATTTGTAATCTCATAAGAGTGTTTTGTGAAGACACTTTCTTTGAGAGAAATCTTTTATGTATTAAGGTTATTGCTTAGCCTAAGAAAAGCATTGTGTAAAGGTTATTGCTTAGCCTATAAAAGCACATTGTAAGGTTATTGCTTAGCCTAGAAAAGCATAGTTGTAGAGGTTATTGCTTAGCCTTTTGAAAAGCATAATAGTGGAAATCCGGTGGGGTGTGAGGAACACAAGCCGGTAGTGGATGTAGGCATTGAGGCCGAACCACTATAAATCTTTGTGTAGTGGTGATTGCTTTTGTGGTGATTGTTTTGTTTAAGCTTCCGCATATTGTATGTTAATCATCACATGTGACTAGTTTAATTTTAAAGAATGTAAAATTGGTCATAGTTGGTCACTAGTTGTAGCTCACCCTATTCACCACCCCCTCTAGGGTTAGGATCCCTTGGACTTTCATAAAGAACATAATGATAAAAAATTGTTAAGCTAATTTTTATTTAATGAAGTTATAGTAAGTTACATGACCATACATGTGGAGTAACCTTGGTTAAAGAATGTGGATGTAATGTTAATTCAAAAAGAAAAATTGGATGAATAAATCACTGAATCATAGTGGGAGTCCAGGATTTGAACAAAATAGATGATCCTGTCAAAGGGAGAATCAAATCGGGCTAATTCAATAGCAAAAGAGTTAAATATAAAAAATGAGTTCCGTTTCAGTAATCTTTAAGGCAAAGGATGATGATTTCAAATGAAGGATTGAAGCATACAGCCAATGGTCAAAACGCTATGTAACGGGCAATACATAGATACATAGCAGTTTAGTGGTGCAAATTTTTCAAGTGATCAAAAGAATTTAAATCTTGTGTAGCAGCCAATCTTCACTTTTTTTTTTTTTTTTTTGGTGATTTGGAACCATATAAGGGTAGAAACAACTTTAGGAAAGGCTATTGAGGAGAAGAAAGAGGAAAAGGAATGTTTTAAATTAAAACCGATTGGCTCTACTAGGTTTTAAACAGCAGTGCCACTATTTAGCACAGCGGCCTCAACCGCTACGGCAGATAATGCGGCCGCTACGTAGCTATTTTGAACCATGTTTCAAATAGATGGTAAGGATTGCATATGGGCCAATAAAATCATGGAGGAAGAGGAGGGGAAGAGGAGGAGGAGAGGGTATGGGAGGGAGGTGACTACATTATCATTAGTTCCCCACATGAAAGGGGGCTGTCAGCCAAAACACCCAAACAGTGGAATAGTTTTTTACAATTAAAGTACAATGAGCTGATTGATATGCCAATTGTTGGAGTAAGATCTACACGGTCAAATGATTAAGAAGTTTGCTCACGATGAATTGGATTGATATATTCTTGAACTCGAAGGGATGGAAAAGAATCATCAAGGAGTGTCAGCTCATGATTCCAAAAAATCTCTTAGATTGCAGAATGTTTCTTTTTGCTTTCTGTGGTATATTTCTTTTCTACCACTGTCTGCCCCTATCTTTCTGATAGGGTGGGTTGTCCTTGCTGTACTCCGTTTCATCATAATATAAATTATTTTTACTGATCCAAAAAAAAAAAAAAAAATTCTTAGATCACGTTGCAATGATGCTAGATGGGTTGGAGATGAACTGGTGCCCAAGACCATTCAGGTTATATAAATGCATGGTTAGACCAACCTGGCTTTATGGATATGGTTGAAGACTGGACAATTCAGGTAGAAGCTTGGAGGGTGGGCAAAGCACAAATTATACAAGAAAAAGAATAGGGAGGTAGAATGAAAGATTCGAGAAAACAGAACTCTCGTAGAAGGAAATAATATGAGTTGGATACATTGGGAAAAGAGGGAGAGTTGTTAGCATGAGAAAGGGCGGAAAGAGGGGCCTTAAAGAAAGAATTTTGGGATATTGCATGCAATGAAGAAATTTTAAGAAGGTAAATATACAAAAATTCTTTAGAAAGGAAGGAGACGAACTGTAGTTCTTTCATGGTATGGAGAATGCAGGAAGAAAAACAATAGAGGCTTGAAAATGCTTAAGAAATTGGATGGGTTCGGTTAACTAGGCTTTTCAATAAGATATTAAGATCAAATAAAATGTCGGATGAATGGAAAAGAAGTGTTGTAGTAACTATATACAAGAACAAAGGAGATATACAGAGTTGCACAAATTATTGTGGCACTAAACATATGAGTCATGCTAGTGGAACTATGGTTGAGTAATGGAGGACTTGGACAAAAGATCAAGATATCTATAAATCAATTTGGTTTCATGCCATGGACTGGAGGTCAATTATGGAATTATCTACTCACTTAGGCAATTAATGAAAAACTCCAAGAGAAGAGAACAAATATTGTAATTGTCTTCATAGATATAGAGAAAGGCTACGAAAGGGTACCTAGAGATTTGATTTGGTGGGCCATAGATAAAAGAAACGTCCTGAGAGGATAAAGGAGCGTCCTGAGAGGTCATATTGACATCATTAAAGACATGTACGAGGGAGTGGTAAAAAGTATAAAAACTACTTGTGGAGAGACGAGTGAGTTTCCAATGACCATAGGTTTGCATCAAGGGCCGACTTTAAGTCATTATCTCTTCATACTGGTTATGGACGTTTAATAGCTCATAGTTAAGAGGATGTGCCTTGGTATATGTTGTTTGCAAATAATATAGTGCTAGTGAATAAATCGAAGGATGGCATAAATGCGAAACTTGAGAGATGGCGGGAGGCTCTAGAATCCACGGGCTTTAAAATGAGTCGTACAAAGATAATATACATGAATAGCAACTTTGGTGAGGATATGCATAGAGCTAAAACTCCTATGAAATTGAAACTCAATAGATACCACAAAGATTCATTCCAATACCTTGGCTTGATAATAAGGATGGAAAGATTAATAAAATACATGGAACATAGAATAAGAGCGAGATGTTTGAAATGAATACTTGCTTTTGGAGTGTTTTGTAATTGGCACATACTGGCAAGTTTAAAGAGAAAATTGTGCATGACAACAAATAAAGAAGCAGTGAGTGCGGCGTAGATGAGAATCTTGAGATGGATGTGTGGTAAAACTTAACAAGATAGAATAAAAAGTGAGCTCTTTCAAAAGCATTTAGGGGTAGCATTAGTATGTGAAAATTTATGAAAGATTCGTTTGAGATGGTTTGGACTGTAGAAGATAACAGGCCTTAAGAAGGCCCAGCCTTTCAAGGCCCATGTATAAATCCCACACGTGGGATATAGGCTAGATTTACATCTAATGTGTACAACTTATTTTTCTCATTCTATTTCCTTATATAGTCTAGGTTATATTCTTTCATTTATTCTAATTTGTCTTCTTTCCTTTCTTTATTATTCTGATTGTAAGCTTGACAGATTTAGTTCCTTGATTAAGGCCTAATATGAATATAAATAGAGCAGTCGATCATCATGTGATGCACGACATTCTCCCACAGTTTCTCTTCTTCTTCCTCTCCTTTCTTCACATTATATTACATGGACATGTTCAACGCGGGCAAACAACGGCACCATCAAGGAAAAGCTTTTCTTTGCCAGTTGATTTCCCAAGAAGGAAAAGGGGTAGGCCGAAGAGGATATGGATGGAAGTGTTAAGACTAGTAAGGATACATTTGAAGGAGTGAATCCTATCCGAGGATTTGACTCATGAGTCATGATAGATCAGATCTGAGAAACATAACCGGCCCCAACACAATTGGGACCAAGCTTTGATGATGATGATGATGATGATGATGATGATGATGATGATGATGATGATGTTTAATCTGAGGGCTAGGATCATGTTGATGCGAGCCCCAATCAAGTGAAGGGGCTGCAACTCCAAACAAAAAGGGCTGATATGGTTGAGTGCAGAATACAGCACATAAACCTCTCCTAGATCAAACCAAAAAGAGCAAGAAAATAAAAGATTCAATCACCAATGAAGCACAAATCTCTGTAGATCTAATGGATATATACAAATAATCCCACACGAATAGATGCCACAGGCAGTGATCAAATTGCAATAGTCATCCAACCCATAGGGTTGGTCAGCTGCCTCTCTTCTTATTTATGTTTTGCTTTCAATAAGTAATAAAAATAAAAAATAAAAATAAAAAACTAAAACAACTTTACTTGGAAACTTATCAAATAGTAATCCTAAATTAAATGTGTCCAACTAGGAAAAGGATTGAATAAAGAAAGAAAGAAGAATAAAAGAAAAGAAGCTTGCTCGAACCCTGTGAATGGTAGCGTGAGTCGGCAGCCTCAATGGGCTTGTGGACCAGGTTAGAACCCAGCCTCAGACCTGCAGAAAGGGCCCATAGGGCTGAATGTGTGGTTGAGTAGTTTGGCCCAGTTCAGGGCCTATTTGTGAGCCCCACAGGTTGTTGGATCCATCCTACAGCCACAACAAGGGACTGTTCTGTGCAAACAGCCCTTAACAGTATTTCTAAGAGGGCTGATTTGACTCTTCCATGGGCCTGGAATCTGGATCCCTACACACAAGTGTGGCCGATCGAACTCCTCCATAGAGTCCAATGCTTGGGTTGTAGCGTGATGAACTTCAATAACTGACGCAGAAGCGGAGGACCCGAAATTCATGGATCAGCCATGATGGATTGACCAATGGGTGGACCAAGCCACATAACACTACATGTTATACACATGGGGCCCATGGCAAATATGCTCAACAAGGCAGGACCAAGCCCACTTGGAAAAAGACATCCAATGACTTCTAAATTCATTAGAAGATGTCTTTTTTGAAGTTTAAATGGAGGAAAGCATGATGGAGAAGGGATTCCTTGATTCAAGGAAGGTAGCTTATTAAAAATAGCATATGGAGAGGAGCTCTCCACTAAAAGGACGTGACGTCCCAGGGGGTATGAAGCCAATAAGCTTCCTATTTTTTATCTCTTTATTTGTGTTAAGTAATTTTGAGGTCATATAATTGCTTAATTAATATTGTTTTAGTTAGCTAGGATTAGATAGATGGCTATGATTAGTTCTAACAGCATTAGGTTTCTTTGTTTGCAAGTAGTATTCAAACAATCATTAAGGGACATCCAAGCCATTCTTGTCTTCTTCTTTTTTTTTTTTTAATTAAAGTGATGCATGGATTTGTTCCGTGTTTCTCTTCTCCATTAGTTTGAGAGTTTGTCTCCCAGGGATCAAAGACCAATCAAGTGAGAATTAGCAATTTGGGGGTAAGCTATTTTCTACTTTTCCCCTTGTGATTGTATATCAATTGTGATCCAGTTTGAGTTTAATCTAATTTTGGGTTTTTCCGATTCAATCAAATTCTATCCAGTTGGGCTTGTCAGTAGTCCGATTATGCTAGTTGGGACTATGTTATCAAGGGATGCGGGCTGATCCACATCACATGTTCATGTGTAGGGCTGGACGAGCAGCTCAATACTGTACTTAGAAAGGGAATGAGAGCACCGGTATAGAAGTACTACATGGCATGTGTAAAGATTGATTTTGTGGTGATCTGCTGAAACTTTATCTGTGAAACATCACAACATGGTGGCCTGATGGAGAGTACTTAGTTTTGCATTGAGTTGTGAACAAGTTATTGATTCTCCCTTGTTACAAATGATATTTTGATCAAGACTCAAGACTGTTAAGCGGCGGTTAAAGGCCTGAGATTATGTTGCGTCATTGAACTGTTATTTGCTGAATTTTTCATGTGCTCATTGAACTAGAACAGTAAGAAGTTCTGCCAGCTGAGAATTTTCTTGATACTCGACTGCTACCGATTCGGTATTGGAGCTTTGGGCAAATCAAACACTAGATTAATGTGTAACCATAATGTTTGATTGTTTAGGTATATGTATATCATTGGGGGGGGGGGGGGGGGGGGGGGGGGGGGGGTTACAGTTTCATCTCTCCACACCGCAAGAAAAAAATATATATAATTTCTTCCTAAACTACCCCCCTCCTCCCTCTCTCTCCCTCCATAGTCCACCCTCCACCCCACCCCACCCCACCCTCCAGGTCTCCGGCGGGGAGGGATCCCCGGCTGGCTGCCCGCGGCGGGAGCCCTGGCTGGCTGGCCGGCCCCCTCCCCCTCCCTATTTCCTCCCTCCCCCCTCCTCTATTTTCTCTCCCTCTCCCCCTTCCTCTCCCTCTCTCTACTTTCCTCCCCTCCCCTCCCCTCTCTTCCCCTCCCTCCCTCCCCCTCCCAGCTGCCAGTGGGGAGGGAGGGAGAGGAAGAGGGGGGAGGGGAGGGGAGGGGAGGGGAGGAAGAAAGAGGGAGAGAGGGGGAGGGGGCCGGATGGGGCTGCCGCCGCGGGAAGCCGGGGATCCCTCCCTGGAGGGTGGGGTGGAGGGATGGGGTGGGGGAAGAGGGTGGACTGTGGAGGGAGGGAGGGAGAGAAAGGGAGGAGGGGGGTAGTTTAGGAAGAACAAAAAAATTCTTGCGGTGTGGAGAGATGAAACTGTGGTGCCAATAGAACCCCCCATATCATAATCCACAATGGCATGTGGAAATTCCATGTGATTCTGCTTGATTTTCCTCCCTATTTTGGTCTCTTTGTTGTGAAGCTTTGTAGAACCAATCAAAATACCCAATACAATCTTGGACTATGCAACATACGCAAAAGATTATCAAGAAATTGTAAAATACACTGAGATTGAGAAAGCATGAAAAATTATCAAATCATAAGAAAACTAATTATGCAAATGTCAGTCATGCTACAAAGCTGTAAGAGAACAGCATAAAAATCCATAAATAAAATGGACGGTAACCAATACCCAGAATTTTAGTAGTTTCTCTCTTTCAAATCGTTCCTCTGTATGATAATCCAACTGTGAATAAAAAATAAAAAAGGAAAAAGCATCCTAAGTTAGTCAAATGAAGTCAGTGAACAAACAGATAGATATAAAATGGATGGAAGAAATGTCATGTGCCACGTGAAAAATCTAGCATAACAATAAACATACAATCGATAGCAACCTCACGACTTGTCTTCAACTCTATATAGAACTTCCTTCCATCATCAGTTGTATCACAGCAATCCATCTCAGCACCCATAATAATACGGTGGGCACCTAATTTTGTCTTAATCACCGAGCAGTATTCGACATTTGAATCAATATGGGATGGCGCATTTTCAGTGGCAAGACTCTCAAAAGCATAGCCCCAATAGCACCTGATTGAACAGAACATGATTAAAAAGTTGTGTGGATTTATAATTTAGGTAATTGGGGATTCATTTCACATGTGCTGTTTTTTTTTTTTTTTTGAAGAGTAACATTAAGTTTTATTAATAAAAGAACATCAAAGCAACACAACCGAGGGTACAAAAGACATACCCTATCACAGCCGAGTGCATGTGATAACCATTCAAATGAAGCAATTGATGAACACATGGTTAGCAATGTAAGAGAAAAAACTGAGGACATTCATCCCAGTGCTAGCTAACAAAAGTTTCCTTGGCCTTCTTGATAATAAGTTTCATCTCAGTTAGCCTCTTGAAAATATATGTTACCCTCCTTTTCATGGTCAAATTACTCATATAATCAACTCTCGCAAATCTTCCAGCATCTCTTTTTTCAAATTCCAAAGAGTAAGGCTAATAGTTTTGAGAGGAAAAAAAGAATCCAAAGCAATTTCTTGCAGGGGGAAGCGATAAGAAAATTTTCACCTTAAGAAAAAGAAGAACGTTAGAAGGCGTCCATCGGAGGCACCTGTTAAAAGGTGTGAAAGCATGGAGATTACCAGGAGTAAGAGAGGGAGACCCAAGAGAAGTTGGAAAGAAACTATTAAACATGACCTTGCCTACATGGATCTAACGGAAGACATGGCCCTAAACAAATTTGATTGGCGTCGTCAAATCCATATAGCCGACCCCACCTAGTGAGAAAATGTTTGGTTTGGTTTGGTTTGGTTTGGTTTGGTTTAAGAAAAGGAAGAATGTGAAGTTTCCAATTGGAAATGGAGGATTACGTAAAGACCATATTTTGGAGGAGAAATTGCGCTCTCTTATCAAAATGGAGATGATGGTTTAGCATGGAGAGCAGTGATTCATAGAGAGAGGTAAACTGCCTCAATATAGGGGGAAAAAGTAATTGTCTCAATATAGGGAGAAGAACAAGGTGTAAGATATGGGGAGGGAGGGTGTTATTAGGGTTGAGATAAGGGTGTGGATGGATATTATAGAAATTAGGAAATGAAGGCAGGGAAGTTATCAGTTGAGAATCCTAGATTATCAGTGGGGGATGGTAGTTAATGTTCCTTCAGCATTAAGATTTGGAAGTCCAAATGTTTAAATTCCATGTCCTATTACAAAGAGGCCTTGATTAAAATTCTGGTGAGAAAATACAAGGGTGTTGAATTAAATGTTAGACGGGACCTTGTAGAATTAGAAATCCAGATGATGGTTGATTTGAGGAAGGTTCGTAATGGAATGAATTTCCCTTCAAGAGCTTTGTGATTCTGCACTCCATGGTAATTTGTTCCCTAGCAAGAAGTGGAAAAGCATTCCCAAACCACCACCCCCAACCACCACCACTGCACCACCTCTATGTCCCAGGGGAAGAAAGAGTTTACTGCAGAATATAGGAAAATTAGTTCAAAATTTTCATCTCCCCACATGGAAAAATGCTGCACCAAACTGCACATTTTATTTGGCATTGCAGCCTAGGGCTATTATGTTTTCTTGGACTACAGCAAAATTCGAATAGGGCGGATAGCACTATAATGTTTTCTTGAACTCCCAACAAAACTCGGATAGGGCTCTAATGTTTTCTTCGGCTCCAACAGAACTTGGATAATCTTATTCATATTAATTCAACTAGGAAAGATGAATAATATATGAGACCAACCAGCCATTAGATAGATGCAACCAGAAACTAGAAAAGCTTAGCATCACCATACCAAACTCCTCACTAGAGATCATTAACAAATAAATCTAGAAACTCTTTGGTGATTAAATTCAACGAAATGACTAGTGACTTAGACCACGGAGTAGACTCCAATTCCAAGGGAGCCAACATTATGAAATGTCCTCCCATTTCTTTTAATCTATACCAAGGGAGCCAACATTATGAAATGTCCTCCCATTTCTTTTAATCTATTCCGACCAGCAAACAAGCTACCACCGTTAAATTCCCTCTGCAAGGCATAACTATTACTAATTAAAAGGGTTTGCACAAAATTGGGCATAAGCCACTGCATTCCAAAGAGTTGGACAAAACAACTCCAAACTGTTGTAGCAAAGGAGAGAAATCAACAGATGAAAAGTGGGACTTAGCATCTCGCAAACAAATAACACACATTGACAATCTGAAGCTTTTCTATTTTATTTATTTATTTATTTTGAATGGTTCATCCAAAGCTTTTTATACAGCAGTAAAGAGTACCAATAATTGGAATTTTCCCAAAGACACCATGCAACTAAAAGCCAACACCTTAGAAGGGGCCTTAACAGCCCAAAGATAAGAATAACAGCAAGAGGAACTTTGAGATCAATATTAGTTTCTCATAAAATGATTTCATCAAAAAGGCACTACTTCTATGTGGTTCCCAAATGCGCCCTTCTTTCCCATTTGAACATTATAACGAAGGCCTAAAAGTTTAAGCACCTTATCCAACTCATCATCACAAAATTTCTGCCGTAAAATACTCTTCCATACCAACATGCTTCCTGATTTAGGAATGTAATCTTTGACCATAGGATTTAAAGCAAAAGACAAAAGCGCGGAAGCAAGAGCCCTTGGTCCATGGCTGATGTGGCTAAAGAAGTGCTTGATCTAGCTCATCATCTCCGTGCTAACTTTCATCATGTTCATCGAAGTGTGAAATCAAAAGCAGACCGTCCAGTTATCCAAAAAGAAAAAGAAGCTGTCTGTCTAGCTAAGGAAGGGGCTGGAAGGCAAGTCTGTTTAGGGCTAATGTGGATATTTCTTCTTCTTCTTAGCCTTATAGCTTTTGACCTGTTTTTAAGTTTGTTTTCTCTTTTGGCCTGCTTGGTTTGTTTTCAGTATAGTTCTCTTATACTGTACACTGCCCTTTTCATTAATCAAGCCAATATTCAAAAGAAAGTACGGAAAACCTTTCTACCAAAGGACACTCGCCCAACAACCTATAAATCAAGTATCAAACACAAGACTCGTCACAGATAGAATCAAATATGCAAGGGAAGAAGAACAAATCTCTGGTTGGAGACATGTACTTCCAAAATCCTCAAGGGATCATTGCAGCTTCATTAATCATCTATCTTAAATTTTCTAATGAGAATTTTATTCCATAAAGAGCCATACTCCTAGACAATAAGTCATAACCACTTTCCTAGAAGATCCAAATTTAACTCTTTAAAAAGCATGAATGCCAAATGCCCCTCCAGAAACTGGTCTACATACAATCCAACCAAGTGATACTTTCTTTCTTTTGTGCAATCCATAAATATTTATGTTCAATACATTCAGTTCTTTTGATAACGCTTGCGGGACAACAGAAGAGTGATAAAAGATATAAAGGCAGGCTGACCATAAACAATCTTAAGCTCCATTGAAAGTTTGCTCTTACACTTTGGCTGACACAATTTAGTGTTGTTTTCTATCTATGCTCGGATTGCCCTTTCTTTTCTTTGTTCTTTTCATGCTCTCGCTGAAGGTCGTCAAAGGGATTTTTTTATTTTTCAGATGAGGCCAGTTCTATAGAAAATGATGCCACTAGCAATTCCATGGCGAATTTGGAATGAAAGGAATAAGATAATTTTTTAGGTAAATGCAGCCCAATAATTTCAATGAATTTGAAGAACAAAAGCCTGGATCTTTCAGTAGGGTTTAAAAGTTGTAATTGGCATCTCTATTTTCGAATTTGGAAAGGGAATGGCAGATGGTAATTAGAAGCCAGTTACTACCTAGAGGAAATGATGTAGGCCGAGTGGCTTCAAATCTGGCCTGTGGAAGCATAACACAGATGGAAGTGCGATAAACTGGAACCTACCAAATTTGGAGGAACTACTACAATTTATAAAGAGGATCGTTTATTGGGTTTTTTATGGTCCTTGCAGTGACATTGATCTACAAATAGAGCTGAAATCATGGAGATAATCATCTCTCCTTAAAAGCTTTGGCAAGAGTCGTAATCTGAACATTGCCAATACCAGTGTTGCAAATATCATTATCAGGGTTGTGGGGGAATTATTTTGGGGACATGGATGTGTCTAAAGTGTGGAGAGCTCTTTTTAGGGGGGTGGGGGTTCAAACTTGGGGAAGGGAGTAGGGTTCTTTTTTGGGGCAGAGGATTGGTTCGGGCAAAAAGTATTGTAGGAGAAGCAAAAATTAAAGGTTTTTTATATATCGCTCTATATAAGTGTATAACAACAGCTTCAAGCAAACTGCTAACTTGCTAAGATTTATTAGCTCCTTCCTTTTGACTTCTTGGGTTTGAATCCCATCCTTGCTGTTTCTATTTTCAGCTGAATATATTATAGAAATTGCAGTAAGAAATATCACGATAATATAGCAATAAATTCAGTTTTCCAGCAATATTTGCAACACTGAGTGGTGCTACTATTCCTTCATAAGTGGAAGTGGTATCTGTTAACTTTTTGGTTTTTATTGTGGCAGTCTATTATCTTCATGCCTCTTTCATTATATTTGTACAAATTTTATCATTGCTTCTCAAAAGAAAATCTTTAATAATTTTGTTGAAAGTGGGTCTCTTCCCTAGTAAACCAGCATCTGAGTGACATTATCTTAAAATGTATGTTAGATATTAATCTGCTTCATATCTTCATTGGTGGTAGTGTTAGGTTTGGTTGAAGGTTCACAACAGGTTAGTTCTAATAATCTATTTTATATGCTGACTTTAGTACCTTCTAGTGAAGAATTCTGACTAAAATAAAAATAAATGAATAATAAAAACCAAAAGATTTTTATTTTTAATGGTAACTTCTTACTAAATGAAAAAAAAAAAAAGAAGAACTAAAAGCCATGCCTCAAGTAGGGACACCAACTCAAAAAAAATATTTATATATAATAAAAATAAAAATAAAAACATAAGGATATAGAAATTCAGCCTCAAAATGGGGGCAGGAACAAGCGGTTCAGTAATCAGTGATGATGTCAAGTCAATTTTGTCGTTGTGTATGTTTCCCACTCTAAGCCTCCAAACTATTACTAATACCACCATAGCCATAAAATTTCACCACTATAATCAATGAGTGCTAAATTAAGCTCTTTTTAATATTCAAGCTACAATCATACAAATCAAGATTAATTTCAAATATCTATTATTCGCAAGATTTGGAATGCAACACGACCTATCTGTCATATTATGAAGCATATACAGAACATGAACAATGCGAGCATGGGAGATGAAATTTGGGTTAAAAAAAAGGGGTTAATATAGGAGTACCTTCGACGATCTAGATCAGTTTGTCTTCTTTCAGGGAGCTTATGCACATCAAGATAAACAACGCCATTTCTCTTGTGTACTCCCATTTCCCAAGGCTCATGCCTGATGTAGGCAGTAGCCATTATCTACAGAGGCAAAGGAAAAGATTCTTTACTTTCAATAAAGTACGCATCAATGAATTACCCTAACTGGGCAACTTCATACATGATTATAGAGGATTTATACAGAAACTATTCCAAAGACACTCAAGACCCAATACAAAGTGAGTTTATCAAAGGTAAAAGTTATCCATTACCTTGTTAAGGTTGTTACGGAAAGTCTGGAACAATAAACACAATATCAGCATTCAATGATAAAAGTAAAAGAAATTTACATGAAAATTAAAATTGGGCCACTTACCACAAAATGAATATTATTCCGAAGTGGAATGTTTTTGTTTCTTATGCAAGCAAGGAGATCACCAAAACCCTCACAGCCCAAGTCTGGTTTAGATAGAACAACGCAGAGTTTCCTGCATAAGTCAGCCCTCATACACAAAGCCCGAAAGGAATAGTATATACTTTTACTACAGACAAACCAACTGCTATATATATATATATATCTATAAATGCCACGACGAAAGAAAAATTGAAAGACAGCATTCACAGTAGAGGATGCTTGCTAGGTATACAGTCATATGAATCTGCTCACATCTATGGGAGAGAGTAATTCATTTTTGTTTCTGAAGAAATACAAACCAAAGCACCTTGAAAATGGCTCGCAAAAAGGAACCATGAATCCATACAGTTCTGAAAACATTGCTAAGAAATCAAAACTAATAACAAACTGCTACATATGCTGCAAAAAGAATAGTTGATGCAGTAACTGGCCAGCTTGTGTGGATTGCAAACTTTTCCAAGCTGAGTGTATCTACTATTTGGAATATATATTAATAATAGCTACCACTTGCTAACTTTTTTGAGGAGAATGGTTTAGCAGTAACTATGGTACAGTAACCACATATGAGATTTTATCTATTTAACAATCAACAGTGAATCTCTTTCCTAGAGAGGACTTAGGTCTTCAAAGAATGAAAAAATTGGCTCATGAGTCATGACACTGCATGGCGACGACAAGATGAAAGGTTTTGAAATCTATATGCTTATGCTAAGATGCGCCAAATAGTTTGATATAATGACCAATGCATGTCTCTAAAAAACTTGTCCACGCAGAACAAATCACATATCAGAAATCAAGCATGGATGATAGGTGACCATTATACATACCTCTTTTCTCAACAAATGATTCAAACCCTTCATTCAAATCAGCACCAACATCATCGCAAACATGGCGCTTGAATAGTCTCTAGTAGAAAAAAAAGGGGGGGCTGTATGCATTAGAGGAATCGAACAAATCAATTAATGCCAGCTGCAAGAAAATTATGAATCAAACCCAGAATATGCATCAAGCACTTTCTGAGCTGGATGCAAGCAAGACTCTACCCTCATAAACTGCCCCAAAACTCTGCTGGTCAGATTTAGCATAAAGTTCTCAGAATCAATGCTAAGATCGAATACAAAGAGATTTTCTATTTTAAAGTAGTCTAATGATGTGGAGGTTAAAATAAATGTCAGAAATACTACATGAATAACTACATAGATCAGCGGCTTACCAAGCTGCGATCGTCAAAAGAGACATCTCCACCTTCAACACGACTATAGCATGCAATCTCAGAAGGCTTTAAGACCATGCCCCACACAAAAGAAAACATCAGTACAGAATAATGTGAGAGTGTTGTCTGTGTGTGTGTGTGTGTGTGTGTGTGAGAGAGAGAGAGAGAGTACCTCTTGAAACTGAATATGCTTTCGAGATAAAGTTTCTTCACTTTTTGAAAGCTTCAATTCAGAAACGAAACGTTCGTCATTACGCCCATTTGAATGTGAAAATCTACCAAAGCCAAAGTTCTGCCTATGATGAAAAGCTCCAGGTCGTGGGAGGAGAGGTGGGCCTCTATCATTTGAAAAACCAGGCTGCCACCGGCCACGTCCAAAATTTCCTCTATTATGGTTATTCATGTTTCGGATAGGAGGCAACACTTATTTATTCAGAAAAAAAAAAAGGAGAAAAACATTAGTGTCTAAAATAATAATCTCTGTAATTGATAAAATTTACTAACCCACAGGTGAATATGCCATTTTTCAGTTACATAATATTTAAGTGAATACCTTCACAGCCAAAAACAAAAGCACCCTTACACCAACTTAAAAAGGGAACTAAAATCTGCCCAAACCACATCTATCCACAATTAGAGACATCACCTGGTCATTGATCAGCACTAACAAAGCTTATGATCACCAGCAACCAAAAATCTCATATGGTTAGAAATTACAACCATAGTCAATCACAGATAAATCAATAGAAAAATGGAGACAGGACCAACAACAGCAGCAATAAAACTTGCGAATTCCACGCCCAATCATCTCTGAACTGGAAAATAGAAAAGATGAATAATAACACGCAATTCCAGTTGCATTACTAGAAACCCCAACATGATTTATGCCTCATATCTCAAAACCACCTTACCCTATCACTTCACACTCCACAGATGGAAAATACACTGCATTGCCCACTCCCAAAAATCGAATCTTTCAATGCTCTAATCATACCCATCACAAAATACCAACCAAATTCACAAAAAACAGCACTCCAAAGTTCCAAACACACCGACCGCAACAAAAGTAGCAACAACAGCAATAATAACAATAACCCAGAAATCAAAACAACAAAACCCAAATGAGAAAAGTTACCAGGAACTGGAAGAGGACTGGCAGCTGGCGTTTTGCAGTACTCTTCGTTGTCGGAACCGAAGAGATCCTTCTCTTCCCTTTCTCCCTGCACTTCCTCTTCCTCATCGGCGTCGCTGCTGGTGCCACTACCGCTTCCGCTGGTGCTGGAGTCTCCTCCGCTGCCATTGGAGGAAGAGGAGGAGGAAGAGGAAGATGACGAATGGCTTTCCTCTTCTTTGTCTTGCGGCGGCTCTTCTTCCCTCTCAAGTTCTTCATCGAAGATATCGACGTCTTGCTCTGAGAAATCCATGGTTTTTAGAGGGTGGGGAGAAGAAGATCTGAAATCGAGAATGAAAAAACGACTCAGATTGAATCCGACATCGATCGGATCAATTTGCTCGAGCTTTGTCGCGGAGATACAAGGGAGGAGCTCTCTCTCGCTAAGACATTAGTGGGGGGCTTTTGTTCTCCACCAAGTGGTCAAAAGCTTTTGTAGAACTGGAACCAAATTGGTGAAAAGGGGATTCCATACCCCGTTTTCGCAGCACCCAAACAGCATATTCTTCTTGAAAATATGTGTCATTGATGGGCTTTGTGACTCTCTAACCATGTAGTTCTAGTCCTACCCAAAAACAAGAAAATCTAGTTCTAGAACTGCAAAACAAGAGGGTCCCTGTTTGGATCTTGAAATTCGGTTGGCCAGCACTTGGTTTTAGTGTAAATCTAATTATAGGTACGGTTGTCATTCTGGGCTGCCTTCCCAATCCAAATTTGATGATTGACAATACAAGACTTTTCAACTGGCTCAAGGGCCCAATGGACAAATTAAAGGCCCAAGTTTAGGGTCTGAAATCTGAATTCCTATCTTGTTAGATGGGGCCCTTGTGATACAAGTTTATTGGATTCTAGTAATACACAAGTTCTCAGTAATATATGTGTCTCTAGCGCCTCTCTATGGGGCCCACATGAGACCCCGCTTGGGCAGAAAAGTTTTGTTGGCCGGAAAAGTTTTGTTCGGCTGTCTCTCTACAAAGTTTGAGGCTCATCAAATCACCCTAATTCCTTAATGCATGACCCACAAGTTCAATAATTTCTTTTTTTTTTTAAGGTGATTGAGTTGTATTGTAGTATAAACAAAACATTACAAGCTCCAATCCATGTTTCTTAGCTTTGTGGACTCAACTCGCTGAGCCCACGCAACAAAGAAACAATGCCAAAAGGAAAGGGAGAAGTCAGTAGTGGTACCCCAATCATAGGCTACCCTAACCCACAGCCGGGGATAGGCTAACCAAAGACGCAAGAACCACAGCCTGGGCCAGCAAAACAGAGTTTAAACTAAAACGGGATTAAGAACTGCTCCTTACCACTCAGTTCTTACCAAAATGAATTTCTGTACGTGCTCCTTTCTCATTTGTGTGGGCTTTCACTCGGTTCTTACCAAAATGAATCCCTATGTGTGTGGGCTTTCACTCAGTTCTTACCAAAATAAATCCATGTGCGTGCTCCTTTTTCATTTGTGTGGGCTTTCTTTCTGTGAGTGCAGGCTGCTTTTCCGTGTGTATAGCTCTCTCTTAGGTCTCGGCCTCCTTGGCTGGATACCAAAAAAATAAAAGCGAAAATGGGATTTAACACTTTTCATCTGTGCAGCTGCTCTGGTAATGGTGGTACCAGCATATGAGGTAATGCAGCGCGCCAGAATCTGTTTGACTAGTGTTGCCACCTTCCCATCTTGGAACAACCTCTGACGCCAAGGAGAGAGCTTCGGATCGGCGAGAGATTCTTTGAGGCTTTTACAATGGCAAGAAATAATTAACTTGGGGATCAATTTAGCACCTTCAGAAATGATGACAAAAGCTACTGCAAATTTATCTTCTTCCACAACTGATCTAGCAGAAGGCTCCATATTAGAATCTGTTTTGAAAACACCCATCTTGGCAAGAAATGAATAAATTCCAAACCTCTTTAATTAATCCCTTGTTGTGGGCTATAGTCACAGGGGAAGGAGGATGAAGGTCCCCAAAAACATCTATTAGGAGAAGAGACCACAATACATAGGCACATGGCTTTTGACCTGACCTGATGCAAAACATCACTCTAAACGAAGTCCCAATTGCTCCTTCCAAACTTTGCAAGGGTGATGTTTCCTTGATTTATAGTGTCCACAGTTTTCTATAAACCATCTCACAACATTAACCATGTTTCTAGTTGGACGAGTGTGCTGATTAATGCAGAGCTTTGAGGCATTTTGAGTTTCATATCCGTATGGTGAAAGGGCATTCAATGAATAAATGGGTCGAGCTTTCAACGTTGTGGTTGCATAGGATGCAGCTGGCCTCAGTGTGGATGCCTATGGAACCCAAAACATCTTTGTGGTCCTAAGCCCATTTAGAATAGCCATACATAGGCAGGTTGAGTGTTTATTGATCCTGCCATCAAACCAAATTGAGTCTTTAAAAATAGAGAAATAATCAGGTATGTAACACCGCGACCCCACCTAAGTGGGTTTATTATCTAATTAATTTTAATTAGACAACCATGCATATTTTGGATGATTTTATGATGGATTAAGTAGATTGGTGGGGTTTTGAGCAAGCTCAGGTAGAACTGTGACATTTTGAATATTTTGGGTCGCGCGTGTATTTTAGTATTGTGCAGGTTCGTAGGTGCATTGTATAGATCATTTTTATCACATTGAATCTCGTGCTTGGACCCGACCCGTTCGAACCCAACTTAGCCCATTTCCAGGCCCAAATCCATCCAAAAGCCCTTGTCTCAAATTAATCTAAATTATGCAGACTTGCATACAAAAGAAATAAGAATTCTCTCTTTATATACCCAGGCAGCCATCGATCATTCATTTCCTCCACTCCATCGCAGCTGAGAGTTATCCTTCTTCCTTTTATTTACATCAAGAAGCCTGCAATTGGAGCTGTGCATGTGGGTTGAGAGCTGCCGTTCATCTTCACCACCTTCCTCAAACCATCTCATCTCAACTGAATGATGGATTCGGATGTGGAGACTCCGACACGCAGCCGGAGATCTATGTGCGTTGCGGCAATTGAAAAGCTCCGCGGGTCTCTTCGCCTCTTGTCTTTCCTCTGAAATGGAATAATACCAACCCTAGGGCTCCTTTATCTTATATAGACAAATCTCAAAGAGTCACACTTACTAGACTTTTTCGTCAAGAAACCCACATCCACTAATCATATTGGGAGTCTTATCAGTGGGACCAGATCATGTCTTACATTAAGTGGGATTGTATTCTCTGTTGGCATTATCCCTACTTGATCTAACATGGGACCCGTGGTATACGGGCAGCGGGCCACACGATTTCCTACAATCCCCCACTTTGCACGAATGCCATGTACATCAAACACATCTCAATCCCATGCACATCACATACCTTGCAAAAACCTCTACAGGCAAGGCCTTGGTGAGAGCAACAGCCATCAATTCCTCTGAAGGCATATAAAAAATTTCTATATCATTTTTTTCAGCCTTCTTTATAATGAAGTGATACTTTATCTCAACATGTTTTGATCGACTATTAAACTTTGTTTCATTCACCATGGATATAGCAGATGTGTTGTCTATGTTCATTGGGACAGGCTCTTTTTCTCCAATTATTTCCAAATCAATTAGGAAATATTTTAACCAAAGAGCCTCCTGGACTTCTGTACTGCAGGCTATATCTGCTTCAGTTGTTGACATAGCCATAAAAGTCTGTTTATTGCTACCTCAGGAAACTGCACCTCCTTCGAGGGTAAATACATAGTCGTTTGTTGACATTCTCTGGTCTAGATCACCAGCCAGATCTCATATGAGTAGCCGCGTAGTTCCAGGACTTAACCTTGATAACATAAGCGAAGATTCACTGTTCCTTTGATGTACCACATAATCCTCTTAACCACATACCAATGCTGTAATCTTGGGTTAATTAGGAATCTGCTTACGAGACCCACGGCGAATGCAAGGTCTGGTCTCGTACACAGCATCGCATACATGATGCTGCCCACAATTTGAGCATAAGGTTTCATACTCATCACTTCCTTATCTTGCTCATTTGTGGGTCCTTGATCGCTGGACAATTTTATGTTCTTACAGATGGGAATGTAAATTGGTTTACACATAGCCATATCAAATTGTTTCAACACTGTTTCCAAATAGGATATCTGTGATAAAGTTAATAACATATTCGAACAATCACAGGTTATTTCAGTGCCGATGACATACTCTGCCTCACTCATGTCTTTCATCTCGAATCTTGATTTTAACTTTGTTTGATTTCATTTACGGCTTCCAATTGATCACCGGTGATCAAAATGTCATCTACATATAATGACAAATATAAGTAACTAATCTCATTGCTTTTAATATAGAAACATGCGTCTACATTATTGGGGACAAATCATATTTCACCTATGGTCTAGTGAAATTTTCTATACCATTGTCTCGAGGCCTGTTTTAATCCATATAATGCCCTATTAAGTTTATACACTTTGTCCTCGTGATCTTACACCACAAACCCTTCGAGTTGTTTCATATAAATTTCTTCTTCTAATTCGTCGTTCAAGAATGGGGTTTTCACATCTATCTAGTGCAATTCAAGGTTATGACATGCTACCAATGCCGCTAAGGTTCGTATGGATTGGAGTTTTACAACCGAAGAAAACGTCTCCTCATAATCTATTCCTTCCACTTGTGTGAATCCATTAGCTACTAGCCGTGCTTTATATTTATCTAAGGATCCATCTGACTTTAGTTTATTTCTAAGAACTTATTTACGTCCAATGGTTTTTCGATCTTTTGGAAGATCAACCAATTGCCATATTTGGTTATTTTCAATTGATTATATAGCATCTCTCATAGCCTCTAACTAATACTGCACATCCTGCACTTTGATAGCTTAAGAGTGGGAGTTCAGATCCAAATCTTGCATGATTTTCAATAAACTGCAATAATCTCTAGATATGCCGGTTGTTTCCTCACCCGAATCGGCATGCCAATCGGCTCGGGTTGTTCAATCACCTCAAGTGGGCCCTAGCTAGGAACTCTATGTCCAACGCTTTCTTCATCGGAACCCCCACTTGTTTGAACCCCTTGCCCTTAGAGATTTCATATAATTACACACACTGTAGTTCTACTCTAGGACTGACCATCGGATCCTTAAGGAAAAACACATCTCGGCATTCATGATTATCCTGTTATCGTGATCATACGCACGATATCCTTTAGAATGTAATGGGTAGCCATCGAAAGAACAATTTTTCTTCATTTTTGCTTGCAGTTTATGTCTTTCTTGTGCTGGAAGCAAAACATGTACAGGGCAGCCCCAAACTCTCACGTGTTCTAATTTTGGTTTGGCACCAGTCCATAATTCATACGGGGTCTTGGGCACACTTTTTGACAGTACTCTGTTCAAGATATATTGTGTCGTGCTTAATACTTCTCCCCACAAATACAGTGGAAGTCTCGCGTGGCTGATCATTGACCTTACCATATCCATTAAGGTCATATTCCTCCTCTCAGCCATGCCATTTTGTTGTTGGGTATATGAAATTAAATATTCATGAATGATTCCTTCACGTGCAAAATCTTCTCTAAACAGTTCCGAGCTATATTCACCCCCCCCCCCCCCCCCCCACCCCCCAATCGAATCTAGTCCTTTTTATTTTCTTGCCCTTTTGATTTTAGACAGCAGCAACATATATTTGAAATATTTTTAAGGCCTCATGTTTGTGTTTAATCAGGTACACATAACCATATCTGATATAGTCATCAATAAATGTGATAAAATAGTCCTCCCCATTTTGTTTTTCTAATTCCTTTTGAAAATGGTTTCTTGACCACCTTTTCACTTAGACATGGTTCACATATAGGGTTCTCCACTTTACCTAAATCTGGTAAGAGTTCATCCTTAACCATTCTACTTATTCTGTTTTTGTTAATGTGCCCTAATCTCACATACCATAACATTGACAAATCATCCATGCACACATTCACACACACAGAATAATGGGAACTAGTTTTTATTTTATCATTAAGAGTGTCCAGCAAATACAGTTTATTAGAAAGAAAATCATTGACTAAAACTTGATCGCACATGCCAATTGTAACCTCTTTATCTTTAAATTTGATTCTGAATCCATTCATAACCAACTGGCTCACAGAGAAGACACTCCTCATAGTTGGAGCAAAGAAAACATCGGAGAGATATAGGGATTTCCCAATTGTTAAGGGAATTTTGACTTTTCCTACACCCAACACATCACAAAATGTTTCATTCCTCATGTAAATACTCTGATCTCCTAGTTTCATCTCTTTGAATTCGACAAATCCAGCCTTGGTTCTTGATTTGTGCTTGGTGGCTCCTGAATCAGTCCACCAATTCTTATCATTGGTGTCCATCATTATCGACTTTGTAACCACCTCAACATAATCACCATGTTGTTTGGTCACTTTACCTTGCTGGCTACTCTCACCCATTTTCTTTGTACATTGAGAACTAAAGTGTCCAGGCTTCCCGCAGTTAAATCAAACACCATTCTTAGGCCCTTTCCATTTTTTGTTACCTTTGAGTTTCTTTTTATTTTTCATATTGATGGTTAACGCATGGTTATTATTCTTAGTTTTAGTAATCATGATAGAGTTTGTAGGTGTTACACCGCGGGCGGCCTGCCTTTGTCCTTCAACAAGCAATCTAGCTTCAACCTCACTAAGGGTTACACCCTTTTGGAGGCTAAGGGTCTGAGACACATTCTCCCACAATGGAAGACTCATAAGCAAGTACATGATTTGAAAATATTCATCCATTTCCTTTCCCAAGGCTGCGAGGTTACTATATCGGACCACCATTTGATCAATGTGATCCCTTATAGATGATCTTTATGGCATCTTATAGTTAACATATGCACTAAATGCCTCCATCAAGTGAGATTTGGAGGTTTCATTATATTTGTCCATGGCATAGTCATAGATTTCTTTAGTAGTGTTAAAGTGCTCAAACTGCTTTACTAAATCACTGAATATGAATCCGACCAGAAGATGCCTCACTGATTTATTATCAAATACTCATTGTTCATACACATCATGATCTTCCTTAGGGGCATCATCAACGGGTTTGGAGATCGGGTTAGATTCAATCACATATGTTAATTCATCAAAATGCAGCAATGCATCCATCCGACACTTTCATATTGCTAAGTTCTTGTCGTTAAAAATATCAACATTGGCAAGATGATGCAACGCTGATTTGGAAGACATAATTGCTGAATTTAAAAAGAGGTTCAGATACCACTGACCGTTAAAGGAGAAAAATCACCTTTTTTTTAACCGCTAGATCGTCTTCCTTCTGCTGCTACTGTGTAGATCTGCTCGCAAGGATTCCGCAGAACCAAATCGTTCGTCGATCGGAGTTCGAATGCTCTAGATATCGCAGTGCGAAGTTTTGACGGTTGAAGATCACTCTGCTTGTGTCAGCTATACGTCGGGCTACAATAATTGGGCTTGCACTCCAGGTCAGATCCGGGTCAGGTTAGGTCTGATCTAACCCAATCTGCAATGAGAGGGATGATTTACTCTCTTTTTTGGCACGCTCCCTCAGGATAAGAAGAAAAAGAAAGCACGATGCATGCTGGATGGTGCACGGTTCGTCTCTCCAATGTACGGCGCACGTGCTGTGGTCAGTACTTCTACTAAAAAATCCTCTCCAATAACACCCTTTTGTATCGTTTTGCTTTTCAGTTGCTTTTCAAAAGCAAAGCAAAAAAAGAAATGAGATGACTAGCGAAGAAAATCAATGACGCACACTATCCAAGATCTCCACAATTAAAAACGCAATGTGGACGAAGCGGAGCTCTGCCTGATGGCTGATGCAAGATAAGAAGACACAACTCAGTCACAACTTCCGTGCACAGACAAACGAGGTTAGGTTCGTCTTCTTCTTCCCAACTTCGTTTTGCAGAGAGAAAAACGAAATAGGCTTGGGTCTGACGAAAGTCTTAGATTTACTCCAATCTAAACCGTGACTTTGCGATCGAAACCGTCGAAACGCACGGAACCAAGCCCTAATACCAAAGGATGGATTCGGATGCGGAGACTCCGACATGCGGCTGGAGATCTATGTGCGTTCCTGCAATTAGGAAGCTCCGCGGATCTCTTCGCCTCTTGTCTTTCCTGTGAGATAGAATAATACCAACCCTAGGGCTCCCTTATCTTATATAGACAAGTCCCAAAGAGTCACACTTACTATAGACTTCTTCGCCAAGAAATTTGCATCCACTAATCCTATTGGAAGTCTTATTAGTGGGACCATATCAGGTCTTATATTAAGTGAGATTGTATTCTCTGTTGACATCAGCCCTACTTGATTTGACGTGGGACCATGGCATGCGGGCCCACGATTTCCTACACTGAAACCTCTTTCTCCTCTCCCATTACTATTCTCTCAAATTCCTACTCCAAATCAGTTAGCTAAGGCCTTGCATGTGTGAGATTCAACTTCAAGACCATCTCTTCCATCACCAACAAGTGGTTTCTCCAACAAGCTCATAATCGTCTCCATCCTCTTCCCATCTCTCTTTTGGTAAGATCTCTTCTACCTAAATGATGCTCCAAGCTTAGTAATGGTGATATGAATTCAATTTAGTTGCATGCATACTAATCTCCTTCCATTCATGGCATTCACCATTGTAGAAATTGCATTAGCTAGCAAATTTGGGGGGTTTTGCTTGATGTAAGTCAAATAGAAGATTTAGAGTGAAAAGCACCAAAAGAAGGCAAGTATGAGCAATTATTAATCTATGCATGTTGATTATTCTTGATTGAACAAAGAAACTCTTTTGTATTCTTTGATTTTGGCCTCTATCCTTTTTAGTTTGTATGGTGAGAATTGGATTAGTTGTAATGGTTTGATGGGAAAAGGGAATGATGAGGAAAATGGTGTTAATACATGATTTTAGTTGAAGAAATATAATTTGATTTAGGTGGAAACAGAGGTTCCATTACAGGGTTCAAATGGAAGAGAAGAAAGAGAGCTATAATTCGAATTAGGACAACTCGCTCGAGTGAGCTTGTTGGTCACTCGAGCGAGCATGCCCGTTGCATGGGTTCGCTCGAGCAAACATTATGGTCACTCGAGCGAACTGGGGCTCTACCTCAGGGCATTTTCGGACAATAAATGTGGTTTAATGCCCACTTTAAGCTGATGATAATCCTTCATAGTTATCCCTGAGGAAGTTTATGACCCATACACTAAATCAATAGGGTTCTTGAGCACCGAAAGACCTTGTAGGACCCTTAGAAATGGCATCTTTGACCGTGTAACATGGACCAACGGTAATTACGACCACTCTCAGGTAATCGATAGGTATCCGAACCCCCATTGGGTTTTTTTTTACCATAAATGAGGTTTTACGTTTACTTAGGAAAGTTTATATAACTTGTCATGGATTATTATTTTGCTGGTGTCACTTGTCATGGTCTTTTGCATACCTCGCACACACACAATGTGACACCATTGAAATGTAGCACGTACATCAAGTCACCTAAAACTACATCGTAATGGACGGTTAGAGGCGGCGGGTAAATAGATTAGGTTTGGATAGTAAATTACCTTGATTCCATTTATCAAAACTGCATTTGCATGTTGAGATTGACTTTATTATTGACCTCGATTTCTAAATAATTGCTTATATGTATGATTCATATTATTCTTTAATTTGTTATTAAAATTTTCCTACATATGTCACGGTATATCAATCGAAACTCGAATTGACTAAGTACGTGATTTGAATGAAAATGAAATGAAAATATTAGAATTGAATAGAATAGTCTTACTCAAGTTCTATTATTTGATTCGAATGGTCCGACACTATTTAGCTTCGATCTTATGATACTCGATGGGGTTATGTGTGGTTTAGTTAATTGAGGCCACTGCGGTAGGTCGTCTAATGCACCTGAACACCAGAACCAGGTAGCTAGGAGAACTTTTGGTTGGGTTACTAGTGAAATCCCAACACGAGTGCTCTTTAATTGAGAGGATATAGCTAAAGTAGTAGCTAACTAAAAAAGTAAGTTTCTCTATATATGATTCGAAAAACATGATTTATTCATAATGCACAATTTCCCTAGTGGACTATTATTTGACATCTTTTAATCACGTGTCTATAATTCCTATTTTATAGAGCATGTGTTAATGGCAATTGCCTATACTTTGTTGAATCGTTGAATTCATGGTGCTACTCTTGGTATAACAAACTCATTTGCAGAAACTGCTCCTGCGGGAATTTAAGAGACTGAGGAGGAGAACTAGCGGTTCCCCACAATTATAGAAATGAACTGCGGAGGATAGCGTGTCTTCCTTGCCTATTGGAGAGCGTACAAGAGTATAACTTGGGTTTGGGATTAGATAATGCATCATGATAGCTTACATTTATTGTATGAAGTGCTTATGGTCAATCATGCTCCGTATTTGTCTTAGGGATATTGCTTAGCTATTTTCTGTGATGTTGGGTTTGTCCTAAGTGGAGGACATGATTTGTCGCTGTGTAGCACTTCACTCTTGAAGAGGTCGAATCCACAGAGAACGGACTAGGGTTTCAGCTCTAGAGGACTTCTTTTGGTCGAGAGTGACCAACTTTTGTTCAATGGGTGTAATTAATTCTAAGCTAAGGACTGATTAAAACTGCAGAAAAACTGAATGAAAATGTTATGCTAAAGAGATGGTTCAACCTAGGGTTCAGACCACCTAGATTTTTATGGTTTCATCTTCCTCTTCATTACGCAGATAAGAATTGAATCAATCCAGTTCTCACCTGGAAGATTTCTTCGTGAAAATCAAATATCAATCTGAGTGAATAATTCCCAAAGAGATTCCTAGACATTCAATTCGATAATCTGAGAGTCATCGACCCAAGCACTAGTTGTATCATCTCAGATGAACACAATTAGTCAAAGGCTTAACATCTCAATTATGATTTCTTGAAGCAGAACATCAATGGAAGTTATCTTTTATCATGAAAACATAATCAGGAAGAAGAACCCATACAAAACCCAGGTTGAATTCCCCTTGGGTTAAACCATCTGTAATTCTACCCCTCCATTAATGGAGAAGTCTTCAAACAGATTAAATGAAAGTAAGAAAACAGTAAAAATATAATTGAAAGATTACCTCTACTAAAACTTGAATTAATATGAAGGATTCAGTCTTAGAACAAGAATTGAACAAAATTGAAAACCCCTCTTCAATAGAAACTACCTCTACATTTATCTAAGGAAGGAAGAGAGAAAAAGGAAAGGAGGCTGCTGGGAAACTAACACAATCCCCAGATCGCCCTAATTTTAGAGTTATTATGCTTTATATAGGTTCCCACAACTTTAATTACAAAACTGCCCCAAAAACTAAAATTCTATCCAAATCCGAGCGTTCTACCGGTAGAAATACCGGTTGACAGATGGAATTCTCTTGATCAAACTCTCTGCTAGAATATCAGCCCCTTCTACCGGTAGAAACTGCGGTTGACTGATGGAAATCTCAGGGTCAGCCTCTTCTACCGGTAGAAATACCGGTTGACAGGTGGAATCCTCGTGTCCAAACTCTCTGCTGCAATTTCAGCCTCTTCTACCGGTAGAAATTGCGGTTGACTGATGGAAATTTCAAGTTCAGCCATTTCTACCGGTAGAAATACCGGTTGACAGGTGGAATCCTCGTGTCCAAACTCTCTGCTGCAATTTCAGCCTCTTCTACCGGTAGAAATTGCGGTTGACTGATGGAAATTTCAAGTTCAGCCATTTCTACCGGTAGAAATACCGGTTGACAGGTGGGGACCTTGTGTCTGAACTCTCGGCTGGAATATTAGCCTCTTCTATCGGTAGAAATTGCGGTTGACTGATGAAATTCTCAGGATCTGTCATTTCTACCGGTAGAACTTGCGGTTGACAGATGAAAATCTCCTGTCTGCACTCTCTGCTGGAAAATCAGTCACTTCTACCGGTAGGACTTGCGGTTGACTGATGGGGACCAGTTTCTTTACTCTCTACTTGATCCATTCATCCTCCAGAAGCTTCATTCTTCATCAAATTTCTGCAATTGAACAAAAACCAATATTCGTGCAAACTTATATGCAATTAACGGAATTAAACACGAATGAAGGTGATGGAAAGGCAATTAAGTCTCTAATTGCTTAATAATTAGGTACTTATCAGATATGTCTCTATAATGTATGACATTTTATAGTTGTTAGCTTTTAAGTACTTTTTGTACCATCAATGTAACGGGTTTGAGTTCTTACATTCGTTAAATGGTAAATATCATTGTGTATATTGGAATTTTAAGGGATTGTTTAAACTTTGACATTGATGATAATACAAGCTTCCGCGCAAGATGTACAGTGACAGGTGTCATCGGTAAATCCTCCGACGTGTGAAGTGTGATTTATCTTTCGTGGAATTCGGACTTAGTCCGGAACAAGTGTGAATTTCACAGGAGTACACGTGTTACACCTCGGGGAGGATATCTTGGGACAATGATGCGATATACTTAAGTATGGTATCAGAGCATGAAAAAAGTATTTTTAAAAGATTTAGAAACCCTAGGAGATGTGGTGAGGACACATTGGGGTGTTTGGGTGTTTTGTTTCTAAGGTTTTGCTTAGAATTGCCTATTTGAATGAGCATTAACTTGAATTTTTTTACAAAAAAATGTCACCTCGAAGAATTGCCAGAATCAGTGTAAGGATACCAAAGTTAGTCTGATTCCAAGTTCCGCCCAATGCAAGGACAGTAGCGACCAGCTCAGGGTCAGCAGAGACTCTCGCAGCAGAAATAGGTTCAACGGACGACAATACGTGTGTACGCTATGGCTCAAGATGAGGCAGAAGCGACATGCATTGTAGAAGAAGGAAAGTCCATAATTTATCATAATCAGGCCAGAGTTTGTTTGAGTTTGATTCGACACACACTCTATCATTGCATCACACTCTGTTGTTCTTTCCAGAGGTAAACCATACAATTGTAGGTTGTCTTTTGGTGACAATTTTAAACAGGTTGGTAGATAGTGTGTGAGTTGTTTTCCTAGAGTGTTAGGATTATGACAGAGAATTTATAATGACTACAGATTAGATAATTTCACGATGCACAATTTTGAGGTTATCTTAGGGATGGTTTGGTTAATTTTTATACGGGTCTCACATCTATAGGTGGATGGATTGGATTTAGTGGCTTGTATATACTTCTATTGGATCCTGTTTACATAGTTATATAGGTGGATGGATTAAATAATTTTATAAAGGTAATGGTCCTATATATATTGGTGGATGGATGGATTAGGTCACATGGATGGAATGGGTCGAATTGGTCACATGAAGACATGCATGATGTTGAGATTAGAGAATGGCCTCATATACATAGACAATTTAATTAAATGATATCATGTGAATAAGGTGGGATTAATTAACAGTTTGATGTGTTAAATGTAATAGATATCTAATGGATCCATGCATTGATGCTTGCTCATTTCCATTTGATTACTAAAAAGCATGAAAAATAGTTTATGAGTAAGGCGGAAAAGATTTAAAGAGATTTACTATCCTTAGAGTAAAGTTAAATAGGTCATAACAGTCTAAAATCTCAACTCTATCCTGTTTGGATGAGTCTGGCCCAACAGATAAAGTAGTGTTATCAGCCACATATACTTCATTTCACTTCAACCCTAATTACTTCAATTTTCTTGAGTAAAAGTAGATTTTATTCCAAACATTAACTTCACACAAGTATCCAAATTGAGTGAAGTGAAGTACTCTACCTAAACTTCAACCCATTTCACTCCTCATGTGAAATTTGCATAACTTTACTCCACTCCTCATCTACCTTAACTTCAACATACCCGGGCCTATTTGGATAGGTAAAAAATAGAGTACAGTGAAGTTAGATGGGTTTTAACAGTCTAAGATTTCAACTCTGCTAAGTTTGGATGAGTCTGAGCCGATAGATGAAGTAATATTGTGAGCCACATGCACTCCATTTCACTTTAACTCTAAATACTTCAATTTCCTTGAATAAAAGTGGATTATACTCCAAACCTTAACTTCAAAATAAGCATCCAAATGAAGTGAAGTGAAGTACTTTACTTTAACTTCAACCTACTTCTCTTCCACTCTACTCCAGATGTAAAATCCACTTCATTTTACTCCATTCCTCATTTTCGGGGATAGAAGACATGGATATGGAAACTTTTAAAGAATAGTTGTGGTCTATAATGATGTGGCAGGGTAAAACACTCTCTCTCTCTATATATATTTTTGTGTGTGCATATATTTTTAAAGAAGAACTCTTACTCTGCTCATGTGGTACGCCTCCCTCCCATTTGCTTTAATACATATATAACTGGCAACAAAGGCCCGAGCAAAAAAAAAAAAAAAAACTTTTTTATTTGAAATATTTATGATAAAAAATAAGCAACACAAAAAAACCTTTGTTATGAATCAAAACATTTATCTAAAAGAAAAATAAATAAAACTTCAAAATCAAATATAGAATAATAAGTAACTTATAGCTTAAAGTTAGATTAGAATTCCAAATATGTAATTGTCGATAATATGTTTTCATACACATATATATTATTTATATCATAATTATAGTTTTGTTTTTTTTGGATTTTAACGGGAAAAACCCTCATACATGGCCAAATATTTGATTTGGCCCCAATAAAAATGTGCAGACAGAAGTGGCCCCTTGGGCCACTTGCATTTTTTTTAATGATTTTTTTGTAATAGTTGATATCGACTATCCAAAAACCTACGCAGAACCTGAATCTCACTCTCTCCAGTGCCACAGGTGTGGAGTGCATCACCTTCTCCAGCCCCTGCATCACCTTCTCCTTCACACCATCACTTGCGGAACTAGGTAAGAGCACCCCCTCATCTTCCTCGCATTCACCATCACCTTCTCTTTCTCCATTTTTTTCTTTCCCTTCTCTTTTCTCCTCCTTCCTTCCTCCCAGCATACACCCCCACTGCATATGCATCATCCCCATGAGATGGTGATGAGCATGAGGGAGATGAAGATGCAGAGGGCTGCCACGTGGATAGAAAAGCAATCGTTATGCTCATTAACTCCTACCCTCACTTTCAAATGCAAAACCCTTGCCCACCTTCCTCTTTCCTCCACACCCAAAACCCATTTTCTCTAATTCTAATCTCTTCTTTCACAAAACCACATTTCCCCTTTCAACCCATTCTCCCAGACCCACCCCTTCTTAGGTTCTCAATCCAATAACCCCCATCGCCTCCACCAATGCCTTATCATCAACTACAGAAGAGATGACAACGGCGGAATCGAATTCCCCATTTGGGGTTCTCCCTTTTACTCAATGGATTGTTGTCATGGAGAAACCCCCAAATGGGGTTTCTTTAAAATCAGATGTTATCGACCATTACGTCAAGACCTTAGCCAAGGTTTTGGGAAGGTGAAGCTGCCACTTGTGGCTTTTTACTAGCATTTGTTGTTGTTTAAGGTCTTGAAATCCGAATTCTAATGTGGGTTTCTGTTTTTTTTTTTTTTTTTTTTTTTTTGCAATGAAAAGGATGCTATGAAGAAGAGATGATGATCGGCTGTGTGGAGATAAGGGAGATGCGTGAGGGCTACGGATAGGGTGAGATGGAGGTTGATGGTAGGGAGATGGAAAGGATGAAGGAGCGGTGGGTTGGCTGGCCGGAGAGGATGAAGGAGAAGGAGGGAGAGGTCTGCGTCCTGGGATGGTGAAGATGAGATGAAGGAGATGAGCCAGGATGGGCCACCGCACACCACTTGCATACCCCATCGAGATCGCTCTCCTCCCTTTTCCTTTCTTTTTTTCTTCCTTCCCACTCTCCCCCTCTCATTCTCCTTTTTCCCTGCACTGTCCTTTGACACCCACTGCACTCCACGCCAGTGCACACCTCCTCCTTCCTTTCTTCCTTTTCCCTCACTTTCCTGTTTTTTCTCTTTCTTTCCTCCTCTTCTTTTCCCTTTTCCCCCTCCATCACTGCTGCACTCCACCCTCACAGCTGCTGCTGCGCACACCTCCATCTCCCATAGCGTTGAATGAAGGTTCGAGCGACCTTCTGTATAAGTGTCGATATCGACTATAGTGCTAAAAGACCAAAAAAAAAAAAAAAAGAAACATAAATTCAGGGCTCCTTCTGTCTGCCCATTTTTATTGGGGCCAAATCAATCAAATAGCCGTTTATGAGGGTTTTTCCCGTTAAAACCCCTTTTTTTTTCTAAGTAATGAGATTCAATAAAAAAATCTCATTAAAAAGAAAAGTATATTTGTTAAATGTTAGATTATATTATAAACCCTAACTTAATATATTAGTATTATCTTTCTTATTTCCTCTCCAACAATTTTATTAAATCTGAAAAGAGAAAACTGATTGCCCAGTTTATAATGACTCCAATTATACTATATTAAGCTAGGAGGTTTTGGGGTTTGATTTTGACTATCAGTTACAATTTTGAATCTTTCAGTTTTTTCTACAGTTATCTCATACAAACTACCTAAACCATCACTCACCTCTTTTCTCACTTTTCCACTTTTGAAACTTTTGCATACCTCCCTTTCTATCCAAAACTCCATCATTTCCTTTATTCTTCTTCCATTATTCTGATTCCTTCTTATCCCATCAACTCTTACATTACGTAAAGAGGTACTGACCTTTTCTTTATTTATTTTATTTCTATGATTTATGGCTATTTTTTATAATGCATAAATGCTGATCATACATATGCTAAGCACGGGTTATTATGCTATTTAGTCCCTTACTATGAGGGAAACTTAATACCAAAAGAGACTTCAATCTTCTCTTTTAAACATGGTTCAGAGATCCACTCTGAGTAGCAACATGGTGACCACTTTTGCAAATGCGATCCATCCTTGGTGCATCTACACTGTTCAATCAAACTGTAGCCTCATGTTTGGCATAAAAGAATGTCATGATTGAGATCAATTGATATATTTGCGATTCAATTCATACCATGTAAATTCACACCTAATGGTTGCCTTAAATGTCTCATACCACTCAACCATCCAAGCAAAATCCATAACATGTAAATAAAAAACTGTGATTATCGAGTGTGAGCTAATCATTTGTTTATACTAATTCTATTTCTAACTAATTGGTCAATAGAGAGATTACCAATTTCAGGCCAATATCATCATGTGGGTCACTTGCAACCTCTCCTACAGTCTCATAACCGTATTAACGGCATAAGCAAATCTCATATTATCATCAATAGACGAGAGCATCAACACTCGTTGTCTCATCAATCAACAAAATCACATGATCACAACACATCAGCCCTCGAAATCTTACATTGACATGCAAATCTATCAGCTACTTTTCTTGCAACAACATCTGGATAATTTAGATAGGCTGAAATATAAAAATCCCTTTTTAAGAAAAATAAAAGCCCTCAAATTTTGAGCTTTATGAGGTCTAGGACGAGCCGTGCCCCTTTTCAAAAGGGCCGGATAGGTACAGATTGCTAATACATGGTCCCATGTGGGCTCTATAAACATATTATATATATTAAGTTGGAAGGTTTTAGATATTATTTTGACTTCAATTTTTAATTTTGATCAGAAGTTATTTTCGGTTTCTACAACTACTAGTAAGTTATTTTCTACAATTGCCAATAGGGGCGGACCCATGTGTAACTGTCAGCCCCATGTCAGATCCATAAATCACATAAAATTAAATTAGGGATTACGCCATGCCCCACGAAAGCTCAAGCAATCGCCCCATGTCGACCCTTTTATTCTCTTCTTTGGTGGAAGGGAAAAAAACATTCTCTTTCCATCTCTACGGGAGAGTAAGACTACGTAGTTCTTTCCCTTCTATGACTGAAGAAGGAAGATGAAAATTCTTGTCTGCTCTTCTATGCCTTTATGCGATATTGGCCTTTTTTTCTTAGATGATGTCTCTTTGTGTTATTGGTTTTATCATCTGCTCTTTTTTTTGAGTTCTCTACTTTCTCGAGGAATTGAAAAGGCATATTTATGAATTTGGTGTTGATAGTAGGGTTCCTTACAAAAAGAAAATTTTGTTTAAAACTATGTCTTTAACCTATGCTATTGATTTTATCTTTAAATTAGATATGGAGAAATATAACAAAAAAAAGATCAACTGCTAATCTATTTAAATGCAATATTTTTTCTCTTTTTTTATTGTTGATGTGAAAAAAAATTTAGCAAAAGAATGATTGACGTTTTCAATTGACCATTGTACGCCCCACTCAAATGAAAATCCTAGGTCCGCCACTGACGGCTAATATACTCTCCCTCCACTTTTCACTCATATTCTTCTCTTATTTAATATTTATGGAATTCTATCTTCCCCCTTTCTAACCTACATGTAATCCTATCCCTTTCAGCATATACCCGTAGCATGGGTTTTGTGCTAGTTAAATTATTAAAACTAGGATTTCTCTAGCCGTGGCCCGTGGTCCACTTCAATGGAATAAGAAAATAATAAGACAAGTAGAAACAATCAAACACCTACTTCCCATATCACTCACCACGTTGCGACGACTGACGACGATTTCAAGCCAAACTCGTCTAAGCCAATCACCTCGTCACTCATTTTTTCTGGGGCTACGGATCCAAAGTCGTCTTTTGCATGATCTTGGTGCCCACCTAATGATAATTTGGACCCTTCACAATAAATATCATCTCCTTTAATGATATATCTTTAAATTCGACTTCGAGAAGAACGAGTGAGTCACACCATCTGCTTGATCAAATGAATAATAAGGTCATTAGCAAAACGAATGGTGGGACCCACCCATCTAAAATCAAAATGAGAACCGGTGCAATAAGATTTGTCCAAATATTATTTCAAAAAAAGTTGATCCCACCTCAAGATTCAATATAAGTAACTTTAAAAAAAAAATTTAGAAGATGGCATTCATTTTGAGTAGCTGGCATTATGAACAAATGATTTCCCCAACCGTGGAGTTTCACTCCTATTGAATTTGAATCCTTTAGCATATAAAGCCTTCATCTTTCAGAGAAGGGGTTACATCAAAAGTATATATCTTTAAATTTTTTTAATTTTTTTTATAAAAGAATAAAAAAGCAATATCTTTTCTCCATTAAATGATAAAAAAATACACCCTTTTTACACAAAAAATTCAAAAAGATTATCTACCAATTTACTAAAGATAAAATACCATCATTTTCCTTATATATTTTATTATCTCTTAATTTAATGCTTTACATCACTTTTAATTTAATAGTAAATTTCCAAACTTAAAGACCAAAAATCTCGAGCTAAAGGAGCGTAACTCTATATAGCAGGACCTAGATTTGTTAATTTGAATAATTTAAAATAAACACCCTCTAATTATATGGGGTAATCTCAAATTTATGTTAATCAGATTTTATTCTAATGTTGCGCTTATCACGTTTTCATCAAATAATCAATCTTACAATGGAATAAACTGATATTAAAAATAAAATTTATAAATACCCCCGTAGAAAAACATTTATTTTCAACAGTTTGAATTTCAATTAGTGGAACCACTGAGATGGAGTGGCCTGTTTGGATGTGTGCTGAATTAAAGTATAGTGAGGTGAAGCATCAAATCAAGAGAGAATAAAATATAAGGTGTTATGATGGTGTTTTGTTTTTAGTTATAGCCGGTCCCAAGCCCGGACAAAGGAGGAGGGTTGTGCGTTAGGTAGCCGACAGCCAGCACAATACTCAGTCGGATTTTTTATGGATTTGAAGGTTAATGGAACAGTATAGAGAAGGTAAGAGAGATTTACATATGGTGTTCATTGACTTGGAGAAGGCCTATGACCGGGTTCCTAGGGAGATTCTTTGGAAAGTTCTGAAAAAGAAAAGAGTTTGTGTCGCTTATATTGAGGCGATAAAGGATATGTATGATAGAGTCGTGACATCTATAAGGACGACTGGCGGCGAAACTAAGGAGTTTCCTATCACGATTGGTCTACACCAAGGCTCAGCGTTAAGCCCGTACTTGTTTGCCCTAGTTATGGATGAGATTACAAGACATATCGAGGATGAGGTGCCGTGGTGTATGCTATTTGCAGATGACATTGTTTTAGTGGATGAGACGAGAGAAGGAGTGAATGCTAAACTTGAATTGTGGCGGAAAACATTAGAGACAAAAGGGTTTAGGCTAAGTCGATGCAAAACGGAATATATGGAATGCAAGTTTAGTCAAAGTAGGTCACCTAGTAACATAGAAGTAAGTTTGGGCACACAAAAGATAGTAGAGAAAGAAAACTTTAGGTACCTTGGATCTATGGTGCAACAGGATGGAGGGATTGATACTGATGTAAGTCACAGGATTCAAGCCGGGTGGACCAAATGGAGGAGTGCTTCGGGGGTCTTGTGTGATCGGAAAGTCCCCCTCAAGGTTAAAGGAAAGTATTATAAGGTGGCGGTACGGCCAGCGTTGTTATATGGATCAGAGTGTTGGGCAGTAAAGCATAATCATGCCAAGAAGATGGAAGTTGCGGAGATGAGAATGCTAAGATGGATGTGCGGGATCACAAGGAGAGAGAGGATTAGGAATGAGGAGATTAGGGGCATAGTAGGAATAGCACCGATTGGAGATAAAATGAGAGAAAATCGACTGAGATGGTTCGGCCATGTTAGAAGGCGTCCAACAGAGGCACCTGTTAAAAGGTGTGAAAGCATGGAGTTTGCCAAGAGTAGGAGAGGGAGAGGGAGACCCAAGAGAAGTTGGAAAGAAACTATTAAACATGATCTTGCCTACATGGATCTAACGGAGGACATGGCCCTAAACAGATTTGATTGGCGTCGTCAAATCCATATAGCCGACCCCACCTAGTGGGAAAAGGCTTGGTTTGGTTTGGTTTGGTTTGGTATAGAATCTTTTTGACTTTTTGAATAAAAAAGTGGAGTTTTTTTGTATTTTAGTGGAGAAAACGAGGTTGCTTTTTTGACTTTTTTTGAAAAATTGGGAGGGAATATTGAAATTATGTACTTTTAATGTGACTCATTGTCATTTTTTTACTAAATTCACTTTACTTCACTTTAACTAATTAAGTGCCAAACACGCCTTGGGTCAGGATATCCAAGTGAAAGCCCAGAGGATCTAACTTCCTGCCGAGCTGAAAGCCCAGAGCATCTAACTCCCTCCCGACTCGGCAGGAAAGTACGCATCGGTGCGAGGTCAATGCTTTAACTGGCAGCATAACCATACTCGCACGACATGTGCGTATATACAGATGTGCATACGTTATATTCTTTTTAAAGCGAGTCCTTACTCATCTGCTCCTCTTCCCTTTTCCTTCTCCTTTCCGAAACGGAGGTTTCAACGCGCCACCAAACTCGCATTCCTCGGAAATCTCGATCAGGAAAAGAAAGATCTTTTTCCAGCATCCAAACACACCCATCTCTTCGTTTCGTGTCTTTCTCTTCCTACTCGCTGCGGCCACAACACAGAGGTATGGATCCAATAAACCCTAAACAAAACCCCATGAAATCTCGTTTCGCTTTTTGACTTTGACTTGGATTTCGTTTGATTAGTATGAACTCTCGATCACCTGTCAGAGTCCCTCGATCTTTAAATGAGATGGGGATTTTCATCTGATTTTGTTGATTTTGTTTGTTTGAAGTTTGAACCCATGATTACTAAACGAGATGAAGATGTCTGACTTGTGAGAATCAGATAGTTTGCTTATCTGGATGACGATTTGTTGGGATTTAGTAGTTGACTTGTGGTTGGGTATTTACAATTGCTGTTCGAATTCTGCGATATTATGATCAAAGTGATGCCCAGTTGGTGAATTTGTTGCAGGTAGGCGAACAGAGATGACCCAAAGTTTAGAAATGTTGTTGCGGGTGCTGGTTTGAGCACCATTTGGAATGGGTAGATATCGGCCATGAGTGCGTTAAAATAGGGTAGATTATGATGTGTAGGTTATGAGAAGAGAATGGGAAATAAAAAGAGGATTGAAAATGGTCGTATTTCCTCCTAGATGAATTGACCCAATTATGCGATTCAATACACCTAGCATCACCTAGGGCTGAACAAAACCGGACCGTAGACCGGATTTGTGGTTTTACTGCTACAAATCCGGACCGGACCAGATTTGGAAACCGGTCCAGTCCAGGCCTTTTGGGGTCCAGTCTGGACTGGACCGGATTTATTAATATAAATAAATAAAAAATATATATTTTTAATTTTTTTATTACAAACACAACTATGCTCCTCTGATTAGTTTTTCAGTTGGATTTTGATTGGATGAACTGCTTTTTCCCAACTTTCATTGTCGGCTTTGAAATGGGGTTTTATTAAAATTTCAGATTGGGTTTTCTGTTTAGTGTTCTGATTAGGATTTCAAATTGGGTGCTTGATTAAGGGGTTTTTATTTACTGGGTCCAGATTATGGAACCAAGATTATGGGCGGCACACATGATTTTATGAAATTGTAATTGATATTTTCAATGTCATGGAAATAGTCTCTTCTAAATCTAGATTTCTGTGATTCCTGTTGTTAGGTTGAGAAGAAAGATGTGCAGGAGTTTGTTGCATAATGTCACAAGCATCTATGCAAGGACATGTCATGAAATTCCTAAATATGGAACAAATTGGCAAAAGAGCAGAAGATACCATATATATGTTATCAACCCATATATATACCTTACACTTTATCACTTGTCCTAAATGTGTAGTTCTTGGTGGATGCTGTGTATGCTTTCTGCTCAGGCAGAGAGTGGGAATTAAATGTAGATGAGCCTACAATATCAGCTTCTATACCAGAGGCTGCATTCCTCAGCTGTGTTGTCAACTTGCCAGAATATTACTTGTCAAATCCCCTTCTATACTTCGATGTTAAGGTGAGCTGAAAATGAAACTAATTTTTTATCTTAAGATGTGAGCTGAAAATGAAAAAAAAAAAAAGCTTAGGAAAAAAAAAAAAAATGAAACCGGTCTGGACCACTTATGAGTGGTCCAACCGGACCGGAAATCCGGTTGTGCGGCCCTATAGCATCATCACAAGTATCAATTTTGACATGGTTTACTTTTGAATCCTAGGATTTACCTATAAATGGGATTTTCTGTATAGATGCAAATCCTTTTCCTATGATTTGACACAAGTTGTAGGATCCGTATCCTGAATCATAGGATTTTAACAACAATAGATGGGATGTCTAAAAGTACCCTTGCCTAGTTTTGGGGTCCGAATAAGTATTTCCTTCGTGCAGCTGAGGGCACTTTGTATTAGATATTTAGATTGATGAATTATAGATGGGGGCTCTTGAGTAGCTGGTTTTTTACATGAAGTGTGTCATCCTATTTTAAATGATCACAGACCATTAATCATGAAGGCTTCTGCCTGGATGCTACTGATGGTCAAGGTACCTTGGGTGCTAGGGATTTTCACATGCAAGGTTGGATCTGATCAATATTAAATAATATGGAGTGGTCTTGATGACAGTTTTGGCAGATAAATCCACGTTAGAAAAGATGCTCGCACGATGTCTCAAATTCTGTTGTTTCATTAGATCTTTTCTGTTGGTTTGATTTAGTTTATGATGAGGAGCATGATAATCGTGCTAATAAAGATCATGCAACTGATGGTCAAAGTTATGTGGCTCACAATTTGGCTGATCTAGATAATACTAGTAATGATTGGCTAGATTTTAATCAGATGTTGAACTTGGGAAAGTGGGGGGTGTTATTGGGGATAATGGTGAGTATATGTGACATTTGATCATGCAGTTTTTAGAGAAAGTTCAAAAGGTGTTAAATAAAATCAAAGGGAAAGGGGAGAGGCAGCTTAAAAATCTGCATGGCTCAATTAAATATTACAGTAGGTGGATATTAAAGCGAAGGAGAAATGTGCCCAGCCACGAGTCATTAGACATTTTGCGAGCCCTACCCTCAACAAATGCGGGTCGTGCTTGGGGCTGGCCAAAGCCTTTGGAGGGCCTGCACTTCCTAGGCCCTTACCCAGCCATCGCAGGTGAGAGCCTGGGCCCTAAAGAGAAGAAAACTAGTTTTTAATTTTTTTTCTATGTTGCACAGGACCTGACATTAACACTCCTTTGTCCGAGCTTGGGAGTGTCAATGGAATGCAACACACAATATGGCAGTAGATGGCTTTACTACAAATCTACAATCTGATATAGGGCGACAGCTAGGCAATCATTAGACCTTAACTAAAGAGAAGTGATCCGATTGGACGTGGACAATTGGAGTGGAATTTGAATATGAGGCTAAACATTAGACCCAAATACCCAATAACTGAAGAGAAATGATCCCATGCTAATAAGAACCCACCTAAGACTCACTTAAGAATCATGCTTAAATAAAACCCGTAATATGCTAAAAAAAAAATAACATATATAATTTTTTTGAATAGTAAATAAATCCACATTTACAACAATTGTACATAAATAAGCCATTGCAAAAAAGAAAAAGAAGTCTTCATGTTGATCATTACAGGCCTCTTGAATCTTCTATTCTCTTATTTATTTGTTATTTCATTTGTTGTTTTTGTTTGTGTGTACTGCATATTGACTATTGTTCACTATTTTTTTTTTTTTTATATAAGAATTCTCTTGTTGAGACCATGTGAATCAATTGAAACCTCATATTGATACTAGAACCACGGTGGTTCAATAAAACCCAAAAACTGTGACCAAGGGTTCTATGAGTAAGAACTATTTGATCTTGTTTAGATAAAAATCACATAAGAATCATATAAAAAATATTAATATGAGAATCCACATAATAAAAATACTCAAATAAACCACATATGTCCTCAAATAAATTCACATATATGTGTAAATAAGAAAATAGGAGGGTTGGGCCTAGTATTGTCCATTGTCCAAGCCCAACTTCAAATTGGCAGGGCCTATAAAATTTTTGTCCAAGCCCGACTCTCGGGCTTTTTAAGGAAAACAAAGCCTCATTTTGTGGGATTTTTGAGTACTGGGCCGGGTTGGGTACCCTCCTAAGAGAGCCCTATTGATAGTCCTCTCTCTCTCTAAGGCTGGGTACCCTCATTTTGCGGGCTTTTTGAGGGTCGAGTTTTGTTACATTTATTGTGAAATTTAATCCAACGGTGATTATTATTCATATTAGTGTCAAATTAGGGTGAGTGCTGATTCATGGGGTTATAGTGAGTGTGAGGGGGTTGGGTTTGTCATGGGGGATCCCATGCAGTGGTAAAAGGGTCACCTCATGCAAAATCCATGAGAGGTACCTCTTAGAAGAACATAATCCTATATATATTATATATACAAATGCTTGCAGCGCCCACCTGGAGCCCCACCTAATCAATTTGAGCCTATCATCCAAGCCCACCTATATGTCACGGATCCCATGGTTTTTCACTGATCCGAATGTGTTGAGTTGTTGGATTGAAATTATTATTATTTTCATTTTAAATCGTTTAACTTGTAGGCGACAAATTAAAGGACTGGGATGATATGATTAACTTGAAATTTCACATATGGGCGGGTCTCATTTAGATCTTTCCATCCCCCAACATGTCCTTGTTTGGTGGGGCCTAATAAGCTGTCTCGCATGATCTCTTGTGCGAGAGATCCACACAGGAGCACCGCTGATCCTCAGATGAGGACATTTTTTTATGAGACATCCCACGGGCCCTCTTTTTAAAGCATGTGGGACCCCATGGTCAATCCAACCTCATCAACTCACCACCCCCTAGTACAAGCCCAAATTTGACACGCATCCAACTGTTACACATCTTTTCTTTTTTTAATTTTTTTATTTACATGGATTGAGATTCTCAAAAAAAAAATAAAATAAAAATGCATCCAAAACCATTAAGCTCGAGGGCCATAGATCAAGGATTTTGGATGTTCTAGTGGAGTTCATATTTTGCACGCTTGTAGGTCCCATCTAGATTGGCGTGGCCTCAGGTGGGCCCCATAAGGGAGTTTGCATGTAGGGTCCATGAGAGAGGCATCCGCTCTAGCCTCTAGAGCACAACCCATATATGTGTCGATGGCCCTCTTTGCAGACGTCTGCATGGAGATCCACTGTGGAGACTCCCTTGTGAGGGCCTCCTGTGAAATTTGCACATTGGTAAGTCCCATCCATTTCTTTTGATCCCTTACTTTCCCCATGAATGTCGTGGCCCTAGGTGGGCCCCACAAGGTAGTCCACATGGGGTTTGCACGATAAGGGTGTACTGGAGAGGGCGACCATACACACAACATATTTATATACACTAGTGCTTAGGTGTGAATTTCTTGCACCATGCGAGGCGATGTGTGGGACCCACCTCCCCCCATCCAATCCCTCACATACCACTATCCACCCACACCCCCTGAATGTCACAAGTGGGGGTGGAAAAATTAGACCTGACTGATACCCGACCTGCATAACGCCATAACCTGACCTGTATTTTATATGGGTAGGTCACGGGTCAAGTAGACCTGATCCACATAGCAACGGGCTGGGTTACGGTTGACCCGCGTAACTCGTTTTGACCTGCAGCTACTCTTCTTCTTCCTCAATCCAAACTGCACAGAAAATTTCCTATATTCATTGCGATGGCCACAACTATTCTTCTTCTTGCTCTGTGACAAGTAGAGCTCCTCCTTAGCATCCTCTTTCCTCTTCATTTCACTTTAAGCAATGTGGATATGAGTAACTTTTTCTGCTTCTCCTCGATATATGCTTACAAATCTCCATGGGATTAGACCAAAAGAGCCAGTCTGGGCATCATGTGTCAGGCCCACTTTGGCTGGAGTCAGCATCCTTTGAGGCCCTCACTCACTCATGAGTGAGACAAGTGGAACTGTATTCCTGCATGGAATATAGCCCAATATTACTAAAATAGGAGTTGGGTTTGCAGTAAAATTGAACATATGATTGATAATATATATGCTCAATTTTATGGTCGTACCGACTCCTTTTGGAATAAAATTATGCTACATCCCATACAAGAGGAGGGTGTTCAAAATGAGCATTTTGGGTTTTCAATAAGTTGGCTCCATAGTGGAGCACCAGGGCTCCATAGTGGAGCACCAGTGCTCCAATTTTTCACTCCACCGTGTCATGTGTGAGCCTTAGAGAATGCAAACTCTATGAGCTTCCACTCTTTTCAATTCTCATTCAAGGAAGAGGGTAGGCTGATATGTGGCGCCACATGTCACCTAGGTGATAGTAAGACCTCGAGATTCTTGTGAGGGTAAAACCTCCACCCTACATTAGGTTTTGCCTTTCTTTGAGATCTGTTTTAGTTTCTTTGCTAGAGAGGGTGATGAAACAAATAAGGTAATTTAGTATTATCTTTCTATCGATCCCCTTAAGCATCTTCTTAAAGTGCATCCATGGAAGCTTATGTGGAGACTGATTGGTATATGTTCCGTTAACCTCTTCCTTCCTTCCCTTGGCCGATTTCTCCATGATTTTTGCAGCTCCTCTCCACTTCAAACTCTAATTTCCAACCTTCAGCTGCTTCTTCCTCTTTTCTTCTTCTTTGCATTGGGTTGTGTGGGTTGGGTTGGGTTGACCCATATCGGATGCAGTTTAAGGTTGCTTGACCCATTTTAAAAACAGGTCATTATGGTTTGGGCTTCAACCTATCGATACTCCTAAGTCCTACTCAACCCAACCCTTTTTTACCCGACCCAACTTGTTTGCCACCCCTTGTCATAGGCCTCATGTTTTTTACACCCATCCAAATGGGACTCATCATTGGATTGAAATAAAAAAAATAATTCCTTCTTAAAACTGTTAGACTTTAGGCTCATGGATCCAAGGGGCTAGGATGATAATGCATGCTTGAAATTTTGTGCATTGGTGGGCTCCATCTCGATCTTTCCATCCCCCACCTTCCCCATGACTGATGGGGACCCAGGTGGCCCCACAGCCCACAAGGCAAGCCTCATGGTATTCAATGCAAGACATCTGCATATGAGCTCGATATGTTTTGCTTGTGTACATACACTTTGTATGGAGCAATTTGTACGAGGTAGCATGCTGGCCCCCACCTATCACCAATCCCAACTAACCATACACAGGGACCCCCCGATATTCATTGATCTCTGAGTTTTGCACCCATCCAAATGGACTGGACCATTGGATCAGTGCTATTTTTTATATATAAAGCTGTTAAACTTGTGGGTCATGGATCAAGGGGTTAGAGGTGTGAGATTGACCCCAAATTTGATAGCTGGGGCCCATCTTGAGTGGATCTTCTCATCCCCCTTGATTCAATCATCAGTGGGGCCCTAGGTAGGCACCATCTGGCTACCTTCTACGGTAAGACCATGAGAGGTATATGTACCGGAGGCCCGGGGCACATGGACAGGCATATGCATGTATCTATGTATTTCTGTGTGTGTGCAGAACACTATCTATCCACATGCTAGGCTAATAATCTATATGTGATATCAGCAGAAGTTATGATATTTGGCAGCCACAATGTCCAAATATCAAAAAAGGTTGTATACCATGCTTTGCTTTTCCCAATGAATTGTTAGATTTTCCAAAATATTTAAATATGATAATCTTATGATTGTCATTTTTGTTCTGTAAATGAATGATTGATCAAATGTGATAGTTTCTATGCTTCTTCATAAGCTACAGGCTTATTACTTTTTAATTGGTTGCAGCAACACATTTCAGACAGGTTAAAGTCCTGAACTTGTATATCACTTTGGGAGGCAATATGGAGCCACACCTCCCTGTAGAAAAGCGAACCATTTTCAGACAGAAGTAAATATATTATTCCATTCTATTTATATAGTCAAATATCTATTATACATTATTCTCAAGGAAAGTTAGTGAGAGTCACATGTATCTCTTAGTAAAAATTAATAATTTTTTGGAAAATTGTATTCCTGAAAATAATATTTAATTTTAGGAACCACAATTACATAAGATCCACTTATTGCAAAAGCTCATCTTAGTAAACCATCAATCTTTTTCCTATTAAAATTATAAATTTTTGTTATGAAAAGAATAAGGAAAACTCGTCTTTCTAAATATACATCATTCTTTGTAAAAGAGAAATTAATTACTGAAAATAAAATATTTTTTTAATATTCATAATAAAAATAAAAACCCAACTTTCTGAGAATAGACTCCCTTGGCAAGTTAGTAGTCGTGATAATAAAAAAACACGTATTTTCTCCTATAATACTCATTATCCTTTTGTTTTTATTCTTATCACCTTCTTCAATTATTTTTCTTTGATTCTACTTTTTAATTTCTTTTTTTATAATTTATTTTATCAATAATTTTAAAGTTCATTGATATCTTATTTTTAGATCTTTTATTTTTCCTTTATTGTTGGACTAATGTTCAATATTTTTATTCTTGTTCTACAACTTTTATATATTTTTTATTATTTGTTTCATTTTGCCCATTCTTTTCATTTTTTATTCCTTTCTCATATTCTAAATTTTTTATGAGAATTTTATTTAAAAAGTTCAATAAATAGAAAAGGTTTACAGTATGTCTTATTTTTCTCTATTCGAGACTTCTATAATTTTGTAAATTAAATTATTATTATTAAATCTATTTGTTCCTTTATGCCCCAACACAGTTGAAACAAGGCTTTGGTATGTGTGTCCACGCATTGTGTGGGCTTTACCGTAGTACATATTATAAAAAAAAAAATTTACTTTGCCATTTCGGGGTAGGAGTTAGGATTCTTAATCCCTTGCATAATTTGGATAATTTAGTCTCGACTCTTACGAACAATAAAAACACAATGAAACCACTTAGTTGACCACTACTTCTTGACCTCTACTTTCCTAAACATGTCAATAGACAAGTAGAGCTCCTACTTTTATACTAATAACGACGCTTACTTAGCAACTTGGACTTTTGAGACACCGTTGCTCATAACAAAATTGAACTTAACTAAACACTTCGTGGTTGAGTGCTTGGTTCCACAATCACTAATTAAATTAAATTTGGATGCTCAACTCGTGTGGGCCCTAGATTTGGACATTGTCCCCTCTTGGACTTCCTTCAAGCTTAGACTACATCATCCTCCCATCTTGGAAGAAATTCCTTGACTTATGCAATGGTCCATCTGTGTAAAATCAACCGTACAAATCCTCAATTTGATAGTTGGATTATATTTCCTTTGCCATCACCCTGATAAAATTACTCAGTAGGCCACTAGGCCTCATAATACACTCTGGTCTTCTGTTGCGGGTGTGATCTCATGAGTCATGACATTAGAAGTAGACACGAGAAGAGATAACTTCACACTGTCCAAAGCTAAAGGGAGAAAACCCCAAATCTCAAAATAAGTTGTATTGTTTTATTAATGGTCATGTGGCTACGTATATAGGAGGCGACTGATGCAGAGAACAAGAATAAAATATCTTTTTTTACATTATAATAAACTGCTTTGAGATTTCCTAATTTACTTAATACTAAAGGCTTGAATAGAAGACCCTACAGATTAGGACTTTTGGTTTTCTTAAAGAAATAACGTGTCGGAAAATATACGAATAGGGCAGGATTGCGCAAAACAAAACCCAAATATTTTGGGCATTCTTCCCAGCTATTGGTCTTATATGTGAAATGTGTAATCTGTCCTTCCATGGGAGTAGAATGGAGGTGCGGGCACCTATGATCGCTCAGATCTAAGGTGGAGCACCAGTGGATTGTTTTATTAATGGTCATGTGGTTACATATATAGGAGGCAGCTGATGCAGAGAACAAGAATAAAATATCTTTTTTTACATTATAATAAACTGCTTTGAGATTTCCTAATTTACTTAATACTAAAGGCTTGAATCGAAGACCCTACAGATTAGGACTTTTGGTTTTCTTAAAGAAATAATATGTCGGAAAATATACGAATAGGGCAGGATTGCACAAAACAAAACCCAAATATTTTGGGCATTCTTCCCAGCTATTGGTCTTATATGTGAAATGTGTAATCTGTCCTTCCATGGGAGTAGAATGTGACATTTTAGAGAGATGAAATACGGACAGGTACGTTGAGAAATGATTCCTTTATGGTTTAAAAAGGATTGAAAATCCTTGGAAACATACTCCCCCCCTGAGTCTGAACGTAATGTTTTAATGCATTGAGAGAATTGGTTTTCAACATAGGTAACAAAAATTTTAAATGCATTCAGAACATCAGACTTCGAATGTAATAAATAAATCCAAGTGAATCTGCTATAGTCATCAATGAAGGTCACAAAATACTTGAAATGACTATGGGAAAGGGTCGGAGCAATGCCCCAAACATCACTGTGAATCAAGTCAAAACATGCAGTGCTCCGTGTTGTGGAGTGTGGAAAAGGTAAAGTTTTACTCTTTCCTAATTTACAAGCATCACATTCAAAAGAAGCAGAGGCAATGGGTGTATTTAATAATCCAGAGTGAAATAAAGCAGACAAAGTAGAGGCATTTGGATGACCAAGTCTATTATGCCACAACCGAGAATTATTCTGAACAAAAAAACAAAATAACTGAGGAAAGGATTTATTCTGAATAACGGAAGACATTGGTAAAGGAAAAAGCCTGCCACGCTTAGGCCCCCTCGCGATCACTTCCCCCGACTCCTGGTCCTGCACAACACATCCAGAAGAAGAAAAGGAAACAGTGTTATTATTTTCAACAAGTTGACCCACAGAAACCAAATTGGTAGCAAGATTAGGAGAAACTAAAACATTGGTTAAGGGTAAGGGGCCAGGGATATCACCGACAGAGGTGATGGGGAGATGATCTCCATTGGCAGCTTGAACAGATTGATGACCAGTGTAAGAAACGACATTATGTAAGTTGAGGGGAGAAGATGTCATATGATTACTTGCACCAGAATCCAAGTACCATGTATGGGATAGAGAGGAAGCAGTACCTGTGATGTTCATGGATGCCAAGGCATTGATGATCATTTGGTTGACCATCTCAGGAGTGAGAGGAGCGGAGGATGCAGCTTGGGTGGAAGAACCAGGTTGTGAGGAAAAATCAGATTGCATAGAACCAACTAAGTCAGAGGATGCATAACGTGGAGTGGTGACTGAGTAAGCACTGGGAGCAGACGACACCGTGTAAGAACCAGATGATGACGGTACAGAATTACGAGAGGTAGAAGTGCGACCCCTCTTCCGGCATTCATCAATAACATGTCCACTGGCCTTACAATATCTGCATATCTTTGCCTTGCACTGATTTGCGTAATGCCCATATTTCTTGCAGTTGTGACACTGAACTTTACTGATATCCCGAGAAGGTGATTTGGTGGTGGCAACATAGGCAAGCGGAGTCTCAGAAGATCCCTGTTGTGCCAGAGTACTTTTAGTTACCAGCCGTTGTTCTTCCCGTAGGAGCTCCTGAAGACAGTCATCTAAGCTGGGAGGAGAAGCCCTGCTCATCAAGTTAGATCGAACGGTCTCAAACTCCAGACGAAGTTTCATGAGAAACTGATCCCGATGGCTACTCTGCTGTAAAGGAAGTAGTTCAGGTAGTAGGGCTTCAGATACCGTGGCAAATTTAAGCTCATCATATTCAGACCAGAGAATGCGAAAGCCATTGTAATACTCTTGTATAGACTGGGTGCCTTGAGTAAATTGAGAAATGTCGAGTTCCAATTGAAATTGGCGAGCAGCATTGCCTTGGTGATAGATCTTTTTAAAATAATCCCACATTTCCCGGGCAGATTTGCAAGGTCTGAGGTTAAGAATAAAATGTGGGTCAACCGATCCCAGCAACCAGGTTTTGATTTTAGCATCCTTAGTCTTCCAGGCTAAAATCTTCTTGTCATCTTCTATTGGTTTTGGGTCAGATCCATCAATGTGAGCCCAGAGCTCCTTTCCTTCTAAATAAATTTGAAATTGGAAGGCCCAGGAGGTGTAATTTTTTCCATCAAATTGAACTAATTTAATGTCAGATTTGTCCATGACAGTGACTAGAGCAACAGCAGGAAGGTGATGATGAAGAATAGTGACCAGCAGACAACAGTAATGAATAGTAACAATTTTTTCCTGTATCCAGAAGAAAAATCTAATTGGTTTCAGGCAGCAGAACAGTGGATGCAGGCAGCATAACATAGACAACTGTAGTGCAGAAAGCTCAGAACGTGATCCAGACCAAAAAAAAAAAGAAACAGTGCACTGAACGACTCTGTCGTTAGTGGCTGGATGCATACGTGAGCCCCATAAAATGATCAAAGACCAGATCAAAGGGTGGGGATGGAAAAGTGGACCATTTTCGCACCTTGTGGAAGTGGTTTCATGCAGATCCAATTTAAATCCACAAAACTGGACGGCTGAGATGAAAATATAGTGATAAAACACGATTTCCACAAAAATCAGTAGAAAACCAACCTCTGATGATCCATAAATGCCGAAAAAATCTTCAAAAATAAGAAGAGAGCCAGGCGACCAATATGGGCTGTGTCCGCTGATATGATGATGACGATCGCAGGTGGGCCACGACTGATCGGAAATGATCCGGGATGATCACAGACGATCAGGTGACATAAATGGCTTTCAGAGAAGAATATGTGCCTGAGAATGAAGAAGATTCACAAATTGGAACTGCGCAAGCAAAACTGTGCACAGAACTGTATTAAAAAGGACTGACGACCATCTCGGCAGCCTGATTCCATAAACGTGGGCCCCACCAGATCATCATAGGACAGATCAGAAGTCGGAGATGGAGGCACAGCATATTTACGCAAGTAAGGGAAGAAGATTCAGCCGAAAATAACCAAGATCCTTGATTTTGGACGGCCAAGATGAAATCAGATGAAGAAAACTGAAATACCACAAATGGTGCTGGAAAACCTACGCTGGATGGGAAATAAATTCCTGAAAAATCACCATAAACACCTATAATTCCAGTCGACCAAGATGGTCTGGTTCTGCAGAGAGGTGGAAGATCTCCGGTGGGCCACACTTGATCTGAGATGATCTGTGATGATCTGGGATGATCGGAGAGTTTCCAGACGTGGAAGATGACTTGGAGAATCTACAGATCTTTGTGAAGCAAGCTCTGATACCATGACATTTTAGAGAGATGAAAGAAGAATGTACAAATAATGTTTGAAAACACAGTGCCCTTAGGGTCGACTGTTCATTTCATTATATAGGGGCTGAATGCCCTGATTACATGCTGAATACCCATAATCTTCTCTTATCTAAAGCCTAATTATTCTGATATACAAACTAAGTATGTACAGGTGTAGTTGACTAAGTGATTGATGAAGACTGGGCCCAACATGGGCCTGGGCTTGGATTGACAGGCCCAACATGGGCCTGGGCTTGGATTGACAGAATGGAGGTGCGGGCACCTATGATCGCTTAGATCTAAGGTGGAGCACCAGTGGATTGTTGGGTCTGCTAACCTCGGTTGAATTATTGGATTAACAAACAATACCTTCTTTGGATCTTTCATCTGATTCCTCTGAAGACAATCAAGGATCAGGCTATGTGAGATCAACAGTGAAACCTTCTTTGTAGCTCAGCTGGGCTGATGGAGGATTTGAGATTGATTAGCGAATCAGATCCATTTAATGATCAGAATAAGGGATGGATTTGTATGCTCTTTCGAAGATTTTGCCTCTAACAATTCCATGGCTTCATTATCAAATTCTTCATGCACCTCATCTTTTAGCAGCTCTTCTAGTCACCTCTTTCATAGGTAATTCTTCCTGTTCTTGAGCTGGATCTTCTATCAAGAGTTCTGCGATAGGCTCATCTTCACTTGTTCTTTTGCAACTAGGTCAGTGACATCTGGTTGTTCATCTTTGATTTCTTGAGTTTCTGCAACTAAAATTTCATCCTCCTTTACTTACCAATTATCGGTTGCTCTGGTAGGAATTTTCTTCATGTTACAATTGTGACCCAGCATAGGAAGAACTAGCGGTGTACCAGCTTCGATTCATTCCAGATCATTTTATCATTCATTTGAAGCAATTTTAGTACAAACCATCATGCTGTTAAGCTGACAATCTTCCCCAATATGGCTAACCACTTTGAGTTGACATTCTGAATCTTTAGTCAGATGTGAAATTGGGTTGTGTTTGGTGGACAATGGTTTTTTGATTAAGGATTTAGGATTGCTAAGGAACTGAGGTCAAAATTTATATGGTTAGGAGGGTGGTTTTCTAGGAGAATTTAGGGTGAGAATAGGGACAATATAGGGTTGCTAGACTGTTTTTGGCTGAAAAGGGGTTGTTATGTGGATCGTTTAAGGAGACCACATGACTTTAAGCATAACAGCATTTGGGAGGTAGTTTAATGGTTGTTTGGACAATGGAATGGGGCCAAAAGTAGGCTGGTTTAACTTTGTTTCAGAGGGTAAAACTGGTCAGGTTTGGTTGCAGCTTTGTGCTGGATTTGAGGGAAAAGTGCATTTACATGCGTGTGTGCGTGTTTTTCTTCTTTGATTGGTAATTTGAGGGTAAAGTTGGGACAGGAAACAGGAAGTTTTGGTTGATAGTAGTTGGCTGGAATCTTGGCTGCCAGTTCGTAATGGGTTTTGGTTAGGGCTGTTAATCAGAATTTGGTATAGACTGGCATTGGCCTATCTTTGGACTGAGACTGAGCTCAGTGTGGGTTGGCTGTAAGGGATGATTGGTGACGGTTCTGGGATTGCTAGAGGTAGTGTAACTGTGGCTGGATGAGACATGATTTGCTGCAGACTTGCGCTGTAATTGACTGAGTTGAGGGGAGCTTATAGGTCTGATATCTGCACAGATTGTGAGTGGAGCGTGGGACAGATATGGGTGGGTTTGGGTGGCTGGATAAACCAAACCAAACCAAACCAAGCCTTTTCCCACTAGGTGGGGTCGGCTATATGGATTTGACGACGCCAATCAAATCTGTTTAAGGCCATGTCCTCCGTTAGATCCATGTAGGCAAGATCATGTTTAATAGTTTCTTTCCAACTTCTCTTGGGTCTCCCTCTCCCTCTCCTACTCTTGGCAAACTCCATGCTTTCACACCTTTTAACAGGTGCCTCTGTTAGACGCCTTCTAATATGGCCGAACCATCTCAGTCGATTTTCTCTCATTTTATCTCCAATCGGTGCTATTCCTACTATGCCCCTAATCTCCTCATTCCTAATCCTATCTCTCCTTGTGATCCTGCACATCCATCTTAGCATTCTCATCTCCGCAACTTCCATCTTCTTGACATGATTATGCTTTACTGCCCAACACTCTGATCCATATTCAGCAGAAATTTTGGCAGAGTTTTGTCTGCATCTGATGACCTATATAATGAGTATATAATAGGTTAGGAACAAAAGAAGGAGAGAAGGATATTTTTAAGCTTGCAAAGTAGTAATTGATGCAAAGTGCAAAGCATATGATGACCTATATAATAGGTTAGGACCAAGAGAAGGAGAGAAGGATATTTTTAAGCTTGCAAAATAAGATAAATGAAAAGTAGCACGTAAGTGTCAAATGTATTAAGAGCAATGATCAAAAGGTACTAGTGAAGGACAACGATATCAAAGAAAGGTGGAGGAAATATTTTAACATACTTTTAAATGAATACTATATAGGAGACATGCTGGTGCAACCCCAGATCCGCAATCGAAACAATAGATCAATCTCTCGAAGGATTGATCGAATCCAACGATGGATTCTAGCCTTATAGCACCAGCAAAATCATACACCATAAGCGAAGAAAACTTAAGAAATATTTGATTAACTGGAATAAGCATTCTAAAGACAATGTGGCTTTATCATCCTTATATAGAGGAGTAGGCTTGATCCCTAAGCAACAATACCCTTCTAATATCTAAATAATGCCTAAACAAAATGGGAGACTCACAAATATTAATCCTAATCAAATTAAACTACTTAATAAGATTCCTAAATAATTGGATGTTCTGTTGTGCCTATGGACTGGGCCCAATGGGTTGGCCGACCTATTGTCTGGCCCGCATCAATTTGTTACTGCCTCGAATCAGCAATCGAAACAATAGATCAATCTCCCGAAGGATTAGTCGAATCCAACGATGGATTCCATACCTAAGGCACCAACGGAACCATAAAACACACCATAACTGAAGAAAACTCAAGAAGTCTTTGATTAACTGGAATAAGCATTTTAAATACAACGTGGCTTTATCATCGTTATAGAGGAGTAGGCTTGATCCGTAAGCAACAATACTTTCTAATATCTAAATAATGCCTAAACAAAATGGGAAACTCACTAATATCAATCCTAATCAAATTAAACTACTTAATAAGATTCCTAAATAATTGGATGTTCTGTTGGGCCTATGGATTGGGCCCAATGGGTTGGCCGACTTATTGTTTGGTTTGGCTTGCATCAATTCTCCCGGGCTTGGAAAAAATTAGACTCTGGCGAGTCGACAGGTTGATAATACTGGAGAGAATTCTACTGCAAGTTCGGACATTGTTCTCCTAGGTCGAAAATCAATCGCACAGACTTTTGATTTTTCTTGTGATCTTCATTCTCTTGACATGACTTGGAAGTTTGATCTAATCTTTTCCTCCATATAAAAGTAGATCGGAAGTGTCGCTTCTTTTGATGTCTCCATTGAACTTTGATGTGCAATTTGACCATTAGATGCTTCAGTCGTTGCCTTTGTACCAACAGATCATGATCGTTGTGATCCCCGAAAATGAAGTCAATGTGAGGGACTTCAACAACTTAATCTTCTTGTGAAACCACTAGGACAATTGATTTGATTTCCGATGACCCAATTGGATTTTTTGAAAGTAGCATTACAATTAGATTCACTGGATGTTCAATCTTTTCATAACCTGATCAAAGTCTTCAATGTGTGTTTGTCCTTGTTCTCAACCCTTTGCGGCTCTTGATTGACATTGCCTTGACCAATATTGTGCGTATCATTGTACCCACGAAATCAGCTTTGCCATGAACTAGCTCTTCGACGTCATCCTCGGTGTCTTCTGTCTTCTCTTTTGGTGCAATCATGACTTCTCTTTCAACTTTTTGCTCTTTCTGTGGTTCTTCGGTTGAAGGTGATGATGTAAACGAAGACGAGGCTGTTGATTTCATTGGAATGAGTCTAATCCGTTTGCCATTCCACAAAAAGCTATGTGTTTGCCTCTTTATCATAGTGCACTTTCCAATCCAAAAGCCATGGGCGTAAAAAAAGAATATGAGCAATATTCACATCACACCAAATTTTGTCCTCATAATGGCCAATCTTGAAAGATACCAAACATCTATGAGTCACGGGGCTGACATAACCGTTAGACCATGTGACTTGGTAGGGCTTAGGAAGCTTCTTGGTGTCAATGACCTATAAAGCCCACGACCCATGACCCATTTGCAAAGCCCAATCTTTTTGTAGACTAGTCAAACTTGTACAACACTACATACTAAAATAGGAGATTTGATAGATTGATACTAGTCAATCTTGTATAGCACTACATACTAAAATAGCTAAAATAGCTAAAATAGGAGATTTGATAGATTGTAATTGTAGCCCAAATTGGGCATCTCTTATCTATAAATACAGTGGTGGATCCTCAAGGTAGGACAACCAATTCCATTCAATCTTGTTTTGTATTTTGTTTCCCTGTAGATATCATGGAACTGTCCTGGTATCAAAGCACTTGGGTTCTCGTTGCTATTTCAACATTGCATAGATCAAGGACCGTGGTTCTTCTCCTATTTTAGTATGTAGTGCTGTACAAGATTGACTAGTATCAATCAACTAAATCTCCTATTTTAGTATGTAGTGTTGTACAAGTTTGACTAGTCTACAATAAGATGGGCTTTGCAAATCGGTCATGGGTCGTGGGCTTTATAGGTCATTGACACATACACCTTTTCGGTTATATGGTACTCCACCCCATACACACATCTTCATACCCTTTGGTTGTGTGTGTTTTGTCCATCTTCTTTCCACTGAACGCACGAAGTTAACTGCTCAATCTGCTCGATGTGCGTTTCTTGGTTATGCTACCAACCAAAAAGGTTTTTTTTTTTTGTTTTGTTTTGATCCTACTTCCAACCATGTTCGCATATCTAGAAATGTGATTTTTTTTTTGAAAATCAGTATTTCTTTCAACATTCATGAACATCCAACGTCTTATTCAGGCTTACCTGATTCCTCTGATGAATCTTCACCCATTGAAAGGTTTAATCCCAATTTTGTTTATAATCGACGACAAAAAGATAATGTTCCCACACAGCAACCTTCGCATGAACCTTCTCCTGCACCTGATCCCAATCCTCATCCTGCGACTGACCTTCGGCGATCTACTCGGATTCATCGTCCTTCGAATCGATATGGATTTACTTATACTGCCTTATTAGCTACCTTATCATCCTTTTATAATCCCCACTCTTGCTCTTAAGCAGCTAAGCAGGAATGTTGGCGTTCGGCTATGCAAGCAGAATTAGATGCACTTCATGAGAATCACACATGGGATGTGGTAATGTGTCCTCCATCTGCAAAGCCCATTGGATGCAAATGGTTATATTCCATTAAGTTGAAATATGATGGATCCCTCGATTGCTACAAAGTGCGTCTGGTGGCTCTTGGAAACAGACAAGAATACGGTATTGATTACGATGAAACCTTTGCCCCTGTGGCAAAGATGACAACAGTCCGCACTGTCCTTGCAATAGTAGCAGCTCAGTCATGGCCTCTCTACCAATTTGACGTGAAAAATGCTTTCTTACATGGTGATATGAAGGAAGAGGTGTATATGCGCATTCCCCAAGGTGTTTCTGGAACAACACCAGGTGATGTCGTTCGCTTACGCCGGTCTTTATATGGTCTCAGACAAGCTTCTTGAGCATGGTTTGAGAAATTCCGAGAAGCCCTACTTCAGCTAAAGTTTCATCAGAGTTATTCTGATCCTTCTATGTTTCTTCTTAACACAGAGGTAGGGATTACTGTGCTCCTTGTTTATGTTGATGGCATTATCATTTCTGGGACAGACGCTAAAATGATCCAACATCTTCAGGCATCATCTCTTCATGACTCATTTCACATACCTATTTTTTAGGTCTCAAAGTCCTTCAATCAGAAAAAGGATTGATTCTTAATCAACATAAATATGCCATCGATCTTGTTGAAATGGCCCGTCTTCAAAATTCTTCTCCGGTGGACACACCTTTAGAGGTAAATGTCAAACTCAGTCAGGTTACAGGTGATCCTCTACTAGATCCTACATTATATCGTCGTTTGGTTGGTAGTTTGGTTTACTTAACTATTACTCGACCAGACATTTCGTATGCAGTCAACTTGGCCAGCCAATTCATGATAGATCCCCGTCACCTTCACTTAGCTGCTGTTTGGCGTATTATACGCTATATTCTTGGTACTTCCACTCGGGGATTATTCTTTCCTGTTGGCAATTTAATGTGCCTCACAGCTTTCTCTGATTCTGATTGGGCATGATGTCCGGATACTAGGCGTTCTACTACAGGCTGGTGCATGTATTTAGGTGACTCCTTACTTTTCATGGAAGTGTAAAAAACAGGACAAAGTATCCAAATCTTCTACTGAAGCGGAATATCGAGCAATGTTTGTTGCATGCTCTAAAATAGTCTGGCTTCGGGGCTTACTTTCAGAACTTGGGTTTCCTTAGACTACTCCAACACCTTTAAATGCTGACAATACAAGCGCCATTCGTATTACTGAAAATCCCTTTTTCCATGAACGGACTAAACACATTGAGGTGGACTGCCATTTCATTCGTGATGAATTTGTTCGTGACACAATCAGCCTGCCTCACATCTCTTCAAGTCTACAAATTGCAGACATACTCACAAAAGGACTGCTGGGACCATGCCATCAATTCCTAGTGAGCAAATTGATGCTTGTTGATTCTCCATCATCAATTTGAGGGGGGTGTCAATGACCTATAAAGTCCACGACCCATGACCCATTTCCCATTTGCAAAGCCCATCTAATAGTAGACTAGTCTAACTTGTACAACACTACATACTAAAATAGGAGATTTGATAGATTGATACTAGTCGATCTTGTACAGCACTACATACTAAAATAGTTGATTTGATAGATTGATACTAGTCAATCTTGTATAGCACTACATACTAAAATAGGAGATTTGATAGATTGTAATTATAGCCCAAATTGGGCATCTCTGATTTATAAATGCAATGGTGGATCCTCAAGGTAGGACAACCAATTCTATTCAATCTTTTTTTTGTATTTTGTTTCCATGTAGATATCATGGAACTGTCACTCGGTTGGAAAATTAATCTTGTCAATAACCTCTCGTGCGACAAAATTGATTGCACTACCTTTGTCAATAATCAAATTAACGGAATTGTCTTCAACTCTTACCCATGTGTGAAATTTCTTAGCCTGTCTCCATCATAGTTTAAAAACTCGGCCGAGTCTGGTCCTATGGGACTCAGACTCGAAGTCATGGGACTTGTCCATGAGACCATAGGACTCTACCCTGCTAACATTTTATTTGAAATTGGCACTCGGCCGAGTCGGGTCCCTAGTCCGATTTAAACCTTGGTCTCTATTATACTTCTTCCTTCTTATTTGTAGTGGGAGTCGGCGAATGACAAGAGTGGGATTATCTTCTTCTGCAAAATGCTTCTCCACAACATGGGCTCTTGATCTTTGCTGAAAATTTCTTTCTTGAGACTGAGATTGACACATGCGTGATTTTCAAAACATGTGCTCAACACGAATAGCTTCTATGTATGCTTTTGGAATGGTTTCACAAAAGTTTTTATTTTTGCTCGTATGCTTGGCCTAATTCTTTGATATATCGAGCTCTATCATTCCTATCTCTTTCCCATAAGCCACATAAACATTTCAACTCTTGATATCGGAATGTATATTCATCAACAGTTAAATTTTCTTGCTTCAAATTAATGTACTGCTCAAAATAAAGCTCTCTTGGTACTGACTTCCATATCTAAATTGATATACAACGGCTTAAATGTGTCTCATATTGATTTGGAGGCAACAGGAAACGCGAAGAGATAATATTTTTTTTTGATTGGAACAACTTTTTATGAAAAGTCTTTGATTGTTAATAGTATGTAGATGAAGTTTGAGTAACAAGAGATCACCCTTTGAAAATCAATGGCTGAAAGGTAAGCTGACATGTGCACGGAGTGTTTTTTTTATTTTTATTTTTTATAGTAGATCGGGTTCAGGTCAAACCTGAACCTGAACTTAAGCCCAATAGATGGAATCTGTTCAAGTCATGCCCTAGAATGGCTACCTTGTCTGCTTTGGGTTTTGTGAAGGAAGGAAAATAAGAGGGTTTTATCTCTTGTTGTGTTGCAACGAACAAAGAGGAGGGAATCTTCGACTTTCTGTTGTGACTGCGAGGAAGATAGTTCGACTTGAGATTGAGAATGATGCCAGAGACGATGGTGGAGCTGGACGCTGTGACAACTCCGACAATCGTCGTGTTGGTTCTAGCCAGCAAAAGGAGTTGTAGATGATGCGACCAAGACGGCGATGGAGATCTTGTTGCGGCAGTGCAAAGATGTTGGATGGGACTGTTGGAGGAGCGGTTGCGGCTGAGTGATCGTCGGTGGTGCCATGTATGCCCTACGATCTCAAATCTCCTCCTTTTTTTTCTCTTTCTTCTTCTTTCTTTTATTTTAGTTATGGGTTTGGGGGATGCCAACAGAGATCAAAGAGGGCCAATGGCTTGGAGGTCGACTGGGTTTTGCTTGGGTGAAGGTTGAATAGTTTTGGGTTGGTTTAGGGTTCCGGGATTTTCGGGTTTCGATTGAGATGGGATGGGAATGGGTTCGGAAGACCAAGATGGTGTTTGGACGGGCTTGCTTGAGACGGGACGAGGATGTTGGAATGGTGGGTTCTGTATTTCTATTAGGTTATCTGAAGTTGGGTATTGAGTTGGTTAAGGATGATTGCGGTAAGTTTTGGAGAGGGGTTTAAGAGAGTTAGGTTTCAGCAGGGAAGAATTAGGGGTTTAGGAGTTGAGGATTTTTAGTTGGGGAGGTGGAGTTTTTGGATTAGGTTTGGCAGTTTGGCTGGAGTCTGGGTTGCCGGGATGGAACAGATGGTGGATAGAAAAAAGATGATGATGGATGACAAGAGGGCAAGATGAGACGGACGGACGGATACTTGGGTACGACAGACGTCTCCTCGGAGATCGGTCTTCGGCTTTGATACCAAATTGACGCAACCCCAGATTCACAATCGAAACAATAGATCACTCTCCCGAAGGATTGATCGAATCCAACGATGGATTCCAGCCCTAAGGCACTAACAGAACCGTAGAACACACCATAATAGAAGAAAACTCAAGAAATCTTTGATTAACTAGAGTAGGCATTCTAAATACAATGTGGCTTTATCATCCTTATATAGTGGAGTAGGCTTGATCCCGAAGCAACAATACTTTCTAATATCTAAATAATGCCTTAACAAAATGGAAAACTAACTAATATTAATCCTAATCAAATTAAACTATTTAATAAGATTCCTAAATAACTAGATGTTCCGTTGGGCCTATGGATTGGGCCTAATGGGTTGGCCGACCTATTGTCTCACCTGCATCACATATGAACAAACGAACAAAAGATGATACTTTAGTAGCAAAGCATACTTTTTTTCGTAGAATCAGGGTGGTGGAAGTGAGGAAAGCATTAAAACAAATGAAGACAGGAAAGGCTACGGGTCCAAATGACATCCTGATTCAGGCTTGGAAATGCTTAGGAGAAGTTGGGGAGATTTGGTTAACTAGACTCTTCAATTAGATATTAATGACAAAGAAAATGCCGGATGAATGGAGAAGAAGTGTTGTAGTACATATATATAAGAACAAGGAAGTTATACAAAGCTATGCCAACTATTGTGGAATTAAACTTATGAATCATACTATGAAGCTATGGGAGAGAGTAATGGAGTAAAGACTTAGACATTAGACCAAGATATTTAAAAAATCTATTTGATTTTATGCGAGGGAGGTCAACGATGGAAGCTATCTTGTCACGTAGGCAATTAATGGAAAAATATAGAGCAAAGAGGAAAAATCTGCATATGGTCTTCATCAATCTAGAAAAAGCCTATGACAGGTACCTATAGATCTAATTTGGTGGGTTTTAAATAGAAGGAATGTTCCAAGAGGTTATATTGAAATCATTAAATACATTTATGAAGGAGTAGTAACGAGAGTGAGAACTACTTGTAGAGAGACATGGGAGTTCCCGGTGACCATAGGTTTGCATCAGGGGTCAGCCCTAAGCTCTTATCTCTTTGCATTGATTATGGATGAGTTAACTGCTCATATTCAAGAAGAGGTACCGCGGTGCATGTTATTTGTAGATGATATTGTCTTGGTAGATGAATCAAGAGATGGTGTGAATGCAAAACTCAAGAGATGGTGGGAGACTTTAGAATCCAAAGGCTTTAAAATATAAACCGTATAAAGACGGTAGATATGGATTGTATCTTCAGTAGGCATATAGAAAGAGCCGAAACTACTGTGAGAATTGAAGATCATACGAACCATAAAGTGATTCTTTCCGCTACCTTGGCTCTATAATTAGTAAGGATGGGGAGATTGATGAAGATGTCAAACATGACATTTTGAGAGACAGAGAAAGAGAGAGAAACACAGAATGAGAGAGATGAATGTCGTGCCTTTCTTGGATCGACTCAAGTATATTTATAAGGGCTTAATACCCTAATTACAATCCTAATTATAATCATTCGTAATCAATTACAGATCCTAAATTTAAGTTACAATCAATCATAGATCCTAAATTTAAGTAAAATCTTTGACTAATTACAAATGGGCCTGGACATGGGCCAAAATGGATGGGCCTTGATTGGCCTGGATTGACACCCCCCCTCAAATTGATGCTGGGGAGTCATAAAGCAGCAATTTGGAGACAAGAAATTGATGACGAGGCCGAGGAAGTCCCTTAGTGAAAATATCGGCAAACTGAAATTCTGTAGGGACATGAGGTAGCCGAATGACATCACGCTTATATTCATCACGAATAAAGTGGCAGTCGACTTCAATATGTTTGGTGCGTTCATGAAAGACTGGATTTGCAGTGATGCGGATAGCCCCAGTATTATCAGCATGCAATGGAGTAGGAGCGGATTGAGCGAAGCCAAGTTCTGAAAGGATTCCACGTAGCCATAAGATCTCAGAGCAAGCAGAAGACATGGCCCTATATTCAGCTTCCGTGGAAGATCTGGACACCCGTTCTTGTTTCTTGCATTTCCAAGAAACGAGAGAATTTCCAAGGTACATGCACCAACCAGTAGTAGAACGGCGTGTGTCTTGACAGCCCGCCCAGTCAGCATCCGCATAAGCGGTTAGATGAAGAGGATTATCCTTTGGATAATAGAGACCACGAGTGACAGTTCGCAGCAGATAGCGAATAATACGCTTCACAGCTACCAGATGAAGATGACGAGGAGCGGTCATGAACTGGCTCACAAGATTAACAGCATAGGAGATGTCAGGTCTAGTGATGGTGAGATAGACAAGACTTCCCACCAGGCGCCGGTATGTATGAGGATCAGAAAGTAGATCGCCATCATCTTTACTTAACTTGAGATTGACCTCTACCGGTGTATCAACAGGTGAAGAATCATGGAGATCTGCCAACTCGATAAGGTCAGATGTGTATTTGTGTTGATTAACAAATAGACCTTTCGGAGATTGATGCACCTCTAAGCCCAAAAAATAATGTAAAGGGCCTAAATCCTTCATACGGAAGGAATCCTTGAGAGAAGCTTGGAGAGAGGTGATCATATCAGCATCCGTGCCAGTGATAATAATGTCGTCAACATACACGAGAAGCACAGTAATACCAGTAGAAGTGCGACAGAGAAATAGAGATGGATCATAAGGACTCTGGGTAAAGCCACTCTCGCATAAGCGACGCTGGAAGGTTTCAAACCATGCCCGAGGAGCTTGTTTTAGACCATAAAGCGATTTCCGCAGGCGACAGACAGTCCTCTTTGAGGGAGAGGGGATACCTTGTGGTATCCGCATATAGACTTCTTGCAGATCCCCATGGAGAAATGCATTTTTGACATCCATTTGGTATAACGGCCAGGAGTGAGATGCAGCGATGGCGAGAAGTATCCGAACAGATGTCATTTTGGCCACAGGTGCAAAAGTTTCCTCATAGTCAATGCCATACTCCTGACGGTTGCCGAGTGCCACAAGTCTAGCTTTGTGTCTATCCAAGGACCCATCAGACTTAAGTTTTATCGAGTAGATCCATTTGCAACCAATGGGTTTAACTGTTGAAGGACACTCCACAATATCCCAGGTGTGATTCTGATCCAATGCATCCAATTCCTCCTTCATGGCCTGGTTCCAACAATCTTGTTGTACAGCCTGCAGATAAGAACTAGGGATAGGGATAGAAGATAGAGTGGTCATCAAAGAAGTATGGGTAAAGCCATACCTCGCAGGTGGTCGAGAATCTCGGGAGGAGCGACGCAAGGCTGGAGTAGGTGCGAAACCAGTGGTCGGTGGAGGATCAGGAGGACGGCCATCTGAAATAGTAGGTTTTTCCCGTCGGTGATACACAAAATCAGGATTAAACCTAGTAACAGTAGGTTGATCCGTTGGTTGATCCGAGAAACCAGGTAAGAGAGCTGGTGAAGAGGATGGAGGACAATCTATGTGAGTCGGGAAGAAATTCTGATTTTCAAAGAAAACAACATTGCGAGAAACCCTGATACGACGTCCAATGGGATCATAACAAACAAAACCTTTTTGATTAGTGGCATAACCCAAAAATGCACACCTGCGAGATTGCGCAGTTAGTTTTGTTCGTTCCGTGAGAGGAAGGTGAACAAAACAAACACACCCAAATGTATGAAGGTGATCAAACACAGGTTGTTGCCCAAGCAGTTTAAAATACGGTGTGAAATGATCAATGGTAGATGAGGGAAGACGATTGATGAGATAAACTGCGGTGGTGAGGGCTTCAGTCCAAAAACGAGGAGGAACGGAAGATTGAAGGAGAAGTGTTCGAGTTACATCAAGGAGATGTCTGTTTTTTCCGTTCCGCAACTCCATTTTGTTGTGGAGTATATGGACATGTACGTTGAGAAATGATTCCTTTCTTGTTGAGAAAAGATTGAAAATCATTGGACACATACTCCCCCCCTGAGTCTGATCGCAAAATCTTAATGCATGTGGAGAATTGTGTTTCAACATAGCTTAAAAAAATTTTAAAAGCATGGAGAACATCAGACTTGGAATGTAATAAATAAAGCCAAGTAAATCTGCTGAAGTCATCAATGAAAGTGACAAAGTACTTAAAATGACTATGAGAAAGAGTCGGAGCAATGCCCCAAACATCACTGTGAATTAAGTCAAAACATGCAGTGCTTCGTGTGTTAGAGTGTGGAAAAGGTAAAATTTTACTCTTTCCTAATTTACAAGCATCACATTCAAAAGAAGCAGAATCAACAGGTTTATTTATTAATCCAGATTGAAATAAATTAGACATGGTAGAAGCATTTGGATGTCCAAGTCTATTATGCCACAACCGAGAATTATTCTTAATGAAAAAACAAAAGAACTGATGTAAGGAGTTTTTCGGAGTAAATGAAGACACTGGTAATGAAAAAAGCCTTCCACGCTTAGGCCCCCTCGCGATCACTTCCCCCGACTCCTGGTCCTGCACAACACAGCCAGAAGGAGAAAAAGAGACATTGCAGTTATTTTCAACAAGTTGACCCACAGAAACTAAATTGGTAGCAAGATGTGGAGAAACTAAAACATTGGTTAATGGTAAGGGACTAGGGGTATCACCAACAGAGATGATGGGAAGATGATCTCCATTGGCAGCTTGGACAGTAAGATGACCAGTGTAAGGAACAACATTTTGTAATTTGAGGGCTGAAGTGGTCATATGGTTACTGGCACCAGAATCTAAGTACCAAGTATTGGAAAGAGAGGAAGCGTTACCTGCGATGTTCATGGAGGCTAAAGCATTGATTATCATTTGGTTTACCATCTCAGGGGTGAGAGGGGCTGGTGATGCAGAGTTTGAGGAACCAGGTTGGGAGGAAGAATCAGACTGCAGAGAACTACTGAAGTCAGATAAAGCATATGATGGAGTGGTGACGGTGTAAGCACTTGGAGCGGACTGCACTGACTGCACATAGCTGCGGGAAGTAGAATTGCGAGCCTTCTTCCGGCATTCTTCGATAACATGACCAGTGGCTTTACAATACCGGCATATTTTTGCCTTGCATTGATTGGCATAGTGACCATATTTCTTACAGTTATGGCACTGAACTTTACTGATGTCCCGAGGAGGAGGTCTGACTGTAGCAACATATGCAAGAGGAGTCTCACTAGCTGTCTGTTGTTCCAGAGTAGTTCTAGTAAGCAGACGTTGTTCTTCCCGCAGAAGTTCCTGAAGACAGGTATCCAGACTTGGAAGAGGAGCCCTGCTCATCAAGTTCGATCTAACTGTTTCAAACTCCAGACGAAGTTTCATAAGAAGCTGATCTCGATGACTACTTTGCTGCAACGGAAGCAATTCTGGTAAAAGTGCGGCAGATACCGTGGCAAACTTAATCTCATCATATTCAGACCACAGGCGGCGAAAGCCATTGTAATACTCTTGAATTGTCTGGGTGCCTTGAGTGAATTGAGAGATTTCAAGTTCCAATTGAAACTGTCGAGCAGCATTGCCTTGTTGATAAATTTTCTGAAGATAGTCCCACATTTCACGGGCAGTTTTGCATGGTTTTAAGTTGAGAATAAAATGTGACTCAACAGAGCCCAGCAACCATGTCTTGATTTTAGCATCCTTTGTTTTCCAGGCTAAAATCTTTTTATCATCTTCCATAGGTTGAGGTTCAGATCCATCAATGTGTGCCCATAGTTCTTTTCCTTCCAAGTAAATTTGAAATTGGAAGGCCCATGAAGTATAATTTGTGCCATCAAATCGAATCAGGGTTATCTCATGTTTATCCATTACGACAGATCCAGAAGAGGCACACAAAGCAGTAGCAGCAAGGAGAATAAGAATTCCAACCAAGAGACAATTGAACCAACCAGCAGCAGTAGAATTGGCAATCACAGCAGTAGACAATAAATGTGCTGTTTGGCTCTAGTAGTGGGCCCCACGAAGTTGCCCAATCACAGATCAGATCAGATCTGTTTGTGAGTGATGAAAACCACTACCAGCAGTATAAACTTGGATGGAATTGGATAAAAGAACCACAAAACTAGACAATCGAGATGAAAAACAGCAAACAGTGCATTAATACAGCCACTGTGATACACGACGACCTGGTCGTCAGTGTATAGATCTGTATGTGGATCCCAGGAAATGATCTGCTGACAGATCTGAGGAAGAGGATGAGTGCACAACAAATTTCCACAACTATTGGAAGCAGTTTCAGGCAAAACTAATCCAAATCAAAACTTTTGAACGGCTGAGATGAAAAGATATTGACCAAACTGTCGATCCACAAAAATTGATATATGGCCTACCTCTGATGATCCATAAATCCTGAGAAAATCTCCATAAAGATGTATAATTCCAGGCGACCAAGATGGGTTGTGTCAGCTGAGAAGCAGATGATGATCAATGGTGGGCCACGTTAGCTCTGATGCGATCAGAGGATGCTGACTGTCGACTGGACTGTAGTTTGATCACAGATGATCAAAAACAGGGAAAAAAATCTTCACAAATCCAAGAAGCTTCTGTCGACCAAGATGGGACTAATTTGCTGATGTAGTGATGAAGATCACAGATGGGCCACTCTGATCAGTCTGAGATGATCAGGGAAGATCAGATATGATCTGGCTGAAGAAGATGATCTCAGATGATCATAAACAGGCTCCCAATGATTGGAAGATGAGTTAGGAGAAGATCAAAGATGATTGACCAAGCTCTGATACCATGACATTTTGAGAGACAGAGAAAGAGAGAGATGAATGTCGTGCCTTTCTTGGATCGACTCAAGTATATTTATAAGGGCTTAATACCCTAATTACAATCCTAATTATAATCATTCGTAATCAATTACAGATCCTAAATTTAAGTTACAATCAATCATAGATCCTAAATTTAAGTAAAATCTTTGACTAATTACAAATGGGCCTGGACATGGGCCAAAATGGATGGGCCTTGATTGGCCTGGATTGACAAAACATAGGATTAAAGCGGGATGGTTGAAGTGGAGACTACCTTCTGGAGTGCTTTGTGACCTACGAATGCCAACAAGATTGAAGGAAAAATTTTATAGGACAACGTTTAGACCAGTTATGACCTATGGAGCAGAATGTTGGCCAATCAAGAAGCAACATATGCACAAACTGGATGTAGCAGAGATGAGAATGTTGAGGTGGATGTGTGGTAAAAGTAGGAAGGATAAAATTAGAAATGAGCACTATCAAGAGCCTTTAGGGTCCGTTTTTTGATTTAAAAATAGTAGAGTGAACATAAAGTTAGATGTCACATCAAAGTGTAATAAAGGTGTTTTGAAAGTAGAGTTGACTTTTTGGTTAGGTTAAAAAGGTGTTTGGATTGTGATGGCAAGTGGTTATTGTACCTTACTTTGCAGCGTTTGGATGACAACACGATGGTATTCAAAATAACCCGCTTGTTCAAAAAAAAAAAAAAAAAAAAAAAAGACCCGCCAGATGCATTATACTAAACATGCGAGGTTAAAACGAGTAATCCTTCATTTGTAAGATCTAAAAAATCGCGAGTATTCATTTCAAATTACTGATGTCAATTGTTGTTAAACAACTGTACATTGAAAATTTCACTCCCTTTACCACATTTGGACAAATTCCATTACGTAAGGGTGTCCCTCATTTAAATAGCATAGGCCATGCATATTCGTTTAATTGGTTGATGATTTATAAGAATCAACTAATAAATATTAAAACCAGGTTCTACTTATGGCATATACCCAAATAACATTTTAAAATTACCCCGGTTATCTCAGTCATGCGTGTGGGTACAATGCATATTCAAGTGAAGATATTCTCTCGTACAATGCTACTGACGATGTTAAACTAAGAAGCTGCCCGTTTGATGCTTTGTTGAGGATAACAAGTGTTAAAGAACGTTTTGGCAGAGTCAGCTAAGATTTACACATATTTACAAATGAATATTCTCGTTGCAGAGAGCGATAAGGAAAAAAATATCCGACATTACTTAGTCATATGAAGGTTTCACGTTCATTGATAGAGATAGGGTGCCAGGACAGAATGGGCTTGCCCATTATAACTCAAAACATTAAAACTGGATTAGGCCAAATACACACATCATCGGAAACTCGTCCCTGTCACCTTCATTATGCTGTCACATGAGTTTTTCTTTGAAACTGGTCAACTGTGTCTATTCATTCTGTGTGCCCCTGTAAAGCTGAGACATGTATATAACTACCTTCAGCCAAGCATTAGATGGACAAAGCACCATGTTATATAACCCCTGCACTTCCTGATATAATTTACATCCAGGTATATAATATAGATCAAATGACATGGTTTTGTTCCAAACATAAGATTCTGAACGTCTTTCATTGTCATACTACTTAAAACATTGTACCGGTTAGCAGTAGCATACAGGCCTATGATAACAAATTACATTTAAAGGCTTCGAACAAGATAAACAATGATAGCCAGCAGAATATAGATGATCAAAATGAGGATAAAAACAAGTCTAATAAGTGACGGCAAATGATCGTCATGCCCAACTGGTGCTTCTCGATGACTGCAATAAACAGGAGTGAAAGCATCTTCGGTATGGCCATCGTCCTCTTTGTAGTTGTGCAGATTCTCTTTGCTTCTTCTATATTGGATTATCCCTTATAAAGTGCAATAGGAAACTCATGCACTTGTGCTTTGCACTCAGCCCATGTATTATATATACCAGGATGTCGTCCCCGATATACAACATAATATTTGTGTCTTGGCATCGTCAAACACAGTTGAAAACAGCTATAAAGCCAATGTAAGAAATTATAAATCCACATGCCCATAATGAATAACAGAAACATTTCACCCATTTAGAAACATAAGCACGCAAAAATGCACATATGGCAAAGCATCGATTTAGAAATCGCAATCAAGCATAACATTGCATAAGGTTTGATAACATACACTACATGAGAGCAGCATATACTGGATATTAATAATAGCAAAAGTCAGAGGATGTGTAAAATAGTAAGCAAAAGAGAACTAAATGCAAGCAAGAACATGTAAATAATAAAAACTACTTCTACCAACCGCAAACTATCCCCAACATGAAACCAGCATTTCACATTGTCAGATCATAGTCAAGGATGAAAATAGCATATCGCCAAAACGCTATGCGTAGCGGTGCGATTTGAAAAAGCCGTAAAAAAAATTGAGGAATTTCTAGAAAATCTAGAATATTGGAAAAAGATAGAAAATGTTTTTTTTTTCCTTTTTTTTTGCGAAAGTAACTAAGATAAGATGGCATCGCGGTCTCCTCATTGTATGAGGTCCTGTATGATCATTTTTTTCACATGTATTCATGTTGCTTAGTTATGCTAACTTAAAAACTAATGAAAGGCTCATAAAAAAAAAAAGAAAAAACAATGTCATGAAGTCATGACTTAAGACTAAAGAGTACCTAGAGAAAATAATAGCTCTACCAAATGAGGTGTCTGATATGATGTACCTAGAGAAGAACCCTTGAGAAGAACTCTTTGTATCAATTGTAATTCAGTGAGATCATGTATTTTTTGGTGTTCTTTTAAACATAAAAGGGTAGAAGAGTTGTGTAGAAATGTTATTTGGAGAGAAGAAGAAGAGAAATAAGTCTTATTATGCATTTAATTTTTTCTTTTTAAAGTAGAAATCTGTCTCACTCCGTAACGGCCGCTACGGTTGGGAGCGGCGCTAAATTCTATTTGACCGCTACGCCGTAGTGGCCGCTATTTTGATCCATAATCACAGTAAAGCCGTCACTACGAATCTTTGGAAGACGACGTCGAATCCATGCACCCTTATCTTTTGTGCAGAGGAAAATAGTGGCCATATCAGCGTGGATTGTCAACCATTCGTGTGCAATTTCCGCATCCAGGTCACTAAGATCAGCAATCTAGTCTAGTTCCGTTACAACATCATCAGATACTCGCTTCTTTGGATAACAGATACTCTCAATAACTTCTGTAATTGCACTGGTCATCTTATCAGAATTTCAATCAACTGATGTGACGTATGTGTCAATATTCTTAGGGTCCTTGGCACGAGTCCTCTTTTTGGAAGTCCCTTCACTTCCACCTATTCCAAGATTGTCAAAACAATCATTCAAGCCTATTGGTAGTGACCCAGACATTTGCGTGTTAGCCCCACCTAAAGATGTAGGAGGATTTGGACTTCCTACATAAGTTGAAGGCCGTGCAAATTGTCCGGTTGCAACATCTTTACCAAACACCAAGCTTAGCTTATCGTAATCGATAGTCTTTGATCGCCATGAAACCAGATCAGGGTGACACTATTAAGAAACACGTTTCCCTTATAATATAATGTATACGGGGTCGTTTGTCTTTTATGCATGGGATATGTAAATACAATTTACACATGTAAATGATGAATATTCAAATTTTAAGTATGTAACGTTTACACATGCTTTTTTTTTTTTTTACAACGTTTGTCTAATAACACCATTTTCGCATCATTTACATATGTGATTTATTTTACCATGTTTGTTTCAATGATATGTGTAAATGTATTAGATGATTTTGTAAATGATACTTATTATTCATTAAATTAAATTCTACTATAATGATTTGAAAAGGAGACAAAAGGGTCCATTTTATATCAAAGTCTTTATTTGCATTTTAGATACTTCAAAAGGAATTTATCTTTCAACATGAAATATACTTTTCAAAAAAATACATTTCTCTCAATGATTACCTTTATAAAAATGAATTCCAACATGTTTAGTTAAGAAAATATGAATTTATATTCTGATGGTTAAGCAAATAGCATTATTATTAATAATATTATTAATTATTATTTAAAATAATATTGATCTTAATTCATTATTCAATTTGCATAAAACTTAATCCATGTATCTCACACGCTTTATGCTAATATTAATCAATTATAGAAAGTTCTTAAAATGAGTATTTTGTGGCAAGTTCAATCATATTAAAAGTGTCACAAATTTGTTATGGTTAGATAAAATCACATTTATAGATGATTTTTGAATGATGCCATAATGCTATATAAAATACATTCTTCCTTCTCTCTTACATTCATATATACATGTTTAAAGATTTTTAAAGTATTGCAATAATAAATAACTTTAGAAAAATCATTCAGATATTAGAAGAAAACTGAAATAATTAAGGTAATTAACTAGCTAAAAGTTGATATAGAAAAATCATTGAGATATTTATCTTATAGATGGTCCCTTAAAATTCTTACTATCAATATGTTTTTTGTCCTATAAATTTTGTCCCTTAAAATTATTGGAGCCACTTTCATTTTCTAATATGTTTTTTGTCAAACAGATTTTGTCCCTTAAAGTCATCCATTTTGAGACCTCTTTTATTTTTATTTTTTTAATGTGTTGGAGGGGGGTTTCGAACTCAAAACCTCTTTCACGGAAATGCCCCAACTTTGAGACATCTTTTATTATTATTTTTCTGCGTTGGAGGGGGTTTCGAAACCAAAACCTTTTTCACGGCCCCAACAATAAACCGTCCGCCTAACGGGTATTCTTTGGAAGCGCATGTGTTTTGGTATTCTCCATTTCCCACCTCAACAGGTGTTCAAATTTTGGTGTGAAAATGGGCTCATTTTCACACCATTTACACATCCGATTTACACGCAAGATGCGTAAATAATTATAGACAAACATGACTGATTGCGTAAACATTACACATTCACCATTTACATATGTAAATGGGTGTAGATAAACGACCCCTACGGTGATAATTAAATAAGATTAATGGAAATCACATGTATAGTGTAATTAAATACCTGTATCCACGAGGCCCACACATCATCCGTGGCTATGATTCTTTTTGTTGCCACATCGAATCCAAAACCAGATGCATTGAGAAGCTCTGTGGCTTGCGCGGAGTTCTTTCTCAGGACTTTACAATGATTAATTATTGTAGACGCAGTTAGATGGCCAACACCATGATTTGATGCATTCATTTTCTGTGCTATTGTTGCGTAAACATCTTGTTTAAAACCACGATTGCCCCTTTTCCCAAGCCCAATTTGCGCTTGTAGAAGAGCTAGCAATTCTTCATCCATAGTGGCATTGAAACAAATATTCTTCCATTGTGACATTTCTACATTAATATAAATATGCATACTAGGAAACACAATGTCATAATATTGACAACTGAATATTCAAATGACATTAAGGCTAATATTCTTTGCTACATGTATGAAATCGAAATATTAACAAAGTACATATATTAACAGTACAACTAAACCTGAAAATGTAAACCATAATAGACTAAAGTTCCATAGTCAAATTTAATGTCAAACTGGAAGACACATTCATTGACCTGTTGAGTGTAATCATGCCACAGTCTAGCTGCATATGCATCCCTCAAATTGTTCCACTGTTGTCTCTCTGCTTGGGAGTAATATTGCAGCACTTGTGATGGTTGAATATTTTGATTAGCATCATCAGCCGGAAGAGTGGTGTCATCAAGTTCTTCCCTGTTCTCTTCAGAAGCTTGAAGGAGCTCGTCATCATGGATATCCTCCCCACCCCCACCCCCCAATTGTTTCGTATGTAGTTATGAAGGACAGCACATGCGGTTACTATTTTCACTTGGCTGTCCAATGAGTATTGGGGAGCTATTTTTAATATCCCAAACCTAGATTTTCATGATTCGAAAAGCCCTTTCAATTACATTTCTTGCCTGAGAATGCCTTTTATTAAAGAACTCTTTTGCATTTTGAGGATTTCTTCCTCTATGCTCACTGAGGTGATAACGCACACCACGATGGGGTGCAAGAAAGCCTGGTGCATTAGCATAACCATTAACCAGCATCTACTAGGTAGAACTTACGTAATGCATAATACAATAACAAAAACCTCTCACATGTCAAGACATCACAAAACTTAAACATCCAAGTGAAGATAATATTGTAATCTGTAATTCATGATTCGAAAAGCCCTTTCAATTACATTTCTTGCCTGAGAATGCCTTTTATTAAAGAACTCTTTTGCATTTTGAGGATTTCTTCCTCTATGCTCACTGAGGTGATAACGCACACCACGATGGGGTGCAAGAAAGCCTGGTGCATTAGCATAACCATTAACCAGCATCTACTAGGTAGAACTTACGTAATGCATAATACAATAACAAAAACCTCTCACATGTCAAGACATCACAAAACTTAAACATCCAAGTGAAGATAATATTGTAATCTGTAATTACCTTGTGGGACACGGAGGGGATCCGCATGGGCAAGTGAACTTTGTAGAACGTGGGCATCTGTAGCGGACCCCTCCCAACCTGGATGCACATATTGGAAATTAAGATTGAATCGACATGCAGCCATTACATTTTGGCTCAATGTGCCTTTCCGAATTCGGAAGGGTCCTTGCATATCCAATGGGACATGTACTGGAACATGAGTTCCATCAATGGCACCAATACATTCCTAAAGAGAGTTACAGTCATTAGACATAATATTTGTCTAAAAATAGATTTTTTAACTACTTTCTTCTCTCAATATTAATACCTCAGAGTATGGTATTCCTTCAGTATTTATCCGTGCTTGTTTGATAATGTCGGGGGCCAGTTGTGCAACCGCTGTTAAGATTCTATGAAAGTGACGGCTAATAGTCTCCTCCGATCTACCAAACCTGACACTATTTGTTCTATTCCTAACATTATGTGCAATGGTATGCAAAAACTTTGCAACTGCCTCCTCCACTGTGACGTATCTTGTGTTTTCCAAGAAACCTCTATTCCTTAAGACTGTACACAAAAGATCGAAGCAATTTTTGTTTAGCCTCAATTGACTATCACATTCATTGTCCCTGCCTTGTGTTAAGTAAGAGATATACTGTGCTCTCTCTGCATTTCTATTTCTTCTTGCAGTCTTGGGTTTTTTTTTCTAAATATTTGATCACCTAATGAGTACATCTCTCTTTGCCATTTAGAGGCTACAGCCCATAAGGTGACTAGAACAACATTATGAGTATTATGACTTCAACATCTTGGACTTCAATATCAGAACCATTACCACCAGCATCTTCCATCTACAGAAGTAGCCCACACTAATCCGTATAAAGATATAAGAAGTAAAGAGTTAAATGAATTTATCTTAATAAATGGAAGACATTTTACCTGGTTAAAACTACCTACTGATAATTACAGGGAACACATAGATGTACTAACACATTCATTGTCCCTGCCCTGTGTTAAGTAAGAGATATACTAAATTGGAAATAGAAAGGAACAAACAAATATAACATACATCTTAAGTTTGTGATGCTTCATTACCTGAAAAATTTACCAACATTGGCCTCTACTAATTGGATAAATTATACTTAGGCAAACGTAATATGTGTTTGTGCTTGGTTACGGTCCCTTTTATTTATAGAGCATCATTTACAATCAACTATATCTTAAGTATCAGGCAAAAGTCACAACAAGTAGTGCATAGAATTTATGTTCAGAGGTAACGACTTTAAAACTATCTCAGAACTTCCAGAGACCAAACAGCGTTCTATCAAAAGAAGGAACAATACTTGGGCATTGTTACAAGGAAAACATATCACTGCAGTAGTGCCTTAGATCAAGAGTTTGTAATAATTGCCCAGCCCATACAGAGAATATCATCACAGTAGATTTTAAATGGGAAAGAGATCATGTAAAAAACTGGATTAAACTATATCTCTTTATCTGTAGATATAACAGAGGGACAACGCACAAAATCGGATTACATAACACTGTGGAGAAGAAGAATAACACAACTACAACATATAAATAGGCGGAGATGGCAAGTTATTACTCAACGTCCCTCTCAGGCATTATATCAAATACAAAGGAGACAGTAGCCTTGGGATATTTATCTTGACAGAAGAAAACATATATGTGACCATAATAGATGGAGTAAGTGCATTAGAAAACATTCACCCATACATAAACTCTGGAAAGAAACATTTTATTTTGAACAGCCATTTTTTATAGAAACCATTTGCTGTAGAAATTAACATATAGGGTCACCGATTAGAGTGGAGGGTCATACCAGTGATTTGCCCTACAGACTTTTGATGTTGGATTTCTCAGAAGTTGAAGACAGAAGAGTTTACCTGGGATGATAGACATATCTTAATAATTAACATATACTAAATCCAACCGCCCACTAAACGCCCAATTTATAGCGGATGATAGACAGATACATTAGATGCAAGTAGCTAGAGTGGTTGGACGAAATTTACCTGGGGTCTAGTCATGAAATAGATTCTGGATTTTGTAGAGGATATATCTGTCGGAAGTAGAGCGTGTAGATCAATCAAACCGAACCCTCGGCTGGTTTCTAGGGCAACCAGCTCACAATTACGAATCAGGAAGATCAATCCCCCGCTGTGAATCTTTGACCAATACACAACGGCATTTACTAGCAGGCGAACGAATTTCTGATGAGAGGACGTAAACCTGTAGATCTAAGCTCGTCTGCAGCAGACTGATTGCGTCTCGGGGAAGCAGATGAAGAATCTCTCATATCGAAGCAGAATCTTGCATATCTTAGATCGCCTGCAAGTTGGAGATCGTGTATCGAATATAGCATGCAGATGCTGTTGAGAAGAAAGATCTGCAGCAGTCGGCACGCCTTGTGCAGGAGAGATGGTGGTAACGTGAGGTGGAGTTGAGGGGAAAGGGAGGTATGGAGGTATTGATGGGCATTTACACCGACATCAACAATCCACTTCACACAATGCACTCTGGCTTTCCCACGTGATGCCAAACAATGGGTAAGGAGAAAGTTGTACCGTTGGGGTACAGTATTACATTACCCCAACTTGAGGTGGAAATAACAAACAGACCCTTAGGAGTAGCAACAATAGGGGATAAAATTAGAGAAACCCATTTGAGAGGGTTTGGCCATGTCCAACGTAGGCTGGCAACGGCGCCGGTAAGGAAAAGTTTGGCTATGTAGGTTGATGGCACACCAAGAGGAAGGGGTAGGCCAAAGAGGACGTGGATGGAGATAGTAAAAATAGATATGAAGACGTGTAACTTATCTAAGGATTTGGCTCAAGATGTATCGGAGTGGAGAACCAGAATTCCTATAGCCGATCCCAACATAGTTGGGACTAATGATGTTGATGATGATTTGTCTACATCTGAGACTGGGATTTTTTCAAGGAAAAAAAGTGGAGGGTATAGGAATTAACTGAATGCCAATTGATAATAGAAATCATAGAAGTTTCAGTGGGACGTGAAAGTGGAGTAGGATGAGGGTTTTGAAGTTGCATTTTGGTTGTCGTCTTACTGATGGAGTCGCATTGGGAGGGGGCAATGTTGTCACACCGCATATGCAGAAGAAAAGCTTTCCCCCCACCTATCCACCCATCCAGAGGCATCCCCCAGTGGGCCCCCACCACACAGCGAAAAAAAAAGAAAAGAAAAGAAAAATACAAGAACATTCTAATCTATTATACCTAGATACTTCAAAATCGACAGACAACTTATCGTGTTGTATTGTATCCGACTTCACTTTTTATGTGTAAAATCCAAGTCCCTCCCATATACATAGCGTTCTAATGTATCCATGTCGTATCTGGGTGTCATAGATTCAATCCTATTGATATGGTTGAATATACATATTTGACCTTTTATGTGTAAAATCTATGTCCCTGCCAAATATATGGCATGTTCCTGCCGTATCCACGTCGTATCTGGGTGTCATAGATTCTGATCATATTGATATGGTTGGAATATACATATTTAAAGAATATACACTTTGCTTATATTTGGATTAGGGTTTAATTCGGATGCTTATATTGGATTTGTACCAACATTAGAAACAATTAAATCTCTGAGTCAACCAATACTTCTTGACCTCTACTTTCCTAAACATCCTTGATAACTATGACTGCTATATTCTCTATTAATAACAACATTTAGTTAACTACTAAGGCGCTTGACATGTTTACTCTCATAACTAATAGGAAACCCAAACAAACAATATGGTTGAATGACAAGTGCTAGTAGAATAGTGCGACAATGACTAATTAAACATAATTTGCATGTTCGACTCGTGGGGTGTTAGATTTGGAATTTCCAAGCTTACAGATTGGATCAATTAATTGAAAAAAACCTGGGCAAAATCAAGAGAGTTGCATACCATTTGGCTATCTGCATTCTGCAAGCAATGTTCCTCTCACCTAACCAAAGAGCCCTTGGGTGTCTTCCTCTCCCTCTTCTTCTCAATCTCCCACTTTGTACCTGATTTTTAGAAGTTTTCTCTTTACAAGTGACGGGTCATCAAAAGTTGGACTATGTTTTTAAATGCTCGATTTCTATTCTCCTTTGCACTTGCTAGAATCCAAGTCTTGTCACACTCAATTTATTTGAAAGTGATTGTCTTCTTGAATGGTGCATCACGTCCTAAGATAAAATCTGACCGCCACTTCGATAGTAGAGCCTGATTTATCTTTCTGGTCCTCTGTATGCCTAAAACCCACTCTTTTCTAACCACTATTAGTTACAAATTTCCACCACATGTTCTGTTTGAATGAAATGGCTTGCAAACTGGAAGGATGTTCAGTTCTAACATTCGGGATGGAAATTGAACCACGCACAATGCAGTGCTGATTATATTGTGGTTAAATGTTTTCTCTAGATCTTTCTTACTCATATTATATTATATGATTTTTTTGGTAAGCATATTATATGATATGATTTTTATGTTTGTAATCTGTAATATTCTGAAGCAGAATTAATTTCTTAAACAGATGGGATAAGGCTTTGACACTGATGATGATGGTGATTCACTAGTAATTTCTCCCACATTCCCCATCAACTTTTTTGGTTGCGCCTGTCTTTTATTGCTACCATCTATTACGGATTGCAGAGAAGTAACCATGATGCTGCTGCAGGAAGCTAGAGTTGTTTCTGAGAGGAGAATTTACAGGTCATGAAAAGTAAATTGCACTTGGGTTTTATCAGTTGCACATTTTCTGGGACTTGAGGTTCTGGGCTTTCGATCCGATTTCTCATTTTCTGAGCTCATCCAACCATACCTGGTGGGATTCACCAAGCATTTTGCTATTTCAGTTCAGGCGGTACAATAAAAGTTGATTGGCGTTGTGATATGAGGTAATAATGTGTCTCTGGTTCTTTTATAAGTTCTATATATGAAGTTCACCCCCTTTTTTGGTAAGTCTAGTGCTTGTTTTGCTCAACATTGTGGCTAGTATCGATTTTGACATCATAAATATAACATCACTAATGGCAGTATGGATCTTTGCTGGAGATCTTTTGAGCTGAATACAATCTATATGGACTATGGAGCATCAGCAATTGTAGGCTTAGAGATATCATACTGTCTGATATGTTTTTAATGACCTTATGTTACAGGAGTCTTTTGTTGATAATATCGGATGCCAATAATTCTGATTTTTGACTGAACTTCATACTGATTTACAAATCAGTATCTTTGTGATATTTCGGCCGTACAAAATGTTTGATTGTGGCTACAAATCGCAGTTTATGGGTGGGCAAAGAGAGAAATTTGTGAGGTATGGGAATCTGTTGATAAAACTCCATTTTTTTCTCAATCTACAGATCCTACTTTGTTTCCTTCATAGTGACGATTTTTGTCCTGCTTTTCATCATGCTATTTATGCAAAGAGACCTTACTTGTAGTTTACCGGAACAATTCGACGACCATTTCCATGCCTAAGCACGTTAATAGCCATTCTACATGTCTCTTTCCATTTTAGGTAATTTTAGAAGCTTAGTTTCCACTTTAACGTTTTGGTTAGAAACTATTCTTAATCCTTATGTGCTGGTGATGCGGTCATGCAATTTTCTTCCTGTACGTATTTCTTCTGTGTATTTCTTATGTCACAAGTTTTCGTTGTTTCCAACTAAATTACTTTATTATTTCTCATTTGCATCATCATCATCAATCGCCTTGTCCTAACTATATTGGGGTCGGCTACATGAATTCTGTTTCTCCATTCTGATCTATCTTGAACTATATTTTTCACTTGTATACTCATCGTAATATTTGATCTTGATATACAAGCTCTAATGTTATGATCGATTAATTAATTTCTACATAAATCAAACAAAATGCTCATGGTCTACTCAAGGCTGGCCCCCAAAATCATGAACTCCACTTATCTGGTGGCCTCCGCAGGATTAGATGGTTGGGAAGTTTGTTTTGATTGTGTGAGAGAATTTCTAAACTCTCCAAAGCCCAAATCCTAAGGTAGCGTTTGGTTTGCTGGAATGGTTTTAGGTAGGAATGGAATGGAGAGTGGAATGAGTCTGGAATGGAATGAGGCAGGAATGGTCATTTCCATTCCAACGTTTGGTTAGACTGAATTATCAATCCAGTAATGGAATGGCCATTCCTGTTCTTGTGTTTGGTACGCTGGAATGATGCCCGGAATGGAATAAAATTTACATGAAACGGACCAAAATACCCTCATCTACCATTGTCCCCCTAGTCCCTGCATCCAACTACAACGCCCGAATTTGAGAAGAGGATTGCCGCCCAGTGTTTGGAGGCGTTTGGAGGGGTGAGGGCAATGGAGATAGAGGAGAGTGGGGGAAGGGATTGTGACCGTCCATTTCTATGATGTGTGGCAGGCGCAGGCGGCGATGGTGGAGATTCAGGGCAGCACATGCGGCAGCAGAGACTGTTGGGGCGGCCTTACTGGGCAACGATGGGACGAAATTCCGGTGGGGGTGGTGAGGCCTCCGGTGCCCGTGCCCGGGTAGAGAGTTTGTTGTTCCGAGGGCTGAGATTGGAGAAGGGGATGGGAATAATCAAGGGACGCTTGTGGTTTTAATTTGGATTTGGGGTTTTCTTCTTGCAAGCTTAAAGAGTTCTTCGAAGCTTTTGGTATGAATAAAAAAAGAAGAGAAAAATAAAGAGGATCGAATGATGATCTAGACCACTGATCTGGGGGGCCTCACAAATGGGTTTTTTTTTTACGAGCGAGGAGAGAGAGAGAATCGAAAATGGGTTTGGTTCTTGCAGTCGCAGTCGGTTTCCAGAGAGGAGAGTAGTCTCTGCGCTGATCGAAGTGGAGAAGCCGCTGGTGCAGTTCTTCAATAGAGAAGAAGACTTGAGTTGCAGAGTTCCCAGGCGTTGCACGCGCTGTAGAGGAAGAGGATCCGGATTTCCAAACTAGAAATCGCAGAGGCCTCACGTCGCCGGACTCCCCATAGTTCGCTGTCGGAACCATAGAAGACATCCGGACTCCAGACTCGTGCTCGTTGTTGCCAAAGATGAAAATAGCGGCAGCGCCAAACCGCTATGAAGCGGGCGATACGTAGCGTAGTGGGGATACGTAACGGCGTAGCGGCGTAGCGGTGCGATTTGAAAAAATTGCCCAAAAAATCTGAAAAAATTCTAGAAAATTGTAAAATGAAAGAATATGTGGTTTTTTTGCAAAAGTAAGTAAGAAAAGGGGGGCGTAGCGGTGCCCTCAATATATGAAGTCCTGTATCGCTGTATATATAGAAAATAATAGTAATGATTAGTTTTTTCACATGTATTAATGTTTCTTAGTCATACTAACTTAGAAAGTAACGGAAAGCTCATAAAAAAAAAAAACTAGAACATGAAATAAAGGCATAAGACTTAAGAGTTAGGTCATTACTCATTAATGAACATTGAACAATTAAATGTCAATACTTCAACATTCAAGGTTCAAATTCAATCAAGTGAATGAACTATGAAGTTATGAAGTGATCAACAATCAACATTCAACACCAATTTAAAAATGACAGAGTAGAGAGTTAGTGAAGGAAATAGGAATACCTTAGTTACCAGCACAATGAGAGTTCTTTATAAAATAATTTAATTAAGACCAATTTGAAATCTAGTAGTAATAGGTAACTATATCTTAGTACTATACAATTTCAAACATAATTAAATAGGTTTAATATCTTATCTAGCAAGTTATGATAATAATAGACATCCAAGCACAAAAATGGAAAGACAACCAGCAAAAGAGTCTTAGCTATCATGGTCAAGTATGATCCTTTTGTCTTCTTGATTGCCACTTCTCTAAAACATGCGCTTCGCAGAGGGGGTCCGGGGGTATCCCCCGGCGGCCGCTTTTTTCATCCATGGCATTGATTATGATGAAACTTTTGCTCCCGTCGCCAAGATGACCACGGATTGCACCATTCTTGCCGTTGCTGCATGTCAGTCCTGGCTTCTCAATCAAATGGATGTAAAAAATGCATTTTTTCATGGTGATAATAAAGAGGATGTTTACATGCGTCTTCCTCAGGGGTTATCATCAGGGAAGGGTATGGTTGCCAAACTCCATCGCTCTCTCTATGGTCTGAAACAAGCTCCTTGCGTATGGTTTGAGAACTTTCAAGATGCTCTTCTCCGTTTGGATTTTCATCCAAGCCAGTATGATCCATCCATGTTTTTACACCATGCTCCATTCGGGATTACGGTGCTTCTTGTCTATGTTGATGACATAGTCATTACTGGTCCTAATGCAAAAATGATTTAAGCGCTCCAAGTTTCTCTTAATGAGACATTTCATACGAAGGATCTCGGCCCCTTTAACTATTTCCTCGGTCTTGAAGTTCATCAATCGACTAAAGGTATAGTTATCAATCAGCACAAATATACTGTTGATCTCATTGACTTGGCTGGCCTTACTGCTTCCGCTCCAGTAGATACCCCAGTCGAATTGAATGTCAAACTCAGTCAGGAGGATGGCGACCTTCTTCCCGATCCTACCGTATATTGCTAGTTAGTAGGTAGCTTGATCTACTACATGATCACTCGTTCTGATATCTCCTACGCAGTCAACCTAATGAGTCAGTTCATGACTGCTCCTCGACACCTTCATATGGCTATTGTACGCCGCATCATTCGGTTCCTTATTCAAACACCGACTCACGGGTTATTCTTTCCATCGGACTGTCCTATATCTCTCAAAGCTTATTCAGATGTTGATTGGGCGGGTTGTCCGGATACTCGCAGATCGACAACAGGATGGTGCATGCTTTTGGGTGTTAGTCTGATTTCCTGGAAATCCAAGAAACATGAAAAAGTTTCAAAATCATCTACCGAGGCTGAGTACCAAGCCATGTCTGCTGCATGCTCCGAAATTCTCTGGCTTCGAGGTTTGCTCTCCGACATTGGGTTTCCAGCAGAAGGTGCTACCCCCCCTCTATGCAGATAATACAAGTGCAATTCAGATTATTGAAAATCCGATTTTTCATGAATGCACTAAACACATCGAGGTTGATTGTCACTTCATATGTGATGAGTTTAAGCGTGATATCATTAGCCTTCTGCATGTATCCACTGAGCTTCAACTTGCTGATATTCTTACTAAAGGTTTTCCACAACCACGCCATCAGTTCTTGGTTGGCAAATTGATGCTTGTTGATTCTCCCGCATTAATTTGAGAGGAGGTGTTAAACAGGCCCACGACCCATGAAGAGATCCGGTCCAGATCATATTATATCATGTGGATTTGATTGGGTCAATGATACAGTTGTATATATTCTATTTTAGTTGTTGTTTCCATAACTTAGAATAGTAATTGATGTACTTACCTAGATTAGAGCCTTGATTAAAGCATGTAATAGTTATATATTGAGGAGAGATCTCCAAAGGGAAGACATGGGAATAATACAATCTGAACATTCAGAACTCACGTTCTATTCTCTTAGTTTTGTCATTGTGAGAATGATTGACTCGCTAGTACAAGACAACCATGTCTGGCTAAGTTTTCACACCCATAATACAATGTACATAAGTCAAACATACAATCAAGACCAGTCATCAAGATCCATATTGAGTAGCCCTATCGTTGATTATCGTTCCATGGTCTCCTCACTAGCCTAGACACAACATGCAAGTTCGCAATACACATAAGGGGGTCCTAGGTACATGCTAATTCCTTAGTCTCGACACACCATTGGTACGATTACAATTACAATTACAAGGTAGAACATGTATGTGTAAAGAGTGTCTAAGGAATGTAAATAACGACGGATAATGAAAAATAAAACTTCAATTATTTTAGATTCTTTGAAATAAAGTTTACAACAACTGTGATGATAATTTTCGACTTCAAATAAAAATTTCAAGTTGGATGATAATTCTAACTTTCAAAAAGTTATAAATAAAAAAATAAAAAATTAAAAGTATGACAATTTCTTGAAAATAAAGTTTACGACAACCATGACAATAATTTCTAACTTGAAATAAATTTTACAAATTACAACTTGATAATTTTTGAATACTATGATATTTCTAATGTTGAAAATGTCAATCCAGGCCCATCCATTTTGGCCCATGTCCAGGCCCATTTGTAATTGATTATGATTAGTCAAAGTTACTTAATGTTAGGATCTGTAATTGATATGTAATTGATTGTGATTGATTATAATTAGGATTGTAATTAGGGAATTAGCCCTTATAAATATACAACAGTCGATCCTAAGAGAAAGGGACATTCAGCATATCTCTCTCTCTCTTTATGTTCAGTATTTCATCTCTCAGAATGTTATGGTATCAGAGCTAGATCTATAATCAGTGATCTCTGATCTTCTCCTATATCATCTTCCAAATCATTGGAAGCCAGTATATGATCATCTGTAAGCATTTTCTCCAGCCGGATCATCCCTGATCATTTCAGATCAGACATGGCCCACCCGAGATCATCACCAACTCATCAGCGGAAGACCACCATCTTGGTCGACTGGAGGTTCTGAGATTTATGCTGATTTTCTCATGATTTATTAATCATCAGAGGTAGGCTTTCTACCATTTTTTGTGAATATTCATCTTTTCAATAAGTTTTCATCTCGGCCGTCCAAAATCCCGGATCTGGATTGGATCTTCATGCGACCAGTGCCAGTAGTTGCATAAAATTACTCTTATTCCATTCCTATACTCTGATCTCTGTCAAGATCATCAAGTGGGGCCCACGTGTGCATCTACACACTGCCGACAGGGACGTTTTCCCTGCTGGAAGCGTGCGTTTGTGTTTTCTGGTGCCTTCTTTGCATGCTGTTGGTATTTCCTGCTGTTCTTAATGCTTGCTAGTGGATTGCTTGCTACTATTCTCTGTCTCCATTGCTACTGAGAAGCCGATCATCTTTCTAGACCAGTGGTTTGGTCTTTTGGTTGAAATCACAGCAGAAGTGTGGTGTCTGGGCCCTGTTCTGGCCATACTTATTCCTACAATTTTGGCTGCTGATTAATCTGTATTGATTAGTCTTGAGATCTATTGTTCTTGCTTCTTGCTGTTTTTTTTTCGTCATGGACAAACATGAAATATCCCTGATTCGATTTGATGGAACTAATTATACCTCCTGGGCCTTTCAATTCCAAATTTACTTGGAAGGGAAAGAACTGTGGACACACATTGATGGGTCTGAGCCTCAACCTGAGGAAGATGATAAGAAAATTTTAGCATGGAAGACAAAGGATGCTAAAATTAAGACTTGGTTACTGGGTTCTGTTGAGTCTCAATTTTTTCTCAACCTCAAACCCTGCCACACTGCTCGTGCCATGTGGGATTATCTTAAGCACATTTATCAACAGAGCAATGCTGCTCGCCAGTTTCAATTAGAGCTTGAAATCTCTCAATACGCTCAAGGCACCCAGTCCATTCAGGAGTATTACAATGGGTTCCGCCGCCTGTGGTCTGAATATGATGAGATTAAGTTTGCCAACATCTCTGCAGCGCTTTTACCAGAATTGCTTCCGTTACAACAAAGTAGTCATCGTGATCAGCTTCTCATGAAACTTTGTCTGGAGTTTGAACCAGTTAGATCAAACTTGATGAGCAGGGCTCCTCTTCCAAGCTTGGATGCCTGTCTTCAGGAACTTCTTCGAGAGGAACAACGTCTGGCTACTAAAACTACTCTGGAACAACAGAGATCTGTTGAGACTCCATTGGCCTATGTTGCTACAACCAGACAACCTCCTCGGGACATCAGTAAAGTTCAGTGCCATAACTGCAAAAAATATGGACACTATGCTAATCAATGCAAGGCGAAAATTTGCCGATATTGTAAGGCTACTGGTCATGTTCTTGAAGAGTGCCGGAAGAAGAATCGCAATTCTACTTCCCGCCACTACATGCAATCAGCTCCTGGTACTTACAGTGTGCCGTCAGCTCCTAGTGCTTACACGGTGACCACTCCACCATATGCTTCATCTGACTTCAGTGGTTCTCTGCAGTATGATTCTTCCTCTCAACCTGGTTCCTCACACTCTGCGCCACCAGCTCCTCTCACCCCTGAGATGGTCAACCAAATGATCATCAATGCCTTAGCTTCAATGAACATTGCAGGTACTGCTTCCTCCCTTTCCAATACTTGGTACCTAGATTCTGGTGCCAGTAACCATATGACCACTTCAGCCCTAAATTTACAAAATGTTGTTCCTTACACTGGTCATGCTACTGTCCAAGCTGCCAACGGTAACCATCTTCCCATCATCTCTGTTGGTGATACCCCTAGTCCCTTACCTTTAACAAATGTTTTAGTTTCTCCTAATCTTGCTACCAATTTAGTTTCTGTAGGTCAACTTGTTGAAAATAACTGCAATGTCTCTTTTTCTCCTTCTGGTTGTGTTGTGCAGGACCAGGAGTCGGGGGAAGTGATCGCGAGGGGTCCTAAGCGTGGAAGACTGTTTTCTTTACCAGTGTCTTCATCTATTCCAAATAATTCTTCACATTAGTTATTTTGTTTTTCCATTAAAAATAATTCTCAGTTGTGGCATAATAGACTTGGTCATCCGAATGACACTACAATGTCTACTTTATTTCAAACTGGATTATTAAATAAACCTAGTGATTCTGCTTCGTTTGAATGTGATGCTTGTAAATTAGGAAAGAGTAAGACTTTACCTTTTCCTTACTCTAACACACGGAGCACTGCATGTTTTGACTTAATTCACAGTGATGTTTGGGGCATTGCTCCGACTCTTTCTCATAGTCATTTTAAGTATTTTGTCACCTTCATTGATGACTACAGCAGATTTACTTGGCTTTATTTATTACATTCAAAGTCTGATGTTCTTCATGCTTTTAAGATTTTCTTAAGCTATGTTGAAACACAATTCTCAACATGTATTAAGATTTTGCGATCAGACTCAGGGGGGGAGTATGTGTCCAATGATTTTCAAACTTTTCTGAACAATAAAGGAATCATTTCTCAACGTACTTGTCCGTATACTCCACAACAAAATGGAGTTGCAGAACGGAAAAACAGACATCTCCTTGATGTAACTAGAACACTTCTCATTCAATCTTCTGTTCCCCCTCGTTTTTGGACTGAAGCCCTCAACACCGCAGTTTATCTCATCAATCGCCTTCCATCCCGTACCATTGATCATTTCACACCTTATTTTAAACTGCTTGGGCAACAACCTGTGTTTGATCACCTTCATACATTTGGATGTGTTTGTTTTGTTCATCTTCCTCTCACGGAACGAACAAAACTAACTGCGCAATCTCGCAGGTGTGCATTTTTGGGTTATGCCACTAATCAAAAAGGTTTTGTCTGTTATGATCCCATTGGACGTCGTATTAGGGTTTCTCGCAATGTTATTTTCTTTGAAAATCAACATTTCTTCTCCACTCACATAGACTGTCCTCAACCATCTTCACCAGCCCTCTTACCTGGTTTCTCAGATCCACCATCGGATCAAACTAATGTTACTAGATTTAATCCTGATTTTGTGTATCACCGACGAGAAAAAACCTACCACTGCAGATGGCCGTCCTCCCGATCCTCCACCGACCAATGGTTCTGTGCCTACCCCGAACTTACGTCGCTCCTCCAGAGATTCTAGACCGCCTGAGAGGTATGGATTTACCCATACTTCTTTGATGACAACTCTATCTTCTGTCCCTATCCCTAGCTCTTATTTGCAGGCTGTACAACAAGATTGTTGGAACCAGGCCATGCAGGAGGAATTGGATGCATTGGATCAGAATCACACCTGGGATATTGTGGAGTGTCCTTCAACAGTTAAACCCATTGGTTGCAAATGGATCTACTCGATCAAACTTAAATCTGATGGGTCCTTGGATAGACACAAAGCTAGACTTGTGGCACTCGGCAACCGTCAGGAGTATGGGATTGACTATGAGGCAACATTCGCACCTGTGGCAAAAATGACATCTGTTCGGTTACTTCTCGCCATTGCTGCATCTAAATCCTGGCCTTTATACCAAATGGATGTCAAAAATGCATTTCTCCATGGAGATCTGCATGAAGAAGTTTATATGCGGATACCACAAGGTGTACCATCTCCCTCAAAGCGGACTGTCTGCCGATAATACTGGAGCTATTCGAATCACTGAAAATCTCGTCTTCCATGAACGCACCAAACATATTGAAGTTGACTGCCATTTTATTCGAGATGAATATAAGCGTGATGTCATTAGTCTACCGCATGTCCCTACAGAGTTTCAGTTTGCCGATATTTTCACTAAGGGACTTCCTCGGCCTCGTCATCAATTTCTTGTCTCCAAATTGCTGCTTTATGACTCCCCAGCATCAATTTGAGAGGGGGTGTCAATCCAGGCCCATCCATTTTGGCCCATGTCCAGGCCCATTTGTAATTGATTATGATTAGTCAAAGTTACTTAATGTTAGGATCTGTAATTGATATGTAATTGATTGTGATTGATTATAATTAGGATTGTAATTAGGGAATTGGCCCTTATAAATATACAACAGTCGATCCTAAGAGAAAGGGACATTCAGCATATCTCTCTCTCTCTTTATGTTCAGTATTTCATCTCTCAGAATGTTAGAAAAGTCATCTTCTATTTCTTCTTTTGGCATTAAGTTTTGCTTTCTCTTCTCTACCGCGAACCAGTGTCATGTCCCAAACCCTGGGCCCACGGGTCCTAGACATTGACTAATGAGCACCAAACCAACATAAATCAAATCCACAACATAAGCATACAACTGGGCATTTATTTATATCATCTAATAACCATTACTAAAGATCATATATAAAAGAACGAAAAAAAATTGTCTAAAAACACTTAATTAATAAAATTCCAGTAGTCCAATCTAACAAATTTTTATTCATAATTCAGAACTAAATAATCCAAGCGAGGCCAGTCCTCGTCATCTTAGGTGATACGGCTCTTAGCCACGGATTGTCAAAGTTACGCGCTTGCTCATCGCAGTTCACACAATCTCCTACCAATTGGTTACCTCGCAAGGACAAACCAGGAATCAACTACCACCGAGTGAGGAGAAACTCTACATAATTGAGTACAAGTGTGTGTATCATGTGACCAAAAGAGATGCATCACTAATTAAGGGAACAAAGATAAAGCTTTCGGAAATCAATTGATCCATCAAATTACTTTTATGTGACACCTTGAGTACCCTCAATTGAATACCAGCACGGGCCCACAACAGATGTTTCACACATTCCGAACGCAAATCACAACTCATGCCTCACATCACATCACAACATTAGGTACTCTCACATCAGCCATATCACAACGGTCCTCCCTTATTCTTATGGCATTAAACCATCCCATAGACAGTAATTTCACAACTCCAAATCTCAACCATCATTCTTCAACCCCACAACACAACCAGAAAGTACACCAATAGCACAACAAGTCATGGCATTTCCACAAAAATCAAGCATATATTCTATACTTTCTTCAACACATATGCGACCCTTTAGAAATAGGTCTGAATTTCAGAATCAAACTCTCCCAAATTGGCCATTGTGTATAGGAGTGTCCCTATACTGTGCTTGGCATCTGAGGGTGTCCAAAAGACTAATACAACAAGGCCAAGTACTGAATAACTTTCCTTTATCAATTCATTAAATTATCAATTTAGAAATAAGTACCCATAATAAACAGTACACCCTTTTTAGGTTTCTGCAGTGAACCACACAACCCTTCCTGGTTGTAACCTACCCTTGCCAAAGTCGAAATGGGTCATTATCATGTGCGTGGTGACGCTACATCCAGCCCATTATTAGTGTAGAATATTTTCTAATTGCCACAGCAATTTCAGAAATATTTTTCTATGATATAGGTCTACTGACCGGATATGCTCCCCAAAAAACAGAATGGGTATATACATGAATCATCCACCAATCTGTATATGAATTTTAAAAACTGGATTGAACAGGTGTCTTACCAAGAAAATCAATTTTCTTAAATCAGAATTGAGATCACAGATTGGTTATGAGTGTTCATTAAATGTAACCTGATACTAGCATATACATATAACATCAAGGATTAAAATTTTCAAACACAATAACATTCAAAGGAGGTCTACAGTTTGTAAATGGATAATTTAGCCTCAAATTGGAATTGAAATAATACAGAGAACATGCCTGAAATTCCCAAGCATTAGGTCGACCAGCCCTAGATCTCATGATCTAGGGTTCGGTCGGTCATCATATAGCCCAAACTGGGTTGATCATCAGAGCTAGGGTTCGGCTAGCATCTAAGGCTCAGATCTGATCTTGGCCAGCCCTAGATCTCCTGATCCAGGGTTCCCCATGAGAAGAGATCATCTCTCTCTGAACATCTGCTCCTACTCCAGTGTGAACCAAATCTGAAAAAATCGAATTCTACCAATATACATTTTAAAAAAAACACCAAATACAGAACCAGGATGAATTTTCCTCACCTTAATATAATCTGGTTGCTCTATTTACTTGTGACAGGCTGTATGTCATCAAATCTGGGAGCTCCTCCTCCCCTAGAAGAATTCTAGATCAGTTTTTCTTTTAAAGAAATACAGACTGAAGGTGAAAAGAAGAATACTAGGGAAGAAAATAGGGTTTAAGAGAAACACCCTTAATGTTTGTCGTGGGATAGGGTCCTCTCAAGTGTGCGCAACCCGATATTGCCTCGGGAGATGTGTGAAAGTCCAAGCCCCCAATTGGGACTTGCACAAGTTCCCTTTTTCTTTTTTTTTTTGTTAAAAGTGTGGGTCCCCTCTTACTAACTTAAAACACAATTCATCTTCTTGTGAAAGGTCCCACCACTTAACTTATGATTATAACACATAACTCAAGTCCAATTGGCCCTAACAACACTACAAAATTTCTAATTATTCTAGGGCCTGCCGGGCAAGCCAATTAGAATAAAACTTCTTATATTTGGGCATATCAATTACTATTTAGAAGACCCCAAAACAAATAACCCCAAAAATTGGGTCATTACGCCCAGTCTCGTAGGCACATGCGTATTTCCACTGTTTCTTCCGATACCATCATCCTCTTGTAGTCAATAAGTCGTCCACATGCACCAAAAGCTTGGTCCGATGCAACTGTAGACACTCGAGCTGTTAGTAAATCATGGGCCATGACGGAAAGCACAAGAAATCTACTTCCCCTGCTTTACACCATGCCAAAGGTCTTAACCGGTGTCATCATATTAGACAACAACAGGACTAATATGTAGATAAATTGTTAATTCATTTACAGGTTGATTGGATTTGGAGGAACTGCTGCCTCCTAAGAAGATTCCATGAGGCTTTCTTTTTCCTCCTTGTAGTTGGAGAAGGCCTGGAGCGGTATCTGTTGTTACCGGCCTACCCAGTTGGGTAGAATACTGAAAAAAAAGTTCATCTAAATAAGATTTTTGATGATAGAAATATTATTTACATTAGTGTCATTCCTATTATTATTTATTGCTTCAAGTGAAGTTTCTACGCCTACTAATTTTAACCTAGGATCTACTGTAGAGGCTAAACAAAATGTTAATGGAGCATTTTTCAAGTATTGTGAAAGCTTCATTTCCATTGCTGTACACATATCCTTGAAAGTCGTTATATTTCTATATTTTCCAAAAGTAAGACTAATTTTGATTAAAATGATTCAAAACTTGAGTTGAGGTGGGATAATATACCCCAGAAAAAAATAAGGTTGCATCATAAAAAACTTCTAAAAAAGCTCTTATTATTTTAAGAAGTTGCCAATTTTCTTCACCTATAGAAATATCTGCATGTGTTAAATATAAACCACAATATTGATTAATTACACCTTTATAATTGCAAGTTTCTCTTTAACATTTGATAAGTATAATTCCACCTATGCTTCACATCTGGTTGTATTTTTTATGAATTTTTATTAAAGACTTCTACATATTTCCTTCCAATTTTGTTTCCTTGAAGCAGATGAAAAAAATGTAACCTACAATGTATTTAATCACATCTATTATAGGCTTAATAAATCTTAATTCATCTTGTGCTATAAAATTTAAGCTGTGACATGCACATCTATTGTGAAAGTAAAGCCGTTTAAATTAACTGGGAGCGCAGTTTTTAGTATTCAACAACGCTATTATTGGAGCTTGCATTATCTAAAATTATAAATTTTATATATTATTGTACTCTTATATTTTCTAGGATGGTGGACCCTATCTTTAACACCAGTTTGTGGGTACTCAAGTAAAGAGAATGAAATCATTCTTTTCTGCATAATCAGTCCTTATCAATATAAAGTGCAGTGATTGAAATGTACTCAACATTTTGTTTGGAGGTCCATAAATCCGAAGTTAATCCTATTTTTCCGGGCATGTTTTGAAGAGCAACTTTTAAATTCTTTCTTTTCTAAACATTTTTACTGCATCATTTATAACAGTATTTCTAGAAATCATTTTAAATGAAGGGGTGAAGGCTTGATGCACAAGTTCTTCATTCTCAGCAAGTAGAAATGATAGTTGATTAATTACAATAAATTTTACAAGTTGGTATCTAGCATTAGAAGGGTTATAATAAAAAACTCCTAAACTACCAGATGAAGAACTTTGAGATAGTAGAGTCTACGTGCCCCTACCCCCTGCCACCAGGTTGACATTCCCTTCAGCATGTTTGGCCAGACACACTCTCATGTGTCTATTAAGGTGGCCAATGCCACCTGATGACTTACAACTGTAAGATTCTTCACAGAATTTGCATTGTGCCTTTTTCACGATGTTTCTAGTGGAATCTTTAATCTCAACTAACTCGAAACATTTCCGAACTTCAGAAGTCAGTTTTCTTTTCTTTTTAGTTGAGGTTTGACGTTGGGCAATAGATTTAGGAGAGCTTTCTACCTCTAGATCTTGATTTAGACCCAAATTTGCAGCATTTGAATCATTTAGGCTAAAGTCAAAGTTGGGCTGTTGTCATGGTCCAGCCATTTTTCAAAAACAAAGTTTATAAATAGCTAAATAAATAATTATATATAAATATTTAAATTATCTGTTGTGATAATTTATATAAAAAAGGGGAGAAGATGAGACTTATTATATAATATTACTATGTATATGCTGAATAAAATCTGAAATTTAAATTAATAAATACCTTGGAGAGAGAGAGAGAGAGAGAGAGAGAGAGAGAGAGAGAGAGAGAGAGCTCCTTGAGTAGTGTTGGTCCTCCGCAAACTAATTAAACCTTAGCCTTTGAGAGTGTAGAGAAAGCTTTTGGTGCCTTAGAGAGCTACATAGAGAGAGAGAGAGAGAGAGAGAGAGAGAGAGAGAGAGAGAGAGAGAGAGAGAGAGAGAGAGAGAGAGAGAGAGAGAGAGAGAGAGAGATGAGAGATGAGTTTTGAGAAATGAGGGGAAAAGGGGTATTTATAAATCTACTAAGTGTTGAAATGACACACAAAATACCCCTTATTTGACCCTTTCTTTACTGTTTTGGGGGGGGGGGGGGGGGGGGGGGGGGGGGGGTGGGCACCTGGCCAGCACAACCTGTCCATTGGCCCAGGCCCGGCCCAATTTACATCCCTAATCTCAGTGCAAGATTAAGTTCATTATAGGAATGATGCCAAACAATCCTTTAGTTCTACAAATGTAAGGAAACCCTTAGGGCCCGTTTAACAATTTACTAGGTTAGTAAAAGTAATGTAAAGCCTCCATTTCTCATACAAGGGGTCACATCAAAAGTACACATCTTCAAAGTTCCCTCCTTTTTCAAAAAAAAAGTAAAAAAGAAACCTCCTTTCTCCACTAAAAGTAAAAAAAAAAACACTTTTTACACAAAAAGTAAAAAAGATTCCCTACCAATTCACTAAAGACAAAATACCATCATAACCCCCTTATATTTTATTCTATCTTGATTTGATGCTTTACATTACTTTTACTTTAATAGTAAATTGCCAAACGGGCCCTAAGAACCTATTGTGCACTTAACAGTCAATTATGGAAGGCCTTAACTGGAAATTGATGATTTATGTCTGTTCCCTAAATATGAAAGCCACTTCCTCTTATTGGAATAAATACCTGATAAAACTTTACCATTAGATCCACCAAAGACCCTTTCCTCTTCATCTTGTAAGTTTCGACGGAAAAGCTGGTGCGTGGAAAAATGGTACCTTCATTGAAGTAAAGGTGTTGGCAAAGTACAAGATGACTCAATGTGTGAATTTTTTTTTTTTTTTGTGAAATTCATGCTTAACCTGTTTCTTTGTTTATAGCTGTCTCCTGTGTTGGAAGTTTATTAGTGCTCAATGTGAGATATTCTTGGCACGTGCTGTTCCTGCTCTTGATGTTTTGGTTAAAATATCTGTACTCATGCTGAAATTTCTATTGGACAAAAAATGGTTTTGTTTGGTATATCTGTAATCATATTGGTGAATCTTCTTTCATCAGTCCTAGATGTTTAAGTTATTTTTTTGGTGATATTGACTTCAAATGTCGAGATTGTCGTTTAGCTTTTCTTTATTTGTTTTCTGCATTCTATAAATCAGGCTTGATGACTTAAACTCTAGATCGGCGCTGGCTTCCAATACGGGCCGAATAAGAAGATCCGGATTCGACATTGAGGGCTCCACCTCGTCAAAATCCTTTAAGAGAGGAATGAAAAAGGGATCTGAAGGGCTTAAGTCAATTGGTCGCTCACTCCGCTTTGGGGTCTCCAGGGCAGTTTTCCCAGAAGATCTTAAAGTGTCAGAGAAGAAGATTTTTGATCCACAGGATAAAATCCTTCTGACGTTGAATAAGCTTTTCGTCATATCTTGTATTCTTGCAGTATCTGTGGATCCATTGTTGTTCTATCTTCCTGTTGTTGATTTGGACTTAAATTGCATTGATATAGATAAAAATTTGGCAATAACATCTACCACAGTGCGGACGGTCATTGATGCTTTCTATGTAATTCACATGTTTCTGCAATTTCGAACAGCTTACATTGCTCCATCATCTCGGGTTTTTGGCAGAGGTGAACTTGTAATAGATTCTGCACAGATTGCTAAGCGATACTTGAGACGATACTTTATCATAGACTTCCTTGCCGTGCTACCCCTTCCACAGGTTTGAAGAATTGTTTTGTTTAAATTATGCTGTTTTCTTCCCTTTCTTGTGCCCAGTCCTTTTTGGTTCTGACTTAGTCATTTAACTAGGAAATCTATGTTTGGTTATTTTGTTTTCGACTTCTAAATGGCGACGATACCTGCAAATATGAAATGATGCATTTAATATCTGTGGCTTAGAGCAAGACGTGTTATATGTAGTCGAGTTGGAAGTTGAAAAAGGGAACATTCTTGATCATACTTTATTACTTATACAGATGCTACTTGGTAGCTTGGTTTTTTTGAACTACAATGATGCTTTGCATCTTCTTCATGTTTCATATAATATGTTCTCCAAAACAGTCGTTATCAATGTGGGGGTGGTATTTGTTAACTCCTTTCTATCATGTGCAGATCGTGATCTGGAGATTCCTTCACGGATCTAAAGGTTCAGATGTATTGAGTACGAAGGATGCATTGCTTTTTATTGTCTTGCTTCAGTATATTCCCCGGTTTTTACGGATTATTCCGTTAAACTCGGAGCTGAAAAGGACTGCTGGTGTCTTTGCTGAAACTGCCTGGGCTGGTGCTGCGTACTATTTATTGTGGTACATACTCGCTAGTCATGTGAGTGTAATTTAGTGATCATACAGCCCATTATGCATCATATCATTCCTTGATATCTTTGTTTCATAGGCATGTGTTAATATTGTCTACCAGTATCAGAATCCATTGTGGAGTATCGTGTGATTTGATCAGTGTCATTGCATACTTTCTGATGCACTATCAGTTATTTAAATCCATGTCATGAGTCTTTCGCCCCTTGGTGCAGTGACAACTGATAACACATCCGCCATTGTTGAGGATGGTGTAGTAGGTTAGACCTATGGTAGGTTCTGCTTGTACTCCTTAGAGGTACAGCATAGGTTCTACCACAACAGACAAAAGGGAGAACGAAAAAATGAAATAAAGAAAAATCCACAAGGCGACGAGGTGCCAAAAATAAGCACAATCGATGGAGCTACTACAAGCAAGCTAGGACGGGGAGAACACACATATTAGCATTGGGCCATCCGGAGTAAAGAAAACACCCTTGTATTAATTTTTGGTCTGACTCTTAAAAACCTGACACCCTGTATAACTGGAACTGGCGTATTTGGAAACTATCTAGTGCAGAACAGACAGAAACAGGTAGAGATCTAGGGTTTTCTCTTCCCTTGGCCTGTCCACTGGATCCACCCACAATTGACAATAGAAAGAAAATAACAAGCCCGAACATGTGAAAATGCACCTGAAATCAAAGTTCCATCACATGTTGTCATGCATCCACCCTGCCGTCTTCCGTCTTTGGGATTTTTTTCTAATTAAGAATAAAAACTCAGCCAAAACTATGGCATGTCAACCCACATACATATATATATATATACATATATATATGGGTTTTTTACCCAAAAAAATCCCCTTAGACTCTTACTAGATAAAATAGGACCTAAAATTTCGTTACTAACCAGATTGAACTTCCCGCCACACTTTTCTCTTTTTTCTGCACTTTTCGCTGAGCAGCGATATCGCTGCTCGTGTACACCCATGAGCACCGATATCGCTGCTTATTTTCACTACTACATATATACCGACTCAAATTTCATTTTCTCATTTGTCATTTTTTTTGTCTCAGAAGAGAATATCTGCAAGCTTTTCATCTCATAACCCTTTTTTGGCTTTCATTGATTTGTTCTTGCGAACAAAGGTGTTTTTGAACTAAAACTTAAAAGGTGGATTCTATTATAGCGGTTCTCATTTATGCTTGATTCATATTTTTTACTCCATTAAAGAGTTTGGTGTACCATACTATAGAGGTTGGTGGAGTCATTTTCCTTTCTTTAATATTATAGTGATTCCTTTATAGGAGAATGGGCATTGGCATTTGCATTTGCCCTTGCCCAAGCTATGAAATAACTTACATACAAATGTGCAATAGCCTGCTATGAGCATAGATATCGCTGCTCATAGCAGTTAAAAGTCAATGAATAGATGTCATTCTGGGACTGGTAGCTTGTGTTGAGCATAGATATCACTGCTCATACAGGGGTTTGAAAAAAAAAAACTTTTGACATTCAAGGATCATCACCAAAGTTACATTCCTACAATGATCATAGGGATTAGAGAAAAAGGGAGAAAGAACAGCTCAAATTGCAGATCATAGGTTTTGATTATGTTCTAGAGGGTTTGGTCTCTGGGTGTTGTTCGGAAGTCTTTTGCAAAAGTTTTAGAAAACAAGTGTTGATCTCCGTTTAGCAGAAATCGGAGAGGGGAAAAGTCGGTTTCGCCGGATCCGGCATGCAAGATCGCTGCTGGCCGAGAAGAACTACAGCCCGTCAAAAGAGACCTAGGTCTTGCTGCCGCCGAGAATTATAGAGAAGGCAATAGTGTGGGCGTTGTAGAGAACTGCATCCCGTGGAAAGAGACCTAGGTCTTAAAGCCTTTGGATTCTAAAGCCTATCGCCATCTCTCGAGTTTCGCATTCATAGCATCTCTTGATTCATCTATCAACACAATATCATCTGCAAATAACATGCACATAGGTACCTGTTCTTGAATATGAGTAGTTAACTCATCCATAATCACCGCAAAGAGATAAGGCTTGAATATTATATATATAGGTCATCATATGCTTTGCACTTTGCATCACATACTACTTGCTTAGGTTCTTTCTTTGCCTTCTTGTACATCTCATAGTTTTCCATATTCCTAGTACCCTGCCAAACTTTGTAACGACGCCTTTTCTCCCGAACAGCTTCCTGAACCTCTACACTCCACCACTAGGTTTCTTTATTATCTTGTCTCTTCCCTTTCGACTCTCCAAGTACCTCTTTAGCAATCTTCCTAATATAGTTAGCCATTTGATTCCACATTGCTGTAGTTTCTCCTTCAAAATCTCATTCTCCCTCATCAATCACTTTATCCTTAAATATTGTCGCTCTTTCTCCTTTCGAATCCCTCCACCTTATTTTAGAGCAGATCTTTTTTACTACCCCTTTTTCTACCTCCAATGCAAATATCTAAAACTACTAGCCTATGTTGCGTGGTCAAACTCTCTCCGGGAATCATGGATAAAATGCGGGCCGCTTAATCGGGAGTAATGGCACTGCGCGCTACGCTATTTGAATATTATCGCCTCTCACATATGTGGCGGCACGTAGTGGCCACCACGATGCCGTAGTGGCGGACACTCCGATACATATATGTATCGGCTGCCACACAATTTATTAGGGAAATAATGAAAAATAAAACCCTAATTTTGAAATAAAATGAAGGTACCATTTTTGTCCAAACTGGTCAGTGCCGCGTTTAGGTGAAAAAAAAAAGAAAATAAGAAGAAGACAGAGGAGGAGGAGGGGAGTACCTGTGTGCTTCCTTGGTCGTCATTGCCAAGCTCGTCGCCCTTTGTTGAGCTCGTCGTTTGTGTTGCGCTTGTGCCTTCTCGTCTCCCTGTTCCGGCGTTGCTTGCTCCCTCTCTCGTCATCCTCCATTTTTTTTTTCTCCCTCCTCTTTTCCCTCGTGTTTTTTTACTAAAGCAGCGAAAGGGGCCTTTGGAGCCTCTGTAGAAGGTAAGAGTAAGAGGCGTCCCCGTGATTTTTTTTCTTATGGCCCCAGGATTGGTGGGCCTCTTTTTTTTTTTTTTTTTTTTCTTCTTTTAACATAAAGCCCATGAAGAGATTGTTTGGTGGGCTACACAATGAGGCCCGCCTACTAAAAAAAATTTCCTGTTTGGCGGGCTGCACAATGAGCCCTGCCGATTAAATTAAAAAAACAAAATAGTCACATTTTATGCCTATCTATAATTTTACATTAATTGAAACAAGGGCCAACAAAATTTCACTTTATTTGGAAATGGTGAAATGGGATTAGCCAAATTTCACTCTAATATAAAATCGGCCCTTCTCATTTTAATCGGGATTACGCCTAGCTAAATTTCACTCTAATTAGAAATAGGTAAATAGGGCCCAATCAAATTACACTCTAATTGGAAATATGGAAATAGGGCCCAACCAAATTTCAGTCTAATAAAATGGGCCCTCTAACTTTAAATAGGTCATAATCAAATTTACTGTAATAGGAAATATGGCCCTAATATTATTTCACTTCAATAGAATTTATATATATTTGAAATGTACCTCTGAAACATTAATTCTAAGCATAATAGTGATGACTTTGATGCCACAATTTGATTATGAGCATTTCATTAGCTTTTAGTACAAGTAATTTGCATGAGTACTTATGAAAAAATGATCATTACTATTATTTTCTATTCATACAGCGATACAGGACCTCATCCAATGAGGGGACCGCTACGTCCCTTATCTTAGTTACTTTTGCAAATTTTTTTTAAATATTCTGGATTTTTTGACGATTTTTCCAAAACGCACCGCTTCGTAGCGTTTTGGCAGCCTATTTTCATCCTTGCCTAGAATAACCTTACAATCTTTACAATCCAATCATTGGTAATGTTTTCTATCTAGAAAAAAAGTCTATCCGGCACCTACTAGTTCCACTTTTATAAGTAATTAAATACTCATCTCTCTTTTTAAAGCAAGTGTTTGCTATTACAAGGTCAAATGCTAATGTGAAGTCCAAGATAGTGTCTCCTAACTCATTCTTATCTCCAAATCCTTGCCCTCCATGCACTCTCATATCCTTTATTATCCTTTCCTACATTCCCATTTAAGTCCCCTCCTAGGAAAATCTTTTCACTGGTTGGAATTTCTTGTAATAAACCATCTATCTCCTCCCAAAATTGGCTCGACACTTCCATCTAATCCTATTTAGGGAGCATATGCACTAATGATATGAATTATGTCTTCCTCTAACACTAGTTTAATTGCTATAATTTTATCACCCATTCTCTTTACCCCTACAATTTTTCTCTTTCAAATCCTTATCTACAACTATACCCACTCCATTCTTTTGTTATTCTTTCCTGCATAAAAAGAGTCTATAACCATCAGCGAGCTCCTTAGCTTTATCCTCCTTCCACTTTGTCTCTTGTAGAAATGCTACACTAAGTCTCATTTTCATTACCTCGACTAACTCCATGCTCTTGCCTGTCAAGGTTCCTATATTCAAAGTAGCAAGTGAAATATTTCTTTTCTTCTACTACTGGACTAACTTCTTTAGCCGCACTCGTCCAGAATGGTGAGGTAGTCCTTGCCCACTTTCCATTGCAACCGGGCGATGCTGCAATGCACCACTTAAAGCGGGGAAAACCCTAGCATGATCTTGGAATGTTGTAATCTCAGAATTTCATATTTGGATTATGACAAATTTTACACTGGCTGTCAACCTTACCTAACACAACCATTCTCCTTTACCTGTGCTTGGGACCGACAGTAAAAAAACACTGGCGGAGTTTCTGTATCTCCTAAGTCTAAGCTTCGGATAAAATAACCTCAAGTGTGTGGTGGGGCCCACCCGGGGACCCAAATGGGGATGGGGATGGGGGGATTTGAAAGACTCCCTGAGACCCTCCTCATTGCAAAAAATCAGCTCCAACTGTGATTTCTACACGGGTGCGCCCCACAAGCGTGAGCTTATAGAATTTTATCCTAAGCTCAAGCTTATGAGAGCCTTGCCCATTATATATATGGACCCACTAATCATGGGATTTGCGGGGGGATGGGAAGAGACACCTTGGATGAGACTATATATCAAATTTGGGGTCAATCCCGTTCTTCTAACCCCTTCATCCGTGGCCCACAAATTTAATGACTTTATATTAAAGGAAAAAATTGACCCTCGATCCAATGGTCCAATCCATTTGGATAGGCGAAAATTCAATGGGTCTAGTGTACTTAAGGGGGTTCCATGTGTGTGGATGGTTCGGATGTGTTATAAAGTCAACTCTACTATGTTGTCCCTCACCATAACATGGTGAGGGATGGATGCACATGAATATTTCCCTATATATATAATGGGCAAGGCTCTCCTAAGCTCGAGCTTAGGATAAGGTAAGCTCAAGTGTGTGGTGGGGCCCACCTGGGGACCCACATGGGGAGGGGGGATTTCAAGGACTCCTTAGGATCCTCCTCTCTACAAAAAAATTATCCCCAACCGTGATTTCTATCATCTCCATCTAGGCCCCAAAAGTTTAATGGTCAATAGTCCATTCGAATCGGTACACAGTCGATCCAACGGTCTAGTAAATTCGAATCTAACCGAAAGTTGGTGGACATGTCCAATTCAAAGGGGTCGTGTGTTTGGTCCATTTGGATAGACTAAGGGTGGGCTCCACAAGCGTGAGCTTATGGAATTTTATCCTAAGCTAGAGCTTAGGAGAGCCTTGCCCTATATATATATATATGCATGTATTTATCTACATAAAAAAGAAATCATGAAAAAAATCTTCACTAGGATTCAGGAAACGAATCTTATGAGTTGAATCCTACAGATTAAAATATTCTATCTATACAAAAATCACATTTAAGAGTAATATCTTAGGATTCAGGTCCGAAGCATGATATGCAATTCATGATTTTTTGTTTGAATGGTAACGGTAGATTAGATTAAAGCTTTACAAAGTACAACATAAAGAGAACAAAATAAAACAGCATGTATAGGTATAAGAGCTAAATACCCGCGCATAAAGCAACAAATGATTGTTGATGTATGATGTTGCTAATTAGGCAAAAAATCACAAAAGTATAATTGCTTCAATGTACCTTACATGCCGCTTATCCACTTGGTTGAACCAAGTCAGCAATGGATTCACACTTTACATGCACGCCTCCTCTAGGATACGATGAAGCCCAGCAACAGCTATGTGTTGGTATGCAATTTGCTGTTTCGAAAACCAACCCGGAATCCATCTGCCCCTTAAGGACTTGAGAGCACCCAAAAGAATGGTTTTGTAAACTATAAAATAGAGTGAGAAAATGAGAGGCTGATGCTTGCATATGTTGTTTGTATGTTTGTGTCTCTCCAAGACTGATTTTATAGAGGCTCAGGGTGACCCTTCACCAAATGGGTTGTGACCCTTCATGAAAGGGGTTGGTGATGGCGACCCTTCGTTCAAATGGGACTTGTGACCACCATCAAAAGTGTTGGTTCCACACATGCTTCTGAATAAACTATTCCCAACATCATTGATTGCATTGCAGATCATTGGAGCTTTCTGGTACCTGTTTGCCATAGAACGTGAAGATACATGTTGGAATTCTGCCTGCAAGTCTACTCCGTCGTGCAAAACGGATTTTTTGTATTGTGGGAACCAGCATCTGGTTGGTTTTGAAACCTGGAACAACATCAGCAGTGTCGTTCTTGGTAACAACTGCTCTACTGGTAGCACCCCCCCGCCCTTTGATTTTGGAATATTCACTCAGGCTCTGTCCTCGGAAACTGTTGCAAGCAGAAAGTTCGTGTCCAAATTTTGTTACTGCTTGTGGTGGGGTCTGCAAAATTTGAGGTAAGTCACTGTTTGTTTAATAAGCAGTTACATTTTTGTTGTAGTGCAAAAAAAGACTCCCAACTTATCCACAGTGAATTTTGTATATCACTTAAGTCAGTGCTCTTCTTAGTTTGGTTTTTGTATAATTTCCAATCTTTAACAACTCAAGCAGTTAATTGTCATTTTTCTTTTCTTCTAAGTAGTTAACATTGTGATCATGTTGTTTTTTGGTAGTCAGTTACTTGATTGTCCTATCAATATCGTGGTTACATGGATTTATTGCATGGTCCTGATGTAGGGCTAGATAGTTTCCCAATGTGCCATTTTGTGTACAACCCATAGTTTGGTGATCCAGATGGAAATATTCTAGAAGTTGAGTTTTTGACCTACAAGTGCCCATTTAAAAACAAAATAGAAGCAATGACCTGGAAGTAGGTCAAAGGTTGGACTGTTGGAGATCTAGATCTTTCGGAAGATATTTGGGTTGTCATTCTCCACATTAGGGATCATCAAGTCAATTAAATTGGCAAGAAAACAAGGTTGATCATGAATTCTTCAACAAAGGAAGAGGAATGGGGTCAAAATGTCTATTGTCCTCTAAATGGGAATCTTATTTTGTACTATATCCAATTCTGTTTGTACTGTATGTTAATTACATGAGAAACACCTACTGAATTGAGCACATTGGAAATTGCAAATACAAATATACCTCTATACTACCTTACACATGAGGACCACTATTACAAATATACGTGATATGATACTCCTAAGGTGTACAAATGTAAAAGCATAATATAAACATGATCGATGATACACTAACAGCAGTTAACACAATTTTAAACTATTTTTCCATAAATGGTGTGATGTAAGTGGGTCTTCATGTTGAAGACAAACCAAATGGGAAATTGTAAGATATAAGGTGCAACTAGTGGCTAAAGATTGAAATATCCTAGAAGTTGAATCATGAGACATTTGCCTTCGCCAGACTTCGATCTGGTTGTCTTATCACTTGCCATCAGTTCTTCGCCATTGCATCGAATTGATGGAAAGCACTTTTATTTTGGTGATTCACAGGAAGCTCTCTCTCCTCTCTCTCTCTCTCTCTCTCTCTCTCTCTCTCTCTCTCTCTCTCTCAAATGTTGTTCGCAAATTGAAAAGGCAAATTACTGTTCTTTCTATTCAGAATCTTTCTGGGATTGCAGTGAGTTCTCTCTTTTCCAACACCAGTACACCACCATGGTTTGCTGATGATATTGAATCAGAAGTGCATGCCTTATTATTGGTTTCAAGGGTTGCGTTCTATTGATCTGAGACGGATGATGATAGGTGATATGCTGCTGTTGTCCTGGGCTTCTTCCAAAAGACGAACGAAAAGTGAAAGAAAAAATAAACTCATTATAACATGACAAATTGGATTGATAAATTTTCAGACATTTGTAACTCTTTCCTCATACTGTCCTTTTTTCACATCTTGCAGGTGGCTAATGTGGAGGCTGATTTACTGGAAAATGGATGGGTTTTTGGAAACCCCATCCTTTTTCTGTAATATGTTGCAACTTTTTAGATAAATTTGGCAAGATTCTTCACACACACACACACACACACACACACACACACACACACACAAAAAAAAAAAAAAAAAAAAAAAAAAAAAAAAAAAAAAAAAAAAAAAAAAAACTAAATATAGATTAGAAGGATCATCATATCAAGGGTTGTGTCTACAGAAAGAGCATGATGTCTCTTGGGACCTTAGAAGCCGGTGGATAATTAATCTTTGAGTCCCTTTGCACCTTAGAGGGAAGATCATCAATAATATGGATAGAACACTTTTAAGAAAGGTAACATCCATAGTAGCATATTGCTGTTTGTTCAATGAATTGACTTATTTTTAACCCCTTGATGGCCTAATTTTATAACTCTTTTTTTTTATGAAAACCAGAATTATGAATTTAATAGATAACTGATCGCATCGAATGTAATCTCTGCTCCAAAATAGGTTGTTGGAAAATATGGTTTCTATCTACAAGTTTCATTGGCATATAGTTTAGAAGATAAGTTGTGAAAATGTAATTTAAATTTTTTTTTTATATGAAAACCAGAATTATGAATTTAATAGAAAACTGGTCGCATCGAATGTAATCTCTGCTCCAAAATAGGTTGTTGGAAAATATGGTTTCTATATACAAGTTTCATCGGCATATAGTTTAGAAGATAAGTTGTGAAAATGTAATGTAGCAAAAACGGTTCAGATACCTTGTAAGCCTTGGGTGTCTTTTAAGTAAATGCAGTTCTTTTCCAACCAGCTCATAGTTGGATTGGCACAGTGTCCTGTCTTTCCACAAGATAGGAGTTGGTTCGAGTCCCCTAGTGTTGGGTGGGGAAGTTTGAAGTCACGTGGAGATGGTATATTGCTACTGATTAGCATGGATCAGAGTATTGATTGCAGGGGAGGATGCATGCTGAATGCAATGAGCTGTATCATGTGGGGGGCACATGACGCAGCGTGCATGGGTTCACATCTAACCTATATGGCAGATCCATTTCATCTCAACCAAAATGAACTCCTTCAAAAGATGAAGAAGTACCGTTTTTTTCATTCCATCACTCCATTTTGTTTAGTTGTATACAGGCACGTGGTTTGAAATTATATCATGAGCCTGCAAATGCGATAAGAAATCCATGGAGCATCTCTCCTTCCTCATCACTTCCATGGGTACAATTATTAGTATTGGAATGGTTTCACGCCACTCGTTAACTATATAGAATTTGGTAGGCTTCATTTCTATCAAGTAATCCTATGTAATTCCGGAAGTACCATAACAGTTAAAAAAAAAAAGAAATCTAGAAGTACCATGTATAAAAGAAGTGATAGCAAAACCCAGATGTAACAGATGAAATTCCCCACACATGAGGGTGGACTAATGAGAACACAAATTCACTGGTTTTTATTATTGTTGCATTGAAAAACACTTGCTACTGTAAGTAATGTGTTCGAATATGCAACCGCATCACTGCATGTGAAAATGCATATGTAGGGGAGTTCTCAATTGAAGTACATGCAAAAAGATTTTGATCATTGGCAATTAGAAATATGTTAGAAATTCTATAGCTAGTGGAGCTGCTTATACAAATCATAGATGTTTGTGTAACGTTTGGTTTGCTACCTTGTACAGTACATTGGGTCAGGGTCTCCAAACTAGTATCTATTCTGGAGAGGTTATTTTCTCCATTGCACTAGCTACTCTTGGGCTCGTTCTCTTTGCCCTCCTCATTGGCAACATGCAGGTAAAGATCATTGGAAATGTGTCTTTTTTCTTTTATTTTTCTGTTTCTTTACCTCTTAATGACAAAATGTTGCTAAAGATCAACCATATTATTTTTGAATTTTGAATTTTTCATTCTTATCCTTATGCTTCTTTGCAGAAGTTGTGAATTAAAAGTGAAACACTATGGGCACCCCTTTTCCGCAGATATGGCACGGAAAAGTGGGACATTTTTCAGTGGTTTTCTTTTTCTAATCATTTGGTGTGAATGCTTTTCTGCGAGAAAAGGCATCAAAAGCATTGCAATTTTGTGTGATTCCGTGGAAAATTATTTTTGATTTGGGGAGGGGTGATAGGAAAAATTATGTTTAGAGTCTGAGGATATGGATACACTTTTTGATGCTACCAATTCCATCATGCGTGTGGCCTTTGTTGTTTCGGTGATCCATATAATGAGGAAACATTTCTGGCCTGGCCTACATATTGGGCCTGTGCGAAAGGCCTAATAGGTTCACGGGCCTGAGATATGAGCCTAATGGGTCGAATGGACCATTATTCTGTTCTAGTCTTATTAGTTTTCTAGAGGTTATGATGCAATGCAAATGAACTGATGCAACAAGACCCACGGCCCACATGTGGGACCTAAGGAAGTTGAGGAATTTTTCTTATTTTATTTTCCCAAGTAGTTGTATTAGCTTTCTACTTCCGGTAGGAGTCTTTATTTGGTATTTTATTTCCCTAATGAGTTGTCGTTAGGATTAGCTTTCTAATTGCATTTATTTTCCTAGTTTGATTAGGATTCTTAGATTATAGGGTTTGCTTTCTTATTTGTATGAGCATTATAGAAGGTGGAAAACAGATTGGAGTTTTGATAGAAATTCCTTCGTGGATTTATTTTCCCTTTGAGGTTTGTCCTCGTGAGTCTCTGAGATGTTGATTTCCGTGGTTCGGCACTTTCTATCCAAACCCTTCCCTAGGGTTTGCATCAGATTACAGCAGAATAATGGTCCATCCAACCCATTAGGCCCATTTAGCACAGGCCCACAAACCCGTTAGGCCCATTTAGCACAGGCCCAGCTTTTTGGGCTCAGCTCATCTATGTTTTCTCTTTATAATCCAGATGGTTATTTGGTGAATCTTGGGGTGATGATGCAAAAGTATGTTTGAAAGGAAGTTCATAGCCATCTGTTCTTTGACTTTCTAGAGAAATTTTAGGCTGGCATGTTTCTTTACTACAGGTCTTCTAATCAAAGGATTAGACTTCCAGTTTGGGAGATTTGTGAGGAAGTCCCCCATCCACACTAAGGCTTCACAAATTAGTGGTATGGTTCACTGATTAATGGGCTGTGTGTTTGGAAATTGAGAATGAGGAAGCTTCACATTTTCCTAGGGATAATTCCCTTTGATTCCCTTCTTGGAAGACTTTGTTCTCCTTATGGGTGGGAAAAGATTGCTTCGGATTGTAGATACCAAATACCTACACGTTATATGTTGAATCATAGCATTTGCTGAGTAAAAGGGCCTCCACATATGAATGGTGATTTTCTGACCTTTGTGCCCTTGTCATGTACAGACATATCTCCAGTCACTTACAATTCGTCTTGAAGAGATGAGAGTCAAAAGACGTGACTCAGAGCAGTGGATGCATCATCGTTTGCTTCCGCAGGACCTCAGAGAACGTGTGAGGCGATATGACCAATACAAGTGGCTGGAGACTCGAGGTGTGGATGAAGAAAGCCTTGTCCAGAGCCTGCCCAAGGATCTTAGAAGAGACATCAAACGCCATCTTTGTTTGGCTTTGGTGAGAAGGGTAAGTTTCTTCTGTCCATTTGTTTCTCCGTTTCCAGTTATCTAAATTCCAGAGAAAATCGAACCGGAGTTTCTCTTTCAAGGAATCAAGGATCCTTCTCCACTGCAAATGTGCTGCTCTCTTGGTTCTGTACACATGGGACCTGTGGTGTATGGTCTGTCACATTGATGGTCCATTACATTTATGGTCTGCATCTCAAAATTATGGGTCTGACATTCTCATGCTCAGTTGAGAGGAACACCCTTCTTGGACTCATGTAATTTCTCCTTGATTAATCTTGGGGTTCCTTCACTGTTGATAGGTGCCTCTATTTGAGAATATGGACGAGCGGTTGCTGGATGCCATATGTGAACGTCTAAAACCCAGTTTATATACAGAGAACACTTATATTGTCCGAGAAGGAGATCCGGTTGATGAGATGCTCTTCATCATACGTGGCCGTCTTGAGAGTGTGACAACTGATGGTGGGAGGACTGGGTTCTTTAATCGTAGCTTGCTGAAAGAAGGGGATTTTGTGGTGAGGAGCTTTTAACATGGGCATTGGATCCAAGATCCGGAGCAAACCTACCGTCTTCAACCCGGACAGTAAAAGCTTTAAAAGAGGTGGAAGCTTTTGCACTAACAGCTGAGGAGTTGAAATTTGTTGCAAGCCAGTTCAGGCGCTTGCACAGCAGACAGGTTCAGCATACCTTCCGCTTCTACTCACAGCAGTGGAGGACATGGGCTGCCTGCTTTATCCAAGCAGCATGGAGACGATACTCCAAGAGGAAGACTGCAGAAATGCGACACAGAGAAGAGGAAGGAGAAGACACAGGTTTGGGGCCTGTAGATAACAGTGTTGTCGGGGGAAGTTCTGCCAGTCTAGGAGCAACCATCTATGCATCCAGATTTGCGGCTAATGCTCTTCGGGGAGTTCACAGGCTTCGGAATATGAAAAGTGCGAGAGAGTTGGTGAAACTGCAGAAACCTCCAGAGCCAGATTTCACTGCAGATGACGGTGAAACTTAGAGAATTTACTGGTTGGACTGAGATAGTGCTGATTGTATCTATGTTGTCATGAACTGCTCATATGCACTTGTTTGAATTTCAATTGGTGAATGACTTGTACACAGGGATAAATTGAATTAGCAGAGCTTTATACCTCTACGTTTCCATAGTTTATTATTATTATTCCCTTTAAGCACCATAGTTTACTTGTCATTTTAGTCTCTTTTAAGTATTTATTTACTTGTCATTTTAACATCACAATTGGACTGAGTTAGACTACGATTGAACCTGTTTGAACTGAGTACACTGAAATGGGTTAACCCAAGGTCTGATTTTTAAAGCATTGGCCTGAAAGCTAAACCATCAAAGCCATGGACCTGAAATGCAGCACATCTTAAAGTTTAGGAAATGCTAAAGATACAAGAATGTGATCATTGAGGATGTTCACACTTCCCTGGAAGATCCACGCTATCCATAAGGTGGGCAACAATGTAGATGCCCTGACCAAGTTTGCAGTTAACTTTATCCCTTGTGGACGTATATGAGGAATGGAGGGTTAGGTATAAAGTCCCAAAACCTAATGTTGATTCAGGAGAGCTTCTCACGTTATACACATCGTCAAATGGTATGATCTCATTTTTATGTGTACAGCAGAAAATTCCTTTTAGACTGTATATCTGTGACTTTCCCAAAGAAGAATATGAGTTGCCAACAATACCAAAAGCACGCTGGTCAAGGCATTATCCCTTTAAGAGCTAGGTGAAAGGTTCGTGTTCTAAGTCTAAGGGCCTGTTTTTTTTTTTTAGTCCAAGGGCCTGTTTGTTTGCCTTAGAATGGATAGGAATTAAATACGGGGGGTGGTTAAATATGAAGATTAAAGGTAATTTTAAAAAATGAACATCAAATAATATTTTCTTTTAGGGAAATAGAATCAAAAGAAGACGTAATTTGATGCTCATTTTTAGAAATTCATCTTGATATTCATTTCTAACCACCCTATGTAATCAATTCCTATGTATTTTAATGCAAACGGGGCTCAAGATTTGGAGGAACTTTTATAATTGGATAAAAATGCTAGATAGTGGTTTCGAAGACTCTGAACTCTGAGTGCTATTCATTATTGCTCCCAAAATTGTACCCAAATGTCATTACGCGAAATCCTGCCTGTACAGAGTCTAAGAGGCAAAATATCAGCTATTTAGCTTGTTAACCATGAATTTGCAGTGCCTTTACTGATTAATCAAGCGTCTCTTCTTGGGTCCAAACAAGCAAACATTGGGCATCCTTTACACTCACAACAGAGTTCTGAAATTCGTGTTTTGCCTGCTAGTACTCACAAAGTTCACTTTCGAATTGATAGGATAAGGCTACCATAATGATGACAACGACATGCCGAATTACCAGCCAATAGAAGCATTAATTTATCAATAGTTGAAAGATATTATGAACAGGTTAGAATGTAGAGATGTTTACACAAGTGCAGGTAGCAAGCCATGGATCTCATAACAACTTGCTAAACCACTTGGCTCTTTAATACTCTCCCTCTACTCATCCGGTCTGCAATGTGAGCAGCATCATCCAATCGATTCGCTCTTTGATAAATGCCAGCAGCCACGAGATGCAAGTCTTTCTTGTCAATGTTTGGGTTGGCATCTAGCCTCTCGAAGAGCAACTCCATAGCCTTAAAATCGCCTTTGGCGCCTAAGAGACTCAGCATTTGAAAATGCACTTGATCTGAGAACACACACCCCAATTCCTGCATCTCCTGGTAAACATCTTCTGCCTTGTCGAACTCCTGCATCTTCCCATAAGCGTTCAGCACGGTGGCAATGACGTTCGAATCAGGAAAGTATCCAGCTGATCTCATCTTCTCGAACACCTCGACAGCATTACGGTGCTTCTTGTTCCTCGAGAAGAGATCGATCATGCATCCAAAGGTCGATAAATCCTTCACCTCTCCAGTGTCAAATGCCTGGCGAAAGACCCAGGTTGCCTCCTCAATCCGCCCTGCATTGGCTAGGATTGCAATCGCAGTCTCCCTGGGGATGTTGTCTGGCTGCTTGAGTTCATGGAGGAGCCGCTTGGCGTGCCCCACAAGGCCCGCCCTCTCGTAGGTGACAATCATCGTCTGGTAAAGGACTTGATCAATCTCAACTCCGGCGCTTCTAAGTTTCTGGAAGAGCGTTGCAGCTCGGTCCAATCTTCCTGCCTTCCCCCAAATTGAGATGATGGTCGAAAAGGTGACGGCGTTGGGCTCAATTCCTCTGGTCTGCATCTCCTGCATGAGGTTCGTCGCCTTTTCATGCTCCAAAGACTTGCCATAGATCTTGATCATGGTGTTGTAAGTGACAACATTCTGCTCAATGCCCTTCCTCTGCATCAGGCGGAAGAGGTGGATTGCTTCTCCAAATAGCTCAGCTTCTCCATAGACCCTGAGGATGGTGTTGTAGCTAACAACACTCGGCTCGATCCCCATCTTCCGCAGGCTCCAAAACAGGCGGTCTGCCTCCTTGGCCATGTCCATTTGACCATAAACATCAATCATTATGTTGCAGGTGGTGAGATCAACAGCACAGCCAGCAGCATTCATCTCAGAGAACACAGATAAAGCCTCCACAAATCTCCCATCCTCAACCAAAGCCGCAAGAAGCGTCGAGTAACTAACCGTATCGGGCGGCACACCCGCCTCTCGCATTTCATCGAGCATCAGGCGTGCGTCCCGGAACAGCTTCGCCTTGCCATAGACATTGATGATTGAGTTGTAGGCAATGAGATCCGGGGTAATTCCAGAGCGGCGGAGCCTGGTGAAGAGGGAGATTGCCTTGGAGTAGTCGCGGAGCTTGCGGGCAAGCTCAATGAGGTTGCAATAGAGGATGAGGTCTGGAGAGACGCGGTCCAATTCCTCCATTTGGTGGAGGAAGGAGAGGGCGGAGTCAAGGAGCCCGGCGGAGGCAAGGCGGGTGATTAAGGTGGAGTAGGTGAAGCGGTCGGGGGAGATTCCTCGGCTGCGCATTTCATCGACCAGGCCACGGGCAAGGGGCCATTGCCTGGAACGCAGGGCATTGCGTAGCACCACATTGTAGGCGAAGACGGAGGGGCGGTAACGGGCGACGTCGAGCATCCAGTCAAGGAGGGCAAGGGAGCGCTGCCAGTCGGGCTCGCGCGAGAGGACGGAGACCATGAAGCGGAGAGAGAGCTGCCTATCTTTGTAGGGGGACATGAAGGAATGGAGCTCCTCTTCGGTGCTCGTCTGCGATAGAGACCGCATGAGCTCTTCCATGTCGATGCTGCGGTCCCAGTACTGATGGTGATGGTGCTGGGGGTGGGGGTGGTGCTTGTGTTGTGGTGGAAGAAGATGGAGACGAGATGGGGAAGAAGAAGAAGATGCATATGAAGTGTTTGTGTTTTGGACTGGATTTCTTCTCCATATGTCTTTCCTCTTCCAAGAAGAAGAAGATGAAGATGCTTGAATGTTTGGTGGTTTTGTAGATGGAATTGGAAATGGAGGAGAAGGGAAGGCGTTGGAAAAACGAACCAGTGTGTCTGATAGCATTGGGTGGGTGTTTTTCTTTTGACAGTTTGTTTGTCAACAAGGTCGTTATATTTTCCACGTGGGTATAGGCGGCCCACCTGCGATCAATCCAATTTCTTGTAAGATTGGTCTAAGTGGCCCACCTGTGATCACAAGAATTGAACGGCCCGGATCCAGTTAGAGTCAAACTTGGACCCTAAATTCCTAATATTGCGAGATTGAGCCCACCCAGTGTAGGAAATCCGAGCTTGCCCGTAAACGGACCGAGTCCTAATTTAAGGCCCAAGCCTGTTGGGGACTTATTCACAGGCAAAAAGCTTTCTTCACCCATTCAAATTAACACTTGAAACGTAATTTTGTATGCACATGTTACTATCCGATAGAAGGATCTAGATCCTTAAATTTGGATTTGGGCCAAGCCCACTGGGCTCATCGAATAATTGTATTAGTAGACTCTAGGATGAGGATCAGGGGGCAGACTTGGGCCCAATGACATCCCTAAAAGATGTTTTTGAAAGCAGTGATAGTGCATTTATCAGAGAGCGAATCGATTGGATGATTACCTGCACTTGTGTAAACGTCTCTACATTCTAACCTGTTCATAATATCTTTCAACTATTGATTGATACGTTAATGCTTCTATTTGCTAGGAATTCGGCATTGTCACGTAGTTTTATCCTATCAGAGTCAACTTTGTGAGTCCTACTTTTTCACTGACTCAATTTATCTAGGATTCAAACAAAATATGAATTTCAAAACTCTACTGTTAGAGTGTAAAAGATGCCCAATATTTGCTTGTTTGGACCCAAGAAGAGACGCTTGATTAATCATCTCTAACAGAACCAATAAATACACTGCATATCCATGGTTAACAAGCTAAATAGCTGATATTTTGCCTCTTAGACTCTGTGCAGGTAGGATATCGTGTAATGATATTTGGGTACAATTTTGGGCGCAATAATGAAGAGCACTCAGAGTACAGAGTCCTCATAACCACTATCTAGCATTTTTATTCATTTCTCATGTACGTTGGCAACTGATTAGTGAGCTGCAAACTTGGTTGGGGCATCTACATTCGCCTTATGGATGGCCTGGATCTTGCAGGGAAGTGTGATGGGCATCCTCTATAATTGCACCAAAAGTCCCATTCTCTTCATCGTGTAAATCTTGAGATGATACTCTTATCATAGACTTCCATGTCGCGCTACCCCTTCCACAGGTTTGGAAATTTGTGTCATTTAAATTTTGCTGTTCTCTTCACTTTCTCTAGGCCAGTCATATTTGGTTCCGACTTTGTGAAACATTGGCCTGATAAAGAGTGTTGATTGTATCTATGCTGTCATGAACTGCTAATATGCGCATGTCTGGATTTCAACTGGTGCATGACTTGTACACGGGGATAAATTGAATTACCAGAGGTTGATTCCTTGACGTGATGGGAGATGCTCCTATGAGAGTTACTCTCATGGTACTGTAAGAGTAAGGGGTGGGGGCCCAGCATCTCCATATATATATATAAATATATATAAAGAGAGAGAGAACCGATTTTGTGAGGACGGTTCTCACGGTGAGGACTACTTGATGGGGCCCATCTTATAACTCATCCAAATGAACCATACATGCACAACCCTCTAGAGTCACTGAATCCCATGGATTTATACGGATTCGGATGGATTGGACTGTTGAATTGAGTGTGAGTTTTGTTGCTTGGAATAAAGCCGTTAAACTTGTGGAACATGTATGAAGGGGTTAAAGGCATCAGATTGACTTCAAATTTGATATCAAGATTAGTCTCACTTGGGTCTTTTGATCCCCCATCCCATGATCTACGGGATCCCAAGGTAGGCCCCACTTGGTGTTTCTCACCGTAAGATTATGAGGACCGTCCTTATAAGATATTATGTATATAGTCATGGAATCTTCCCAAGGTGAGAGCCTATATTCAGAAATTCTTTTTTGCGTTGCTTGAATGAAGAGAAAACTAGAAGGAGACAAGTGTTCTCAAGAGATGCAAATTTTTCTTGTCATTAATTTATTTTGAGCCTGTTTTGCTTGCATGAGATTGAATTCTTGTAAGAGTTCTAACAAATATATTCCTAAAAGTGGTTAAAATTAAAGAAGCAAAAATAAAGATTGATGAATCACCCAAAAATTATGTAACCTAATGGGAAAATGAATACAAGAGAGACGAAAAATGGATACCTATCGGTTGATAAAAACAAATGAATACCAATCACCTAAGTAAATGAAATCCTTGCACATCTAATTCTATAGCTCATATTGTTCCCCTTTCACTTCTTTCAAAATCCTTTGTTGAAACCATTTACAATGAATTCTTAAACGTTCACTTGTAGCCTAAGTGGTGAGGCATCTCTCTATCCACAAATACAGCCAAATACAACCGGGGACCAATCCCTAAGTTTGTTGGATGGGGACTTCAATAGCATAAGTATATAGGTGTGTAACTGTGTAAGTATGTATTAGAGAAAAAATGTGCTCTCGGAGATTAAAAAAAAATCTCTTTTAACTGCAAGAGAAAAGATTTTCCTCCAAGGATTGGAGAAAACATTCTGTTTCTTTAATTGTGATTGAATTGACATTTTACTATTTAATAATGTGTTTGTAGTTTAAAGAAGATTTGAATGACTTTTTCTATATTGTTTTGCGATGCAAAATCACTACTAGAGAAAAATGGTGTTTCTCTATGGAAGACTCTCGAAACTTAGGGCGTGGCTGAAATTTCTAATAGAAATCCTACGTGTTGAGCATTGCAGAAAGCATTGTTAGTTGTTGTCTATGAAATTCCTGAGACTCCTTGTTTGATCGATGAAAATTTAAAACCTTAGCCTAGGAAATGTCAGTTTTAATCTTTTAAATTCTCTAAATTCCAACATTCTAGATGCTAGGGTGCAGGGATTGATTAAGAAAACCATTGCGATATAACAATTGGAGAATTTGGAATTCTCCCCAACAAAAATTCTCTCAATCCAACAAACAGATGCCCTTTACTTTTTCTCTCATATTTCCATTTACTGAAGATTCTCCACATGTCATTTCTCTACATTTGAATAGGCAGCATGAGTGCTCACCGGGGAATTGGTGGAGTGGTATAAGCTCCCCACCTCTTGTATTCGAAACCACCCCAATATATGCCCAGTGTGCCTTTGTGTGGATTTAGCTGCCACCACTCGAGGATTAGTTTTATTGGGCCAAAGACCTAGGGAGCCGTGCTACTTTTCGGGCCCTGTAGCACGGTTGTTTGATAACAGTCGTTCTACATGGCCTGATTTTCGGCCTAAACCCACCTGGACCCTAGGATCTCCTTCCATGATTTTCTAGCCATTTAGACTTTTTGATTTGATAAAAGCAGTTCGGCTTTCAGCAAGATCATGGAGCATGAATTCTGATCTTCTGTCCACAATGCATGTGTAACGATCCTAAGTTGTTGTAAGATTTAATTTGAAACGTTGCATCAGTCCTAGGACTTTCTACGTATTGTTTAGGTCTATAACAACATGTCCTACCTTGAATTGCATACATCTTGAATTGGTTACAAGAAAGGGAAGGTAAATACTACCAATCACAAGAAATCATAATTAAGCATAGCTAAATAAAATCTATTGTTTCTTTCTAGAGGAATTTACCGCATAGGACCCCGTAGGACCTCATACCACTTTTGAGGTCCAAAAAACACCGTATGTATGGATAAGGTCCTCAAGGTGCCTTTTTATTTTTATTTTATTTTATTTTTGTTTTTGTCATTTAGCGAATGATCGATGTCAACCATTTTTATGGTCGATATTGGCCATTCTGCGGGAACTAGGGTTGTAAACGGGGTCGGTTCCGGTCTGGGTCAATGGTGGACCCAGAACCGGAACCGTTAAGGAGAAGGTGGAACCGGATCAGGATCCGGAACCGTTTGGGAACCGGTTTCTTGGCTCCAGAACCATATATGGGACATGTTTGGATCCGGGTCCGGGTCTAAGTAGATAATGATATTTAAAAAATATGATTTTTAGGAGAGATTTTTGAAAATTGAGGTAATCTATCGGGTCTCGGGTCCACGGGTCTGAACCAAGGTGGAACCGGACCCGGACTCATTTACTTAATAGGGCCTAAATAGGGACCCAGACCCGGTTTTTAGCGGGTCCAAACTTTCGGGTAATCGGAGAACGGGTACCCATTTACATCCCTAATGGGAACCCAAATAAAAATTAGGTTTTTCAGGATGGAGAAGAGGGGAGGAGGAGGAGGGCTTTAACTTGCCCAGATCCAAAATACTCTTCTCCGCATAAGCATGTATTGATTTTCCTAACAAATGGACAGAACCCATATGAGAACACCCTGAACCAAGTGTCGCCATCATCACAACATCAGGTGCCAATGTCCAACTCATCATCATTTCTTGAAATACAGCGAGCCCTTGGTTCCACCTGCCATTGGCCATGTACCCAGCAATCATGGTGGACCAAGACGCAATATTCCTCAAAGGCATGGTATCGAAGATCTTCCGTGCGCCTCCTCCCCTCCCCTCCCCCTCCTCCCTCCTCCCTCCTCCTCCCCTCTTCTCCATCTTGAAAAACCATATTTTTATTTGGGTTTCCGCAGAATGGTCGATATTGACCATAAAAATGGTCGATATCGAACATTCGCTAAACGAAAAAAAAAAAAAAGGCACCTTGAGGACCTTATCCATACATACGGTGTTTTTGGGACCTCAAAAGTAATATGAGATCTATGGGGTCCTATGCGGTAAATTCCTCTTCTTTCTACAATACTTCACCATAGGACCTCAACATGAAATGCAGTATCACTACTATAAATAAACATCTTTAGGTATGTCAATGGGCCCAAGTCTGCCCCGAATAAGTCTGATCCTCATCGGATAATTGACTAATTCAATCATTCGATGAGCCAATGGGCTTGACCTGACTCCAAATTTAAGGTTCCAGATCCTTTACTAGATAGGAATCGGGAATCAGGAATTAGGCCCATTGGACTCTAGTTATACATAGATTCAATATGTTACAAAAACATATTAATATACCTTTCAAGTGTTTATTTGAATGGTGCGAAGAGAACTTTTTGCCTATAAACAGGTCCCCAACAAGTTTGGGCCTTAATTTGGACTTGAACCTGTTATGGGTGAGCTAGGATTTCCTATATTGCATTGGGTGGTCTCAATCTTGTGTTATTAGGATCCAAGTTTGAATCTGAATGGATCTGGTCCATTAGTTTTTATTGGGCCTGGACTCCAGCACAAGGAGGTCGTCGGGCCGGTTGACAGCCCTATACCAACTTCACAACAACTATTTAATTGCATCAATAGTCCTTCTGATCAAAGGATATAAATATAATCCATTTTAGAAGATGTTTGAATCAATGAGCTTTCAAAAATCCTTATTATCAAGATAAAGTGTTAAACTATCAATGTTTAAACCAGTGTTAAATTGAGTCATACTTGGAAGTATTCATTTTTGATTGGATATATGGGTAGCAATTCCAAACCCAATTCATGGTTCACCAACCAAGCTCGGTAACTGACAGTTATGATTAGCCCTTCTTATTAGTCCAGATCCTCTACAACCTGAAAAAAAATATAAAAAATTGCACGTGACTAAATTAAATTGATAATAGGTGGGCCTCCAACAAAAAAAGCCCAAAAGGAACATCATTAAAAAGGGAGGTAAAATCAACTCATTGACAACCTTGACATAAAGATTGGAAATTTTCCGCCACCCATCTTGACTCCCCTTCTTTCTTTTGGCCGTACTTGATTAAAATATCTTATTATTAAACCACCCAACTTGACCCCAACCCAACTAAATACGCTGCGGCCCCAATTCATTCTAATCAGGTCGAACCCTTAAAACCCTGCACATCTCACCCCAAGCCCCCAACCCCACTAACAAATGTGTCAACTTCTGTTTAAAACCTGCACATCTCACCCCCAAAACCCAACCCAGCCCAGCCCAGCCCAGCCCAGCCCAGCCCAGCCACCACAAAATTCTCTTAAACAGTGTGTAAGACTAACTCCAGAAAGCCCACTGCCCACCTCATCCGAGAGCATTGATGTTTCAAACGCTTCCTTCAATTACAACTTGCCACGTGGATCTCTTCCGGATCCCTGCAATGAGCCACCGCTCGCTGCTGTTCACGTACGGAACACTCTCCTCCTTCCCTCTCACCACACCCTATCTATTCTCTCTACGTCCTCTCTTCTACAGTCTCTGCATACACACCCAAAAAGCGTGAGCGTTGAAAGCAGAGAGAACTCGTGGCAGCGAGAGAGCAACACAAATTTCTCTCCTTCTCTACTTCCTCATTCACTTCTTCACACGAGTCACATTTCCTCTTTTTCAGCCTCTTCTCTCACTACTTTTCTCTTCTTGAGAGAGAGATGCCAAGAGGCTGAAATTGCATAGAGTTTTTGTTTTTTTTGGCTTATTCTTCTGCTGTTGTTATTGTTGCTGAGAATAAGAAGAAGAGAAATGGAGTGTTTCGCTGCTCGTTATTCTGCGGCGTTGGCTGTTCCTTTTGGAAGAAGGAGCGCGTTTTGCGAGCAGAAGATACATCATCATCATCATCATCATCACCATCATCATCAACAAAATAGTTATCAGTGTTGGGATGGAAGAAGAGTGCATTTGCAGGTGGTGAATTCGGGCGGGAGAGAAGAGAGCTGCACTGCTGTGAAAGAAGAGTTTGCGGATGAAGAGGATTATATAAAGGCTGGGGGCACTCAGCTGCTTTTTGTTAAAATGCAGGAGAGGAAGAACATGGAGAAGCAGGGGAAGATCGCCGATAAGGTATATTGGGTTTTCTCTATTTTCTGTTCTGTTCTGTTTCCTTCATGATTTTGCGCTTATGATTACCTACCTAATTTTGTTGGGGGGATTGTTTTTAGATTGTGTTCTTCAACTTACAAACCAACTTAACTAAATCACAAATAAAGCATGGAGAGGTGGTTATGTTTTCACTAGAGAGAAATTTGCAGAAAGCATCTTGCTCTGGCGTTTTCAGTTCAGTGGATGGGATTGCTGAAACCTCCTAAATCTTAGAAACCATAGCTTTGTCACCATGATTCTTGCGAAAAAGGTTTGAACGAACAAGATCGGTCTCATATGTTAGGTTGAGGAGATTTGAATTATATTGCTTATAATCAAGTTATAAAGAGCGACCACTAAACTATCCCCGACGAATGCAACTTCTTAAGCAATTTGTACAACATAAGATGTAAATAGTTCCCATTTTGCATTCTGCCCTGAACAAACAATAGAAACATGAAAACATCCATTCTTCCAAAAATATGATTCATCAGTAACTTGTATGTCTAAACATGCAATATAATTCATACAAATAGTCTACATAGAGAAGTCATATTATATCTTCTCGATACATTCTACAGTCCTGCTGCTTTCCTTATCCATTTGTTGGTGTCTCAGTGGGCAATGAGTCTCATAGTGGTTCTAGACTATTGCATTATTTGCTTTCAGCTATTAATCCTTGTTTCGACTTATGTGTCTTGCAGCTGTCACCCATATCTGCTGATTCTGTATTGGACTTGGTAGTTATTGGCTGCGGTCCAGCGGGACTCTCTCTGGCTGCTGAGTCGGCTAAAAGAGGCTTGAGAGTAGGCCTTATTGGCCCTGATCTTCCTTTTACAAATAATTACGGTGTTTGGGAGGACGAATTTAAAGGTACTGATCATATTGGAGAATTGCCAACATTTTCTTTGAAGTCATATTTATCTTTCAATATGTATTGAGGTTTCTTTGCATCTGGAATTGAACTTGAAACATGTTTTTTAACTCTGCCTTGAAATTTGGAAAAGCTGCTTCTTGGTATTATTTAAAAAATATTTAGAAACTGTGAACATGTTTTGTTCGTATTTTCCCATCTAAGTTTTAATCGAACTATACATGAGTAAGCTCTCTATCTAATTATCATAGTTCGTGGCATCTCTTTGTTGTAAGATATGGTGGTTATGAAGTGTGTGTACTAAGAGATGTGATGAGCATCCTTTAGTTTACCTTTCTCATGTCCTTATCTCTTCTGATGATATAGAGGATTGCAGTAGATTGTAATAACCAAATCTTAGTTGTAGTGACCCAATCTTGGGTGTAAAAGAAGGCAATATTGTTTGACTCAATTTTCTTTTGTTAAGTTTATCATGTATCAGAGCATACAGGAAATTGGAATATGTCCACTACTTTAGAGCCATCTTAGGGCATTCAGACGAATTTCGTGAAGGCAACTACAGTCTAATATTTCCAGTGGCAGTCAAAAAACTCTCTCTTTTTGGTGAGTCTAGCCTTTACTGAGTCTTGAGAAAACAAGTCCCACTAATCTCCTTGGGTTTTGGTAGGACTGGAGAATGTTTTGAAGCCTCTTATGGGTTTTCACTGATTGAGAGAAACAATGGTCTCATAGGAAAAGATATGCAAGACTCTCTCTCTCTCTCTCTCTCTCTCTCTCTCTCTCTCTCTCTCTCTCTCTCTCTCTGACCCTCTTCTTTTTGCCTCCCTGTCGCTGTGCATATGTAAAACCATATAAAGTTTTCTTAAAACTTTTGGGGGCACTGGCAACCCCCAGCCTCCTGGTTCTGCCGCTGTCCTCGTTGTCTTCCTCTGTTTTTTTCTTTTCCTCTCCTCGTCCTCTTCCATAGGAGAAAACATATTAGAAATATTGCAATGTTATGCGAATAATGGGAAGGATATTACAGACTATGCCATTCATAGAGGAGGTGAGATCCAACAGGCTGCCATGACGAAACGTGCACCGACATGTTCAGATTTTCTTGATAGTACCATTACTTGTGATGTTGTTTGCAGTCTTTTCTTAGATCAATTCTCTCTCTCTCTCTCTCTCTCTCTCTCTCTCTCTCTCTCTCTCTCTCTCTACACATATTATAAGAATTCTGTATTGATTATGAAAAATTTTATGCCAATTCTAGCTACATAGTATCCACTATGTTTTAATATTTAATTTGTTTCCAATCTCAGATCTGGGTCTTGAAGGTTGTATTGAGCATGTTTGGCAAGATACAATTGTATATCTTGATAATAATGATCCAATTCTGATTGGTCGTGCTTATGGCCGAGTTAGTCGACATTTGCTCCATGAAGAGTTGTTGAAAAGGTAATTTAGCCCTTTTCTCTCGGTATGCTTGAATTTTCCAGCTCATTAATTTTAATGCCAACAAATGTTGGTAACTATATGATTTCAACTGTTTCCTCCAGGTGTTTTGAGTCTGGAGTTGCATATCTTGATTCAAAAGTGGAAAAGATCATTGAAGCAAAAGATGGTCATAGTCTTGTAGCCTGTGAAAGAGAGATTCCGATTCCTTGCAGGTGCAAATAGGGAGCACTGAACTTTTCACTATAAATATAGTATCTACTGAGTTACTTATATTATTACAGGCTTGCTATTGTTGCATCTGGAGCAGCTTCAGGGAAACTCTTGCAGTATGAGGTTGGTGGTCCTCAAGTTACCGTGCAGACGGCTTACGGTGTGGAGGTCGAGGTGGGACATTGTTGTCTAAATTGCAACTGATTTTTGTATCATTGAATTAGTTGTGTATTTTGGGGGGTGAAGGTGGGTTCACTTTTGGTGTGGGTTGCATGAAGAAACTACATTATTTAAGGAGCACAGTTTCATATTATCTTGTTCTAACCTACTATATTTTATCATTATTTTTTACTCAAATTGTATCAAGGTAAGATGTACAAATCTCATCTAAGAAAAGATGATGGCATAAATAGGGGTTGCATGATCACATTGATTCCATTCCATTTTCAGTTAGTATAAATTGCTTATACAATACACCTCCCTTGTTTTCTGTAATTACAAAACAATCCAAAAATTCTAAATAATTACAAATCAGTCCCTGTGCATCTCTTGACAGCATATGTATATATCAGTTTCTTATGTAATTAACAGAGCATCATCCAGTTTAGGTGTGCGATAAACTCCCATAAATAACTACAACAGTAACAGTACAGAACCATATAGATCAGACATCATTGTAAATAGGGAAGAGTGGAGAAGTAGAACTTGTAAAGTTGACAAGACGGAATATATATGTCTTGGATTATGATTATGATGCTGCTGATGAATAATGATCATGAGAGAAATATATGTATATTTTGTTGAAAAGGTTAACTTGCAGAAAACTGTTACTTTGTTAGATTGAAGAACAATTAGCAGTCTTTTGAATGAGGAGAAAACAAAGGTGGAGGAAAGAAATGTTGACTCTCTTCAAATTTGAACTATGACAGTTTTCTCCATGCGCACTTTCTCCTTTTTCTGCTCAACCAAACAACGACTACTTTATTTATTTTAGTTTCCTTTAGCACCATGACACCATCATATTCTTTGGAATTGGGAATGCAACTCTTCTGACACCTATAACAATTTCAGGTGGAAAATAATCCATATGATCCTAGGTTAATGGTGTTCATGGACTATAGAGACTACATGAAACAAGAAGTGCAAAGTGAAGAAGCAGAATATCCAACATTTCTTTATGTCATGCCTATGTCACCGACAAGAGTCTTTTTCGAGGTTAACTAGAGATATATTAGTTTTAGATTTTTTTCTAATTTATATGCTTTTATTTCAGTTAAGCTTTTGAGTACTAATTGAAATGGGGTTTCAGGAGACGTGTTTGGCTTCAAGGCATGCCATGCCCTTTGATCTATTAAAGAAAAAACTTATATCACGCTTGGATAGCATGGGTGTTCGAATTATTAAAATTTATGAAGAGGTAATTCATTTGACCAAAACTGTGATGTTTGATTAGCTAACAAATATTCATATGTTTCCTCTTTTTTTTCAGCCATCACTAATTGTTGGACTTTGTTGGCTTTATTATAACCCTTTCTTAAAGCAATGTAACTCAAATCCACAACCTCTAGGTTGCAATTATAATTCTTGCATATAAGACTACTCACTAATTCAGTACGCACTAAATCTGCATATAAACAGCATTTGAAACAAAAGGAAAAAAAAAAAAAGTGAGTACTGACACATGTTGTACTGGAGTGGGATCCCTAATCCATATACTTGTATGATGTACCCCTAGTCCCGGCCTCATACAAATTATTAATATGCAATGTTAACTTAGAATTCTAAGTATAAATATGCAATGTGTAAACGTACACACTTGAATACCCTTGTAGGAATCCTTTATTGATGGAAGTGTTTTGTGCTTTAATGGTCCACTGTACTCCCTTTTTTTTCTAAAACCGTGAAAACTTTGCTGGCAAAATTTTGTAACAAGTGTTATGATGTTTTTATCAACTTCCAGGTTTGAAAGTTTGGTTTTTCTTCTTATACTTGGCATTTCTAATGTTTGGGAAATGAGCACTCAATGTACTGACTACTGAGGAGGCTTGCTTTATGCTAATAATTATTGCTTGTGCTATTTGGATGGTATTCGTCTAGTACTAGAAGTCCAGATTATTGCTTGTGTTGTTAGTAAGGTAGAACTGGAAGTAGGGTCAGGGTAATTGAGAAGCTTTATGCAATTACCTACGATTGATAATGACCTAATTCTTTGGGAGCACTTGCTGGGAAATCTGTTTGACATCACAGAGTGGTCTTACTCCTTATGTGTTGACTCCATTTCCTTAAAAATTATAGAGACGAGAATGACGTGTGGGCGTTGATTGGCTATATGATAGAAATGAAACCTGAATACCTCATGACCAATTCGAATGCAGATAGCTTAGATGAGAAGTTAAAGTCAGTGTGACAGTGGGTTGATTATGAGGACATTAACTGAGATTAGACATCTATTAGTTGTGTTTTGTCTAATAGATTGTTACCATTATTCTTCCCTCTTCCCTTTTGATTACTCTTTTCTACTTTTGGTTCCTTCTCTAAGAAGCCCTGGCAATTTGAAATTTAGGAAATGCCTTCTTGAATCCGTTCAGACCGCAATAGTTGCATTTTGTCTGATAGTTCATTATCGCCATTCTTCCCTCTTCTATTTTCGTTACTTTTTTCTGCTTCTAGTTCCTTTTCTAAGAAGCCCTGGCATTTGAAATCGGGAAATGCCACGACCGAGCTTCTGTAAAATCTTATTGAATCTGTTCAGACCCCAATGCAAAGAGATCGAAAAATCAAGAACTTGCATGGGTGCATGTGAACTTGCATGGGTTATTGGGTCTCAGGATTTGACTCTGATCATATTAAAGATTAGATTGTCGAGTTTGAGATTCTGGTAGGTTGTCCACCTGGCTTCTCCAGTATTGCAGTAGAGATTGTTCAGTGAAGTTTATCATTAATCTCGAGAGTTTATATTGGAAGCAAACTTTTTTTTTAATGGTAACGTTAAATTAATTTAAAAAAAAAAGGATTACAGAAGTACAAAACAAGAAACCCTTGACAATCAAAGGGGAAAAAGAGGAACAATGCTATAGAAGAATCATACCAACAAAAAAGGAAAAGGATTACAAAGTAAAAGCCAATAAATTAGAAGACCTGTCTACCCCTTGTTTGGCCAACTCGTCCACATAGCTATTAGCCTCCCTCTTCAAATGTTGAAACTTCACTTGAAGCGATGGAGACAAGGACTTGATCTCATTGAAATAAAACTGAAATCTTCATGGATAACTGACGAAGGAAGAAACCCAAGAGATGGCATTCAAGGAATCACTTTCCACCATTAGCTTGGCATGAAAAGAAGACAAATCAAAATCCGAAGGGCTTCTAAAATAGCCGCGACCTCCACCTTATTAGACTCCATACATCCCACATGTTTAGAGAATAAATCCAAAATAGTCCCATGATTGTCATGGAGAACTTCTCCAACACCGGCTGGCCCTGGCTTACCCCTAGCTGCCCCATCAACATTGAACTTGAGCTCTTCCACACAAGGAGGTGCCCAAACTGCCAAAATGCACTTCTTAGGAGATCCAACAGAAAGAGAAGCCTCCTAATTATGCAAGATACCATCAACTCTTAAGAAATCAGACCCCTTTCTTCTAGAGGCCCACTTTGCTAGCTTCCTAAGTGCTGGCATTGGCTTCGTGCTACCCGTGAAAACCCTAGCATTCCTCTTTCCCCAAATCGACCATAGATGGCGAAGGGGATAAGTCTCGAAAGAACTGCCCCATCCCCAAAGAAAGGGGAAGACCTCCAAGCCTCAACCAGACCCACCAAAGAATTAGGGAAGCACCAAAAAACACCGCTACTGAAGCTACACAAGGAATAAGAAATATCACAGTGCACAAAAAGTTGATCAATATTCTCCCTCTCCTTCCCACAAAGCAAGCATATAGTAGAAATGTCTTCAGAAGTCAGACTCATTTCTCTGAGGTTGTTAGCTGCGGAAACTTTTCCTAAAACTACGAGCCAACAAAAAGGCCCCACTCTAGGAAGAGCCAAACTCATCCATACAAGCGAGCTAGAGGGTTTGACTCTTGGCACTTGCTCCAAAAGCTTGTAGAAAGATTTCGAAGAAAGGTGCTAGAAGGACACGGTTTCCAAACCCGAGAATCCGCCTCCCTGCAAACGTCTTCATTAGAAAGAAGATGTAACAAGGACTAAAACTCCAACTCCTCAAACTGATGCAAGACTCTCCTACAAACCACCACCCTAGAAGCAAACCCCAACCCCCGCCCGACATAACAATCTTTGACCAAAACCTCCTTATTGACAACCACTCTTAACAACCTTGGAAAGGACACATAGAAAGGACATACACCTAACCGATCATCGACCCAAAAACAGACACGACTCCCCTCCCCCACTTTAAACCCAACCCTTACAAAAAATTCCCCCCACACTTAGAAGACACATCCCCTATCTTTGAAATGTTCCTCTATGGCCCTGGCACCCTATATCTAAGTACTTTACCTGGAAGCCAACCCCAGTCATCCTGACCAGATTTTTCCACAATAACCTTCCTCCACAGTGCCTCCCTTTCTTCGTCAAACCTCCACAACCACTTTGCTAAAAGAGCCCAATTCTTGGTCTCCAAGTTATAAATTACAAAACCCCTAGCATTCTTAGGACTGACAACCCACTTTACAAAGTGAATTTTACCTTTATAATTCCGACCTTCCCATGAGAAGTTTCTCCTCATGTGATCCAATTTCTCCCTTACCGCTACCGTCATCAACATCAATGACACGTAGTACACTGGAAGACATAGATCCTTTAATTAAAGTAATTCTCCCCCCAAAAGAATGATAGTTCTTTTTCCACGTAGATAATTCCTCTTGAAATTCATCACAAAAGGATCCCACACAGCCCTAGATCTCAATTGGGCTCTAATGGGCAACCCCAAATAAAGAAACAACAATTCACCAACTTTGCAATGAAGCTTGCTTGCCAAATCCAAAACCACCTCATGTGGACATCCTACACCCACCACCACTCTTTTAGATAAATTAACACTCAAACCTAAACACAACTCAAAGCACCTCAGAATTCTTTTCAATGCCACCACCTCGTCCCACCTTGAAGAGCTGAAGAGCATGGTATCATTTGCAAATTGGAGATGGGCAATTGCCTCCACCCGTTTACCAACCTCAAACCCACCAATGAGACCACAAGCTTTAGCCTTAGAGAGAAGAGCACTTACATCTCCAACAACTAAGGTGAACAAAAAAGGAGAGAGGGCCTCCTTGCCTAAGCCCTCAAGATGCTTTGAACAATCGGGGAGGCGAACCATTAACCAGGACATAAAAAGAAGTTGAAGAAATGCATTCCTTAATCCAATCGCACCATCTCTTCCCGAAATCAAACCTCCTCAACACATAAATCACAAAGCTCCAGTCCCCACATGATCAGAAGCCTTTTCCAAAGAAATGTTGAATATGACCCCCTCTTTTTTCAACCGTTTCGGAGTCGATAAGCTAAATTGCTATAAGTATCCCATCAAGAATCTGTCTATTCTTCACAAAACCTCCTTGGAACGGGCCAATAAGAAGAGGCAAGACTTTCTTCAAACTGTTGGCAAGAATTTTCGACAATAACTTATAAGCAAAACCCACGAAGCTAATAGACCGAAATTCACTAAGTTCCACTGGACTGGGGGCCTTAGGTATAAGAGTTAGGAATGTGGCATTATTGTCCTTGCTCAACTTTCCCCTCCTATGGAATTCTGAAAGCATGGCACAGAAATCTTCCTTCAAAAAGTCCCACGCTGCTCAGATAAAATTAAAATTGAAACCATCTGGTCAAGGGGCCTTATCAGCCCCACACTCAGATAAAGCCACCCTTCCTCCTCTGTGAACTCCCTCAACAACCACACCTTCAAATCAGCTGTAATTGGAAGTATTCATATCAATTAAGTGAAAAAAAGAAGATTTTATTACATTACCTCATCTACTGTAAATTGGTGTCACCTTCTCACTGTGTTCACTACATATAGGTAAATCTATGATTGAATCCACTCATTTTTGTCAAAGACCCAATGAAACCAAGTGGTGATGGATTTATTCTTTCGATATACTGTGTAGGAATGGTCTTATATTCCTGTAGGTGGGTCCCTACCAAACACTGAGCAAAAGAATCTAGCATTTGGCGCTGCTGCAAGTATGGTGCACCCAGCGACAGGTAAAAACCATCATTTCACTCAATATATTTTATTTTGTTCTAACTTCTATGGATGCAATTTTGTTAAATATCTCCGTCAAACAGGCTATTCTGTTGTGCGATCCCTGTCAGAGGCTCCAACGTATGCTTCTGCAATTGCTGGTATTTTGAAGCAAGGTATATATCCCAAGCATCTAGTTCCGTGGGCAAAGAGTGCTGAGAATGTGTCAATGCAAGGTATGTGTGCCAGGTCATTGTTCCTAGGTTGTAGAAACAATTCTTTTATCTGTTAGAAGTTTGAAACTGAATATGTAATCAGCATTCGTGCTCAATTTGGTGATTACCTTCACTGCAATGTTTGTAGATTCAAAGTGTTCATGATTAACTGTACTAAATGCTGCAAACAAGAGTTTTCATTTTCCTTAAGATTGCTATGATACTCATATACGTCAGTCATATAAACAGACCTCAACACAGCTAATAGGTCTCAAGTGATGTTCATGAAGCAGTTAAGCATGCAAAGTAGTTTGTCCTATCTAAAATATCTTCATAGGAGATTATGAAGCTAACTGGTTTGACCATAGTCACCAAAAAATTAGTTTTCACTTGCAAAGTCCTGTTTCTTGCCTAAAGCTTTTTTTTTTTTTAATTTAAAGACTTTATTAAAAGTATATGATATGTATACAAAAAGAAGTCCTATAATGTATCAAACTTTACTGAACTGTTCTCTCACCATACTTCTTGGAACTTGCATAAATTTTATAATCTAACTCTTTGGAAAGAATTTACCAAAAAAAAAAAAACAAATCTCTGGAAAAAAATTACTCTTCAAAAAAAATTCTCTTTGAAAAAAATTTTATTCTTCCAAAAAATATTTACTCTTCGAAAAAGAATTTTAAATCTTCGAGAAAATATATTAATATTTGAATAAAAACTTTACTCTTAAAAAATTTCTTTTCAAATTAAGATTTTCTCTTTGAAAAAGAAATTCCTCTTTGAAAAAAAATTTGAATCTTCAAAAAAAGTACTTAAAGAAAAAATTTCTCTTCAAAAAAATTTTTACTCTTCGAAAACTAACACACACTTAGAGAAAGCTTTCACTCTCTAAAAATAATTTACTCTTCATAAAAAGTTTTTCTCTTCGAAAAAAATCTTACTCTTTGAAAAAAAAATTGTTCTTCAAAAATATTTTACAAAATAATTTCTCTTCCCAAAAACACTCTTCCGGAAAAAAAAATTACTATTTGAAAACAAATCCCTCTTCACAAAAAAAAATCCTATCTAAAACAAATTTTACTCTTTACAAACGAAATATTATTAAGTTAGACATTTTTTGTAACATTGTGTTGGAGACCAGTTAAGATAATCCTTGGTCAAGTGAAGTGTTGAATTGATCAAATGTGTGTCGAAATCCTCCTAGAGATTTGCTATGGGACCATAACCCTTGCAAATTTACAGTTTGTTTGGGTCATCCCTTGAGAATGCTGCCAATCTTTCAGAGGATGATTCATTGGGTGGCCCACCATGGATGGACAAGTTTATCAACATTGAATACCAAAAGCAAATAAAATTGATCTTTGAAGCCTAAATGATCTCAGTTAATTTCTATAATGCTTAGCATCCATGATGAAATTTGTGATTCTGTGAGATTAGTACTTACTGGTGATAATCATACTTGTGTTAATATCATTGTCAGCATGGAGAACACTTTGGCCACAAGAGAGAAAGCGTCAAAGATCCTTCTTTCTCTTCGGACTAGCACTAATTTTGCAATTGGATATAGAAGGCATCAGAACATTTTTTCGTACCTTTTTCTGCTTACCTGACTGGTATGATCAAAAGAGCTTTATGTTTTATTAAATCTGAAAGTTCTCTCTCTCTCTCTCTCTCTCTCTCTCTCTCTCTCTCTCTCTCTCTCTCTCTCTCTCTCTCTCTCTCTCTCTCTCTCAAAGAAAAATGAACAAGAAAAAAAAAGATGGTTTGTTGAAGCCTCCAACTTCACTTCCATATCAATGTCGATAATTATAGCTACATTGATTTTTTTCAGAATTTAACTCATGTAAATTCAGCTTATTAATTGAACACTGCTTTGCTCCTTAATGTCTGCTCCTAATGGCCAGAGACTCAATTAGTTAATTATGTGGACTAATAGTTATGTTGAGACCATTGACTAAGAACCTCTTAGATGGAACAACTGTGGGGACGGTTGCCCCAGCCAGACCTGGGCACGCCTCCAAACTCCACATGAAGATCTTGGATCTGCCTCCAAAACCTAAATGAAAATCATGGGTCCACCCTCAAACCCCACATGAAAATCCTGGGTTTCCGCCCAAAACCCAACTACCTGTCTGGGCCAGCCCGCCACCCTCAAATGAAAATTCTGGGTCTGCCACTGACTGTGACCACCCTTAAATTTAGATAATATGATAGAAATACAAGGCTTGATAATGATGATGGACATGCAAGGATCCACAGTCAGCACCAAAGTTTGTGTCTAGGGTTTTTCTAGTATGAGAGATCAAAGCTAGAATTTATCAATTCAACTCTGGTGTGTAATAAGAATGCGCCCTGCTAGTCCAGATCATTTGTATTAAGAAGCTAAATCCCCTATACAAGTGGCACCATTAGTGTTTTGATGATGATCACACTGTTTGTGTCAAAACAATCTCCTTTATAATCCATCACTTGGATGGTCAGGGTTGGGATTTTTTGGACCACCTAATTAGAGAGGGCAGCGGGATGGGAAGGTCTCAACATGGGTAAGGGTTGAGCAAAGAACCAGCCCTATCAGATGATCCTAGCCCCTTATTTAAGGGCCCCTAAGTTGAAAAGTTTCTTGGGCACATACAATTATTAAAAGTTGGTACCCTAAAATCAAGGGTTAGGATCATCTCATGGGCTGATGTATTTTGCCCAATCTTAATCCATGATGGGACTTCTCTATTCTCTACCCCCACAAATTGTCATGCATCAAGGTGGGCCCAAAAAAATTGTTGGCAACTTCGAAAATTGTGAGCTGTTCATGCTCGTGGGTGTCCTCTTCGGCTGTCATTCCTTAGAGATTTCAATTTTACCTTAATGAGATTAGAGCTTTAGCATCCTCGATTCAAGTAAAGTTTCAACACGTTGGGAGGTCAGCAAATGGTTTTGCTGATTCGTTAGCTAAGCAAGGGGTGGATGGGTCTTCTAATTTGGTGGCTTTCATTGTGTGATGTTTCTTTGTCTTTTACTTTTCCTTTTCGTGGTATAATTCTTTTATACCATCGTGCTCTTTTTTGTTTGTTTGGTGGGTTTCTTGTATCTGGCTTTCTCTTTTAATTTAATTTATCATTACTGATCAAAAAAAAAAAAAAATTTCTCTCCATCCAGTGGGATCCACCATGAATGGAAAACGAAAAATACAAAGTGTATTTTAAAAAAATCATACTTTAATTTTATTTGCCTTTTGTTTTTCACACTAACCACAAAGTTCATGCCACTGGAAAAGGAAATGAAAATTTCCACAATAGGAATAATGAGGAAAAACTAAGAAACCATGTACTAAAACATAAGCTCGTAACTTATTGAATTCTTTTGTTTAAGAAGAAGTAGAAAAAATTTCCTATATCTAATTTTGGTAAATAATTTCCTATATTAGTATCTGGTAGTAGTAATTATTTGTTAATTATTAGCATATCTTTTTTCTTTTCTGCTTTCATTTTTTATACTGCTAATTACTCAATGGAGGAATCCCCTTTCAGTTGCTTGTATCTCAAAGCAAAAAAGTTTGCATTATGCGTTAGCATTCAATATTTGCACAATGTAAGGGTTTTTACAGCGACAGGTATTTGCAATTCAACAACATGTTCTGGAAAAGTATGCAACATACTATGAAGTGGTAAGTGGTAACCACAGGGTGCCTGCTTAAATAATTTAAGTCTTCCAAAGTCAAATAAACTTCAGTTGAAATCTAGAATCAGATGTAGAAATCACCTTAGTAGTTATAATTAAACAGCAATTCATACATAGAGGTTGAAAGACATGATCGAGTATGCAAGTTGTTGCCACCTTCATGAAAATCCTTGAATTGTTTGCCTGATCTTGACCTTAGCTTCGTTGTTAGTTAAGAGGCATTACTTTCTACAATCATCCAAATGCTCAAAACCTTTGAGGCTTTGACCACTAATCTAATATATACATTTAATGGAAACTACAGTGAATAAAGTGATGGTGGGGAAAATGAAGGGATTGGCAGTTTTCAAATTTTAGAGTATTATGTGTTGCATTTCTGATCCATGTTGAAGGCCCTCAGATCAATGGCCTGGGTTGTTGAATCACGGTGCCACATGTTGACACGTGGGGCCTGATAATATTACATGTTCTGAGGCACAGTGTCAGTTAACTCCTTTTTAAATGAATGTTCTAAAGCTTTCCATCAACACATCTCAGACGCAAACCAAACCACCCCCCACCCACCAACACAACCCAAAAAAAAAAATCTTAAAAAATAAACAAGAGTTAGAGACTTAGCTCCTTGCCCACATGTAACATTAAGACCTATTCTACTCGGATACTTCAAGATAGGCAATGTATCTGTATCTGATATTTCTGTTCTTTTCCTTTTTAGTGTGTAAAACTGTAAATGCATGCCCCTGCTGTGTCCCTGGCTTGTACCTTTCACATTCGGCCCTTTATCTGGGCATCATAGCTCAAGGCCCCCTTGCTACCCAGTGCAACAGCCAAACTTGCCTCTTGCTTATAGATCTGTTTTCCATTGACTTGAATGCTCTGTTTATCTGCCCGGTCAAGATTGCTTGTTCCACCTTATCAAGGAAAACTCATTTTACTTTTTATGTAGAGCAGTTGAAGAGACTGAGAATGCGAAGATCATGGCTCCATCCCTTCAAAATCACAATCCCCTGTCCAACACCATTTTCATTACTGTTAATTAATTATCTGAAACAGTTTGGCTAACTGCATCTATTCCAAGCATCTCATGTGGATAATTATGCTCTTGGAAGCAATCTATCACTAGATATATGTAATTAGACTTCCTTATTTCATGCCAACTTGATGATTGCGTATGCTGCAGGATGTGGCAAGGTTTCCTTGGATCAACACTTTCGTCGGCGGACCTTGTATTGTTTGCCCTCTACATGTTTGTAATTGCTCCACACAGTATGCGAATGTGCTTGGTCAGGCATCTTTTATCAGATCCAACTGGAGCAATTATGGTAAGAACTTTTCTTTCACTATAGATTGTATCCTCAATGCAAGTATGAAACACCCTTTTCTTCTATATAATTGTACCACGGCACAGACAAGCTAGGCCCCCATGAGATTCCATTTCCATCCATGTAAATATCCCCTTTTTTGTAATATAAGAAATTCTGTGTATATCAAGATATATCTAATGCAGTTTGATTATGGAAGAGGAATCCCCTCCCAAGATTTGTTATAAAAATGTTGAAGAAATGTATTGTGATTTCCCATAAGCTTAGATTCTACCTCCCTTGAAAGTTGGTGGGGACCAGGGGTGGGGAGAAAACGGTCACCATCATAATCATCATTGTCCCATCACCAAGGGCCACAAAGTTTGCCAATTTATGACTTAAAACAGTGTGTTTTTCTTCTGATTCAATCCTATGGTGAGTGCTAATTCAGAATGCGTGGACTGGTAGGAATTGATCATTGTTGAGACAATGTGTGACTTCATGGGATGGTTCTTCTTTTAGGAAGATCTCCTCGCCTCTTGATAATTGTCTGTAGGTGTATATAAAATTCAAGTTGTAACTCTCTCTGTGTCTTGGGTTTTGGGTGGGAAGGATTTAATGTGAATCTGTCGGTCAATTATCACTTGTATCAAATGATCTTAGGGCCTGGTTGTTTCCTGTAATTGAATACATTCAAGTAGTTAAAAATGTCCCAAAGGGGTGGCTCAGTTGGCCTAGGACCACAGTTTGCACCTGGAGATTATAGATTCAAAAATGTACTACCACACTGGGGCTACAGGGGACTTTACCCGACTTCCCTTTGGGCCCGGAGGGATTAATCCAGCCCAAAGGGTTGGGAATCCTCCGATAGCAGGAAAAAAAAGTGGTTAAAAATGAAGAACAAAATGTGAATATCTAAAAATGACCATCAAATAAACTTTCCTTAAATGAAAATTGAATCAAGGGATAATGGGAAATGAATATCCATCCATCTCCCTATAACTCAGTTGGCCTAGAACCACGGTATGCATCTGGATGTTGTAGGTTCTAAACTGTACTACCACACTGGAGCTATAGGGGAGTTTACCTGGCTTCCCTCTGGGCTCGGAGGGATTAATCCAGCCCAAAGAATTAGGAACCCTTCGATAGCAAAATAATAATAATAATAATAATAAATGCCTAGGAAAGTCAAGGTCCCATGGACATATCCACCTTATATCCTTTACCCATCATCTCTTTAATTTTCCTATGTTGGAGCCCTTTTGATTATGAATTCTTATGTATTCAGTTTCATGCAAACTAGTGGGCCTTAAATGAAATAAAGTCAAAACATATTACATAAATAAGTATCTTCCACCTCTCATCTCTTAAATAATCCTCCTCCTTGTTTCACCGAGAATACTTTGTATTAAGTTTCTATGTATTTTATGCAAACAAACCGGCCATTAACCTTTTAGGGCTTCAAACTTTAATGGTTACAGGAGTATGGTTTTAGTTTTTACCATGATTAGTGTCGAATTGGGTCTAGTGCATATTGTTGACACCGCTACCAAAATGGAGGTTCATTGTTCATTTCTATTCGTCCATATAACCCAAGGTGAGGAAATAATAATAACCATCTTCTTTGCGTTGTCCAGTCAATCAGGGGTTGGCATATGAATGTAAATCAGAGAGGTATGCGATGTGAGAGTCCAATCATGGATTAGGGAAACGTCACACGGATTGCGATCAGATGATCATCCCATCCATTGACATTGACAGGTGGTCTTGATCATCTGATCATTCCTTGTTGGGCAACCCAACAGGTGCTATATTGGCAGCCATTCAAAGGAGGCCGGATTCAAAGGTGGGTTTGGTACAGGTTGGGGTAAATCCAAAGTCTGCTTATCTAAAGTTTATTTCATCCAAATCCAATCCGCCCGCCCCGTTTGGGTTGGGGTTAGATCGAATTTAAAGCTTGAAAATTCTAAAATATATAAATGTATTGAAAACCACTTTTTTCCTTCTCATGTGCTTTAAGTAAATGCCCAACACCACTTAAACTACACGAGTTTTGTTTATACTTTTTACAATAAATAAATATATTATTATATATACAGAGCGGAGCGGTAAAACAACAAAACCTAAACTCACCTCGAATGAAGAAAACCACTACTAAATCCGCCCTGCTAGGAGCGAGACGGGGCGAGTTCCCGTTTAGACCTGACACATTGCCATCCCTACAATACACGAGAGAGATTACCTCTAGATTGAATTTAGGACCTCTAGTTCCATCCAATACAAGGAGTTTTGTAAATTATGTCATGCCACCTATGGAAAATAGAACTCATTAACATTGCTAGCCATTTCATCCAACGGCCATCAAAATATGGTAAAAATTGAAATCTACTCATGACATACCAGCCTTCTATTTATGGCATTAGATCTGACAGCTAACAGATTTTATCCCTGGGCATGTGGTTTTAACCATGTCATCTTATTCCATCAGTAGGCCCTTTCTGAGCGACATTTGATCAGCATTTCAAGGATGGCCCGTTTTCTAGGTAACCCTCCAACGCCATTGTTTTTGTGCTTGGGTCCATGGGTTCCAGGAAAACAGTGGACCATACTCAGACACAGACCATTTAGTCTCTTGGCTTTGGGTCATCCTCCAAAGTAACATATACAAAAGCAAATCCCAAATAGCCCAGCCTGAAATTCATTTGTTTAGTGTATAGTAGTATCCCATGCGATGAAGATTTCTGTGTTCTTTCATGCAATTCAATGGGCAAAACTGCTTTTCATCTTCTATGCTTTTGATTTGGGTGATGGATTTCTCTCTCATTTTACCTTTCATTAAGATTGAAAATCCTCATATTTACCAATCACTGCACTGTCATATAAATCTAAATAACATCAACCATCTTGGGTTCACTAAATACACTGGAGGGTTGCTCAGACTATGATTGGACCAATGCTTTATTAAATTTATATTTTGTGGTTCACATGACATAAGATTCTGCCTTTTGGAGATGTCATCAATTCTGTCGTGCTTGGGAAAGATGATCCTGACTTACCCCACTTCTAGCTTTTCTTCAAATAGATCAAGAAGTCCCAACCTACCTTGTAGTTTCAAAAAACATATGCAGGCCAATTTCTTTCCACTTCGAACTCCCCTTGATTATACATGCAATCCGATGCTATATCATGCAACAAGTTAAATCTGCCAACAGTACACGGATAAGAACAATGAAGAAACGCTAGTCGCCTCAAACCGTTTTGAATCAATGTAAATTTGATCCTTTAGTTGTGTCGTATACCTCCCCCAGTCTTCATGTTCAAATCTGGAGATATCATGGCCTCCAATTAGTTAATGATGTCAGCAATATGATTGTAAGAATATGAAGATACACATACAATACTCCACCCATATTACCAGCTTTCATTCAGACTAGTACTTTGTACTGATTGGGGACCTCATTTAGAAGACCTAGACCATCAGGTGGTCCTATTTCAAAAACCAGATGGTGATTGACCTAGAAACGGCTAAGGTTCAACCGAATCTGGTCCCACTGATGGTTCATTCCAGTTTAATTGTGACATCAGCATGACACCATAATTATATAACAAATAAATAAAAAAATCTAAAAGTGTGCTTTTTCCATCTTAAAAAGGAATGAGTGAAAAGTTACATTGCTATGTTACAAAATGAAACATAACTAAATTTTTAGATTTGTCACCATTTTTTTCTCATTGGCCAGTTCTTAAAAGATCAACTACTTTGATTGGTTCAAATAGTTTGGTGGTTGAACCACATGGTTCAGCAGAATAAGCGGTTTTGATTTAACTGAAACATGTAGCAGTTTTCAGTTCAGCTGGGTCAGAAAGACCAACCCAAGTCATTTTTTAAACATTGCAGGGGATATGTTATGGATAAAAAATATCGTCAGTGAAAAATTAAGACAATCTAAAAGGCAGGCCAGCTCATTGATGGTTCAGATTAATTATGGAATGCATCTATCATCCAATAGAGGGTATTTTTAGTCCATCACCCATCCATATGGAACCCACCAGATAGAACGATATGAAAGACAGCGTGGCACGGCAGCAGCATAAATGGTTGGCTGGAGTAAGCACCCATAATAAGGGCCAAGAACCCACCAGATAGAACAATATGAAAGACAGTGTGGCACGGCTGCAGCATAAATGGTTGGTTGGAGTAAGCACCCATAATAAGGGCCAAGCGTAGTGAGCCTTTAATAATATTATTATAAGAGCTACTTATACACAAGGGATATCACAGCAAATGAAAATACACCAGGTAATAAACAGGTGGCGTTGACAGGAGAGCCCATAGCACAGTTGGAAATGCTCATTGCTGCATTGCTGCAACCAAAAGGTTGCAATTTTTTTATTATTAACACAAATATTGTTATTATCAATGATTATTATTACTATTAGTGTAATGCTATTATATTAACAATAAAAGATGCAATTATCTTCAGCATCATCATCATCATCTTATTATATAATAAACATATGACCTGGTGGAAGCTTTCAGAACATACCACATAGACAACATTCAGAAAGTGGCAAGTGGAGAACCTACAGCAGTAAAGTAAGCTGCAAGATCAACATGCAGGTCTCCGTACATGCTTAGAAAAGGATGCTCCTGGTTCAAACCAAAATGGACATTAGCAACTAAAACATGCAGGAACAGAAAAAAAATTAAAAAATAAAAACTAAAAAAATAGTCCACTTAACCTAGCATAGGCAAGCAGACAGAATCAAATATACCATAGGGCCTGGAGGTTGTAACTTACCAAAAGTATCTGTGTTGACTTTCGATCCTTTGGATCTTTCTGTACACTGAAATAAATTTAGAAAAGTAACCCATGTTAATGACCGCCAAAACACCATCCAAGGCAATATTCTCAAACAGATGAGTATGATAAGGTCCATAAATTCATCAAGCTGAGTTTGTATCTTTTGAGTCTACTGTAAATTTTAAATGAACATGATCACTGAGACATCAAAAAATCTATCCACAGGCAATATTTTCAGATAGATAAGTATCACAAGGTACATGAAGGCATCATTAGCAATATGGAGGAAAAAGTATCACAAGGTATGTCCTACATGAAGTAGGTTAACATCATCTGTGCTATGCATGAAACTGAAGCAGCATGCGAGAAGTTGGGATTGTAAAAAAGATCCAATTCTTTTCCTGGTGGGCCTCCGCCATGCAAATTCTCCATTTATAGGCTGTACCACTCATTAGGAAAGCCTAGTGCATCAAATGACAGTCGATCAAATAACCTAGAATCAGAAAAAAGGTGTAAGTCATGGTGTTTTCTTCTTTCTTTTTTTTCCTTACCAAAAGGGGGAGTGGGGGTGCAAAAATTCAGCAGAGGAAGTATCATAATGTAGATAAATTTACTGTTAACAATCAGAGGCGAAAAACAGTATCGAGAGGTATGTCTAAGAAGTAGGTCAAAATAACGTGCATGGACGCAGTAGTTATTGTATCCGAACAAGGCTGAACTACTACTCACTGATTGGGTCAGTGTGCAAAACAAATGGTCAGTTGAAAGTAGGGCAATGCGGGGCCCACATGAATTGGGTTATGGGGGTGGGCTGGTTATTGGAGGTGTTGTGGTGGTGTTGGGTTGGAAGTGCAAGGCTACACCCTGAACTGCCAGGTTGGGTAGCTAGTATCGACCTCACGAGAAGCCAACCAGTTTAACATGGAAATGTCACTCACTGTTAGCTCTTCTACAAACCCATTTTGAAAAATGTCCAACTCCAGAAAATCCCAAATAGTATATATATGGAAAATATTCATGTGCATCCATCCCTCACCATATTCATTTGTGTGTTTTGCACATTACATTAAAAACCCAAATCTGAAATATTGATTGGAGTCTACGATTTTTTTTATAACGGTAAATTTTTATTAAAGAAAAGAACCAGGCAAAACAGAAAACAAACTAAAGAAAATAAACAAGAAAAACAAAATAATTAAACATCGAAAGACATATTCAACCGAATAACTCCATCCCTTGCTAGACCATCCGCCATAGTGTTAGCTTCAAGTGGAATGTGATTAAAAGAAGCTCCTAACCCAGTCAAGATATCTTGCACCTCTTCTACCAAATCTGCAAATCTCCATGGGAAAGGAGATTTTTCAGAGGCCCATTGAATTGATGAAAATTAGTCACCTTCAATGATTGCTTTGTAGCCTCCCAACTTACGCAACTCACAGCAGCCGACAAGTAAAGCACAAACCTCAGCACCATTGGAATCTGCTGAACTCACTGGACCAGAAAAAAAAAAAAATTCACAACCTTTAAAGAGTCCCAAATAGCACCTCCAATCCATCCCAAATGGATATGCCTGAAGAAACTGCCATCAAAATTCAAACTTTAGGAGAAGGCTAGAGGAAGGTTCCACTTAATTCTATGCATAATCTTGGAGCGGTATCCCTCTATTAAATTCGCTGCCCAAGATCTATTCAATCTTCTAAATAAACTCCTGCAAATTCTGCCTTCTCACTAGCCCCACTCTGAACATTCCAAGCAAGGGATTAAACAATCTCATCAGAAGATTTGCTTTTATTTTTGAAAATTCTATTATTCCTCTCCAACCAAATCTTCCAAAGGCCAGCTTAAAGGGACAACCGCCATACTATACGACCTTGGATTGAACTACCTCTATAGTTACGATTTTAGCAAAAAAAAATTCAAACAAACAATTACACAAGATGCTGGGAACCAGCAGACATTATCAACTTACTTTTTGCAACAGTATTCACATTTTCCATTGGTTCTATTAACAGATCAGAAGATGGGAATTATCCATTATTGTTTTTGGATTCCAAAATTATAATTTTTTCTGGGATTCCAACGACCTATCTGCTATTCAAAATATCACAAGGTTTTTTTTTTTTTTTCGACAATTACAAAAACAAACCCAAAAGGCAGGATGTCCAAAAAATAAAAACTAAATTCAGCATTTCTGACAGCAAAGTTCAAAATCCAACAAAATTTAGCATATCCTCTACCAGCGGATATCATGGATCCAAATTTATTGGTGGCAATTGGAGCCAATAAAATCACTCCTTATTTTCTTGATTTCTGGCACCAAAACAGAACGAAAAGTGAAACGTATTCCAAAAAACTCAAAAGGAAAAGATTAGGAGTCAATGATCTGGCATGCTAATGTCATCTCCCAGTTTTGGGAACTAATGAGACTGGTTCAAGCATTGGAACTACTCTCCATGCCATCATATCATAGAAGCAAATTGCTGATTACATTGACATTACCCTTTTTGAGAACACGAATATCCCAATAACGAGTAAATGTATTACAGTTTGGCCGACCAAAAAGTTTTCAACAAGTCTCCCATGCCACAATGTGTACAATAAGCTTATCTTTATCCTCTATGACTGGTCTACCACGACCACATCCAACAACACCAAGACTATCTCCATGGCCTCATCCACAACCGCCATCCACACTACTAGCTGTCATGGAACAAGCACTGTAGACAAATTGAATTGCAATGGGATGGCTCCCAAGGATCGATTGATATCCATATATATTAATGTACAAACCTTGATAAAGGCTACAATTTAGTTATAAGATAGAATGAAGCATCTGTACAATATATTATAGTTTGACTAAGCAAATGAGTCGGGCTTTATGGTCCAATGGATCCAGAATCATTAACACCCGCCCTCAAATTGATGCCGATGAGTCAACAAGCATCAATTTGTCGGTCAAGAACTAATGTCGTGGTCGAGGAAGTGCTTTTGTAAAAATATCAGCAATTTGGAGGCTGGAGGAGATGAACGGAAGAGAAATAATATCGCATAGATATTCATCCCTGATAAAATGGCAAGCAACCTCGATGTGTTTAGTTCTTTCATGAAACACTGGATTTTCTGTAATCCAAATGGCACTGGTGTTATCCGCATGTAGGGGGTGAGAGATTTTTGCGAGAAGCCAAGTTCCTCAAGGAGACCACAAAGCCAAAGAATTTATGAGCATGCGGCAGACATAGCCCGGTATTTTGCCTCAGTTGATGATTTGGGAACTTTGTCTTGCTTTTTCACTTTCCATGAAATAAGGGCATCACCTAAGTACATGCACCACCCCGTTGTGGATCGATGAGTATCAGGGCAACCTGCCCAATCAGCATCAGAATAGGCAGTCAATGTCATTGGAGAGCCAATAGGAAAAAACAAGCCTCTGTGTGAAGTGCCAAGAAGATAACGGATAATTCGTCGAACAGCTGCTAAATGGAGATGATGAGGCTTGGTCATATACTAACTCATCAAGTTTACTGCATAACTGATGTCAGGCCGAGTAGTAGTCAAATATATAACTACCGACAAGCTGTCGATAATATGTCGGATCAGGAAGGGGATCACCACTGTCACTATGGAGTTTAAGATTCAGTTCAAGAGGAGTATCCACAGGTGTGGAATTTGACAGGCCTGCTGATTCAATTAAATCCATAGTATACTTACGTTGATGCAGAATCATCCCTTTCTCAGATTGATGAACTTCTAATCCCAAAAAATATGTCAGAGGTCCCAGATCCTTCATTTGAAAAGATTGATGAAGAGAAAATTGGAGATCTTGAATCATGGTTGTATCTGTGCCGGTGATTATGATATCATCCACATAAACGAGAAGAATGGTGATTCCTGTTGATTTCTGATGCAGAAATAATGATGGATCATAAGGACGGTTGAAATTGCAGCTTCAGTAACGCATCCTTGAATTTGTCAAACCATGCTCTTGGTGCTTGTTTTAGCCCATACAAAGACCGTTTCAAATGAGCAACTTGTCCTTCTAATGGTTTAGGAAAACCTTGAGGCAGTCGCATGTAAACTTCCTTTTTAAGATCACCATGAAGAAAGGCATTTTTTTACATCAAATTGAAAAAGGGGCCAGGATTGGGATGCAGCTATGGCAAGGATGGTGCGAACTGTGGTCATCTTTGCTACAGGCGCAAATGTTTCTTCGTAGTCGATGCCATATTCCTGTTTGTTGCCTAGGGCCACAAGCCTTGCCTTGTATCTATCCAAAGTACCATCTGCCTTCAATTTGATAGAGTAAACCCATTTACTCCCGATAGGTTTAACCGAGGCTGGGCATGGAACAACAACCCATGTTTGGTTCTGCTCTAGAGCATGAAATTCTTCTTCCATAGCCTTTCTCCAGCATTCCTGCTTTGCTGCTTGTGAATAAGAATTAGGAATTGAAACAGATGATAAGGTAGCTAAATATGAAGAATGAGAAAAACCGTATCGATCCAGAGGCCAAGAGATACGAGAAGAATGACGAATAGCAAGTTTAGGTGGATCTGGTGCCGGAGGAGGATCCGGGGCTGGTTCTTGTAAAAGAGATAAAGGGGTGGCATTTGTTCCTTGTCGACGAACATGCACCTTGTCCGGATGAAATCGCAGAGGTGAAGGAAGGCATTCATCATCAAAGGATGGTACTTTAGAAAATGTGATTTCTCGAGATGAATCAGGATAAGACTGAAAAAAATATTGGTGTTCAAAGAAAACAACATTCCTAGAAATCCGAATACGCTTGGATGTGGTGTCATAACAAATAAAACCTTTTTGTTGAGAAGCATAACCAAGAAAGGCACATTTTGCAGATTGTGCAGATAACTTTGAACGTTCATGGGTTGGAAGATGAACAAAACAAACACAACCAAAAGTGTGTATATATGTGTATTGTGGTTCAGTTTGGAAAAGACGGAAATGTGGAGATGTGTTTTGAAGTGTTGGAGAAGGAAGACGGTTGATGATATGAGTAGCAGTGGTTAATGCTTCTGGCCAAAATCTAGGTGGAACTGAGGATTCTAATAACAAACACCTGACCATGTCTAGAAGATGACAATTTTTCCGTTCTGCAACACCATTCTGTTGGGGGGTGTAGGGACAAGTCCGTTAGGATATAATCCCATTGTCTTGTAAAAATTCTTGAAATTTCGCAGACACATATTCCCCCCGAGTCTGTACGAAAAATCTTAATACATGTTGAAAATTGATTTTGAACAAAATTCAAGAATTTTTTAAACACATCAAAGACTTCAGATTTGGCATGTAGAAAATAAAGCCATGTAAAACGACTATAATCATCAATGAAAGTCACAAAATACTTATACTGTGAATGAGAAACAATTGGTGCAACACCCCAAACATCGCTATGTACTAAATCAAAACATTTGGTAGCAGAAGAAACATGTAATGGAAAAGGCAAAGTTTTACTCTTTCCCAGCTTACAAGTGGTGCAATCAAGATTTAAGAGCAACATCTGAAGATAAAAACTTCATTTTATTTATAAGACCAGAATTTAACAAAGATAACAATACTTTGGAATTGGGATGTCCTAATCTAATTGTGCCATAACTGCACATTATTCTTAGAAACAACTGTTGAAGCAAACAAAGACATATCTGGATTCGGTGTTGGTATGTGAAGAGGAAACAAACGCCCACACTTAGGCCCCTTCGCTATTACCTTCCCCGTCTTCTAATCCCACACCACACAACCAGAGGAGGAAAAAGAAATATTGCAGTTACCATCAACCAATTGACCTACAGAGATTAAATTGGTAGAAAGATTTGGTGAACAAAAAACATCATGTAAGGGTAAAGAATGAGAAATATCACCAACAGAGGTAATTGGTATGATTGTACCATTAGCAACATGGACCTGAATTTTTCCATCATATGGTTTAATTTTAGAGAAGTGTTGGGATGATGACGTCATATGATTGGAGACACCAGAGTCAAAATACCAATGAGAAAGAGAGTGATTTTTACCAGATATACCAAAAGTGGAAAAAGCCTGGAGGATCATTTGTTGGATCATGTCAGGGGTGACTGGAGCAATAGAAGCAGGGGCAGAAGAAGGTATGGAAGATGAATCAATAGTGCCAGAAGTAGCAGTGATAGCCTGGTAAACTTTTGGATTTCTGTTTTGAGGACGCTTGCGGCATTCATTGAACGAATGTCCAGATGCTTTGCAATAATTGCAGCTCCTCTGCTTGCACTAATTTGCATAATGGCCGAAATTCTGACACTTGTAGCAGTGCACTTTACTGACATCCTTGCTTGGTCGCTTTCCCTTAGGAGCATAAGTAGCATGAACTGGTGAGTTCGATGATTGAGATTAAGTGGGTACACTATAGGCAACATCAATTGCACCATGAGTGGTTTGTTGTAGCACACCAGACTGAGTCAATTGTCTATGTTCCTCTCGCAGTAATTCATTTAGACACTCATCTAGTGATGGAGAAAGTACCCTACTCATGAGATTAGATCTAGCCGATTCATACTGAGGCCTTAATTTCATGAGAAATTGATCCCGATGACTAGTCGCTAGTATATTTTGCAATTCGGAAAGAGCCTATGCAGAGATATTTGCATATTTGATTTCATCTAATTCTGTCCATAAATTCTGGAAACCAGAATAATAGTCTTGAATGGAGGAAGTTCCTTGCATATAATTTGCAATTTCAAATTCTAACTGATACTGGCGTGCAGAATTCCCCTGATGATACACATTTTTTAGATAGATCCACATATCTTTGGCAGTTTTGTATGGCTTCAAATTCATGAAAAATTGTGGTTCCATGGACCCGAGAATCCAAGTTTTGACCTTAGCATCTTTTGTGTTCCAGGACATAATTTTCTTCTCATCCTCTGTTGGTTTGGGATCAGTCCCAGAGATATGGCCCCATAATTCTTTACCTTCTAGGTAAAGTTCAAATTGAAAAGCCCAAGATGGATAATTTTTACCATTAAACTTGATTAAGTTGACTTCAGATTTCTCCATTTGAAACAAATAGTCAGATGAACCAGCAGAATGATGAATAAAACCAATCACACAGCAACAAATCTTCTGATCAATATGGAAGGCACAGAAAGTATGTGTTCAAACCAGATTGGACAGAAAAAAACCAGATGAAATAGTGCAAGCACTGATTGATGATCACCTGAGTAGCGGAGAAGATGTCCACGAACACTCAGCAGAGCAAAAAACAAATAGCAAGAAACCAGTACAGCAGCAAACACTAGTAGATCATAAAAACTGAACAATCAGCAGCAACACACAGCATATACCAACAGAAAAACACCAGAACAATCAGCAGCAAATATCAGAACACACTAGCAGATGATCAGGTCGTCAGGGGAGAAGAACAGCACCCAGAACCGTCCAGGTCGTCAGGGGTTTAGAGCAGCACGTGGGCCCCACCAGATGATCTTTGGACAGATCAGAGGGAAGGGATGATAGGAGATGTAAATTCCACAACTGATGGAAGAACTCCTCAAAAAAGATCAAGATCCAAGAATCTACACGGCTGAGATTGAAACTTGTGGATAAAATTGAAAAAACCTAGAAATTAGCAGATGGCCTACCTCTGGTGATCAAAAAATATTGAAAAAATCTTCATAAACAAGAAGATATTCTGGCGACCAAGAAGGGTAGATAACGCTGAGATGGTGATGATGATCATAGGTGGGCCACGCCTAATCTGAGATGATCAAGGATGATCAAAGAGGATCGGGCTGGAGGAAATTGTTTCTGAATGGCTTCCAAATCTTGGAAGATGACTAGGAGGATCCACAAATCCTTGGATCTTGAAGAAGAACAGTAGGGCATGAACAGTAGCTCTGATACCAGGTCATGGAACAAGCACTATAGACAAATTGAATTGCAATGGGATGGCTCCCAAGGATCGATTGATATCCATATATATTAATGTACAAACCTTGATTAAGGCTACAATTTAGTTATTGTCTAGTCGGTTATATCCTAAGATAGAATGAAGTATCTGTACGATATATTACAGTTTGACTAAGCAAATGAGTCAGGCTTTATGGCCCAATGGATCCAAAATCATTAACACTAGCTAGAGTTGATCAATCAGGAACTATTGTGGTACCTTCAGGACGTAACATCACTTTGATCATTGGCTTGCCTTCTTAGCCCAGTGGTAGAGCACATGACTTTCGAGTAACCATATAGCTGTGGGTTCAATCCCCACAGAAGGAAAATTTCTTAAATGCCAAGGAGGTCGACTATGGAAGTTATATTCTCACATAGGTAATTAATAGAAAAATGCCAAGAGAATAGGAAAAATCTCCATGTGGTCTTCATCGATTTAGAGAAAGCGTACGACAAGGTACCTAGTGATTTAATTTCGTGGATTTTAGATAAAAGGAGTGTCCCAGATATTATATTGAAATCATTAAAAATATGTATGAAGAAGCGGTAACGACAGTGAGAACTACCTGTGGAGGGACAGGTGAGTTTCCAATGACCATAAGTTTGCAACAGGGGTCACCCTTAAGCATTTATCTCTATACACTAATATGGACGAGTTAACTGCTCGTATTCAAGAGAGAGATTAGTGTATGCTGTTTGCATATGATATAGTGTTGGTGGATGAATCGAGAGACGATGCGAATGCGAAACTTAAGAGATGGTGAGAGGTTTTAGATGAAAGGGTTTTAAAATAAGTCATACAAAGACAAAATATATGGATTGCAACTTCAGTGGAGATGTATAAGAGCTTAAATTACTATGAGAATTGAAGCTCAAGAGATATCACAAAGAGATTCATTTTGATACCTTGGCTTGAAAATTAATTAGTAAGGATGGGAGAGATTGAGAAAGATGTCAAAACATAGGATAAGAGTAGGGTGGTTGAAGTGGAGACTTTATTCTAGAGTGCTTTGTGATTGGCACATACCAACTAGATTGAAGGAAAAATTTTACAGGGCGGCGATTAGACCAGCTATGACTTATGGAGCAGAATGTTGGCCAATCAAAAAGCAACACAAGCACAAAATGAGTGTAGCAATGACAAGAATTTTGAGGTGGATATGTGGTAAAACTAAACCAAACCAAACCAAACCAAACCAAGCCTTTTCCCACTAGGTGGGGTCGGCTATATGGATTTGACGACGCCAATCAAATCTGTTTAGGGCCATGTCCTCCGTTAGATCCATGTAGGCAAGATCATGTTTAATAGTTTCTTTCCAACTTCTCTTGGGTCTCCCTCTCCCTCTCCTACTCTTGGCAAACTCCATGCTTTCACACCTTTTAACAGGTGCATCTGTTGGACGCCTTCTAACATGGCCGAACCATCTCAGTCGATTTTCTCTCATTTTATCTCCAATATGTGGTAAAACTAAAAAAGACAAAATCATAAATGAATGCTTTTGGGAGCATTTAGGCGTAACATCAAGAAGTAATAAAACAAGAGAAACTTGTTTGAGATGGTTTGGACATGTCCAACGCAGGTTGGCAACAATGCCAGTGAGGAAATTTTTTTTTTATGCAGGTTGAGGGCCCACCAAGGGGAAGTGGTAGGCCAAAGTGGATATGGATGGAATTAGTGACCACAGATCTACAAAAGTGTGACCTATCCGAGGATTTGGCTCATGATAGATCGAAATGGAGAAACATAATTCCTGCAGCCAACCCCAACACAACTGGGACAAGGCTTGATGATGATGATCCCTAATGGGAGAAGCAGTTCTTTACTTAGGATCTGAGCACGAATTAGCTCATACTCGGAATTCAATCCTCCAAGCAACTCATAAACATATGAGGATCTAGTTCTTTTGTTCATTCCTTTTACGCAACATGAGCACAAAGGTCGATACATATTCTTTCCACCCAAGACTTTTTGTACTCTCAATGGCCATCATTGCCTAATATGACCATTCTTTATGGTCTCATTCATTGCAAATATTCATAGTAATCCTGTTGTCAGGGACTCAGGATTAACCAAACCAACTCCGAACATCTAAGATGTTCCAAAGGAACTTCTTCCTGACTTAGGATCCAAATGGATCTCATGTATTTCACGAACTTCTACTTTGCACTCAAATTCAATAACTCACGAAACTATGGTTCCCAATACAACGAGAAAACTTCAAAATTTTCAACTACAATCAAATTCAAAATTCCCAATACAAGGGTTAAAACTTAACAAACTTCAACTGCTCACACAAATTTAGAAACCCACCGAGCCTAGGTTTCTACTTTCCACTACAATGGGAGAATTTCTTCACAGCACTAAAAAGGAACATAAATAATTCCTTGCCAAACAGCACCGAATTATCACACACATGATTTCTCCGAAAAACAGACCAGCGCCACCATAGGATGATGTCATCAGCATCTACATGGCTGACATCAGCCCTCAGGTCCACGAATTGAAGAAGGATGAAGAAAGAAAAGTTAAAATAAAGAAAAGGAGAAACGAGGAAGAATATGAGAGACTTTGGAAAAGAGTTAGGGTTGCTGTTAAGCACAGTGCTGGGCGACCAGCCCTTCATATTGATATTAATAGAAGCCATGAATTTACAAAAAAAAAAAAAAAAGTACCTAAAGTTTTGTCGAATTACAAATAGTCCCTGAATTAAAATAAAATTGTAAAAAAGGTCCCTGCATGCATCACAACAACTATTTTATCTATGAACATTTTTTTTATGAACCATGGCTCCAAAATTCTTTGGTTAGTGATCAGCTCAAAATTTGGATAAAGGACTTCACAGTTCATAACCTCCAGAGTTTGCAACGTTTTGTCCATCACCCATTCAAGAAGTGGACCATGGACCACTAGTTGGATATGCATCCATCGCAAAAGAAAAGTTGATACCACATGCAAGATAGTAGTTACCTTTCCTTTAATTCTAAATGAAACCCTAAAGAACTGGGATGAGGGAGCGAACAGTTTGATATATTTTTTTTATTGGGAACAAAAGATTTCATTAAAAAGAAAGGAGATACGAGAGATGTGTACAAGAGAACATGACGATCTTATAAAAGCATTATACCAAGGCAACAACGAGATTATAAAGAGAGAACAACAAAGTGAGAGATATCAACCTTTCCTTGGCAAATCATTGATTATTGCCAGAACTAGAGCAATTAAAAAAATAAAAGAAATAAACAATAATTGGTTTAGGGAACCTGCATCTGAATGTGAATGAATGAATAGACTTTAACCATCTGATGAAATCCATTTCAACGCAATTTTTAGGTACTATGATATAGCTTCGACTTTCAATGCAAAAAAAAGTACAGCAAAATTAAGTTACAGACCAAATTGTAGCTGAGTGAAATATGAAGTGTTACCCTTACCATGCCGAGATAAATGAGCAGAACTCGGGGGAGAAACGGTCAGAAGGGGCACAAGGCGGTGGCTGATCAACGACTGCTTCAAGAAGTTCATAAAAGCTAGTCCATCCAGCCCCTTCCTCAGGTGGTGAATAAGGAAATCGGCCTGTCGCACACTCCAGCATAACTATTCCCAAACTCCAAATATCGCTTTTGTAGCCATATTGGTTTCCATTGATCCGCTCTGGCTATCATGCACAGATTCTCAATAAGCGACTCATAATATAGAGCCAAAATCTAAACTGAGCACAGTACTGACAGTATCTGGTATGCTGCACACAAACTTGGACAAGTGGGTGTTGGGAAGTCCCACATCCCACATCGCCTAAGTCCTAAGTTGGATAGGGCTTCATATACCTATTTGGGCCATCCACCTATTAGCTTAAGCTTTTGGGTTGGTACATGGTTCTTGCGTGGCCCACATGGCAGGCTCATCCACGAAATCTGTTGTGCCTGCACGTGAGGGGGAGCGTTGGAAGTCCCACATCCCACATCGCCTAGTTGGACAAGGCTTCATATACCTTTTTGGGCCTTCCACCTATTAGCTTAAGCTTTTGGGTTGTTACATGGTACATGGTATCTTACAGTGGGATGATTGCCCTTTCAACTGTGGACAGAAGTCACAGGACACTTTTTTTTTTAAATAGGGAAGTCACAGGACACTTACCCCCACATTGGGAGGATTTAAATCCTACACATTGGATGTATGGGCATTTTCTCATTCAATGTTGGTTATCAACATTCTCCGCTTTCCATTTGCACCAAATGGTAAATATGATCTGACCAGTGATACTTTTCTCCCATGACTCACATCACCCAAGAAGGTCTAGAATCTCCAAGCCATGTACTACTTTCCATTTATTCAAGCCTAAATGGTTTTCTAGATAGCTTAAATGGAGCAATGCACAAGTTAAGTTCCCTTAACGTATATGCTTCAGATACATTTTAAGTTCAGAAAAGTAAGGTTTTGCAAGAAACCTGAAACTACCAGTACAAAATAAGAAGAAACTCAAATAATGGCTTTGGAAGCAACCCATTCAGAGACATCGAAAAATCTAGTACTCACAGACATATAGTTGAAAGTGCCTACAAAAGTATCACGCTCGCCAGAGGTACTTGCCAATGTGGCACTCACACCAAAATCAGTTATCTTGACTTCTCCTCTATGATTGATTAATAAATTTGATGGCTTTAAGTCCCTATGAATTATATGTTTCTCATGGTGAAGATACATCAAACCCTTGAGCACCTGCATGAAACAAGAAATCTACATCAACAGGAAGAAAATATTTATCACTGAAGAGCATACACATTCACCAAAACATATCACAAAGATCTTTCAATATGATAGTTGGGCCCACCATTAATGAATAAGGGCATTGTCAATCCAAGCCTAGGCCCATTTTGGGCCAAGTCATCACATCTTATTTAGTCAAAGCCAACTGTACATACTTATTTTGTAAAACTGATTTTTAGGATCTATATAAGATCAGAGAATGATATTTGCACGTAATCAGGGCATTCAGCCCCTTTATAATGGGAGAACAATCGACCCTAATGGGGACTGCATTAAGCATTAAAACATTATTATTGTGTTCTATTTTTATCTCTCTAAATGTCATGGTATCAGAGCAAGTTCGATCATCTGTGATCTTCTCCTAAGTCATCTTCCAAACATTGGAAGCCGGTCTATGATCATTTGTGATCATTCTCTTCAGCCTGATCATCTCTGATCAGCCGTGGCCCACCTATGATCATCACCAGCTCATCGGCGGAACATTCCCATCTTGGTCGCCTGGAGCTTCCTGGATTTATGAAGAATTTTTCCTGATTTATTGATCATCAGAGGTAGGTTTTTTACCAATTTTTGTGAAAATTCATTCTTTTCCACTAGTTTTCATCTCGGCCGTCCAAAATCCTGGATCTGGATTCGATCTGCCTGCGACCACTTCCAGTAGTTGCATAAAACTCCTCTCTTTTTATCCCCACACTCTGATGTGTCAAGATCACCAAGTGGGGCCCACGTGTGGATTCATTGCAGGTACTTATTCCTCTCTGTCCAATACGTGGTACTTAGATTCTGGTGCAAGTAACCATATGACCTCTTCACTCATAAAATTACAAAATGTCGTTCCTTACATTGGTCATCTCACTGTTCAAGCTGCCAACGGAGATCATCTTCCCATCACCTCTGTGGTGATACCCCTGGCCCTTACCCTTAACCAATGCTTTAGTTTCTCCTCATCTTGCTACCAATTTGGTTTCTATGGGTCAACTTGTTGAAAATAATTACAATGTCTCATTTTCTTCTTCTGGATGTGTTATGCAGGACCGGGAGTCGGGGGAAGTGATCGCAAGAGGGCCTAAGCGTGGTAGACTTTTTTCCTTACCAATATCTTCAGTTATTCAGAATAAAACTTCACATCAGTTATTTTATTTTTTTTATTCAGTTCTCGATTGTGGCATAATAGACTTGGTCATCCAAATGCCTCTACTTTGTCTCCTTTATTTCAATCTGGATTATTACATATCCTATTGACTCTGCTTCTTTTGAATGTGATGCTTGTAAATTAGGAAAGAGTAAAACTTTACCTTTTCCACACTCCACAACACGGAGCACTGCATGTTTTGACTTGATTCACAGTGATGTTTGGGGCATTGCTCCGACCCTTTCCCATAGTCATTTCAAGTAATTTGTAACATTCATTGATGACTACAGCAGATTTACTTGGATTTATTTATTACATTCGAAGTCTGATGTTCTTAATGCATTTAAATTTTTTGTTAACTATGTTGAAAACCAATTCTCCAAATGCATTAAAACTTTGCGCTCAGACTGGGGGGGGAATATGTTTCCAAGGATTTTCAATCCTTTTCAAACAATAAAAGAATCATTTCTCAACGTACCTGTCCGTATACTCCACAACAAAATAGAGTCGCAGAACGGAAAAACAGACATCTTCTTGAAGTAACTAGAACTCTTCTGATTGAATCATCCGTTCCCCCTCGTTTTTGGACTGAAGCTCTCACCACAGTTGTCTATCTCATAAACCGCCTTCCATCACCTACCATTGCTCATTTCACGCCTCATTTTAAATTATTTGGTCATCATCCTGTGTTTGATCATCTACATACCTTTGGATGTGTTTGCTTCATTCATCTACCTCCCACAGAAAGAACGAAACTAACAGCACAATCTCGCAGGTGTGCCTTTTTGGGTTATGCCACTAATCAAAAAGGTTTTATTTGTTATGATCCCATTGGTCGTCGTATCAGGGTTTCTCGAAGTGTTATTTTCTTTGAAAATCAATATTTCTTCCAAACTCACATTGACTGTCCTCATCCATCTTCACCAGCTCTTTTACCAGGTTTTTCGGATCAAACAACTGATACTAGGTTTAATCCTGCTTTTGTATATCACTGACGGGAAAAACCTCCCCTTGCAGATGGCCCTCCCCCTGATCCTCCACCGAAAAATGGTTCCACGCCTACTCCTACCTTATGTCGCTCCTCCAGAAATTCTAGACCGCCTCAGCGGTATGGATTTACCCATACTTCTTTGATGACCACCCTATCTTCTATCTCTATCCCAAGTTCTTATTTGCAGGCTGTCCAACAAGATTGTTGGAACCAGGCCATGAAGGAGGAATTAGATGTATTGGATCTAAATCACACCTGGGATATTGTGGAGTGTACTTCAGCAGTTAAGCCCATTGATTGCAAATGGATCTACTCAATCAAGCTTAAATCTGATGGGTCCTTGGATAGACACAAAGCTAGACTTGTGGCACTCGGAAACAGACAAGAGTATGGCATTGACTACGAGGAAACATTTGCACCTATGGCAAAATAAACATCTGTTAGGTTACTTCTCGTCATTGCTGCATCTAAATCTTGGCCATTATACCAAATGGATGTCAAAAATGCATTTCTCCATGGGGATTTACAAGAAGAAATCTATATGCGTATACCACAAGGCGTCCCCTCTCCCTCCAAGAGGTCCGTCTGTCGGCTGCGAAAATCGCTTTATGGTCTAAAGCAAGCTCCTCGGGCATGGTTCGAAACCTTCTGGGGTCGCTTATGCAAAAATTGCTTTACTCAGAGCCCTTATGATCCATCTCTCTTTATATGCCACACATCTACTAGGGTTACTATGCTTCTGGCGTATGTTGACGATATTATTATCACTGGCACGGATGATGGTATAATCAAGTTTCTCCAAGATTCCCTCCGGAATTACTTCCATATGAAGGATTTGGGCCCTTTGCATTATTTCTTGGGCTTAGAGGTGCATCAATCTCCCAAAGGTCTCTTTGTTAATCAACACAAATACACATCAGACCTTATCGAGTTGGTTGACCTCCATGATTTTTCACCTGTTGATACACCTGTCAAGGTAAATCTCAAGCAGAGTAAAGATGATGGCGATCTTCTTCCTGATCCTCATACCTACCGGCGCCTGGTGGGAAGTCTTGTCTATCTCACCATCACTAGACCTGACATATCCTATGCTGTTAATCTTGTGAGTTAGTTCATGACCGCTCCTCGACACCTTCATTTGACAGCTGTGAAGCGCATTATCCGCTATCTACTAAAAACTGTCTCTCGTGGTTTATATTATCCAAAGGATAATCTTCTTCATCTGACCGCTTATGCGGATGCTGACTAGGCATGCTCTCAAGACACACGTCGTTCTAGTACTGGTTGGTGCATATACCTTGGAAATTCGCTCATTTCTTGGAAATGCAAGAAACAAGAACGTGTGTCAAGATCTTCCACGGAAGCTGAATATAGGGCAATGTCCTCTGCTTGTTCTGAAATCTTATGGCTACGGAGACTTCTTTCGGAACTTGGGTCCAATCAAACCTCTCCTACTTCATTGCATGCCGACAATACTGGGGCTATCCGAATCACTGAAAATCATGTCTTCCATGAACGTACTAAATATATCGAAGTTGACTGTCACTTTATTCGGGATGTCATTAGTCTACCACTCTACCTCATATCCCTACATAGTTTTCGTTTGCAGATATCTTCACAAAGGGACTTCCTTGGCCTCGATATCAATTTCTTGTTTCCAAATTGCTGCTTTATGACTCCCCAGCATCAATTTGAGGGGGTTGTCAATCCAAGCCCATGCCCATTTTGGGCCCAGTCATCATATCTTACTTAGTCAAAGCCAACTGTACATACTTAGTTTGTAAACCTGATTTTTAGGATCTAGATAAGATGAGAGAATGATATTTGCATGTAATCAGGGCATTCAGCCCCTTTATAATGGGAGAGCAGTCGACCCTAATGGGGACTGCATTGAGCATTAAAACATTATTACTGTGTTCTATTTCCATCTCTCTAAATGTCAGGCCTCACATAGGAGAGGGCCATGTAGGGTTAGCTGAAACCCCACACACACATACGCACGCGCACAGTGGATATGACCAGATGGAATGAGATGATTACAATCTAGAATCAATCGGGATAGATCGGAATAGAGAAACAGAATTCATGTAGCCGACCCAACATAGTTGAGACAAGGCTTTGATGATGCTTAGGATATGCTAAATTATCAACCCAGCTAACTTGATACTTTTCTCTGAAGTTCTAACTTGTCATTAACTTGCTTTATAGTTTGACGGATTAGTACTACATCAATCAATTGATTTGAATGGAATAAGATGATTCCAATATGGCACTAGTCTCTAATTTATAGTAACTTGATAATAGATTTTCAATCTAGATTGACTACAACCAATAACAAAGATAACACCCAAATGAGTTCACAACACTAGAGATCCACACAACTATTTGTTTACATGTGTGGAGGAGTAAAGGGGAGATGGATGTCAAATCATGAACAAGGTGAAAGTAAGGTATATTAAAGTAAAAGGTAGAAGTGTATTAAAACCCTTGTTTGGAAAAGATGAGGTAAAGTATAGAAGAGAAAGAGTGTAGATTAAAAGCGCATTTTGTCATAAAGTTTACTACACCATAGTTTATCATTTTTTGTGCTTAAAGAAAAAAAGAGGCATGTGGAGTAAAAGGTCAGTGCTGTCGCATCATAAGTTTACTTCTCCACTCCACTTTTTTAATCCAAACAAAGGGAAGTAACCAAACCAAACCAAGCATTTTCCCACTAGGTGGGGTCGGCTATATGGATTTAACGACGCCAATCAAATCTGTTTAGGGCCATGTCCTCCGTTAGATCCATGTAGGCAAGGTCATGTTTAATAGTTTCTTTCCAACTTCTCTTAGGTCTCCCTCTCCCTCTCTTACTCCTGGCAATCTCCATGCTTTCACACCTTTTAACAGGTGCCTCCGTTGGACGATCCAAACAGAGGGAAGTAAAAAAAAAAAATTGCATCACATGCCAGCTTTTACTCCACCATTTAGTACTCCTTGAGCTAAACAAACAAGCACTAAGATCATTGAAGGGCAATGGTGATCCTCGTCACTACCATTAAAAATGAATCCTCACACGTGAACTCGGTCAGATGTGTGAACTCATTTTTCTGAAGGTCCGCCAAAATAGCACATGAAAATAGGCCCAATATTTGATGACCTACTGCTACTGGAGCAGAAAGGAGTTACCATGGATGAGCCAGCCCCCTACCATTATTGGGCTCAAAGGTTATCCAAAGTCTACAAAATGGGCGTTCATTTAGCAGCGTCTCGGTGCATATTTGCCATGGTTATCTCATCAAAGCATAATGCATCCATGGTAGGTCCTTCCTATCCAACAGTTCACAATCCACCCAATTCAAAAGTGGGCCCCAGAATCAGGGTACCACATGCACACTGCTTCACATTATATTTATAATGTGGTCTGCAGGCTTTCATGCTGGACAGGTTTTCATGCTGGACCATTCTTGAACATTCAAGTCAAATACATAATTTCTGGGGTGTCTTTAGAATGTAATGGAAATTCGCCTGCAATATAAAACTGACCTGTTCACAGATAGCAGCAAGATATGGTTCTGGAATCGATCTGACTCTCGTCAGAAAATCTGCAAGAGACCCACCATCCATGTATTCCAAGACTATAGATATAGCACCGTTCTCGTAAAAAGAGTGGTAACAGACAACAACATAAGGGCACTGTGAGGACTGATTAATCTTCAGTTCCTGTGCAATCAGCTTGCGAATGCTCTCCTCAATATTCAGTTGGATAACCTGCATGACGGCAGAGGGTAGGCTATAACTCCTCTCTGAGGTGAAATAGATTCATAAGGCCAATTAACAATGAAATCTCTTACATAATGATTTCAAAGGATCATTATACCAATGGAATTTTAGCCTCTGAAGCTTTCAGAGATACAAGTGGGTGGATTGTTCCAAGGTCGTGTGAATAAATGTACCAACTCCACTGATAATGATAATAAATACTCCAACAAGTGAAACACTATTCACTTAGTAAGTAAGAATGAAAAGCAGCAAAAAAATCAGATCAGAATCTTAAATCAAGCATTACCTTAAGAGCAAAGAATTGGCCAGTCCATTTGTGGCGCACTAGTTGCACAATTCCACCACTACCCTTTCCAATCACTTTAATAGTGTCCACATCAGCCAAACTCAACTGGTTATCCAACGGCTTTATAATAGATGGCTGTTCACAAAAATTTGCATGCACAAAAAAAAAAAAAACAAAGTTAATTATATAAACTGGAAAGGTAAATAGCTTAGATGCCACAGTGAGAAACAAATGCAGAAAACAATATCAAAAGAATTAAGAAAAAGATTTTCATTTTACAACAATGTTACATATAATACCCGTGATTTGTTGGCATTTACAAAACAATTTCAATCAGAAGTTATGGAATGGCCTTTCCTTTACCTAGCTCTCTAAAACCTCTTTTAATGAGCTGTTTGAGTTGCTTGGGTAGTAGTACTCTTTTCTTTTATCAACAGTAGTCTATTTTAAGAAGTTATATAATTTAAGCAGTTAGATTGCATCTACCATAACTGATTAAGGGCAGAAAGTTCATCTACCATAACTGATTGCCATTCTGGCAAGACAATTGCCTCTTTGTAAGATTGAGGTTCCTGCTAGAGAATCTATGCTGTAAGAAATGACTGTATGATGAAGAAAAGTAGCTAGTGCAAACAAAGCCATACTGAGAAACTGGAACTCTGTCACGCATAGTATACCATCGTTGAGGATCACTTCTATCCAGCAAAAGAGACGGGTGCAGGCAGGGGCGACCGACGTTATAGCACGCGGGTGTAGCCGCCCCAGGTACTTTTGAAAAACTCTTTAGACGACTGTGATCCGTTTGATGCATGTCCCAGTTTGAAGTGCCTCCCGCCCCACCTTATGAATTTCGACAACAAAAAGGCCCCAGGTCCCAACATCGAAAACCTTCCCCTGCCTAAACCCTCGTCACCTTTCCGACTCCATTTTTGTCATAGGGTCTTCTCCTTCTCTCTGTCCGGCTCTCTTTCAGGCAGAAGTCCTACAATGAAATCCACTGTAAACACCACTGCCCCATCCTCTCTCTCATTATTCCTCTGACTCCTAGAGTTATAAGCAGAAGGGAAAAAGAGGAAGAAAACAAAGTAGGGGAAGGAAGAAAAAAAAAACCTTCTAGTTGCCCCATCTGGAGGTTTTTTCAGGCTTTCTAAGCAGTCATAACTGTCATTTTTTTTCAATGATGGTACTAGCAATTACAACTACTTTACAAATTCATTCAAAGCCTATGTTCATTTGTTAAATAGCAGAACATGTCAAACTCAGTTAGAAATACACCAAAACTACTCCAACCCCATGGATGATGAACCCATCATAATCCATGTAATACTTGAATGAGAAACTCCTCTAGACTTGCAATTGGACTAATAATGAGGATTCTATGAAGTCCTTTTCTGATCTGGAATTTTTGGAACTGCAGGAATGACCGTCTTCTTTCTAGTATAACATTGATTCTCTCCTCTATAAAAAATGTGCTGGAGGGTAAGCTTGATTCTCCATGAGTCTACACGGATCTAGTTTGGCACTATAACAAATATTAATGTAGAAAACCAATTTGTTCGATTGTTATAAGTGGAATTTTCTTTTGTTATTGTTAATATGAAAAAATCTCTCGCGAAAGAATGGTTGACCTTTTCAATTGACCATCGTCCGCCCCACCCAAATGAAAATCCTGGGTCCGCCACTAGGTGCAGGTCAGACGCACGTTCTCCGCTTCCCTTCTTTCTTCCTATCCCGCAGATCTTTCACATGTAACCTCTGTTTCTATATGCATAATGCCTTTTTTTCAGTATTCATCACCAACTACAAGTTGATGCAGTCCGATCCCTATCCAAGACAGGGACCCACAACCGCAAGCCTTGACGGACCCAACTGATGGGGTCCACATGTGCTTCACCGTTTCCTAATTTTTAGATTAGTAATATTGCTTTGTTTGCTTGCTTTCTAAATTTATTGTTAATTAGAATTAGTAGCTTTCCTCATTAGCATACATGATGCTCTATATAAACAGAAGAGCCCTAATGTAATTTTCATGCTTATTATCAATTAATCCAAGTTATCTCTGTGAGTTATCTCTCGTGTGTTATGGATTGTGCTGTGCATTAGGGCTAGAATCCATCTTGGATTCGATCAATCCTTCGGGAGATTGATCTATCAGTCTCTGGCTGCGTCAATTGGTATCAGAGCCGAAGATCGATCGCCGGGGAGACGTCTGTCCTTCCCGGAATTCCTTCTTTATCTGCCTCTCAATCCTTCTTCCACCTACAACCCACCGAAACCCACCACCATCCCCACTGTTACGCTTCCACCCCTGCCAAACATCCCACCACTCACCCAAATCCCGTTCCCGTCCCCTGCGAAACCCTAACTTTGTTAACCCCATCTTCTGGAAATCCCAAACTACTTTTTCCCCAAAATCCCAAATTCCCAAAATCCCGAAAACCTAATCCCCTAACCCCAAACCCCAGCGCACTCCCCTTCCTCTCCCAGCATTGACAAACCAAAACCTAACCCTAAATCACACAACCCCCAGACATCTATCCTATCACCCGACCCCTTTCTTCCAAAGCCTGCTCTATACATAACCCCAAATCCATCCCCAGCGTACAAATCCCACACCGCCAGCCACCCAAACCCAACGTCCACCCAACTACCGAGACCCAGAACCTCCTAACCCAACCATCCATCCTGAACCCCATTCCCTATTTTCCCTCCAGCCTCGTCGAAACCCACCCATCAGAAACCAAAACAAAAAAAAAAAGAAAGAAACGGGGACAGACGAAGAAGAGAGAAACCATCAGCGAAATAAACATAGAAGGAGAGAAGAAGGAGGCTGTGTTGAGAAGACATACCTGGCACCCATCGCTCTTCATCTGCAACGATCAGCATCAGGCACTCTCCTCTTTGGTTGTCTCGGCCAGCACTGCTTCACCTCAGAACAGCACCGGTTTAGCCTTCTCACAGTCGTCGCCACAGCCTCAATCTCTTCCCTCATCTCCTCCATCTCCTCCGCTTTCTTCTTCAAGCAGTAAGCTTCATTAAACAAAGATCCGTTCTTCTTTCTGTTTTTGTTTTTCTCTGCGCACAGATTCCGAGGAGACAGAAAGGATCTTCTGCCTGGGCTCTAAACTGGGCCACATTTTGGGCCTGACCTGCTGCCTGCCACAAGGTTCAGCCACACCCGACCCGGCCCACTAGCAGTATAAAAAAAAAAAAAAAAAAGGTGCAGAATTTTTGGCCTGCGTCCATGGCTACTCGCACCGGGCAAAATTTTCGTGGCAGACTCTCTGACATTCAGCGCGATGATTGCATTAGAGATTTATATGAACGGGTCGACGCCTTACAACTCACTGTCAATGAACTTACTAAGGCTCCTTCAAACCCTCATGGCGAATCTTCCAGCACTTCTGGTTCACACTCTCACCAATTGGAAAATATTCCCCGAGAATCAATCCAAGAATTCTTTCAACGTCTCTTTGCAGACCGAGCCGCTGACAATTTTCCACCCGGCCCGCGCCAAGATGATCTCTCGCGGAAAATCAAATTAGAGGTTGCTGATTTTTCTGGTCAAGGTGATGCTCGCGCCCTTCTTGATTGGCTTACTTCAATTGAGGATTATTTCACTTGGTATCACATTGAGGATCCTCAACGAGTTGCTTTTGTCAAGATGAAGTTAAAAGGTCCTGCTCGAATTTGGTGGAAAAATATTGATGACCACAATGTGCAAATGGGTCGCCCTCCTATTACACGTTCGGAAATTATGAAAGAACGACTGGAAGATAAGTTTTTGCCTTCTGACTACATTGATTCATTTAATAGCGAGCTTATCAATCTTCAGCAAGGCTCTATGACCATAGATGATTACACTCATAAGTTCCATGAGCTTTGTATTCGATGCAAGTCTAATGAAGATGATCGCTTGATGGTCACCCGTTATCGAGAAAGATTGCGTCCAGATATACAGGATAAATTGGCTGTATTTGACTTCGCCACTGTTGATGTAATTTCTAGCAAGGCACGACGCGTTGAGCAAACGCTGCGTCAGCACACTGGGCGACGTTTCGGTAACCAAGCCGGGGAGCCCTATAAAAAAGGTCCCGATTCTACTTTCAATCGGACTCCACAGCAAGGGTTCCGACCACCTTCAAACCAACCACAGAACCAACTCCAAAGGCAGCCACAAGTTTCACCACAGGGTCCACAGAATCCTCAGCTCATTCAAAAGTGGACACCAAATCAGAATAATGCTAGAGGCACTGGGATAATCGCTAAGCGCGACATTGTCTGTCATTCTTGCAAAAATAGAGGTCATTATGCTAGAGAATGTCCTCACAGGAATCTGCATTGTGATGGTGAACCTTATGATGACGAACAGTATGATGAGGAAATCGAAATGGAGAAACCTGATGCACAATTTCCAACAGATCCAGAGTCCGCACTTGAGGTCTACACAGCTGATGATGACAGCCCATTACTTTTCCTTCACCGCCGCCTATTGGTTGCAGATGGTATTGAAGAAAACGATGAAAACCAAGCTCCTATTTTCCGAACAAGAGTCACTTGTAAAGGACGAGCTTGCAATGCCATCATTGATGGTGGAAGTGCTATGAGTGTCATATCCAAAGATGCAGTTGATAAACTTCAGTTGCCAACTATAAAGCACCCGAGACCTTACAGAGTTGCATGGGTAAATGATTATTCAATTCCCGTCAACCGCCAGTGCATTGTTCCCTTGAAGATGGGCTCGTATGAAGATAATGTCAAATGTGATGTTATTCCAATGAATGTTGCCCACATCTTATTTGGCAGACCTTGGTTAAGGCGCTTGAAAGTCATCACTGATCATTCGGATAACACCTACACTTTCAAATGGAATGGACTCCGAATTCAATTAAAGCCCATGGAAACTCCATTCTCTGTCAAGCAACCTACTCATACTGCCTCTCCTCACATCTAGGGATGGCAATTCCGTCCGGTCCGGTCCGATCCGATCCGATACCCGCTCCGTTTGGATATGGATTTCGGATATTTTTTCGGAGATCGGGTCGGATTCGGATATGGATTTTAAAAAAAAATTCGGAGATCGGATCGGAGGCGGATATGGAGATATCCGATCCGAATATCCGTTTGGATATCCGATCCGAATATCCGATCGGATATCCGAACCGTATCCGACCCGTTTGGATATCCGTTTAACCCTTAATTGCAGTTTTCATCCTTATCTTATATAATATTATATATATTACACCATATATATATATCAATATATTATAGATAACACTTCAATAATTGGGATTTGTATGACTTGTGTAAGTGTGTTGAAACTTGAATGACTTTATTTTGGAAGTTTATTTTTGGATATATTTTGAATTGTATCGTCTTTTTAATGTTTTTAATGCTTAAATTATATTTTGAATTGTATTGTCTTTTTAATATTTTTTTAATGATTTGGATATCCGATTCTCCGTTTGGATATCCGATATCCGTTTGGAGGCGGGGATGGAGGATAGAATGGATATCCGTTTGGAGATCGGAGCGGATATGGAGACGGAGAATTGGATTTGGATATGGAGGCGGATATGACAATATCCGCCTCCGATCCGACCCGTTGCCATCCCTACTCACATCCTCACCATGCGCAAATTTGAAGTTGAAAGTCACGAGCAAGGTGTGATGTATGCTTTGGTGACCAGACAGGTGACCGAATCAAGTAAAAACTCCACCCCATCCCCTCCCCAAGAGGTACAACCATTGCTCGATGAATTTTCTGATTTAATTCCTGATGAGCTTCCCAATGAATTGCCACCGATGCGAGACATCCAGCATGCAATAGATTTAACTCCTGGAGCATCTCTCCCTAATCTTCGTGCTTATCGGATGAGTCCTTCCGAACATGCTGAACTCAAGAAACAAGTTGATGATCTATTGCTACGGGGATATATTCGGGAAAGCTTAAGTCCTTGTGCCGTACCCGCTCTCCTAACACCAAAGAAGGATGGAAGCTGGCGTATGTGCGTGGATAGTCGTGCCATCAATAAAATCACTGTAAAGTATCGCTTTCCTATTCCTAGACTTGATGATATGCTTGATTTGATGACTAGTGCTTCTGTTTTTTCTAAAATTGATCTTCGCAGTGGTTATCATCAAATTAGAATTAGGCCAGGTGATGAATGGAAGACAGCCTTTAAAACTAAAGATGGTCTTTATGAATGGCTTGTTATGCCTTTTGGTCTTTCTAATGCTCCTAGCACATTCATGCGTGTTATGAATCAATTGCTCAACCCGTTTATTGGAAGGTTCGTTGTTGTCTACTTCGATGATATCTTGATTTATAGTAAATCCAAACGGGAGCATCTTGATCACTTGAAGAGCATATTTGACCTTCTTCGCCGGGAACGCTTCTATGCTAATCTAAAGAAGTGTACTTTTATGATCCACTCTGTGATTTTCCTTGGCTTTGTTGTCTCTTCTAAGGGTATCGCAATGGACCCATCCAAGATTCAAGCTATCCTCGATTGGCCTATTCCACAAACTCTCACTGAAGTTCGTAGTTTTCACGGACTTGCTACTTTCTATAAAAGGTTCATTCGAGATTTCAGCAGTATTATGGCTCCAATCACTAATTGTATGAAACAGGGTGAATTTAAATGGACTAGTGCAGCAACTAGAGCATTTGGCGAAATCAAGAGCATGATCACGGAAGCCCCTGTCCTTTGACTTCCAGATTTTACCAAAGTCTTTGAAGTTGCTTGTGATGCTTCTCAGATCGGAATCGGAGGGGTTCTTAGCCAAGAAGGTCACCCGATTGCATTTTTTAGCGAAAAGCTCTCCGATGCCAAACGCCGATATTCTATTTATGATCTCGAATTCTACGCCGTTGTGCAAGCATTGCGACATTGGCGTCATTATTTGGTTGGCAACGACTTTGTTTTATATTCCGATCACGAGGCATTGAAGCATATTCAGTCCCAACAACATGTTAGTGATCGTCGAATTAAATGGAGCTCTTTCCTTCAACAATTCACATTCAGTCTCCGTCATAAAGCTGGCAAAGAAAATATGGTAGCTGATGCTTTGAGTCCTCGGAAACATCTTCTCACTACTATGGCAGTCACTGTTACAGGTTTTGACCAAATCAAGCAAGAATATACCAATGACAAGGATTTCGGTGTCATCTTTGCGGATTTTTTTAACGGCAACAAGGATAAGCACCCTCATTACAGCCTACATGATGGATTCTTATTCCGAGGTAACAAACTTTGCCTCCCTGCTACTTCTATTCGAGAACATGTTGTTCGTGAATTACATTCTGGAGGTTGTAGTGGTCATTTGGGACGTGACAAGACACTCGCTCTTGTAGATGATCGTTTCTATTGGCCGCGCATGCGGGTTCATGTTATCAGCCTATGTGAGCGATGTCGCACCTGTCAATTGGCTAAAGGAAACAAGAAAAATACAGGTTTATATCAGCCATTGCCTATTCCTAATGCACCATGGGAAAATATCAGTATGGATTTTGTGTTAGGGCTTCCAAAGACTGTACGGAAATTTGATTCCATCTTTGTTGTTGTTGATCGTTTTTCTAAAATGGCTCATTTTATTCCATGCAACACAACATCTGATGCTTATAAAGTAGCTCAACTATTCTTCAAAGAGGTTGTCCGTCTTCATGGCATCCCCAAAACAATCGTTTCAGATCGTGACACTAAATTTATGAGTTACTTTTGGAAGACTTTGTGGATGACAACAAAAACAAAGCTTCACTTCTCTACTGCTTATCATCCGCAGACTGATGGTCAAACTGAAGTTGTTAATAGAAGCCTTGGCCAATTGTTACGATGCCTTGTACGTGATCATATTACTACATGGGATCAAATTCTACCTATGGCTGAATTTGCTTACAACAATTCAGTTAATCGGTCCACAGGTATCTCACCATTTGAAGCAGTCACAGGTGTTCGACCGCTCTTGCCTATTGATCTTGTCCCTTTACCTGTTGAAGCACGCCCTTGTGCTGAAGCTGATAACTTCATCAAACATATGCAACAAATACATGATGAAGTTCGACGACATATTGCAGCCAGCAATGACAGTTACAAGGCTCATGCTGACAAACGTCGTCGTTTTCTGGAGTTTTCTGAAGGAGACTTGGTTATGGTCCGTATTCATCCGGAAAGGTTATCCCCAGGTGCAAACAAGAAATTACATCCGCGGAATACCTGTCCATTCAAAGTGATCAAAAAGCTTAGTTCGAATGCATATACTCTCGAGTTACCGTCTGATATTGGTATCAGCCCTACATTCAATGTTGCCGATCTCACTCTTTATCGTGGGCATGATAATGAAGATGATTCTGACGAGCAACTCATTACGTTACCAGCTGCTCCGCCACCGCCTGATAAAATCATTGATGTTCTTGATGATCAAATTGTTTCTACTCGTCGCGGCGGCTTTCAAAAGTTCCTTGTTCGTTGGCAAAACAGACCCGTCTCCGATGCTACCTGGATTACTGCTACAGACTTCCAGCGTCTGAATCCAGATCTTTATGAGCGCTATCAAGCGATTAACTCGGCCGGAGTCGAGTTCTTTCAAGCCGGGGAGAGTTGATGCAGTCCGATCCCTATCCAAGACAAGGACCCACAACCGCAAGCCTTGACGGACCCAACTGATGGGGTCCACATGTGCTTCACCGTTTCCTAATTTTTAGATTAGTAATATTGCTTTGTTTGCTTGCTTTCTAAATTTATTGTTAATTAGAATTAGTAGCTTTCCTCATTAGCATACATGATGCTCTATATAAACAGAAGAGCCCTAATGTAATTTTCATGCTTATTATCAATTAATCCAAGTTATCACTGTGAGTTATCTCTCGTGTGTTATGGATTGTGCTGTGCATTAGGGCTAGAATCCATCTTGGATTCGATCAATCCTTCGGGAGATTGATCTATTAATCTCTGGCTGCGTCACAAGTTCACAACATAGCAATCACAATTCACAACCTATTCTGAGAAGAAAAAAAATTTGTGTCACGCATTGACTTTATGGAGGGGATAAACTGCCTACCACATGCTTAACATGATGGTAAAGGCATTTCCCATTATGTGGAACACTGGAACTACCACCAGTCAAAAGATCAGTGTATCAGAGGACCTACCCAAAAAGAAAGAAAGAAACAGGAGGGGAATGGATAGTTCAAAAACCTCTAATTTATACACAACAGTTTCTACCATGTACTTCAAAAATGAACTTCCATCTATGAACATCTCTTCTGGTAATTCCTCTAAACATTACAGAAGCCGATGCAATACTCCTATGAGACCATTTGTTTGCGTGGCATTAAATTCCTAGGATTCCTAAGCAATGCCCTCTACTACAGCAGCTAAAACTGAACAAATAAAAGGTGAAGATCTGTCAAATATCTCTCCTTCCATGGAAAATGACTTTACTCTCTTGCGATGAAAAATCACACAAATTTTTTTGTTTCCACATAGTCCTGCTGTACCGATCAACTAAGCAATAGGAGAAAATAGCAAGCACAAACGTGCCCTAAGACTCTTTTACCATGAATTTCTAAGAATTCACTATAAAAGCACCATAGTTGTTCTATCATTACATCTCAATCATAAAAACAAAGAACCATTAGAACTCCACATCTGCAATAAAGAGAATCCAATTTCCAACCAAAGATTTCCAGATACATAAATCCTCAATCTTGATACCTCCTCTTCTTTGTCCTGAGAAACGATCCGCAGTCCATCTTTGTTGACTAGCAGATCTCCATCCTTGAAAGTACCGCTGTGAGTCCTGAAAACATCACCACAGACAAGGAATTCAAGAAAAAGCAGAGAGAGCGAGAGAGAGAGAGACAGAGAGACAGAGAGACAGAGAGAGAGCAAATTCATTGGAAATGCTAGGAGAGAGTACGGACAGGAATTTGGAGAAGGAAACGTCAGAGGAAGGGACGGAGAGAGTGAGCTTTGGGACGGTGCTTTTCCCCTTTTTCATGGTTTCTGGATTCCTCGTTGTAGAGGAATCCTCCCTGCAGTAAGAGGTTAATATGAAGATGAGAGGGAAAATGGGAAATCTCTTTCTCTGTTATCCGTGCTTTTTGCTTTTCCTTTTTTCTGCGTGTGAAAGAGAGGAGAGAGAAAGGCGAACAAGGAAGGGGAAAGTGAAGTTAGATTGAGCCATTGAGGGAAGACTTGGACTATGGGAGGAAATGTCTCCGAGTCTCTCTAGTCAGAGGGAAATGTCGTTGGAGTTGGAGCCCGCTCTCGCCTGTTGAGCCTGACTTTGGCGGCTCAAGACATTGAATCTGACTTGACTAAGAGGCACGTGGTGTTTATATGTCGCCTCTAGAAAGTCCTTGTGTATTTTTAGCCGTTGGATTAGGAATTTGAAGGTGGAGATGAGGTGCATTTAGCTCGTTGAGTTAAATGGAGGGTCCTGACCCGAATCCGTTTCTGGATCCGATATGGGTATAGTTTCAATTTTTTTTTTGTTGTTGTAGTTGGATTTTTTCTAACAAACATTTGACTAGTCCTCTTTCTTGTTTAAACCATTGAAGAGTTATTATTATTCAGAGTCTCAATTTAAAAGGCTATGACCCACCTTTGTCTCAATAGCCCATCCACAATTCTATGGATTCCACTATTCATATGTTTCACCAATAGGCCTCCTAATTGGATAGATTGGCAAGATCCGCAGTGGCATTTAAGAGGGTCCGCTTGCATTGCCTTGTTTATGTTTGATACGTGGGCTCATTTTTAAATTTGATTTGATTGTCAATCAAGAGGAGAATGTGGTAATTTAGGAGTCATTTTCTCATGCAAGTTTATGATCTATAATCTATAACTAGCATAACATGCCCGTCCTATATAATTCATAATATTAAAAATTTTAAATTTAAATAAAAAATTTTGTGTAAATAATATTTATATAATAAAATTTGCAATAAAAATCAAACCCATGACAATAACAAATTACCCTTTATTTTGTTTACTGAAGTGATAAGAAGTTCAACACTAAATGAATTAAAATCACATCTTTCGTACAAAAAAGAAAAATGAATATACAAATCATTGAAATGCTTTCCTTCTTGCTAGCACTGATGGGAAATAGCAGCAGAGAAAAAAGATAAAGAAGAAAGCCTTGAAATCACCATTATTGTTTTGCTTGGCTTATCTTTGTTTTTCAGAAGACGGTAAAGGAAACTCTCTTAGAAAAATAAAACATTTGGCCTATAAATACAACACATTTGGGGTGTGAAAAACTTGATCGATCTGGAAGGTCTCTGGTGGATAATAAATTCATAGCCTCTTAAATCTTCTCTCATGGCAGTTGTCAACCCAGTAGGCTTTATCATCTATTTCTTTAGGCTTATTATGGGGTCTGCTTAAATATTAGATCTGAACCGTTTAAAATAAATGATACCCTCTAATATGACTTTTCAGATAATTTTGCTCAAAATGAAAGTTAGGCCCCGCGTCGGATAAAAAAAAAATAGTATAAAATATTCAAATATTTTATGGGATTAGGCCCCATGGTGGATGAAAAAGAAATTAGTGTAATTTTTTCAAATGTTTTATGGGGCCTATATGTTTTGTAGAATTCATAAAAACTCTTAATAAATCTAATATCTAAGAAAGAAAACCGTGGAAAGGTAAAATGACTAAGATAATCTCATGAGGAGATGGAACGTGAGCCATCACCCCTACTAAAAGAAATCCTTCTATTAAGTTTTGGACCATGCAAGCTAAATGTATATAGTATGTCACGCCAAACATGGAAACAATATAACAAAGTATGGACTGTATGAACTGTGGTTTGGATTGTAGATTAAAAGAGATGATAAATGTCAATTACTAAATAATAGGGATTTAGTACACCCTAATTAAGAAATAAGAATGCAATTATAAGGAAAGGGTAATGAAAAGATTGTAAATTAAGTTACCTATAAATATGGATTACTTATCTCGTGGGATGATATTGATAGATACGAGAATCCCTATATCAGTTTAAAACCCCTACCTTGAGGATAATCATGGAAGTATAAGATTTGAGGAGACTCCAACAATCTAAAATCTCTCTCTCATGTTAGAATTCATTTTGTAAATGAGCTTTAATTTCTCGATCAATTGCGAAATTGGAGCTCAATTGTAAAATCAAATCTATCATATAATTGTGATACCCATGTAACGGGTAATGGTAGATCTTTGATCAAATGGGCCCCATGCAGATATTTTAATTAAATAGTCGAAGTAAATCAAGATTGGTATTATCCCTTATCTATTCTTGCACAGAGGTGTCAAATCTTTATATAGCAGTGGGTCATATCTATTATCATGTAATGGTAATGAATGATAAGTTCCACCCGATGGATAACTGTTGATCTTTCGTCAAATGGGTCTGGTGGAGATAGATTAATTTAATGGTTTCCATGTAATAAAATTGTAGGATATAAATTAGGGATATCCAACTCTTATAGATAAAGATTTCAACTCTAATAAATTGAGTTTGTTAAGAAAGGTTAGTAGATCCCTAAAACTTCTCTCAAAGTTCAACTAGAATCTGTAACGTTTTTTTTTTTTTTTTTTTCTTGTATGGACTTCTGTCAAATTTCACTCTGATATAAATTAAGCTCTTGTAAGATCACATTGATCATATATAAAATGGAGATTTTTCAAAATAGTGCAGACTTTGGGCTCATTTTTTTAAAAAAAAAATACACCAAGATTTAAATATTTTAAAAAAACATAAAAGTTTTCCACAATTCTTTCAATGAAGTCCTCTCCGTAAAAAAGTTTTAAAGAATGACAAAAGTAGTTTTTCTCTCCAACCATTTTCATTTGCTAAAGTGGGTCCTACTAGGTCATTTGGATTGGACTTCATCATTTTTTAAAAATAATTTATTAAGGAAAAGTTTTGAAAAATAACATAAGGTATCATTATCATTTTTTCAAACTTTTTTCTTAGAGAGGACTTGATTGAAACAAAATATGGAAAACATTTATACTCATTTTGAATTACTCAAAATTTTATGTACTTTTTTTTAAATAAGGCAAACGTTTTATATCTTTTCGGAGTTCGCAATAAAAAGGGGGTATTTGGGAGCGCCAAAATCAATGGCCTATAAAATATGTAAACTTTATCTTGTGTATTCTATTTGATTGCTGGTCCCAATTTTTATTGGGGGTAAGTTTTTAGAGAGAGAGAGAGAGAGTCAATCCAATTGGGGACATTGATTTTCAACGGCCTTGGTTTTAATAAAATGGGAGTCATTGAGAACATCAGCAAATTTTCTGAGTCCTGAAACCAGAGGAAGGTCCAACACTTGACTGTGAAATGTGAACGGCATTCTTACTTTTTAGAGGTCTCTTTAGTTTTGGAAGTTGGAAGAACGTAAGCATCTTCACGTCTTACTTCATACGAACATCATGATTGGTTTTATCATCAGATGAGGTTACTGTAAAGGTACTGACTGTTGAGTAATTTTTGCTTTTTTCAAATTATCCCCAACATAATAGCTAAAACTTTACTCGGCGCCCTTGGATTTGAGTGGACTTGCAATTAGAGCAAACTGAAAATAATTGCAAATCTCATTGCAAACAAAAGAAAACATCCCTAATAAGAATGTTTAAAAAATAATGCAATTATATAATTTCGAGGGGTAGCTCAATTGTTCGAAGACCATGGTTTGTGGTTTGCTCTCCAAGGTTGATGGTTCGAAATCGGACTACCACACTAGGGCTACAGGGAATTTAATAGGCTCCACCTGGGCCCGTAGGAATTAGTATGGCCCAAAAGACTGAAACACCATCTGTTATAAAAACAAAAGAAAAGAAAGAGATTATATAAAATAAAAATAACATAATTTTTTCATGTTGAATTAGGGTAACCTACATCGCTCTATTAACATACGACTAGTGATATGGTCAGCTCTTTATGGATCACAATATCTAACGATCTACGTCTTTTACTTCATGACTCAAATTTCCAAAAAGTTATTATTTCTAACTGCGATGCATATTTTCAGCTAGTGATTTGATTAGAATAAAAAAAAAAAAATAGGCCCATCATATCTAATGAAAAACCTAGGATTCTCCTTTGGGTTGTGCGAGCAATTATCAAGTGAAAAAATTAAATAATAAAACTAAATCTTTTAGGATTTTTATTTAAGGGGTTTCTATAATCTCATGGGTGTGACTGCACCCGCGTACCTGAGCCCACCCCAGATTGTATCAATGGCCTGAAATCTTAAAAATAAGGTATAGAAGGGAGTTTAAAAAAGATTTTTTTTCTTATTATTACTTCACTGCAGCTTATCATATCTAGTTGTAGTAAAAACAAGTGTTAGGAGAGGAAAAGTAAATGGATAAGTGGTGTCACAACCGAATTTCACTTCTCCACTCCAACTTTTTTATTAGAATCGGCTGAAGTTAAAAAAAAAAAAAATCATTCCCTTTCTCTACTATTCTTTTTTATCCAAACTGGCGGAAGAAAATGTCACATCATATACCTTCTTTTATTACTAACAATCAAGTTACGAATCATAGAAACAATCTATATTTGACTAATAGCCTATATTTTTTTACCTGCAATGAATGTAGGCTGACAAAGCTCTATATTTTCTTAACCAGGAGGGACCATGGTACAAGGATCTCAGGCCGAAGCCCCCACCCATATTTGAAAAAATGTTAAAAAAACTTTCAAAACTCCCTGTAATTTCTAATAATTAATATGTGTTTTTTTTTATATATTTGTCCATTCTTCTAATATTTAGTTTATATGAAGCCCCTAAGTTGAATTTTGCTGCCCGTGTCTTGTGGTATTTTTCTCACATGGGACTCTCACGTAGATGTTACATTCCAGCAGGAAGAGGCTTTGTACTTGGACACAAAGAAGCATAAGTGCATGAGTCCTGTGAGTGGACAAAGCACTATTCCCTGGACATGTTTCTCTTACAACTGCCTACTTTTGGATAAACGTGGAAAAGGAGAAGCTTGAAAGTACATAAGGGTAAAAGAAGAGATGAAGGAGGAGAGGATGGAGAAGGAAAATGCAAGAGAGATTTTAGGGGGAGAGTAATAAGAGTTTTTCGATAAGTACCTATAGCTGTCATTAGTGTTTTAGTATTTTTGGACACAATTAAAATTGAAATCGGAATTAGAGTTTTCTAATTTCACAATTGAAATCTCAATTGAGTTCAAATTTCTCAATTAATTTCAAAATTGGACTCCAATTTCAAAATCGAATTCTATACCTATAATATATGTAGGTGCAGAAAATAATGACCCACAATAACTGGGGGAGCCTTAGAGGACTTATCCGAGAAGATGATGACTGGGTGCCGTCCGAAAGCCTGAAAGGGAAGAACAAACGATCAGAGGACCCTGGCCTGGGCGGCGCAAGGCTCTCCGATGCCAAAGTCAGTGAAGAGACTGGAACAATGGAAGGAGAGTGAGAAGAGAGGCAGAGTAACAGCTCTAGGAGTTGTATTGTGCGTACCTTTGATGGTGGTTTGAGCCTCTATTTATAGAGTTTGGGACGTATCTTTGGGAGATATCGTGGTGTGGGTCTCATGATTCGACTGGGAAGTCATGATCAGCCCACGTTGCCATAAATGCGGTCCAATCCAGCCCACTCTGCATTAAATGCGCGTCGGATCAGCCCACGTCGCATTTAATGCGCGTCTTGTTGGGTCAGATCGTGTTGGACGCCTTTGGCGGTAGGGGATCGTGGGATCTGCCCTCGGGCCTTGCCCTGATGTGGCCTCAGCCGCTGGATGCCGCCCTGTCAGGATATGGCGAAGATTGTGAGCGGCTGGATGTCGTGTCTGTCCCACTAGCTCGTGCCCCTATCCCTCCACGTGCCTGGTGACGTGGGGGATAAGGGGCGTGAGTGGAGACTCTTTCTGGCTTCGGCTTCCATCCCGGCTTCTTCAGCCGAGGTGGAGCTTTCTGCCGAGATGGCATCCGGGGTGGCCCAGCCGAGGTGGAGCTCCCTGCCGAGATGGCGCCCGGGGTGGGCCAGTTCGGCGCTAGTGGCCCGGAGCCGCCTGACTTCGGCCGGACCTCCTGCCCTGGTGGCCGGGGTGAGCTTGGTGCCACGTGGATAGCACACGGATGGCACGTGAGAGTGCTTAGTCTCATCTGATGGCTGTGATTAGCGTAATCCTGTGGTTCTGGAAATCTCCCCACACAATTGCCCCCTAGCTTCTGACCTTGCGGAGATCGTCAGTGTCGTGAGGTCGGGAGCTACGTGACGGTGCTTTACACGGTGGAGGGAGTTCCTCTCGACCCTGATTCGCGGTCGCTTTGGATAATCGAGGCAATAATTGGCGTCCCTTATTCAATGCTGGAGACAGGTTGACGGCTCTGCGTGTCGTCCTCTGGTTAGTCGTCTGTCTTCTCGAGATCGTGCGCGTCGTTCTGTCAGGGATGCAATCAATGTTTGAAATGATTCGCGCGGAGCTCTAGAAGATGCCCCTTTGGTGCGCCCAACTAGGTCCCCTGAAAAAGGGGGGGGCCTTTTGGTGATATATATAGGGCAATCGAGGTTCGTCTTCTTCTCTGTCGCCATTCTGAATCAAAGGAGAATAAGTTGCTGCTAGGGAACCTCGTCTGAGAAGTGGTGTGCTGCTGAGGCCGTGTCTCTTTGCCGCTCATTGTCATCGTCTTGCTCCCGTAAGTTCCTTCTGCCCTGCCTCTTCTCTTGTGGGTTTCTCTGTCTTTGGATTGGGGTAGAAATGGGAATTTATAGCCACTGGTTAGAGGGCGAGGCTGCGATCGAGGGCTTCAGGTCGGCCTTCAGGGTCCCTGCTGACGTCCAAGTTAGGGGTGAGGATCCTAACGGCATCAACCTTCGCGATTTCTCGGGGGGTTGGATGCCGTTTCCTCTGGTTGCCGTGACGGAAGGTGGGGTCCGATTCCCCCTTCACCCCCTTCTCAGGAGGTGTCTCAGCCAATGGCGCCTCTGCCCTTGCCAGCTGCTACCCAATGCCTTCAAGATTGTGATGGGCACGGCTAGGTTAAATGAGGTTTTGGGCATTAACCTTGGCGTCTTCGATATCGAGGACGTATATGATATATGCAAGTCCGGGGATGCTTATTATCTCCGGGCAAAGCCAGGCCGGGACGGCTTCGTCCGATATTTGGAGGACTCAAGCAAGTATGCCGGAGACGATCTTCTGTACGTCTCGGGAAACTGGGAGTTCGGGGTGGCCGACATTGATAGAGGCTACCAAGTCCCTCGCCATTTCGGGACCATTCCAAGTAAATATCTTCCGTCTCTTTTTTACGCAGTTTCTTTTTATTCTGCCGCGCTAATACTTCTGATCGTTACAGCTTTGAAGGAGAGAAAACGGGCCGCCCGACACATCTGGAAGAGGAACGAGGCCTGGCTCCGCCTAGTAAAGCGGTACAGCGGCCATGACGGCAGGGCAGCCTGATCGCTGCTAGGGTACCAGCAGAGATACTGCGGGTATCTAAAGGGCACCGTAGAGCCGATCCAGGGCGAGGGTGCCGGTCCTGAAGTCGGGGAGGAACAGGCTAGTCAAGAGGCCGCAGGGGAGCTTTCGCCGGCGTCGTCTGACGTTAGGGCCACGTCTGGCGTTCTTGCTTCCACGTCGGGATCGAGACCTCTCCAGGCCCCGGGAAGGGAGTCGAGTCGGGCTGCCCGATCTCCTTCGCCGAGTTCCGAGATGAGGCGCGCCAGGCGCTTGTCCTTCGAGGACCTCGAGGCCTTGGCGCTCGGAGCGGAGGATGCCCGAGCCCCCCATGGGTTTGTGAATCTGAATTCCCCTGAGCCTCCTCCGAGTGTTCGAATGAATTCCCCTGCAGCTGCTGCGGAGGTTTCCGCACCCCCTAGCCCCATTGGTCTAGAAGTGCGTTCGCCCCCGGCCGAAGTTGAGCGGGAGGGGGCTCGGCCGCTGAAGATGCCGAGGACTGATGCAGGTCCCAGCTCGGTCGCTGCCTCGCTGCCTCAGGGGCCGCCGTTATGGGAGCCGAGCTTTATGCTTGGGCCGGGGAGGCCGATGACAATGGAGGATCGCGTTCTTCACAGGATTGATCCACAGGTCCTCGAGGCCCTGGGGCGAGCCTGCGCCCTACCTCGGGACATGGAGCAGTTGGACAAGTACAGCGACCAGAAGCTGATTCTGTCAATGCTGCAGTCTAACTTCACGGTAAAGTCTTTTCTACATTTCTTTTTGTCAATCCGGCGGTCTGGCACCTCTGACCTCCGGAGCTAACGCGTATACCCCGTTTCTTTCACAGGCGGCACAGAAGACCATGGTTGTAGCTGACAGGATCTGCAGATACGGTATGGATGCTGCCGAGCTGACCGTGGAGAAGAACGGCTTGCAAGAGTCTCTGGACGTCGTCACCCAGAAACTAGCCAGGGTGGAGGGAGAATACGCGGCGAAGCTTGAGCAGGCGAGGGGGGAAGCCGAGGTGGAGAGAGCTAGGGTGGCCGAGCTCGAGGTTTCCATATCGAAGATGGGAGACGACTATGCGGCCCTGCTTCAGGCCGAATCCAAGAGGGCGGATGAAGCCGAGGCGAAGCTCGAGTCGGAGTGCGATGCTGCTTTCGAGGACGCCAGAGCGCAGGTCACCGCCCACTACAAGGAAAGGGTCCTCGTCGTGAGGGACAAGGCCTGGGTGAAAGGATGGCGTGCCGGCCTGAAGGAGGCCGGGGCTTCTGAGGATCACCCTTCCTTCCGGGAGCCTCCCCCGTACCCACTCCCGACGCCGACCTCCCCTCCTCCAGAAGCTTCTGACGCTGCAGCCCGTGGGTCTGACCGGGAATGACCTCGGGACATCCGCTTCTCTGCTTTATGCTTTTTGTAACTTCCTTCAATTGTATTTGCTGCACAATGTAATGACAAGGATTTTAATGCAATTGAAAGTTTCTTTGACCACTCGTCCTTTTACTTCTGCCTCTTGGTACTTCCGTGTTTGAGCTCGGCATGATGCTTTCTGCGATGGGACGTTAGAATTGAGTGCCGAGCTATCTTCCTGGTTGCTTGCGACGATACTCCGTATCTGGGGCGATCTTTTCCGGTATTCACGCTGATACTCCGTATCTGGGGCGATCTTGTACAGCAGTAGGCATGGTGATGTGACCGTTGAGGGGAACGAGGGGATGGCTCCAAGTGGTAACATCGGAGCCGTTGGTCAGTATGGGGGAAGTCTAGCACGCCACGCAAGACGTGAGAGACCTCACCTCATAATTTCCCTTGAAGATCGAGCCCCCCCGTTCTTCCTATAAATAGGAGTGATAGGCTCGCCATGGAAGGGACGAGAGAACCAGGATATTCAAACAACCTGGCAGCCATGTTTAATAGATCTTTATGGGCTTTTGATCCGGATAGAACTCCTGTGCCAGGTGACGGCTTCCTCCGAGGGGGAAGGCCTGTCGTAGTCTGCGCGCTCTCTGAAGATGGTCCCCGTAGGCTACGCGCTCTCTGAACGCGGGTCTACGGCCAGCCTTCCCTGGTGCGGTTGCATGGGAATCTTTGCAGCTGTGGGTTGGTGGCGCCCCCTGCGCTCGGCGGCCTTGTCGTCATTCCGCAAGGTTCTGGGCGGAGGGTAGGACTAGAAACGCCCTAGGAGGGGGCTCTTGTTTGCAAACTTTGGTCTGACCAGCCAAAGCGTGTTGCAGAGCTCTCGGCACCGGGCGCCTGGGGGTCCCGCTTCGTCCCAAAGGGCGGTTCTGAATCATGCCGCAGATCCTTCTTCTTGGGGGATATCAAGACCTCGGGGCAGGATGCGACAAGACTTTCCGCCGGAGGTTCCCGGCCGGTGGGCGGTGTTGGTGAAGAGCAGCCTCAAAGCCTGCTTTCTTTTGGGTCTTCAGAGGGCCGTGAACCTTTCTGCCGTGTATTTTGTTCCATGTTTGTAATCCATGTAATGAAGCAATTACAATGAATAAGAGAGGGTGAGTTTTGTGCCCGCCCGACCCGTGTTCAATGCTTTTGAGTTCTTTTTCTCTTTCTTTGCACTGTTCTGGAATGCTTGCATTTTTGTGCGTTTGAGTGCTGGCACAGCTCTCTTTCTCTGGAAAGCTGCCCTTGGCCGAAATGGCTGGCTTTGGCCGAGACGAGCTGCCTTGTGCCGAAGTGGAGTCGTCATTCCGCTAGTCTCGGCTGTGGGAGCGTGAGCTCGGCAATGATCTTTGAGGGGTGTAAAAACCCTGTCTTTAGGAATCCGGCCGAGTGTCCGAACTCGAGGCCTTCTCCAGGGTCCAGGACCCGGAGCTTTACGAAACGACCGAGTTTGGACTCGAGGCCTTTTCCAGGGCGGTAGACCCGGGGCTTTAGGAAACGACCGAGTCTGGACTCGAGGCCTTTTCCAGGGCGTTGGACCCGGGGCTTTAGGAAACGACCGAGTCTGGACTCGAGGCCTTTTCCAGGGCGTTGGACCCGGGGCTTTAGGAAACGACCGAGTCTGGACTCGATGCCTTTTCCAGGGCGTTGGACCCGGGGCTTTAGGAAACGACCGAGTCTGGACTCGAGGCCTTTTCCAGGGCGTTGGACCCGGAGCTGTCGAAGTCATGTAAGGAGAAATGACAGAGATTTGATGACAGGGCAAAAGGCACTTTCATTGAATGAGACTTGCTACATTTTTTAGAAACAGAATTCCTTCAGGCGGGACGCATTCCGCGATCTCGGCAGTGGCTTGCCCTGTCTGAGCTTGTAGGCTGACTTCGTTGCCCGTGAGATCACCCCGAACGGGCCATGCCAGCTCGGGGCCGGCCTTCCTTCGGCTCTGTGCTCAGGGCGAGAAGGCCGATCTCTACAGGAATGACCGTTCCCATCCCGCAGGCCAGAGGGTGTTGCCAAGGTGGGAGACTGTCCAGTCTCAGTTACTTCTGGCTCGTGTCCTGTGCCTGTCAGCGTCGTGGCAGGCGGGGTCGGGGCCGAATTTGGGCGAGACGATGTTGAAGTTCGCCAGAATCTGGGCTTTGATCGCAGTTCGGCCGAGGCGAGCTTTTTTGGGTGCCAGCCCGAGCTCGGCTTCCATCACCTTCCCGTGCGATGCGAGCTTCCGCGAGACGAGGGAGAGGGAACCGAGGACGCCAGGTGGATCACGTTAATGATCTTTTCGGAATCCTCACTGTCTGGGTCCCGAGCCGTGCTCTGGTGAACTCGGCCCCCGCTGCCGCCGGCGTCTTCTGTCTTGACGAACTCTGGGAGGTGGCCTTCGCCGGCGAGTCTCTCCAAGTGCCACTTCAGAGAGTTGCACTCCTCGGTCTTGTGTCCTTTACCTTTGTGGTAGGAACAGTAGAGCTTGCTTCGATCGCCATTAGTGGGCTCATTTCTCAAGGGCTGAGGCCACTCGAAGAACGACTTACCCTTTATTTTGTTCAGGATCTGGTGTATCGGCTCTCTGAAGACGACGTTGATGCCTTGATAGGCGCTGGCGTGAGGCCTTGGCCTACTGGTGCCCCCAGACCTGGGTGGTGTGGGCACCGCCGAACTGGCGTCCCAAGCCTGCTTGGGCTCCTGCTTCTGGAAGGACTTCCCGCCTCTCTGCCGAGGCTGGTTGCTCTCCTGCTCGGGCTCCGGATGCCCGTCTTGATCCCGGGCTCGGATCTCGTCTTCCTCCCTGGGCGATAAAGCGCTTCACCCGGGTCATCAACTCCGGCATAGATTCTGGGGGGTTCCCGGCCAAGTCCTTCCGTAAGTCGTGGCCGGGGATCAGGGCATGCTGGAAGGCGTAGATTGCTATCTCTTCCCTGGTGCCTTCAATCTGGCTGTAGACCGCCCAGAATCGTTGGGCGAACCCGGCGAGGGTCTCGCCCTGCTTCATTCTTAGGGCGAGGAGGTCCCCTTCCTTCTTGGGGACGACCCTGTAGGCTTGGAACTTCTTCAGGAAGGAGAGCTGGAGCCCCTTCCAACTCGAAATGGACTTCTCTGGGAGAGAACAGAACCATTCAGGGGGAGGTCACCCAAACTGGAGGAGAAGATTTTGCAGTTTAAGTGGCCCTCATTCCCCCAGATGGACATCTTCTGGGAGAAGTGTCTGAGGTGAGCTGACGGGTCGGACAGTCCGTCATAGGGGACGAACCGCGGGACGGAGAACTTTCTGGGCAAGGGGGTGCGCTCGATCTCTTTTATGAAGGGTGAGCCCCCCAGATCAGTGTGGCCACATATCTGCTTCTGGTCCCGCGTGTCCAGGTTGTGCTGAAGAGCTAGCCTGACGCGTTTGTCGAACCGCTCCTGCTCGTCGTCCTTCTTTGGAGTCTGAGCCCTTGACTTTCGCTTGGAGCGGCTCGGGCTGCGATGGCTGCGAGCTCGGCCATCGCGACTTCGATGACTTCTGCTGTTGCTCGAGCCTTTGTCATGAATCTGGCTCCGTTTATAGTCCAGATGGTTTCTGGGATCCTTGCGGGGAGGCTGGGCTGCCCTGCTGGGGGCGTCCCCTTCCTTCCCTTGAGGCTCAGAGACATGCCTTAAGGAGGCAGTTTGCGCAGCCCTCAGCTGCTGCTGGAGCTCGCGAATCAGCTGCTCTTGCCTCTGGAGGAGAGCATTTTGGGCTTCGAGAACCCCTCCAGTGGCAGGGGGTTGACCGTGGCGCGTCTCTCCTACGGCCACGGCTTTGTCCTTCCGGGGACGCTCATGCCGACGCTCATCGCGTTTGGGTGGCACGACTTCTTCTGCTGAGATCGAGGCCTCGAGCCCCTCTTGGAGGGGGAACTCGACAAAGAGCTGAGAGCCTAAGCGGCCCTCGCCTGCAGACGTGCCATGCACCGTGCGGGAGCGCCCCTGAGGAGGGACGTCCGTTGACGGTGGTGGCAGCTCGAGCGCTGCTCTCGAGGACTCTACGCCCTTCCTAGCTTTCGGAGGCATGGCTTCTGAGAGATTGAGGTTAAGAAGGTTGGGAAGGTTGGGATATTACCTTCCCACAGACGGCGCCAATTGTAGGTGCAGAAAATAATGACCCACAATAACTGGGGGAGCCTTAGAGGACTTATCCGAGAAGATGATGACTGGGTGCCGTCCGAAAGCCTGAAAGGGAAGAACAAACGATCAGAGGACCCTGGCCTGGGCGGCGCAAGGCTCTCCGATGCCAAAGTCAGTGAAGAGACTGGAACAATGGAAGGAGAGGGAGAAGAGAGGCAGAGTAACAACTCTAGGAGTTGTATTGTGCGTACCTTTGATGGTGGTTTGAGCCTCTATTTATAGAGTTTGGGACGTATCTTTGGGAGATATCGTGGTGTGGGTCTCATGATTCGACTGGGAAGTCATGATCAGCCCACGTTGCCATAAATGCGGTCCAATTCAGCCCACTCTGCATTAAATGCGCGTCGGATCAGCCCACGTCGCATTTAATGCGCGTCTTGTTGGGCCAGATCGTGTTGGACGCCTTTGGCGGTAGGGGATCGTGGGATCTGCCCTCGGGCCTTGCCCTGATGTGGCCTCAGCCGCTGGATGCCGCCCTGTCAGGATATGGCGAAGATTGTGAGCGGCTGGATGTCGTGTCTGTCCCACTAGCTCGTGCCCCTATCCCTCCACGTGCCTGGTGACGTGGGGGATGAGGGGCGTGAGTGGAGACTCTTTCTGGCTTCGGCTTCCATCCCCGCTTCTTCAGCCGAGGTGGAGCTTTCTGCCGAGATGGCATCCGGGGTGGCCCAGCCGAGGTGGAGCTCCCTGCCGAGATGGCGCCCGGGGTGGGCCAGTTCGGCGCTAGTGGCCCGGAGCCGCCTGACTTCGTCCGGACCTCCTGCCCTGGTGGCCGGGGTGAGCTTGGTGCCACGTGGATAGCACACGGATGGCACGTGAGAGTGCTTAATCTCATCTGATGGCTGTGATTAGCGTAATCCTGTGGTTCTGGAAATCTCCCCACACAATATATAATAAATGAACTTTTCGCAAAATATTTTTTAAGTACAAACTTGTATAAGCATTTAACTAATGGCCAACTCTCATGAACACCTCTCATGAGCACCATCCAAGAGAACCACCTTGTGAGGCCCACCTTTGGCTATGTTTAGGCCCCCCATTGTCAAAGACTCAAAGTTATCTAACGTTCCTTCGGTGTGAGTGGAAACCCAATCCCCCTATAAATGGACTTCTTTTTTAATTAACTATGTTATAATATGGATTTATATTTGATGATTACACAATTGAGGTTATCATTCAACGAATTCATATGTTTTTTTATTAACTAATATTTAATTTGAATGTTAATTTTGTTTATTGCTGGATTTGCATGGCTTTTATGTTGGTGGATGATAAAAGTTGCAAGAAGTGGGCTAAATACGAGGACAATCAAGTTACGAATCATAGTAACAATCTATATTTTACTAATAGCCTATATTTTTTACCTGCAATGAATGGAGGCTGACAAAGTTCTATATTTTCTTAACCAGGAGGGACCATGGTACAAGGATCTCAGGCCGAAGCCCCCACCCATATTTGAAAAATGTTAAGAAAACTTTAAGAACTCCCTGTAATTTTTAATAATTAATATGTGCTCCTTTTTTCTTTTTTTTTTACATTTATCCATTCTTCTAATATTTAGTTTACATGAAGCCCCCAAGTTGAATTTTGCTGCCCTTGTGTCTTGTGGTATTTTTCTCACATGGGACTCTCACGTAGATGTTACATTCAAGCAGGAAGAGGCTTTGTACTTGGACACAAAGAAGCATAAGTGCATGAGTCCTGTGAGTGGACAAAGCACTATTTCCTGGACATGTTTCTCTTACAATTGCCTACTTTTGGAAGCAGATCCCTTGTTTGGACGAATCACGGCCGACACATGCGGGGTGGAGGGGGGGCAGAGGAAAGAGAATCTGCTTTTCTCTTTCCTCCGCCCAGTGCGTGGCGGCACCTGATTCGTCCAAACAGGACTCCCTGTTTGAACAAAACAGGGGATCTGGATCCCCTACTTTTACATTGTACCTTACTTGAATGTATGACAACCAAAAAAGATATATATATATATATATTACGAGCAGATTTGTTTTTCTACATGTAAATTCAGAAACACGTGATATCAAACCAACCAAATGATCCTAATATGTTTGGACACATTTGTGGAATCGCTATTCTATAAAAAAAGAAAAGGAAAAGTAAGTTATTTTTTACGAAAAAGCCTTTTGTATTGTTTAGTGCAAATGCTTTTTAATGAGAAAAAAAAATTAAAAACAGCACAATTTTTTCATGAATGTACAAAGTGTTTCCTATATTGGATTATAGATAAAGCAAAATATGCAAAAATACAGAAGTACATGAACTTTCATTCGAATGGACGCTATACAAAGAGGCCCTTATAGAAGTTCAATAATTATACAATATGGAGATTTATTTTGATAAAAATCACTAATAATTGATATATAAAATACCCTAAGGGGTAGCTCAGTTTGCTTAGAACCACGGTTTACTCCCGGAGGTTGAGGATTCGAGACTGCGATACTTCACTAAGGCCATGGGGATTTACCCCGCTCTCCCTTGGCCCGTAGGGATTAGTCCAGCCCAAAGGGCCGGGACACTCTTCGTTATAAATAAATAAATAAAATGATATGTAAAATAATGATGAGTGCAAATTCAAGGGAGGTCCATGTACGCGTGAAAAATGGATTGATCAAACGCGAGCATCAATTAAAAACCCAATAAATTAAGGTTTAAAAAATGAAATATCTAGAAAATGCTCTGATAGTTAATACCATATAAACACAAACATAATGAGTTTTATTTTCCAAATCATGACAGCAAAGTGCATTCATTTCAGTTGACGACACTTCTTAAAATATCTTGATATTTTGTGGCACCAATGCTCCTATGGGCATTTAATGGTTTGCACCATTCTTGGTGGAGCTGGGGACTCAAATTTAGGAGATGGGGAGACATTACTTATCCATATTGTAGGAGTAGGTGGGAGCCAGCTGCTTCCATGGAAAGGTTCATCAAAAGTCAAGCTGGCCACAGGCTTGAAGTGGGGATATTCATAGGTTAATATAATCGACTTCAGAAACAAATGCTCCTATCCCAGTATCCAACCCAAGCTTGACATTGCCCATATATAAGTGCATAGCCTGAGCCCAGTCTTTCTCCACTTAGTCAATCGAGCCAAGCCGGATTAATACTAACAAAAAAATTAATGGACATCTTAAATTCAAATAAAACTGTATAAATAACAGTAGAACAAAGAGAAATATATCATTCTCTTGCTCAAGCCTAGCTGGGCCGCTTCAGTATTTCTCCACTTAATCCAAGCCCGGCTCCAGGGCCGACCCATGTACTAACCTAAGTTCAAAATCAGGCTAAGCCCGCGTCAGGCTCGATCTGGTCTAGCCAATGAGCTCCACTATTTATGAGTATTATTATGTTTGGGCATGGGACGGCTCAGTCAGGCCCATGTAAGTCCCAATGTCGGTTGGGCTGAGATTTATAATGTGTAAACTTTTAAGGCTCATTTGGGTGTGCCCTTTGAGCTTAACAGTGGATGATGTATTTCCTGTCCTCTGTGGGATTTTGTTTTTTCTTTTGTTAGAAGAACTGATCTGTGTAGGATGGAGCACTAGAAACATTTTTTCACTTGCTCAAGCCTAGTTTTTGGTTTTAAAATATTAAAGAGGATGATTTTGGTTTTAATTTTGACTGTTAGTTGAGATTTTGACCATCAAATTTTTTTTTAAACCTTCTCTCTCCATTTTTGCAAGCACCCACTTTATATCATTATCAAAATCACTCATAACCACTCCCCAACTTTTCTTTTTCTTCAAAAACTTCATTTCAATCCAAACTCTACTGTTCCATTTCTATTCCAATTCTCCTCTTTCCACCAATAGCTCTTGCATTAACATAATCAGGTACTCTCATAATATTTTTTTCTTCTTTTAGTTTCTTTCTAAAATATATATAAAAAATTAATTCATGAGTATAAGTTGCAATATTGGCCATATCCGTGCTAAACATCTGTCATTATGCTAGTGATATTTTAACTTAAAAGGTAACAGATTAATCCGCGGGCATGTGCTAAGGTCCAACAGCACTCAACCATAAATATGCTCGCTTCAGTCCTTTTCAATTCATATGAGGGGTGTGTGTGGGATTATCGTTGAAAGCTTGCAAGGCTACAACACCTTGGTGAGCACGGAAGGATCTATATGACAGTACAAGAAAAAAAAAAAATCAGAAAGGAGCTTGCCGACTAATCCATGGGGCACATGCACAACAATATTGCAATATACAAGCACCAGGTACATTTGAGAGGTGTTAAATCCAACAAGATGTTGGGAGCAAGGCCCATGCCTTATATGCCAAGCAACCAACAACTAAGCGGGTGAGAAAAAAGGACTCTTTTAACGTAGATTCATTGAAGGCTGTAAGCACCAAAGCTGCAAAAGACTCCAATAAAGTTCATAGATGGAGATGGCATTTATGGGAGGAAGAGTTCACGTGCGTCGGGGAGGGTACAAGGATGAGCTGCCCTGAGCATCTTTGTAGACAGGGCCACCCACATGGAGTTATTTATTTATTTTTTTTTAATTTCAAGTACTCAATAACGGTTAGGACTATCAAAATGCCACACGATTCCAAACAATATTAACAGATTCTGACGACTTCTTAATGGGTGCGTGTCGTTAACGGATAGGAACCGTTAATACGTTAAATTAGCGAGCCGTTAACGAATTAAATCGGTAACTCATTAACAACCCGCCAAACTGGTATGATTAGTGACTTATTTTCGTTATTAAATTTCTATTGTAGCTGTTACTGTATGCTATAGAATGTGGATTGCTCAATGATCATTGGTATCAAACTAAGAGGCTATTCTATTTTTTACGGTAAACTAAGGCGATATTTTATTTTTCACCTATTTAGATTTCAGGCTATTTAATACAATCAATTGAACAATGAGTCACTTTATAAATAATTAATGAGTTAAACGGATTAATAGTAGCGAGTTATTCGTGTTAACTGACAAGGTCTGAAATGACCTAATATACTTAACGGGTGACACGGGTCGTGCCGTGTATCGTGCCATGTTCGTCTTTGATTTTTGGACCTGTTTATTTAATAGGTCATGTACAGATTAAGGTGATCTTACACGAATTCGTTAACACGACACACGATTAACAGCCCTACAATGTGCCCAATGACTTGGCCGGAATGGTTGGGCTCTAACTGAGTTCAGCACGGATGTCAATATATGAACAGCTTTTCATATTTCTGTATCCTGGCAGCTAGCTAAGATAAAGTGATTCAAAAGCAGCTTTTCTTTTTATGGTCAAGTGACACAACATAACTCTGCACTATAATTGGGTAGCTTGGTAACTCTCTGTCTCTCAATATCTTTTTTTACCATGACCAGTCACTCTATCCATTTCTCTCAATATCTGTTTTTTTCCCATGACCAATCAGTCTATCCAATTAAGAGGATGGTTCAGTTGGGCCTTTTGTGAAAAGATGGAGCCTATGGCTAAGGCAATCCCATGTTTTCTGATCTTAATTAAGATCCCAAGACCCCAAGGGTTGAATTTGGTTGGGGTGTTTCATATTGGCATTGTAAGTGCCCAATCCTGGGAAGTAGGCCCATGATCTCAAGCTGACACAAATCCCATACTGCAAAGCAACAAAGCTTTAGTGCATGTTCAGCAGATTAATTCCTCCCTGCTTTTCCGCATGATGGTGGATTTTCCACGGTTGGCTGGGCGCGGATTTGAAGAGGACAAGAGGAAAAGAATATCCACTACTGAATTATTCTGCAAGTCGGACCCCTCCCCTTCGGACGGGTAGAATCCATGAAATAGAGAAAAGGCGGAGCTACAGTAATGCTACAGTATAGAGGGTGGTAATGTGAGATTAATAAGTTTTTGCTTTGGGAATGTACCTTTTGGGTCCCATAATCAATATCCAAACCGTTAGTCACCTTTATAATAACTCCAAAATAGTCACCTCACCAAATTTCAGCCGTTGGTTCCTCTTATATCTCGAGATATGTGCCAAAACGTTTGATCGTTTACACTATTATTGAAAACGAGAATCAAAACAGTCTGTTTTTCCAAATTTTTTAGTTTATACGGGGTCCACAATCAAGATTGGAACCGGTCATTAGTTCTGGAAGGTCAAACATAGAAAGGTGACCAAATTTCAACCATTGATTCCTCTTAAATCTCAAGATATGTGCCAAAACGTCCTGACAATTTACACTATTATTGAAAATGGGAATAAAAATAGTCCCTTTTTCCAAATTTTCTGGTTTATGTGGTGTCCAAAATCATGATCGGAACCAGTCATTAGTTTGGGAAGGTCAAACATGGTAAGGTGACAAAATTTCAACCGTTGATCCTTACTATATCTTGAGATATTTGTAAAAACGTCCATTGAATCAAACATTCTACAAATGGTAGGAACCCGTCCGCCAGCCAAACCTGGAACTATCATCAGGAATCCTACCTGAGGAGGTATTGATTCTTTGGAGATGGGGAGAATCCTCTAAACAAAGGATTCATCCCACTAGAATGGACTGTTGCCAAACGTGCCATTAGGGTGCGTTTGGCAATCGGATATTCCTCGATTCTTCAATTCTTCGTCGTCACAGAGAATTTCTCAGAGGAAGATTCAGTACAATCACGTCGGAACCGTTTATCATGTTTATAAGGTCCAAAACAACTTGTAACTTACATTGATTCCTTATATATTTTGAGATATTTCTTAAAAAGGTCCAAACCATTGGATCATGAATTTTGGACTTTTATGGGGCCCATTTGAAAAACCCAAACTGTTTAGTCTCTTTAGAACGCCTAAAATAGCTATAGGGTCAAATTTGGCATCCTAATTCATCATAGATCGTGATAAAATGACACAAAATTGATGACCATTGACCATTTAGTGCAAAGATGTCGTTAGATGAATAGTGACGACTTAAGATGAACACCGACATGGGCGGTAACTTTTGGGTTACCGGTTTTCAATACGGAACCCGACCTTATGGGTCTCAATTGCAAGATCCAAACTGTTAATCTTGTTAATAAGGTCCACAACGGTTATGGGGTCAATTCTAAACTGTTAGTTCATCATAGATTTTGAGATATTTGTAAAAAAATGTACAACAAAAATAATAAATTTTTAATTTTTGTGAGACCCACAATGAAAATCCGAACCGTCCATCATTTGTAGAAGGCCAAAAATGGCGAAGGTTAAGACCTTTTATGGGGGGCCGATTTCAGCAAGATTTGCAAAGATATAAAAACAATTGTGACGTTGCAAGTTGTATTTTGTACCTTATAAATAGACAAAAATGGTTTCGAATCGTGATTGTGGGACCATAAGGTATCTTCCTCAAAGTAAACCGTGACCTGATCTAAAATTACCGCCCAGGGATAATTGTCCAGACGCAATTCTAATAGGGGCTGTTTTGGGGACTTACCAATGGAAGTTTGGGTGAAGTAATATATTTTTGAAGAAAATAATAAAACATAAAGTGGGTTATAATGGTATTTTATTGTATGGAATCTTTTTTTATTTTTTTGTATAGGAAAGTAGAGTTTTTGTCTTTTAGTGGAGAAAGGAGGTTGATTTTTTTGTTTTGAAGACTTTTTGGTATTTTGAGGATTCATCCTGTATGATAGGATTTGTTCCCAAGCGTAGGTTTTCCTCTCTTAGAGGGGAAAATGCCGAGTAATCCATGGCATGGACGGTTCTCAAATGTGCCCTTATTTCCTCATTTTGCAAGAAATTGTAAGTGATGTCACATATTGAAAGAAAAGGTGAAAGGGCTTGAATATCGTGCGATTTTTTGTGATGTCGCATAATTTTGTAAAATTCTTAAGGGTGTCTCAGTTTTCAATAGCATACTTTCTTTCTAAGGACCTACTAGTATGATATTTTTAAATATTTGATGAAGAGGGGAAAATCAGACCCCTTGTTTTTAATGAAACAAAGGGTTGGACCCTTAAAAAACCTAAGTAATACAAGAGTGAACCCCAGCAGACTGGGAGAAGACCGCTTGTCCATACAGAGAGAAGACCAAGGGATTAAACCCTAGATAATTAGGTGAGAATGATACTCCCAACAATTAGGCAATATCTTTATTCTTGAGAAAACATAGTCTTGTGGGTCCTATGTGGTTCAAACCCCATTTGTAAAAGAAATACCAACATCTTGGCATAAACCTGCATGGTCCTAATATTCATTGCCTTAACTCACTAATCACTCCTGAAACATTACAGTCTCATAGCACTTTATCATGACACTTTCAGGGAACATTTGCACTGCATCAGCACAAACAAAAGTCCACAATAATGGTTATTTGGAAGAAAATTTTGACTTGGCTTGCATCATTTCGTTGTGGAGGGCGAAGTTCTTAAGATGCTCAACTAGCACCATATATAGCTGGTCATTTGGTAAAATTGGTAGCCCCTTGTTGTACAGTCTTTTTTTTTTTTTTTTTATTCCTCATCACATTTTGGGGACACTTTTCTCCTGCACTTTGCAGTCCATTTGAATCAGCGCCAGTCATCACTGTGGACCCGTGACAATTAAGTGTCAAATTTTGAGCCAAATTCTGGAACACATGCCACTTCTTCAAATCTATCCTTATTAAACCTGCAAAGTACACACCTTTTTTTTTTTTGGTGAATATATCTATTTATTTTGCATTTTGCCTTCTGAAGATGTGTCTAGATTTAAAGGGCAGTCCTTTTTGCTGGAAAACCTTTGAAGCTATTGTGCTTCCCCTCTCTTACTAAGTTATTACAGGCCCAAATATCAGTTGGACAAGAGTCCAGTGCCAGTCCCATTATTTCTTTAGACCTGACCAGAACCCATTGCTCTAGACCTCTTTTCAAAGAAAAGGAATACTCATTAATGAAATACAGGCGCATTTATGTGAAATCTCTCAAGCTGTTCTTGGCCATCTAATTCAGCTTTCAGGATGATATAAGTTCGACCCAGCCCATTTACATTGCCCCAAGCTCAGCCAGTGGCTTTTAAGATCAGCCCATGTCTAGCCCAAAGCCATCTCATCTCACCTCCTCCCTGCCCAACCAACAGCCTTTGTCCCAAATGCTTATAATGATTGCTAGCAAGATTGCTAGTCATTGATGAATATTTCAGAGACATGCATCAACAACTATTATTGGTCTCCAAACCACATCTAACAATCCAAAAATTAACTAGGGCCTGTATATTTACATTAAAATACATAGGAATTTGAGCCCCTTTTTTGCATTAAAATGCATAGAAATTTTTTTAAGTGGTTAAAAATGGAGACTAAAGGCTAAGTTTTCATTTTTCATCTTTCCTTTTATTCTATTTTCCTAAAAGGAAAAGTTATTTGATGCTTATTTTTTTGAAATTCACCTTTGATCTTCATTTTTAACTGCTTCAAACTGAAGAAGAAAAAAAAAACCTATGTATTAAATTCCTATAGATTTTAATACAACAGGGCCTGGGGTACAAGCAGTACAACTCGTTTGAGCCAATCAGGGTTGGCTAGAGCCCAGCCCATTCATGTTTAGCTCCTAAAGATTTGGCCCATGTCTCTACCACAACCTTATAAATTAATCATCAAATCAAACCCGAATGCACATCGGACCGGAGTGGGAGAGCTTTGTCAGACTAAAATGGTACACATGCATCATAACTATGCCATCCATCATGAGGTGGGGTCCAATCTTGGTTAACTTCTGCGAAGGCTAAACCATTCATCTCATCAGCTGGGCCCCACGTGTACAAAAGCAGCAGTCGGTTTGCAAGATTAAATATTCCATACCCCAGCACATGAGAGGGCCCAACAGATGAGTAGACAGGATCATTTCTTGTACGTGAAAGGCCTTTTAACACTTTAATTCTAATCTGAATTAAACTGCCACTTATCCACTTGACTGTTTAGGGTTTGAAATCGAGGCATACCACCTCTTCCCACTTGTGTGGGATTTTTTTCCATTTGTGCGGGCTCCTTTCCCACTTGTGTGGGCCTTCTTCCTACTTGCGTAGGCTGTCTTCTAGTGTGTATGCGGGCTCTCTCTTGGATCCCAGCCCCCTTGGCTGAGTTACCAAAAAAAAAACTAGTTTAATTCTAATGTGGATACTCCGAGGCTGACCCTGTGAATCTCTTCATAGGGCCCACCTCTAAAATCCAAACCATTCTAATCACTATCCTGGATAGGGTTAAATCCAATAAAAAATAGATCAAGTTTAAAATACGTGATTAAATTACAAAATCAAATGGAATTATGCACTTTACACATGGTTAATCTAATGATGGCCACAAAATCAAATGGAATCATGCACTTTCCACATGGTTAATCTAATGATGGCCACAATTCCAAGTGAAGCAAATGTTGGCCCAGTGCCAAGATACTGAGCATAATGATCTTTAGCTGTTTGGTTATTGGGGGCAAGTCCAACTGATGCATGGATTCGATGCTTTAATAAGGCCCTTTGTTCGCATGGAATTGAATTCATAAGAATTCTAAGAGATGTATTTTTTCTACAAAGCTATTTAAGGCTATGACTAATGTGTTAATAGGTGTGGGCTCAAGTCTTTCTTTTTCTTGTGGTTGTGTATGTAATGCTGGACCTGGGCCAAGGCTCAAGAAGTTTGTCTAACTCTTTTTGGTACCCCTAGCCAAGGGGGCCTGGGACCCAAAAGAGAGCCCCACATGCTTAGCTCCTTATCACTTGGAAAAAGATGATGTACTCGGGGTTTAAACACTCGAGCAACTAGGTAAAAACTGACGCGCCTGTTCTTGGGCTATTGGTCTTGAATACCCCCAACTTAAACGAATATGAGGTATGGGTGTCAAAAGGCTAAGCTAGCTTGAGTTGGCTTGTGATCTACGCATGAGTCGTTCAAGGCGAGCTCAAGCTAGATTAAAATGGTAGGTCTAGATTAATTACATCACCCCTTCAGCTCACCATCAGTTAAATAATCAAAGTCATATCATCTGATTCAAAATGATAGTAAAGAGCGAAATAAAACTCGAAGATCAAACCCAGCTGATTTATAAACTGCTCAAAATCGATTATTTGACTTTCCAGTAAATTCGAATCTTCCATCTTGTTAGTTGCTATCCATTCATACAATGGTTAAAATAATCCGGATTGAATGAGCAATGTTTCTCAAAATCTAAAAAAATAAAAAGGATTTGACTAGACTATCAACCCAAAATGACTACAATAAAAGGGTTATTCTGTGAAACATTAGAAGAAATCCTACTAATTCAATCTCAAATGAATCTATTAAGGCTTCAATCACGACAACGGTGTTGACTAAAAAAACACAAACACACACCTTAATAGTTCAGTATCGACAATATTGATCAGTCTTGCAACAATTTGATTAAGACCGGATGGTTAATAAATGTAGGATTAATGTTGGAAATTGATATTGGCACTCCTTTTTCTTTTCTTTTTTTTTAATTTTTATGGAGACACTTCAATTCAAGTCAATTTCCTTCTCACCAGTTACCTTGAAAAGAAGTGCCAATATCAATTTCCTTAATGTTCAGTGTCATTAACCAATACAATGTAGATTTCTTTGCTTAACGAGTTGGGCTTCCAATCAAGATAGGCCATTCATCAAAGCCACAACTTCGCACAGGCCAAAGGTAACCCTCACTCTCCCTGAATCAGCATCGTGTAGGATGCTTCATGATTACACCATAACTCAGCCACCCTATCCAACCCACCCTAACTCGGATGAGTCGACTCGACTCAAGTCAAAGGTCATTGTGTCAAAAAAAAAGTCTGACCAAGTTTATCAAGACTCTGTCAAACTCACCTGAGTTACTCGAGTTGATCCCTTTCACCTCCTGGGCAACTCAAGTTTGAGAACTAGAGAACTATGGACTTTTTCTCCCTTTTTTGTATGTTTGCTACATAGGATATTTGAACCCTCGCGCCATGTTCCTAACGGGCTGTACTACAACTGAGCACTAAAAAAATATGGATTTCAATAATAGCAGACTATGACATTGCTTCTTAAAATTCCCAGTCAGGAAAAGAATACGGTCAGATCAGTAGGTTAGATTAAGGAAAGAGTAGTTAAATCATTGAGAGGGAAGAGTCTAAAACTAACCCGCTGTACTATGTTGAATGTTGTAGTCCACTGCACGATGGTTTCCTGGCAGCCTCTCCTTTTATTATTTTGAAATGTCTCCTTGGTGTTTTTTCTCCTCTCAGTCCCTAATTAAAGTTCAATGGCTGGTCCATTCATAATCAGGGCACATGGTGAAAGAATTAGCTGGTCCCAGATGGGTGTCGGAATCGAACTTGTCGAGAACCTTATGCGTTCCGGTGTGGGGTAGACCTGCGAACTCGCTGCGAATGCTCTCAGATCTATTGGATAATCAAGCAAGGGTTCCCATCTCCCTTATATAGAGCAATCCCTAGGAGTCACGACTACAACGGACTCTAACCCTCTTGGAATCCCACATCTCCTGACCAGCGTGGGAATTCTGCCAACTAAGAGTCTGAACTTGATTCAAACTCTACCACCAAGAGTTTGATCCTTATCTGACTCACCAGATCAAGACTTGTTGGGAGTTCATCCGCGGCACACCGCCGGGCTCAATCTGGCGTGGGCCTAATGGCAGTCGGGCCACACAATTTTCCTAACAATCTCCCACTTGGCACGAATGCCATGTAAAACAACGTGCCAATATACATCAACATATACTCTACTCCCTACATACATCTCTAGCCAAGGAAAAGGCTTAATGAAGGAATACACATCAATTCCACCAGTGGGGTCCTTGAGATTGAAATCTTAAGTTTCTCTCCCACGTTTTAGGTATACAGATATAACAATTTAATATCTTGAGGGATTGTGGAATTGTGGTTCCATTCACCGATGTAATGGTGGACTCATAACATTCGCACTGGCTCATCGGTTCTTACCAACTTCAAATATGGATGAAGAGATCCAACCTGATGGCCACTTGGTTTACTGCATCGCAGGTTGTATCCCAACTTCTGTTCTCAACAGAGCTACCATGTTTGTTTTCTTTATACCAGAAAAATCAAGACCTTTGCCAAAGGGTTAAATATAACCAGACATGGACTCCCTCTCGTCCAAGTCATCATCCCAAGAGGCAACCATACAACCATGCAGTTCCAAGACAACAACCGTGCCACAAAAAACGGTGTAGCAAATGTTTTTGATGTACCCAGATTCCTCTTATTTACTTGCCATATCAGGCACACCCGGATAACTTAGGAATCTGATTATGAAACCAACGGTGATCCATTTCCGGTCTCATATATCCGGAATAACAGCATTTTATGCACGATGAGGTTGTCATACATTATGCTCCTCCCACTATCCTCGAGTAATGCCTGTCTCCGGTCATGAGCATATCCTTCTCACTAATGGGATCCTGATTGTTAGACAATTTCATACACATGCAAATGACAGTGTCGATTGGCTTGCACATCTTCATATCCAACTGTTTTAACACAGCGTCCTACTCGGACCCATGTGACAAAGTCCGTACCAGTTTCGGCTTACATGGTTACTGCAAATGCCCAGTACATAATGCTTCAACCCATGTTTTCATCTCGAATCAAGACTTCAACACTGTTGTTTGGAGATTGCTTCCAATTCGCCACCAACAATCAATATGTCATCCAATGACAAATATATAACTACTCCCACTGCTTTGACCTAAATACATATCTCATATGCCGGGGATAAACTAATTTCACGTATAGCCTCGTAAAATTCTTATGTAAAGATAATTTGTACTCATTGATCCTCATGATCTGTGCACCACCAAATCCGCATATTACATATAAAGCTTTTCCTACTTTTTGCCGTTTAGGAACTCAGCCTTTACATCCACCAGGTGCAATAACAGATTCTCATAACCAACCATTGCCCTTAGGATTCACATGGATAGGAATTTACGCTCGGAGAGATAATCTCCACGTAATCAAATCCTTCATTTCTAAATCCTTGTGCCACCCATCATGCTTATCTTTCAATCTGTCATTATCATTTTATTGCCAAGAACCCATGGCCCTTTAATCCTTATTTGGACTGACCAATTGCCATGCTTGGTTCTTCTTTTGTTTTCACATCTATAGTGTACGGTCGATCACCATATCGCATAGATTGACAACGAATGACAGATTAAGATCTTGCACGATTTTAACCAAATAACTGCATCAATCATCCAACCACGTCGAATGTTATCAATCCTACAGGACTCCCAATAACCCGGGTTGTGCATTGTCAAGTGGGCATTGGCCAGGACTTACACTTCCAACGCTGCCAACGTTGAAAATCCCACTTTCCGTAACACCCTCCATCCTCAGAGACGTTGTGGTGCATCTCTAGAATTTGTATGGGATCCACAAGGAAGAACACATTCCGAACTGTGGTTATAATCCGATATTTGTGATTGATCACACGATATCCCTTTGGATGATTCAATTTCTCAACGAAAGAATGATTTTCTTCGTTTCTATTTGCAGTTGGTATTATAATTGTGGCCGACAATAGTTTGTGTACAACACATCCCCTCAATATCATAGGTCAAGTTTTAGGTTTGGCACCAGTCCATAACTCATAAATGGGTCTTTTGGGCTAAATTTTAGGAGTTGTTCGACTCAATATATATTGTGCACTCAATAATATCTCCCCCTTACAGTACACAGCGGAAGATACGTGTGGTTAATATGGATCTAATATATCCAAAAAAAAAAATGATTTAAAAGTTTCCAACCACACTATTTTAGCTGTAGGGTGTACAGAATCAAATACAAATATATTATCTCCTCCATGCACATTATACTTGAATCGTACATAGATACACTCCCCCACTTAATGGATCTCATCCATTAACTTTTCAACCCTATTGGTCCATGACTCAGCAGTATACCACTCAAAGCAATTTTACAGTGCATCAAGCTTATATCAAATCAGATAAATTGAAATGTATTTGCTAAAGTCACCAATCGAAGTATCAAATCACTTCACCCATTTAAATTTGGACAAATAAAGAGGTCAGCATATTTTAAAGTGTATGATATCATTCAACCACACTTCTAGTTATTCTGGAAAAGAAGTTACTCAACCATTTTCCTCTCAGACATGGCTCACAAATACCAAGGTCAGGTAAGTGTATCATCCCAACCAGTCCATTTATTCTGTCTTTGTTGATGGGTCATATTTTCAATGCCATAAGTGTGCCAAACCACACATCCAACACATACAGAATAATCAAAACTAGAAGATTTAAATATTACAAGCTATATCAAGCAAGTAAATATCATTTCAGAAAAAAAAAATAGAACAATCTTCCATGCATGCAAATCACAACTATATTGCCTTATAACAGATTTCCTTATCTATTCTATCACCAGTTGAGCCACGAATTTTACTTATCAGAGAGTAGTAATTAGTAAAGCATCCCCAAAATGTAACAAATTGGATTTTCAGAGTCAAATGTATTTAGACTCATGTCATTTTCTAAAACACACAACAAAATTTGTTCCACAGTTTATAGATGCTTACAATCTCCGGATTTTGTTTTCATGAATTCAAAAAAAACTTCAATTTCCATCCTTAAGATCACATGGAACAATTCCCATCCTTGAGATCACATGGAACAATTTCTATCCTTAAGATCACATGGAAAACCACAAATCGATCCAGCAGTTCCGTTCTTATACCTTCATCAGATCCACCGTTATATGACTATAACCTTTGTATCCGATCCACTAGGTTGTCTATCCCGTCATATTCTCATGTCCACATGACTTAAATAAATTATTTTTATTTCTTGCCTCAAATTTCATTGAAATTTAAATATTTAAGAGGCTTAGGACTTAAGAGATTATACCCCCACTGAAGTGGAAGATCATGACAATAGACATAGAATTGGAACACATTGATCAATTAGTTTTCCCAACGTGGTCAACACTTAATTAGTGATCCGATCAACCTAGTTGTAAATCACACATCCATCAGGCAATTAATAGTACATACATGCATCATAGATTATTTTCATCCGAGATCCTGTGGTTTTTCTGAATTTTTACCACTAACTAGAGATCATATGTCTCTTTTGTGCCGTTAGATTGTGCTCACATTCTTTCGATCAAATACTCGACCCCTTGATCCACACGTCAAATATTTTGTGGATCAATTATCATTCCCCCACCGCACAATGTAACCCGAAGTTACGATTAGATGATACCACAGTGGTCGTCAAGGTTTTATCAAAAAAAAATACAAGTTGGATCTAATCACAACAAATAAACGCACAATTCCTACATAAGGCACCCATCCGATATCTTTACACAAGTGGGTTCTTCTTGTCGAAGATATCACTATTGGTGATTTAATACAATGCAGATTATATTAGACATATCCAACATAAATAAATGAAAAGTCAAGATACCACTGACCGTGATCGCTGACAAAGAACTTTTCTAACCATTGGATTGTCAATCTCTCACTGCCTTTGTATAGATCTTATTGCCAGAAGTCCTCAGGCGCAAACGGATCGTCCATCGGAGCTCAGATGACCCAGATATTGCACGACAAAAATCAAGCGTCAAGAATGACTGCAACTTGATCCAAAACATATCTGATCATTGGATCCCAATTCTGTCAATGTTACTGGGTAGTGCTCGTCACCACGAATCCGTAGAACTAAACCGCTTGCCCATCCGAATCCGGATGAAAAAGTTATGGCTGGTCAAAGTTTCTGTTGACTGGGCCCACGCTTGCATCAGCAACGCCTTGCCTCTGCGTCAGCCACCCGTACAGCGCCCGCGTATACCCGTCGTCACCAGCACCTGATGTTAGCCCCTTGAACTACCACTACCAGCGCTTAATAACGCTTTTGGGCTCCACTGGTAACGGGCTAGGTCCAAGTCGAATTCGGGTCCGCCCGGCCTGACTTCTTGTAGTCAGAAGAAAAACACGCAGGAAATCGCCCCTCCTTCCGGCACGTTTCACGAGGAGAAACATCAGCTGATTAAAAATCGCCCCCTCCCTTGGCGCGACTCTCGAGGTGGAAGACCACATCATGCATCCAGAAAAGGGCCCCATTTGCATGCTGGGATTTGGTTGCTGGCGGAAGTAGTGATTTGAACTGGCACGCGTCCCGAGAGAAAAACCTTCTTCGTCCCAAGAGAAAAACCTTCTTCACTTCTGTTGCAGAAAACAGAATGAAAAACGAGATGGAACTCACGAAGAAGACGACTCAGATCCCGTCGATCCACAACTTTTTCGCAAGATCTCAACCGTGAAACACATAAATCAAGCTCTGATACCAATTGAAAAAACTAGCTGGTCCCAGATGGGTGTCGGAACCGAACTCGCCGAGAACCTTGTGCGTTCCGATGTGGGGTAGACCTGCGAACTCGCTGCGAATGCTCTCAGATCTACTGGATAATCAAGTAAGGGTTCCCATCTCCCTTATATAGAGCAATCCCTAGGAGTCACGACTACAACGGACTCTACCCCTCCTGGAATCCCACATCTCCTGACCAGCGTGGGAATTCTGCCAACTAAGAGTCTGAACTTGATCCAAACCCTACCACCAAGAGTCTGATCCTTATCTGACTCACCAGATCAAGACTTGTTGGGAGTTTATCCGCGGCACACCGCCGGGCTCAATCTGGCGTGGGCCCAATGGCAGTCGAGCCACACAATTTTCCTAACACATGGGGCACAAGTTAGCGAGCGATAGAACAAAGGGTCCTGACAGCCCCCACTTTAGTTTAAGTTCGGGCTTGTTTGTTTTGTATAATTGAAATCACATGGATTTTAAGACATTGAATTGTTATATTTGTTTTTATTTTTTTTTAATTTATTAGTGACGTGGATATCCCTGAGGTCTTTGACCCAACATGACGAATCCCCCGGATGGCACCCTCTAAACCTATACAAACGCACATTAGGTAAATCTAGAGCGGATTTCAAAGACAAGATATGAGAAGCAAATCCCATGCCTTGCACCAACTCCCAGGAGGGTATACTTCATATTTTTATAAGCGGGTAAAAATGAAGACTCAAAGGTTAAGGAAAGTGTTCTCCTATGAGCAACTGCAAGTGCCCAACTTTCATCAATGCGACCCCTTTAATAGTCTTTTCATCACATGATTTGTCATCTCGCCCAATTTTACATTCAATGACCTTCACTCATCGTCGGAGTGAATCTCAAGAAAATATACTATTAAGACGTCATTAAACTTTAAGGCTGCTAAATCGAGCGATAGAATAATCTAGTGGGGCTAATTTTTGGAAACCCCCTATCCATGAGACCTTTCCATCTGCTCTCCTTCCATTGACAAACTTGCATTTAAGTGAGCCCCATGAGTTTAAATACAATCTACTCTTGGGAGAACATTCTCCCAAAGGAAAATACCCAAAACTGACCATTAATTTGCATTTTCTTTAGAGCATGTTTAGTAACAGGCGAGGAATCTATAGATCTGATGATTCTTCACTACCACTGAAATAAGAATTTCTCACTGGGGATTTTTATAGTTGAGGATTTCACATTGATATTGGTGTGTATCGATGCATATAGCTGAGAAAAATATGGTTGGGGTGAAAATCCACTTAAGTGAGGATTTTCAAATCTTACGGGGGTGGTCGGATCTGAAAATCCTAACAAATAAAGATTTCAATTCGTCCAAAACCTCTGGAATTTACAATTGCCAAATATGATTTACCACAACATGAGGGAAATAAAAAATCTTTTCCCTAGAGACTTGGTTGCCAAACATGACCTTAAAAGTTGAATCAAAGGAAGATGGGAAATGAGTCTCTAATCATCATCCAAGTAATTTAGATTTTGAAGAGGTCCAGGTCCCTCTATATTGCTACCTTATATTCTTCATCTCTTGCCTAGATAGAAACCCATGGTAGAGAGAAAAATTGCTTTTGATTTTCTGTGTAGCTCCATTTTCGATCATTTGGGGTCTATTTGTGTAGAAGGTAGTTGCTGCGGAAAAAGGAGGACGACGGCGCCTTCCTTGACTTGTTCGGTGTGATTCTTTCCGCGGTTCCTCAGTTTCCGGAGCGTCTTGAATATGAGTTTTTCCCTTCTAGAGAGGATCTAGCTTTCCCACCTCCCTCCATCGAAAAGAAAGTGCTGCGGAAGAGAAAATACAAGTTTCCTCTTATGCGAGCAGCAAAAATGCTACCTTGGTGCAATACAATTTCCTTCTGGAAAAGGGAAAACGAATTGATTTCTTCAATAGGAATTATTTTAATTTCCCATGTAAGGGGTACGAATACACGATACCTCACTATGTGAAAATGAAAATCTGCAGAGAGCGGAATCCTATTCTACACAAACACAGCCTATGTATTCAAATGGAAAGTTGCTAAGTGCACATTGATTTTTGCTCTCGACACACTGGTTCTCTCTACACCCACAACTTAAGTTAAAAAAAATTTAACAAAGTTAATCTCTACACACCCATTTTTTTCCTAAAATACCCTAACCCCTCTTTCAACTTCTCTCTACACTCCCTCTCCCTCTCCCTGCCCGCGTTCGCCCACTGCCACCAGCCCTCCCTCCCTGCCTCTCTCTCTCTCTCTCTCTCTCTCTCTCTCTCTCTCTCTCCCTACTCCCTCTCCCTGCCTACCCTTCGCTCACTACCCGCTCTCCCTTTTTCTCTCCCCCTCTCTCTGTCTCTCTTCCTCTCCCTGCCCACCTCCGCCCACCACCCTCTCTCCCTTCCTGCCACCCACCCTCCCTCTCTTTCTCTCTCTCTCTCTCTCTCTCTCTGCACGCTGGCCGACCCCCCCTCCCCCTCCCCCTCCAACGGTACTGCCTGAGGAGGGCGGGTGGGGGTGGGTGATGGTAGAAAGAAGTTGGGGAAGGTATATAATTTGATAGGTATCCTTTTAGGTAATTTACAAAAAAATTATAGTGTGTTAAGAGAAAAGGTCAATGTGCTTTTAGCAGCTCTCATTCAAATGTTTTTATAAGTGATAGAGTGATGTTGGACCTTAATCTTATTTAAGTTAAATTTAGCCACAATATATAAAAGTAAATGAAATTTATTTCGAACAATTTAGATTTTTAAGGGATTTTGCATTACGTTAGAGATGGATTTCCTCGACTACTTATCAAATTCTGGATATATTCCTACAGGTACTCATGTAGCAGATTTCCCCGACTACTTATCAAATTCTGGATATATTCCTACAGGTACTCATGTAGCTTAAATGGACTAAAGTGCTTAGAGTGTGCAATGTCACACAAAATGATAAAGTGTTTGATTTCGCATAGATACATTCCTTTTTTAATCCAACAAAAGGAAAACTTTTGTGCAATATCGCATAAATAAAAAAATTGCTAACTCGCATAAACATGGTCGATTTTGTCATTTCCTCGAGTGTGGAGACTCTGTGGAGAAATATCATAACTTTCGTCAATACGTGGGATTATCAATGGCTAAACCTAAGTTTTTAATAAGTAGACCTCACTCATGAGCCTAACTTCTTATGAATCTGTGCATAAGAGGATCTAAACTCTTAACGAGGTGCCGAGTTGGTGAATGATTATAGCTAAAGTTTTTTAATAGGGTGGTGAATAATTTTCAAGTGTAAATTTACAGGATTGATCAACATTTCAACAGTGAAATTACTCTACGGGAATCAAAATCTTGACCGGTGTCGGCATTAAGTAGGTAAATGACTGTGATGGGACACGGATTCACGAAAGACAGCCTTGAATGAAGATGCACATGTATGTAATGGCAGGGGACAATTGCTAATTTTGATGCTTAAATGCTAGGGTCCAGCAATCCAGCACCACACTCTACTAACGTGGCAAGTAGGTGGTTGGAAGACGGTCAATTGCTAATTTGATCCGTATTCAACCAATTTTTAAAACAGGTTAGATAATCTGACCCAACCCAATCCAACCAGGATAACCCATATTCAACATGGGTCAACTCATTTAACCCAAGCCGACCCTACCCAACTAGTAGATTCTTGTTTCAAGCCCAATCCATTTCAAGTGTTAAGGTTATACTGAGTTTAGTTGTAGCCCCAAAAGGCCCACAATCCAAAATTTTAGGAGTCGTCTGTCAATTTCACATGTGATAGGAAATGTCCAACATGTGTAAATAATTCAACTTATGAATTATTTTCATATGCAAATAAGTCACATGTGAAATACATTTCATTGTTTTGTCATTTTCACACACACTCTTCTAATGTGTATCTAAGTCGCAGTCCAATGGTCCATAGTTACTTCTCAAGATTTTTTAAGATTATTGATGAATCAACATCTTAAATTTGACCCCATGATCGTATTTGTTCATATAAAGGATTAACCATTAGGATCGTAAAAGTGGGGCCCACAAAATCTGAAAAAAATAGTTCTAATGGTCTGAATTTTTTTGTGAATTCCTCAAAATCTATATTGATCCAACGGCTCAAATTTTGCATCAAATCCGTTTTAGGCCCTACTATGATGATTAGCAGTCTAGATCAAGATTTAGGGCCCCACTTCGATAAAGAAAATTGAAAACGGTGACGATGGCGTTTCAACGTCGTCGCACTTTTTGAGGATGGTGTGATTCGGTTTCACACCTATTGAGGTGTGAAAAGTTCTGCCACTTTTTGCACAACTGTTTCGCATGATTTTCTCAGCTACTTTTCACACTTGGTGTGTAAATATCATAAACAAACATGGTGATGTGAAAGAATTACACATGGAGACCCATTTACACACGTAAATGTAAGGAAACAAAGGACCCCTTAACTACCTGACATTTAAATTGCCCCTACAGGTGGGCATTGATGTCCGTTGCCAGTTAGTAGCGCTTGGTTTTCAGAAATTAAAACAAGCTTGTGATTTGCATAGGATGGTAGCAAGTAGCTCAGGTTATCCAAATGCATCAATGCGTTTTTTTTTCATCTGAGTGACTAGCACTTGATTTTTTTCTTCTTCTTTCTTTCTTATCTACAATCAGCTCAAACCCGCACCCTCACCTATAGGTCAGCATTGATGTCATCTACCAGCAGAGCAACTGTCATGGAAAAGTTACTACCGCTTGATTTACAAAGATTCAAACAAGTTTGTGATTTGCGAAGGAAAATAGCATTGATTAAAGAGCATCTTGGTTTTTTTTTTAAATGCTATGGAAGATTAAATGGTTTTTAGGATATGTTTGTATACATAGTTTTTCATGAAAAAAGGGTGAAAAGTGAAAAACCTTTTCCGCATTATAGTAAAAACCATGTTTAATGCGGAAAAGAGGTAAAAATAACTTTTCTGCACTTCCAGTGAAAAACTGGCCTATTCATATGTCGAGGGAGATTCTTGCTCAGTGTTGCATGGAACATGTGAAAAACTCTCTCTTCACAGATGTGGGTTTTAATAGCGCTACATATAAGCGTGCCCTTTTTAATGTTATTTCTTGCAAAAACACATTCACATTTTGAGTCAAGTGATGAAAAATATTTTTTTTTCTACAAAAATGAAAAAAAAAACATATATATCCCACTTTTCTTGTCATTTTCCCATAAGAACAGCCACGCAAATATGTTGCTAATAAATACTAGCACAATAATTTGTGCCAAGCACGGGCGTGTTCAACAACTACAAAATATATTCTATAATCCATTTAAAAAGGCTAGATTATGTAAAATCAGTTTCAAACACTCAACAATTTAGTTTAGATAGAGCATAAAATCTTAAAAAGAGACTAAAAGAAAAGAAGATTATAAGAATACCTGTTTTCTCAATCCAAAATCCCATAGAGTAGAGATGGGTTATGAGAAGTGGGGTAGAAGAAAAATAGGATAATAAGATTTGGAATAAAAATGAAGTTTATTGCAGTGAGTGAAAAGTAGAAAGACGACTTAAGTGGCTACAATTATATGTTGGAAGTGGGAGTAAAAAGCGAGTTAGCTGTAGAACATCGGTATAACTTTCAATCAAAATAAGAAGTTGTGGTCAAAATTAACTTCAAAACCTTCCACTTTAATATAATATAATAGAGAAGTAACAATCAAAGTTTTTTCACGCTCAGATGTAACTAGTTTCTCCTTTTTAACCTTTTTTTTTCTCTGAGAACTACAAACTCAAATTCATTGAAAGATTAAATCTTCATAAAGTACATGTGGATAGGAGGGTTTGCATGTGCCTCTAGGGATTAGTGGAGATACCTGATTATATAAAAAAAAAGAACCCTTTTCACACCTCACATCTATTTATATAATCTGAAAACTGATTTTATAACCTGAGGACTTATAATGAAAAAATGCTGTAAGTTACACTGTTGCAGACAAACTCAATTGGACCACGGAATGTTCGGGTCATTTATAGCGCCTGCTATTAGGGTTTTAAATACATTCTTTTCAAAATAAGCACATGACATATTTGTGGACCCCACTAGCCTGAATGAATATAAGAGAATCTTTACGCTGTGTTTGGGAAGGGGGGACGGGAGGGGAGGAAAAATTTGAGGGGGAAGGAAAATGGAGGGGAGGGGAGGGGAGGGAAAATTAATTTTACCTCCTCTTATTTGGGAAGTAAAAAAGTAGGGGGAAGAAAAATAAAAAAGTAGGATTTTGTTTGTTTGTGAGGTAGAGAGAGACCAATTTACCCTTGCTTTTGCAAAAGTTTCAAAAAAATTGATTAGAATGGCAGTTTAGTAATTTAACCCACTTTCCCCTCTCCCTCCCTCATTTTCCCCCATTTTGGGGGGAACCTTTTCCCCCCAACCGGTCTACATGCACCGAAAAACAAGCCTGAAAAAGGCCCTGAAGCTCTCCCCTATCCTAGGATCTCATTTCAAAAGGAGATCCTAGGGTAGAGTAGGTTTCAGGGCTTTTTTCAGGCTCTTTTTTCGGTGCATGCAGACTTTTTGTTTTCCCCCTCCCCCCCACCCCATTTTCTCTCCCGCCTTTCCCAAACACCCTCCAAATCCATTTTCCTTCCATTCCCCCCCCCCCCCCCCCCCCCCCCCCCCTCCTCCCAAACACCCTCCAAAACCATTTACCCTTGCTTTTGCAAAAGTTTCAAAAAAAATAAAAAATTTGATTAGAATGGCAGTTTAGTAATTTAACCCACTTTCCCCTCTCCCTCCCTCATTTTCCCCCATTTTGGGGGGAAAATTTATGTTACCTTTAACCCCCCTCCCCCCACCCCATTTTGACCCCTTCCCAAACCAACCCACCCCCCCCCCCCCCCCCACGGGCCCTTAGATTAGCCATTTACCCAATGTTATATGTTAACCGTCCAATTTAAAGTTATGAAATGAGCAAGTCTTTAAATAAGTACAAGGCTTTCCATTTTAACCTCTATTTTATGACCTTGGATTGATATTAACAATGTCTAAAGTTTATTTGTTTGGCCAATGAACCCCTACAAGTAGACGAAGTACCTAATTGAGAAATCTGGCTTGTTTGGCAACTCTACTAATAGAGTTAAGTAAGGTAAAGCCCCTATTTCTAAAAAAAAGTTCCCTTCAAAAGCACTTTAATTCAAATTTTCTACCATATTTTAAAAAAATCAAAAGTAAATTCATTTCTCCACTAAAAGACAAATAAAAAAAAAAAAAAACCTCCACAATCAATACAAAAAGTCAAAAAATTTCATAATAAACAACTAAAAATAAAATACCATCATAACTCACTTATATTTTATTATTTTTTAAAATAATCTTTACTTCACTCAACTCCATTAGTAAAGCCCCCAAATTGGACTTTCTCCTATGGGTGGGTGCCTCTAATTTGGAGGGGTTAACTTTTTTAATGCATCCCTCACCTCTTCAATAGTTAGATCATGATGTCCATATGTGAATGTTTCTACCAGAGCAAATTAAGCATATGCATTGATAGGCGCCGTGTAGAATTTTAGTTCTCACACATCACAACTCACCTTTGTAACTCAAGCTCTATAATAATAATATATAAGCCCCCTCTCCTTAATCTGGCTTCACCAATAAAACTCACCATCACTTTCGTCAAAGGCAAAGCATGTGATTTACTTCATTTCACATTTTCTTTTATTTATTTAAGGGGTGTTTGTGTAGAGTCGTGGAAAAGGAAACCTTTCGCAGCACTTGCAAGTCACAATAAGGAGAAAAGGGTTATTTTGACCTATTTAGTTTCTAGGATGTGGACCCCATGATATATAACTTCTTTCAAATGGAACCATCAAACTTCATTTATTCCCCACAGTGATCATCTTAGGCATTTTGTCTAACAGATGCTTTCTTGTAGCAATTAATCTCTTAATAATTAGAGCCAATTGTGCAACATCTACATTCATTCATAATTCAAGTATCCTATACAAAATCTAGCTTGCACGGCTCTCTACAGCCATCTTTCTTTGACCATGACTAGAATTATTCAGATGATTACATAACTAGGATATGCCTATTCATCACAATGATAGATTATGCACCGGATAAAAGAAACCCTACGTAGAAAACTTGCAGATCATTCCATCATTCTCTCATTAATTCTTCTTTCTCTATTCTATCCTCATATAATATTTTATTAAGAGGAAAGTGGGAATTGATGGAGACATAATAAATAAGGAGGGGTCCAGATCACTTGGAAGTGAAGTAGTTAGAACATAAGAACCAAGTCCATGGTTTTCATCTTCTACAAGAAAGTGTAACCATCAAAGAAAAATGATCAGAGTCCGTTGCTTCATCAGTACAATAGAAAGTAAACATCATGGACTTGTCATTTCTAATGGGTACGAGAAAAGGGTAACATCACAGAAAGAGATTTTTAAGTTGCCGACAACTATGGAAAGACAGGACCAACAAGAAACACAATAATAACCGCAGGGAACTATTAGCTTGAAATAGTATTAATCTCAATGAGTTGGCCAAGTAGTCAGGATTACTGTTTTTCTTTTTTCCGAAGCTAGAAGTTCTGGTACTGATATCCGGCTCTCCTCTTTTCAAGAATCAAAAATTGGGTCTACTAGTGCTACCACATGTGGGCTACAGGTGTTTTACCCGGCTTCTCTCTGGGTTCGAAGGAATTAGTTCAGTCCAAAGGATTGGGAACCCTCCGTTAGTAGTAAAAAAAAGTAGCATTGGGGTTTTTTTAAGTTTGACTTTTATAGAATATTATTAGAGATGAGAATGGAAAGCAAAATTGATCTTTAGAAATTAGTAATATATAAAATAAAAAAATATGAATTACTGTTAAAAATAATTTTGCAAAACTTCTAGCATCTTCTTTCAAATAATGCAATATTATTAAAAGATAATTCCGCTGTGCAGATATTTCCATAATATTGCGATGTTTTCAAAGTATTGATGATATTTGTGAGATGAATACAGCCTACAACTCTTAAGTATCTATTCACTCAAAAGTCAAGCACCAGCTTGTATTTTCAGATGAAAACACATTTGTTTTGGGTTTAATCCATGGTGCATATTATCAAGGATTTGAATTTGATGGAGCGCGTGTTACACATTTACTCAAATTCAACTTGTTTGCTCATGTTCTTGTCCCCACCTAATTTTGACAAAATTAGTGTTATATTTTTGTTAAAGAGGACTTCCTTTTTTTTTTTTTCAGCTACGTTGGGCTGTTGGCACCGGAGTTACATTTAGCTTAAGGGCAGAGGGGTCGACCCTTGGGCATATGTGTGAATGAAAATTTTTCCAATGCACATGCTCCTGTCTGTGGAAGTGTGCATTTGAACCGTTACCAAAGACAGAACCCTCAAATTTTCACTAGGTTTGGCTGTGACGAATAACACCAATGTGCAATGCACAGGTGAGTAGGAGATATCGCAGGTGTCAACACTACTCAATTATGAATGTGTTGGTAAAAAAGACTTTAGATATTTTGCATGTAGAAGAATTATCTTATTCCCTATTCCATAGTTTGTATAAAAGGAGAGCTGTTATATCCCTGAGACATAGGAACTGTGACCCATTACATTTCAACATCAACTTTGTGAAGGCACATCTGTTCATCTAACATGCTCCAACTCAATTTTATCCTATAAAAATTATTTTCTGTCATTATTTTTTAATTTGTTTTATTGCCATTTTCCACCAAGAAATACCATTGTCTTAATTGAACCCCCCCCCCCAAAAAAAAAAAAAAAAAAAAAAAAAAAGTATAAGAGAAAAAAAGGACCTAGTCCATATGCTCCAAGCCTTAAATTCTTTTACTTAGATTTTAGCCATTTTCAAACATTTAAAACTCAACTCAACTTGGGCAACTAATTCTAATCAACTCAATCTCTCAATTCGTAACATTATTAATAAAGTGAAGTAAGGTGAATAGTCAAATTACGAGACAAAAAAGAAGAGCGGTCAAATCCAAAGGTTATGGCCTTTGTTATTTAGTGAAATAAAGATGTAGGTTTTTTTTCATTCAAGAAAGAAGATGATTTTTTGCCATTTAGTGGCATAGGAAAGTAACTTTTTTTGTTTTTTATTTTTTTATTTTTGATAAAAATGGAGGTGTTTTTTAAAATATGATCGTATTTTCTTATTTGACCCATTTTCTTTTATTGTCTCTTGAAATGACCTTTCACCCAACTTCACTGGTAAAGTGAATTTACTAAATATGGATTTATTTGTGTAAATCCGCAACGTGAGAAAATAGGAGTGAAAACATAAATTCGACAAGGTTTGTTGGACTCTCGTTTTTGTGCCAACCAAGAAAAATAGTTGAAAAAAAATATTTTCTACAATATTTGTGCTGCACTAAATAAGAAACTATTGAGCCGCATGGAGAATTTAATCTGTATTTGTGGAAAAGCGGCTGCACAAACATGCCCAAAGAGTCAGAATCTTACTAAGTCGTTTGATTGAAAACTTGATATAAAAATACATAAAAGTAAGAAACCATTAATATTTTAAGTAGGTTTTCACCAATTTTCTATGGAGTTGAGTTCTCATCGAGTCTTGAACTCTTTGAGTCACTAAAACAATTCAAACTTCAGATTTCTAGATGAGCTGAATCAGGCCATTGTCATTTTGTTTTAAGTAATAATTGAGCTAGTCACTAAAAGGGTGGTTTAATTCAGCTATCCGTGGCGATCATTTATGGGCCCCAATGCCAATTTACTCATCCATATCTCTTAGTTCTATTACCATTTCTCCATAAGTCACATTCACCTTTTCTCTTCCACAACTATAAAACACATATTATTCAAAGGAATGTGACCTTGGAGCTACTCAGTCGACTTTAAGTTTTGTGACAGCAAAAGAAAGATTGCATTTTAGGAGAAGTAATGCACTCATGATATGTTCAACACATAAATGGAAAATGCTCAAATGTTGTCCCTAGTTTCTACAGTGGCATACATACTGTTTAAATATTGCTGACTTCATTAGGATATTTCTCATGTCATTATTTTTACTGGTGAAGCTTTCATTTGTACTTTGATTTTCCCATGAGGCTCTTATCTTATTGTATTATCTTATATACTGTTTATTGTTTGATGGGGAAATTTCTGTTTTTAGGAAAGGGGTATGTGATGACATGGATATGCTGGATGGGAGTGGGACTACAAATAAAATATTGGATTTTGGGTAAGGAAGAGAAAGTAATGATTTGAAAAGTGAAACTTAGATGTATGGAAAGTTCAAAGCAGGAACTATATATTTTGTGGATTATTATATTATGAGATTCACCTAGATGTATAATAATTGATAAGATTGTTCCTTGAATGCATGTTAATAAACGGGTAGGTGGGCGTGAAGGTCTCGCATTTATTGGGGGAAGGGTCCACAAGGGGCATGACCTGATCACGGCCACTTGTTTCAGGCCCTGGAGTTCAAGGTCCTGTATGGCAATTGTGATAATCAGATCATGCCTCCTGTGGGCCCTTCCCCCCATCCATGATAAAACTTTTATGTTCTCCTAAGCTCATTTGATTTTTCCATTATTTTATATAAAAGTATGCATATTGTTATATATTATTTATATGTTAAGCATAGGGAAATGTCTCACTATGAGAAACTGAAAGTGCAGTCTAGCACTGTGGGGCCCGCTGAGTCCCAATGGGCCTATCTTTCATCAATGTAGCCCTTTTGACATTCTTTCCCTCCCATAATCTGGCAGTCGGCCCAATTTTACACTCCCGAGCCTTTACTCGGGGTTGGATTGAATCTCAATAAAATCTTTAATTAAGATGCCATTATAATATATTAAAGCCAAGAGTTTTAAATTTAATTTTGACCCTCATTTGTAATTTCTATTGAGAATTGCCTCTTTTGTTCAAATTATCTTGTGCATTCTCTCACCCACTACCTATTTCATGCAAGTACCAAATCATGTCGTCATCTAATCAAACCACTCACATTCCTTTCCACCTTTTAAAGTTCTATTTATTCATGCATGAACTCTTTTTACACCACTACTCTTCTATTATCGTAACTAGCGCTTCAAGACCTATGTCCAACGCGAACCCTTAATTCATCGAAGGAAAGCCCTATTTAAAATTGAAAGTAAATATTGAGTAAACAAACAAACTCCATTTAAAAAATGTATATATAAAATTCAAAATTAGCCAGCAGTTTTTTGGAGAACCCCATATACCTTTATGCCTTACCATTCATGGGTCATGGATATTGGATGGAGAGATAGATGTTAGTTGAATGTAATTATAAATATAAATAGGAAGTAATAGATCCATAAAAAATTGATATCACATATGTCAAAAACCTTTAGATTTTTTTTCCTTTTGTCATAGCACGAAAGGATTCCACAGGATTGGTGATTATGGATTATAAAGATGGGAAGAAGCTCACGGGATTGGTGATTATGGATAATAATGTTGGATTGCTAATTATCGTTAGAGAGATTTTAGAATTAAGATTTAGAGAAATTTTAGGGTCAAAATCAAGATTATCTTGATTTATCTATAAATGGGCACATTATGTGAATTAGACATGAAAATATAAGTTTTTTTACTGCATGATGCACCTGTAGTTCCCACTTGGATGTAAGCAAATTATGGCATCAATAGGAAATTGTTTTACACTCACATGACAGTCACAAAACATCAACCCACCGTTAGATTGAAACCCAATAAAAAAATACACTTTTAAAATCACATTGAGGGCCACATGCAAATGGGAGGCATGCTTTTTTTTAAAAAGCAAATATTTTCAAACAATCTTATATATAAGCAAATATTTTAAAGATTAAGTAATTAAAATGAGTATATAAAAAATATATATATAAGCACTAGGATACGAAAAGTCAATTTATTAATAGAAAACATGAATAATGTTTTAAAATCTCCATCATTCAATTCATGTTATTATTTTTTCTCCGTCAACTGTTTCGATTCGTGCAATTGTTTCACCCTATCCACTTCTCTCATTTAGTCTACTTGTGTCATTCCTTGCATTTGTCTCGGCACATTGACCACTCCCAACACCTACAATTTTCTCAGCACTTGCAATTCCCTTGAGCTGGATACTTCTACTAATATTAATATAGAATGCAGAAACTAAATACAAAGGAAAAAAAGTAAAATATCAAGTGCATAATTTAGTTTGATAGGTTATAACATTTTCACCATGATGCCATGCTACATACACTATTAGATTGTATTTAATTAACCATAGAAAGTTTATAAAATGAGTATTTTATGACTAACTTCAGCCCATAATGAAGGTGTCATAAATTTGTTATGATTAGACAGAATCACATTTATGCATGATTTATAAATGACAACACTACACTACATAACACACTTCTTTTCTTTTTTAATGTATTCATAAATACATCTTGAAAGACTTTTGAAGTGGTGAGATAATAAAAAATAAAAAAATTATTAGAGAATTATTGAGATAATGGAAAAAACTAAAAAAAAGAAGGTTATATGTTTAGATATATGTTATAGTTGGTTTTTTTAAATTCGTATACCTATAGGATGTTCTTTTATATGACATTAACATTTGTGAGGTTATAATATTCTTTTGAATTTGCTTGTATAAATATTCACTGTGATTTTTTATTATTTCTATTTATCAAGATGTTATTATATTCAACTTTATTGTTTACTTGGTAATTGAGATATTATGACTGCTTTCCTTATGTTTTGAAATAAATTATGATGAAATTTCTTGATAATATTACTTCTATACTTTTAATGATAGGTTGATAACCCTATATAAAAGTTCATCTTTCTTACATTCATAAATACATTCTCGAATTTTTTTGTAGTAATGAAACTACAAATAGGATTTCTAACTCATTAATTTAAAAGAATATGTGACAACTAAAGAAATATTATACTGGTAGTGGAAGAGTGAAAAAGAAAATAGAAAACTTAAAAGAGAATTAAAATAAATAAGGAGTTAGAAATTAAAAAAAATTGAATGTATCAAATGAGTAATGTAAAAAAAAAAAAAAACTATATAAATATAAATAGTTTAAAATTTGATAAAAGTGAATTCGTTGATATTTTGAAGAAAGGGTAAAAAGATGTCAATATCACATTAGTAATGGAAAAGCTACAATTTAGCAAAATAAAAACTTAATAGAAAATAAAAATGAATCTACATTTGCAATACAAATTAAATGAAATGAGAAATAAAGATAGAAAGTCAATTAGCTGTCCAAATATGATAAATGAAATAATAAGTTTCATGCATATTAAATGGTTGAAGTGGGGTCCTTTCTAGCTTCTACCTAAATGGTTTTGAGAAGGAGAGGGTTGAATATAGAATAAGACCTTGGATTGATAGGGAATTAAAAGCTATTCTTGGGGATTTAGATCCATCGGTTATTGTTCACTTGCTTGCGTCTTTGTGGGCACTGAGTATTGAAAGAGAGGAATGGAGATCCTTCAAAGGGTGTTTTTGGAAAAGGCGAATTTGTAGAAAAGTTGAGACCTTTTCTATATGATTATACGGATATGTTCTGACATGAGCTAAGGTATTTTGCAGAGAGCCCATTTACTATGGAAACTTATGACTCTATGGTTGAGTATAGTAGTGGGATTTTTTCGGCTGTTTCTAATTATATCTTTATCTTTTGATATACCATTGATTATGGCAAGGCGTGAGTAATCCATGTATGTGGTTTGTTTATGAAAAATGAGTAAAATTTTGACACACCCTTCTTTATGCATGAACTCTATTTCTATCGCTCCTCTTCTGTTACCTTTCTATTTTTATTTTTCTATTTTTATTCTATACCACTTGCCCTTAGGGCTAGTTTGGTATTTCTACTTGTAAAGTCAAGTAGAGTAATGTCAAAAAAATCACTTATATTTTATTCATACTCTCTCCAATTTTTTCAACAAAAAGTCAAAAAGCAACAACAACTACTCACTAAAAGACAAAAAAACTTCATTTTCCATACCCAAAAGTCAACATATTCTATCCCCAACAACTAAAAATAAAATATCATCATAACTCACTATATTTTTTATTCATACTTTTTATTTCACTTTACTCCACTTGATTTTAAAAGTAAAGTGTCAAACTATTTGAAAATCTTGATTATCAATGCATGAATATATATATATATAAACACTCGTGCTCATCTAACCAATTAGGAGTAAGAACATTGAATACTTACCAATTTGGAATTAAGGAATTTAAGCCTTAAATCTCAACCATCCACAGAAACGCATGGCACACTTTTGTAGATTGGATGGGTTCACCTTTTGTAGCCACGTTGTCCTAATTCTGTTGTTTGTATCACCAAAAGCGTCAACTAACTACGATATTCTTAACTCATTATCAAAACTGAAAAAGCATCTCATTGGAAAGTTTTGCTCTTTAATAAAAATAATTACATAGATCATGTATGGCCTAATACATGATGTAGATCGAGTGATTGTAAATAGAGATCTAAGGTAGAAAGAGGATTTGAAATATCAAGAAATTCGATGATTGAGTTTGAGTGCAAGGATGAGGATGGCTTAGAGTAGGCATCAGAGAGGCAGGTGTTATTTGCAATTGATCGATGTCGTATGTGTTTTTGTAGCTTTCCATCTTTTTTATTGTCACATTGGGTTTCTCTTGGCATTTGAAAATATATAGAAAAAAACATTAAAACATATATACAAGATTTGGTACCCCACCTACTTTGAATGTAGATGGTGGAAGTGTAAAAACTCGTCCTATTAATTACTTGGGCCATGGCCAGTGTACGTAAGATGACCAACTAGAAGATCATGGCCCACCTTCTTATTTGTCGAGGTAGGAAAACACACCTAATCAGATTAAGTAGCTTCATATGGTAGTTATTAATTAGAAAGAAAACAAAAGAAAATAAAACTGACATTTCATTGGTACAATTGTAAAAATGTATTTTAATTTATATCAAACAGTATACATTTTTTTTATAGGCAATGAAGAAAATATATTAAGAAAGGAAAGAGATTACAAAGAAGCCCCGACCAAAGGGCACTATGGTATAAAAGTATTATACCACAAAACAAGTTACATAGTGAAAGCTAAGAAGTTAGAAGACATATCAATCCCTTGCTTAGCTAAAGAGTCGGCAAAACCATTTGCTGCCCTCCCCACATGAATAAAGCTCACTTGAATGGAAGAGGATAGAGCTCTAATCTCATTCAAATAGAACTGAAATTTCCAAGGAAACATAGCTGAAGAGGATACCCAAGAAATAGCATTAAGAGAATCATTTTCAACCACTAATCTAGAACGAGAAGAGGTTGAAGTGAAAATCAGGATAGCTTCTAAAATAGCAACAACCTCGGCCTCATTAGACTCCATACAACCCACATGCTTTGAGAACAAAGCCAACACAATACCTTCACTATTGCGAAGCACTCCACCAATACCCGCCGGCCCTGGTTTTCCCCTAGCTGCCCCATCTACATTGAACTTGAGCATATCTTCAGAAGGAGGAGCCCAGGAAAACACCTTTCTCATTTTCTTAACCCCACAAAGAAGAGAGGCTTCCCAATTATGCAACACACCATCAACTCTTAGTGTAACGCCCCAATTCCGGATATCGAGAAAACCGACAAAGTACCGAAATTGGCGCACTACTTCCCGAAAAATTCGGGAACTTCCAAGATCGTAGGTCCGCAGTGAGGTCCAATTTAAAACTTTTTGAACAATATTATAACAACAGTTAATATTGCGGAAGCATAAAGAAATAAGCGGAAGCAATACAGAGATAGCGGAAGCATCAACATACATATATCAAATGTGAATGGGCTGAAGTCCAGCTTAAAGATGACAAGTGATAAAAAATCAAGGTTTAATTACATATTTGACTAACTACACAGCTCACTACAAAAATCTCTCAAAATCGCAAACAAACAGACACCCAAGCCCCCGCCACTGGTACTGGCTCTCCACCCTCCGGCTCGACCTCTGGGTCGGCCGGTCCCCATCCGTAGTCACCTACTACGGGCGCCTCTACGAGTGCGTACGCATCGCCCTCAAACTCGGGGTCAAGACCTAAGCACCAAGAGTGGATCAGATCTAAAGATCTGGCAAGTCACAGTATGCTGATAATGTAGGATGTATGCATCAAATGAGTAGAGACAGTAATAAAGTTAAGAGAATAGCAATGATACAGATCCTAGGCAGTAGAGCAAGATAAACAAATAGAATCAAGATAAACATAATACAACCCTACACAAAATGGCACACTCACACAAGTTGGATACCCCGGGATATTATGTCGTGGCCCTCCCATACTGAACACAGTCGCGGCGGGAAAAATCTCACAGTGTTGGGGATTATCTAGCCCCGCAAATAACATCATCCATCAACACACACTGAGACCGGACTCGGTATCACACCGTTCGTCTCCAACAATGCTCATCATAATAGCCACACAACACTCTCAATAGCTCCTACCAATGATGATCAGTCCAACTGGCCTGAGCTTAGATCAACTGAGTGAATGTCTATGCCGACTCCGGAAATAATAAAGGTCTGTGTCTGTCTAGGCTTTGCCTTGCGTGAACAAGGTCCTAACAAAGTCCCTAAGAAGTCCAAGTACTCAATACAACCTATGGATCATAGTACAAGTCCAAGTCCAATCATTGGATCCATACCAAGGCCCACCAAATACATGGCCTGGTCTACAACAGTCCAAATAAGACACAAGTCCATTTCCAATGACATATGATCCATTCATACCCAGGATGAGTCACAAGCCCATACAATCTAACCTCTCCAGTCTAGGGTAATCAACATCCACACTTAGGCCATAAAAGGGCCCGCCTAGCCACAAACACGGGCCAATGTTCATCCAATCATATTACCGGGTCATCTCTAAGTAGTCATGGGTTCGGGTCCTCCATTTTTTATTTAATTAACATGTATAAGCAATAATAAGGACAATAGAGTGACAGTAATAATATGAGGTAGATGAATCTCCAAGTACAAGGATCAATGAGAGATATCAACATTCCAACCTAAGTACATGATCCACTTTCAGATTCAGGTCTATCTCAGGTAATTCGATCTTTAAGTGAAACCACAGATGCTAAGGAATACTGTGTTTGGTGCTCAGAAGTTATGTGCATCACTGGTAACATATAAATGTCGAATCATCTTAGATTACATAACCTGGACCGTAATTAGTGGACTCCACAAGTCAAGGTTGAGCCACACTATCGACTCGTGGTTGGCACAGTGATAGAAGTCTATTTGGATGGTCAATGGGCCCCACATATGATTACAATAATATAAATTAGAATCTGGGAAATGTCACTGTACACAGTGTGCTCAGCCGATCTCCTGGCCTGGGCGGTCAGCTCGGCACACTGGGATCAGAGAAGCAACACCCTGCAGGCAATGCCTGATTGTCCAGAATTTCCTGTGAGTTCGGCTAACCCCCTGGCCTGGGTAGTTGGTCGTGCACACTGAAAGCTCTGGCTAAAAGGGAATGTCCCAGGTTCTAGTCTCCTTTGTTGGAATCCGGCCTTTTCGAAATCCAGCTCGGAGTTCGGCTAAGCACTTGAGCTCAATTGAACACTCAGCTCGGTCACCCAGCTCAGCTCGGCAAAGCACCTGGCTCAGTTCGGTCACCCAGCTGAGTTCGGTAAAGCATTGAGCTCGGTCAGGCATTGAGGTCGGTTAAGCTCTTAGCTCGGTCAAGCGCTGAGCTCGGTTAAGCACGGAGCTCGGTCCGGCACTGAGCTCGGTAAAACATTGAGCTCGGCCATAACACTGAGCTCGGCCTAAACACTGAGTTCGGCCTAAACACTGAGCTCGGCCTAAACGCGGATCTCGACCTGAGCATTGTGCTCGGCAGAACACTGAGTTCGGTCAACACTGAGCTCGGCTAGTGTTGAATCCAGCCATCGCTGAACTCGGCTATCGCTGAGCTCTGCCAGTGCTGAGCTCGGCCATCGCTGAGCTCTGGGTTTAAGGAGAATTTCATGATCCTATATCTGGATCAGATCTGAAATCAGGGACCTACCTGGGCCCCACAAATCCACTAGACTATAGTTTCCCATGCAATTTCCTCTTTTTTCCATGCTCCCTCGGACCGCCATAACCCACTCATCTCCTACCTTTATTCAAAACGAGTTCTGTAACAGAACCCATGTTCTGTTACAGAACATGCACAACGCCCGGTTTCTCTTCAGGGTAAAGATGGTGGCCCCTCCTAGATTAAGTCCAGATCAGATTTTCCCCCTAGGGTCGCCCAGGGCCCCTCAATCAGATGTGGGGTCCTGATTTTCCAAAGGTGGTCCCACCTGGGTCCCGGTCTCGACGCAGCAAGATGGGTTTTCACAATTCCACCTCCGGGAACTTGGTACAGTGATCCAATTCCCCTGGGTTTCTCCTCAGACCATCACAGAAGCATAATAAAAAAACAAAATCATTTCCATATCATCCATCCATCATCAACCGGACAATTGATCATCCAAATGAGGTAACCTCGTCCATCAATGGCCAAAGAAAACCAACAGACAGGCTCAAAGATCGATCTAAGCATATATAAACAAAATTAAAATTTGCAAAATCAAGAGGAAGATAAGTCATGCATTCTAAGTTAGCAGCATAGAGTACTTGCCTGATCAATTGAAGGTAGAAGGAAGAGAGAGAAAATAACAGAGAACTAGGTCAATAAAAAAAATCCAACAGTGGGGCTTCTTGATCGTAGATCAGCTTGAAGATTTTAATAGAGGTCGTCCTACTATTGGGAATTCTGGGGAGAGAAAGAGAGAGGGAGAGAGATAGGAATTGGAGGGAAAGATGAGGGCTCGTTGGAGAGAAGTGGGGAAGAAGAAGAGAGAAAAGAGATAGGAATTGAGAGAGGAGATGAACAGTGATTGCTTGGGCAGGGAGAGTTTAGTTTAAATAGGTTGGGTTTTTGGGCTAGGGACAAAAATGCCCTTGGGGTTATAATAGGATTAGGGTTAGGGTAGAGGGTACTTAGGTCTTTAGGTGGGGCTTCTAGAAGATTCTCTGGTGCAAACCCCCTATAGTAAACGCAGATTTTTAGCTAGGGCCTCTATCAAACTAATTAACTCTAAAATTAACAAAAGACACCCTATTGACTCTACTAATTACACAACTAGACTAATCATAGGAAAATACATAACTACCCTTATCTAAACCCCATAATTAGTATAATTAAAATACTTAGGCTAATATATAGTATTCAAATTCAAATTGAGGGCCCACCAGGGGTGGGGCCTCACACTTAGACTATCAAACTCATACTTGAAAGCAACTCATTTGGCAATTCGCTTCACCACCAATAACGTCAAGTCTTTCACCGACGACAAAGACCTTTTAAACACTCTATCATTCCTCTCTTTCCAAACAGACCAAAAAAATAGCAAAAGTATGAGTCTCCAAAGAACTAACCCACACCCGTAAAAACTAGAGTACCTCCAAGCTTCGATCATCCTAGCCAAAGTCCTTGAGCTACACCAAAGGACACTGCATCGCAGAAGGAGCCTACACCATATGGTATGGGAAAACTCGCAATGGATAAACAAATGGTCAACTGTCTCCATCCCCTTCCTGCACAACACACATAAGTCTGAAATAGCTTCAGAAGCCAGACCTCTCCTCCTAAGGTTATCCGCTGTAGAACCCTTCCCCAAAATAGCAAGTCAAGCAAAAGCCTCCACCCTAGGTGAAGCCAGACCCTGCCAAGCCAGAGAAGAAGAGGCTTTCAAATGTGATGGATCTTCCAACTCTCTTGAAAAGGACTTACAAGAGAATTTGCCAGAAGTAGTAGGTTTCCAAATACGAGAATCTTTCACATCTCTGCAAATAAAAACATTAGAAAGAAGACGGATCAAAGACTCATACTCAAACTCCTCAGAAAAATGCAAAGCTCTCTTGAAAGAAACAATGCAGGACCCAACTCCCCCCCAACCCACACAATAGTCTTAAACCGAAGCCCACTTGTTGACCACAACCCTAAACAACCTTGGGAAGGACAAAAACAAAGGACCCACCCCCATCCAATCGTCAACCCAGAACCAGACTCGCCTCCTTCCCCCACTTTGAAACCCACCCCCCTCCTAAACACTCCCCCTATCAAACAGTATACATAAAGATTGCACTATTCAAACCAAAATGAATCACATCAACAAAGGACCCACCCCCATCCAATGGTCAACTCAGAACCAGACTCGCCTTCCTTCCCCCACTTTGAAACACCCACCCCCCAGTATACATAAAAAGATCGCACTATTCAAACCAAAATGAATCACAAATCTTATTAAAAAGAAAACATAAAGATCTAAACAATATGTTAAGAAAAGAAAACCTAATCACAATCACATCCGATAGAGAGAATGAAAAGTGCTGAATAAAAGGAGAGAGATGAGAGAAGTACATACAGTGCCACCTGTTGCTGAGCATGCCGAAGAGACCTAAAGAGAGGATGCACATTGGATATTGGTCGCTGCCGGCGTCGGAGACATATGGGAACAAAAGCGACTGGGGTCTTTTTTAGGAGAGACTAGAGAGGGGTATTGGGTATTCTACTTGGAAATGGGGGTGGGGCGATATCTATTTCGATTTTGGGCTTCATTTCAAAAGACTTGGGACAACTTTATTGTGCTAGTTATATATTAAAGCGTTTATATAAAGGGTTATGATAATCTAACGTGACATATAAAAAGTGATACGTGACATATAAAATATGATAATCAAAAGGCTAGTTAAATACATTAAATATAATTTTAAGGGGTTGGTAGAGTGATCAGGATCACAATTCCTCCCTCTCTCGAAGCTAGAAGTCTTTATATCGACTTCCGGTTCCCCATTCTTCAGGTATCGAAGGTTGAGTCCACTAGTGCTATCACGTAGGGGCCGTATTGGTATTTATCCGGCTTCCCTCTAGTCCCGAAGAGATTAGTCCAGTCCAAAGGATTGAGAACCACTTGTTGTGCACGTGTATGCGGAAACGTGAATCAGCGATTGAATAAGCAATCAATTCACATAAGAACAAGCAATCACACACAAGAGAATTATGTGGTTCAACAATCTTGCCTACGTCCACGGAAAAGAAACTCGACTCTCATTTAAGTGAGTCTCTTTATGTTCACCATGTATGATATGCAATACAATATTTCTTATGGGTTTAACATTACATTATTTCTTATCTCCCAATCAATCCTATTTTAGTCAATAAAAAATTCCGGTATAATTACCAAAATACCTCTGACGATGAAAGAAAGAAAGAAAAAAAACATCAAATGTAAATCTTATAAAATAATAATATATCTATTATTTATATCTAACAGTAGTATAGTACCATTTAGAAAAGTGTTTATTCTGTAACGAATCCAAGACAAGCACGCACATGTTGACACTCGACAGTCTTGCCAAGAAGAGTCGATGGAAAGACCAAAGACCGCATGGGTCTTCCTTCTCTCGATCTTTGCAGTAGCAGATCGCATTCGCACTTGGGTAGATGCGAAGAACAAACCAGGTCCCCAAGCCAGCACAAACAGCTCTTTTCGCTAATAACGTACGCTGTTTTAGGTCCTCACCCTATCAACCGGAGCCACGTGTCCTCTTCTTAACTGTCGGCGATCGCCGAGTCCCAGTTCCCCATTTCCGCTAAAAATCCGACGGTCCTCATCCGCCAGAGGCCCACCAAAACAACCCATCCAACGGCCCATATTCCCCTTCGCGCCCTCTTCTACTTTCCTTTTCAACTCCTCCTTTGCCTTCTTCCCAGTTCCCTCGTCCTCCCGCTACTAGAGGAGGGAGAGGGAGAGGGAGAGGGAGAACTGAGTCATGGGTTCCGAGTCGAGCGATTTCGAGCAGCGAGTCCTGGGAACTGTGAAATCGTCGCAGGAGAGACGAGATCCACCGTTGATTTGGGCGATGGAGGTCAGCAAGTGCATCCAAGAGAAAGGATTAGGGATCCCTAATCCGGAACTAGGGCATGTTCTTGTCTCTAATCTCTGCTTCACCAACAACAACCCCACGCTTTGGAAATTCGTCGAACAGGGGATCTGCTCTCGCCTTCTTTCCCCTCTTCATGTCCTTGCTCTACTCACCTCAAGGTACACACACACATACATACATACATACATACATGTATGCATTCATGCATGGTTGCATGCATGTGGGTTTTGCTCTAATGGGGTTTTTGACATGGATGGATGCTAATAAGAACTAAAGAAGAAGTGGGGAGTAATTGGATACATGTGTTACTGTGTGCCAACTTGTGAGCAGCTGAGGGAATCTGCACTTTGGACCTGTTGGATTGGAGTTTTTAATTTGGAGTTGTACCTGGCTTGAATACCAGTTCTGTGGGAGCAATGTTGACTGTTGGATTGATATTTGAAGGGACCTTTATCATGTAGGGAATAAAATTTTGGATTGTGGGGATGTTTGGGGTTGATTGCAGTGGAAAGGGGAAGGTATTTGATCCAATGGTGGACTCTGATGAATCCAAGTTGGGCCAAGGTTAGGTCAGTGGGTATCACAGGTGTTATGATGCAGTGGTCTGATCTCTACTTAGTTTGGAAACAGTATTTGATTGGAAGGATGTGTTTGGATGTCTACTTTACCCTAATTGGAACAAATTATCCACCCGTTTTCGCATTAGAATCGTGCCTTCTAGGATTGTGGGCAAGCACAATTTTTTGTCTCTAATGTGAAAGGAAGAGAAGGCAATTTGCAATCCCTGATGACAAGTCAGTGTGTTTTCTATAGTGGGACATGGAATGCAACTTTTGCATTTTTATGTTTTGGGGTATTTGGGCAGAAAAGCTATCTGTTTTAGTTGGATAAGAGCAGATGTCATATATTGCAACAAACTTTATAAACGGCAAAAAGTGTATTGTGTGACTCACATTATAATGTTAAGATTTAGAGTTATTGAAAAAGATATATGAAGTTCTGAGTGCTTATTTTAGTCAACTCTATTGGACCCTTGTTTTCATTAACTTTGCCTTGAATTGCAGGGTAATCCCTCATCGACAGAGTCAACCGGAGGCTTACAGGCTTTATCTTGAGCTTTTGAGCCGTTATGCCTTCTCATTTACTCCAACAGGGACAGATATGTGCAAGGAAGGGTGAGTGTTTCCTTTTTCTTTCCTATTGACTAATAAGTGAGAAAAATATTTTGTTTAGATCATTATCTTTCACCTTGTAGAAGCGTATTCCAAATTGTTTGTTAATATGTTGTATGTGTCAGAGTCTAGTCTGATTATCCTGGTCCTATGAGAAAACCCAACTTTCCAAGACTAAATGATATGGTTGCGGTTAGAAACACATCTGAGCTCTGGGGATCGTAGGTTCAACCAATACAGTGTGTCATGGGCTCTTCTCAGCTCAGATTTGGAACTGGTTAGGCACTCACATTTCCTTGTGTCTGGCAACCATCAATTACTTTGGCACTCTATACCGTCTTACAATGCCAAATGTACAGCTAGCTGGCCTCCTATTCTATGCATTGTTTGGTGGTCCTGGCCATTCATGTGAAGGTCCCTATATTAAGTGGAGGATGTCCTGAACTGATCTCTCAAATGAAAAGATCCTAACTCTTCACTTGTTCGATGCAGCGTCCTAAATGAATGGCTTAGTTTTTTCATCAGAAGGTGGCCAAACCTGTAGTCTTTTTGGTCAAGAAAAACAACACATTTTCTTATCATGGAGCATTGTATAATACTTTTTTTTTTCTCTATCCATAGTTGTGTTGCTTTCCTTGCATTTCAATAGCCTCTTCACTTGCTCATTTGGTTATAGCTTTCTGATGAGTTGTATCTAGATACATATTATTTATCTCTCTTTTCGGCCACATTATCTATAAAAATGAATTTTATATATTTCTTTTTTCTTCTTCAATTGTGTTGCACAATACTGATATCGTTAAGTGGACAAAAGCCCCTAGCACGGTTGGAAGGTGCCTATGATGCACGGATACTTCAAAATGGGCAACATATCGTGTCGTATCATATCCGATACTTCACTTTTTACATGTAAAATCCGTGTCCTTGCCGTGTCAATGGCCTATGTTGCACCGATACTTCAAAATGGGCAACGTATCGTGTCGTATCGTATCCGATACTTCACTTATTACATGTAAAATCCGTGTCCCTGCCGTGTCTATGACGTGTCCCTGTCGTATCCGTGCCATATCTGGGCATCATAGGTCACGACTCACGACCATCACCAATAAAAAAGACATCTTTACCTATAAATGTCTAGGTAATTCAGTGAGGAAAGAATTTCTGTACAACTGAAAATGCCAGTCTTCTGAAATTTAAATCATAAAATCATTCTTTTTGTTATCTTTGCAGAATTGTAAAGTCAGTTGATGATGCTCTCCAACTCTCTCAGAAATTTGGGATACGTGTTTCGGAAGTGGGCCATGCAGTGGTATTGTTTCTTTTTAGAGCGATTATCAGTTTGATTGATTGTACATTGGAAGATTGGGGGTTGCAGTCATCATCTATGGACAAACAATATAGCACATATGGTAATGCTGGACATCAGGATATGGATATAGATGTTATGGGCAATTCAAATGATAAGAGACATGAACACCGTGAAAATCTGCGAAGAATGAATGCTTTCATGGCTATTGAGGTGGTAGAAAGACTTATTGGAAACAAAAAGGCTATGGTTCTACTCCGTCTTGTTCATCTAAACATGTATGATCGTCTAATCATTTGCGGTCTTTCTCTTTTTAGAAGCGCTGGTAATGCTCTTATTAGATTTGAAAATTAAATTTGCCATATAATTCAAACTTCATCATTGTTTAGAATAATCCAATGAAACCAACTCACCATCTTGCACAACACATGTTTGGCCTTAGCAGCCACCAGGGTCAATCTAACTCATTCTACACCCACTTACCCTATTTGTTGGGTGCTACCCAACTTTGATCCAATTGGGGTGAGCATCAACCTTCAATTGTAAATCCTTTATCTTCTGGCCTTCAAAGCAATGGTTATGCGTGTCCACCTAGATTGAATTTTTAATATACCCTAACCCATGATGTGATCTTCCTTCCCACTCCTTTCCATGGTGTGGCAGGCATTCAAATGAGCCCATTTGGACTGAGTCTCGGTCCAGTGTTTTTCAGGTTGAATCCAATCAGGTGTCAGGTCGGACCTGACTACAGCCCTATTTTTTATTACATTATCAACTTTTTATCTAGTTCCACTTCACTATTTTGAATAAGCTTATGTATATTGCGTAATTTGCATTACTTTGATGCCATGCTCAAGCATTTGATTGCTCATAATATTTTGCTGAACAGGGGAAAAGTTTTAAATGCTTCCGTTCCATTTCCCAGGCTTTAAAGTTCAAATGCTATTTGTATGCATTTTTCTACAAGACAATTTCATTTACGCAATTTATGAATCCAACAAAGTTAAAATTCTAAAGCAATTAGTCCTTTTTTTATGTTATATTATTTTTCAGTTGAGATCCTAAGATTTTATGCAACATTCACAGCCATCCTTCTAGCTATTTATTAAGGAAAAGAAAATATTTTTTTTTTATTTTTTTTATTTTTTTATTTTTTTTTGAGGTTCATAGCCATCTTTTTAGTTTTTATCTTGATCAAAGCCTTTTCTTATCTAATATGGATTCCTTTTATTAGCTATACTTTTCTTTGCTAGAGTGTTTGCATCACCATTGGCCCCTTATCTAACATGATTAAAAGTAACATCAAAGGACTTCAAGGTGTTCGGATTTCATATCTTATCACTGATAGCGGTTCCTTTTTGATGCAGGCCCTAGGGTTAATGATGCAGATAGACTTCAGGCCACATGTGTAGGGCCCAAGTTAATTTAGGAATTTTATTTCATTATCTGGTATTAGTTTTTTAAGATTTATAATTAGAATTAGGTTTCCAATTTTATTAGGATTTTTATTTTATTTTCCTAAGTTAGATTATTAGGTTTCTTAGCCACGAAGTTTTCTCTTCTTATTTATATCTCATTATAGAGAATAAAATTTCAGAGAGCTGATTAATAGAATTTAGGTTTTATTATTAGGTGCGTACTCGTTTATATTCTCTACGGAGACGTGTAGTATCTATGGACACGTGCTTCAGCACCACCATCGTGCTTCGACACTTCCCCGCAAGCCCTAGCCTTAGGGCCTGCATCAATCGATATCAGATCGAAGATCCACATCGCTCCAATCTCCGATCCATCAATGATCGAAACCTATCCATCCCATCGCCATTCCATTGCCCACACCTTCCACTGTTCTAACTTCATCAAACCCATCCGTCAGATCCCCAACCCATCTTCCATATCCCTATCGACACCATTGTCTCTGCCCATCCCAATTGAAAAAAAAAAACCTACCATCGATCCAGTCCTAACTACCTTCCCCATCTGAACCTAGTCTAGCCAACTCAAATCCCAATTATCCACAACCACTGCCTTAGTCAAACGCTGCCCTCGAGTTCCCAGTCTCTCTTGCCGAGACCCATCAGACCCTCCAACACCTCCCTGCTAACACCCCACAACAGAACCCCAACCATTCCCTACAGGTTGACCTCATGCCACGTGTAGGGCCCAAGTAGATTTAGGTTTTTTTATTCACTAATTATATGTCATTAGTTTCTAAATTTATTTAAAGAATTATAATTAGGGTTAGGTTTCCAATATTATTTAGTTTCCTAGTTTAATTAGGTTCTTAGGCCCTAAGTTATGTTTCATATTTATATGGCATTTAGAAGATGGATTTTCAGAGTTGATTAATTGAATTTGAGTTTATCCCTTTTGAGGTGCGTCATCGTTATAGTCTTTGCGAAGACTTATTGTGTCTGCGGACATGTGCTTTGGCACTCACGCAAGCCCCAACCCTAAGGCGTGCTGCGCAATTGGTATTAGAGCCGAACAATCCTCGCGATCGATCGGTGTGATCCACCTATCCATTCATTATCCATTGCCTTCCCCATTTCATCATCCATCCCTCGCAAATGACATCTTCCATTCCATCGAGGTCCATCACCACATCTACATCCATCATGCTCGTTCCATCCCCTTGACCGAATCCCAATCCAGCCACCTGAGCCGCCATCAAACCACCGTCATTCCTGCCAATACCTAACCACCTAGAAGCCATACCAGCCACCTAAACATCTCAATCCCCGAGCCATCCCAAACCCCAAACTGAACCCCCACCACTTCAAATCCCTCTTACTCCACAGCACCCTTTCTAAGCTCCATTAAAAAAAGAAGAAGAAAGAAATATGTAAGAGGTCAAAGAAGAGGAAAATTTATGTGAAGAGAACGTACTTGGAAACTGTTGCCCATGCACCAGGCCCAAAGCAACGGCCGTCTGCACGAGTCTGCAGTAATCGTCATCGCCACGCCACACCACACCACACCACACAGGAACACCCCGCAACGCCTCCTTCTCCACCATTGTTGCATTGTTCTTGTCGGCGAGAGTAGAAGAGGGAACGAAGGGCAGACCCTCGGTAGTTTCGGTCGATCCCTGAAAGGAAATATGAACTTAGCACAGAGGACGGATTTTAGCCTATTTCAGATGTGTCCCCACGCCCTTTGGTACGTGTCAGGAACTCATTGCCCACTTAGCCGCTGGGCCTAGACTAATCTAAGATCAGGTTGGGCTGAAACAGTTTTTGAACATTCGAATATGACTTGTTACTGAGCCCGATGAACAGAGAACCTGCAGACATCAGCACTGACATCATCACAAACCGGTCAAAGGATTAGCAGCCGGTCAATTTGACCAGATCGAAGTCCCGGGTTTGTTTCCTCGATATTGGGCACATCTGAGATCCGATTTCAGATCAGTTTTTGCCAGTGTGTTCATGGAGAGTAGATCTATATGAACAGATTAGTCCATTCCTACATCATAATCAATATGAAATTGTACATCAATAAATTCTACAATGCACTTAAAAGAGCCAAATATGCACTTAAATATGGAAAATAGCCTTCTGAGAATGAAGACTATTCTCGGCAATTTCTTGATTTGGAAGCAGGAGAGTTGTCCGTTCTTGATTAGAGGATGATGAGGAACATGATTTAACTAATTTTCTCAAAGGTTTGAGACCAGAAATATTGGAGAGAAAGAATGGCTACAAAATAATTCATGAGGCATATTAGAAAGCAATTCATGTTGAACTTAGGCTTAAATGGTCTCGTCCATAAAAATCGCTACAAGTACTTAAAGCCTATGTTGTGGAACTCGTGACAGTGGATATTTAGGCTCACATTGAGGAGGAAGATCAAGGAAAGAAGGTGATTGAAATTTCCGCAACATTAGAAGACAAGGGGCCCGAAGTTCTTCCAATGGGGAATGGTGATAAAAATATATGGGCAGCTAGGGAAGAAACACCAATTGTTGAAACTTCCCACATTGACTTCATCTTTGGAGATGAACATGGATCGTCAAAGGTTGTGATTTTATTGTGCAAATTCTACACATGAATTATCTAAACGCTCGATCGCGTGACCAAAGAAAATCTATGCATCAAAAGAAGCAATGCGTCAAACCTACATCGAATTAGAGGAGAAGATCAACTAGAATTTGCAAGGCGTATATAGAAGCTGTAGATCAACCAACGGATCAGTAGTTTGTCTGATTGATCTTCGATCCAGGAGGATATTTACCAAACTCGAGATCGAGTTCTTTCCAAGCCAAGGAGAATGATGTAAGTCGACTTCAGGCCACATGTGTAGGGCCTAAGTAGATTTATGATTTTTTTTCACTAATTATATGCCATTAGTTTCTAATTTTATTTTAAAGCATTGTAATTAGGGTTAGGTTTCCAATATTATTTAGTTTTATAGTTTAATTACTTTTCTTAAGCCCTACGTTTTGTTTTGTATTTATATGGGCATTGTGGATGATGGATTTTCAGAGTTGATTAATTGAATTTGGGTTTATCCCTTTTGAGGTGCATCCTCGTTATTGTCATTGTGGAGGTTATTGTGTCTGCAGACACGTGCTTTGGCACTCACGTAAGCCCTAACTCTAGGCCCCGTGTCACAAAACCACCCATTCAACCTCACCCACACTAATCCGCCCCATACTTTGAAACCCTATTTACACCCACCGAGACCACAGTCCCCACCGACACCAAAACTCCAAAGCAAAGAAGTAAAAAAAAAAAGGAATGAAAATTAAAGAAGGAAAATTAAAGGAGAAGAGGAAGAGTGGGAAGAGCGTATCCCTTTTGAGGTGCGGTTATTGTCTTTGCAGAGACTTATTGTGTCTGCAGACACGGGCTTTGGCACTCACGTAAGTCATAACTCTAGGCCCTGTGTCACGAAACCACCCATTCAACCTAACCCACACTAATCTGCCCCATACTTCGAAACCCTATGTACACCCACCGGGACCACTGTCCCCACCGACACCAAAACTCCAAACCAGAGAAGTAAAAAAAAAAAAAAAAGAAGGAAAATTAAAGGAGAAGAGTGGGAAGAGTGTATCATACACCTAGACAATTAGCTCCTTCATCGCCGTCCCCAATTGCTCGACGTTGTCCTCGCACCATCTCCAACGAGCCCTCTCCATCGTCAGCAAATTCCAGCATTGCCATAGCCATCTCCCTCCACTCTCTTCTCAAAGCACAGAACTGAAAGGGGGTTCCAAGCCCTTTTATTTCTTTCATTCGACGCAAAAGCGAACAGAAAGTCACACGTTCCAGTCGTGACACGTGCCTGCTCTCCGTTTGGGCCTGGTTTTTCTTTTTAAATCTGGGTCAAGTCAGGGTTTGGACCAGGATGAGGTTAGGTTGATCCGACCCTATTACTACGAGAATCCCAATTTCCAGTCCATAGGCGCAGTTAGCAATGACATCAAAATAATCCAGTCAATAGGGAGGATTTGACCAATCAACGACTGATATTGTTTCTATGATATCCGAGTCATCTAAAGTTGGATTTCAAGTCCGTTTTTGCTAGTGTATTCATGGAGAGCGGATCTACGACATCAGGTCAGTCAAATTTAGAATTTCATTAATGGAGAAATTTCCTGCAACCATTGCGAAATTGATTGGAGCTGTTGCTTAGTTGTCCAATGTGGTCAGTCAACTCCAATCAACTATTGCAATGATGGCAATCAGACCTATTAATTTAGAAAATGATCGTCGTCGGGCTTCGAGGTGAAGGTCAAGAAATAGTAAAGTTCAAAGTAAACTTCGATGTAACCGCCTTTAAACAAGAGGACAACGTCGATGAAAAGATGGAAGAAGTAAAGGAAGAGGAAGAAAATGTGGACATTGAAGACATGGATCTAACAACTGATCTTGTGCGTTCACAATAAGATCTATCCGTTGTCATTCCTCATATTGACTTCAACTTTGGAGATGAACGACAGGTAGTCAGAGATTGCGATTTGATAGTGCATATTTTACAATTGAAGTTTCGGGAGGTTCAATCACACGTCCACACAAAATTCGTCCTTCAAAAGAAGCGATGTGCGACTCCTATTTCAAAATGGAGGAAACGATCGCATACAAATTTCAAGTTGTGCACTGAAGCTACAATTCAACCAATGGATTGGAATTTCATCCGATTGATCTTTGACCTAAGCAGACATTTACCAAATTCAAGGTTGAGTTCTTTCCAAGCCAGGGAAAATGATGCAGTTAGACCTCAGGCCACCTGTGTAGGGCCGAAGTTAATTTAAGAGTTTTATTCCGCTTATTATCTGGTATTAGTTTTTTAAGAGTTGTAATTAGAATTAGACTTCCAATTTTATTGGGATTCTTATTTTATCCTAAGTATGATTATTAGGTTTCTTTGCCACTAAGTTTTCTCTTATTTATATCTCTTTGTAGAGAGTTGATTAATAGAATTTGGGTTTTATCCCCAAGGTGCGTCCTTATTTATGGTCTCTGCGGAGACTTGTAGTGTCTGCAGACAGGTGCTTCAGAACTCCCCCGCAAGTGCTAACCCTGGGTGATGCAGCCCGATCCAAGAATGGACCCGCTGGACCCACTTTATGGGTTCCACATGATCTCTGGTTTTGAGATCCCTATCGTTAGTTTAGATAGTCCCTAAATTAGTAGGGTTGTTTAGTATGATAGCTTTCTAAAATCTTTTTTGATTAGAGTTAGACAGTTTCTCATTTTAGAAGCAATAATACTCTATATATATATAGAGAGAGAAGACCCCCATTGTAAAATCATGCTTTACAATCCAAGTACATACATCAAGATCCAAGTCCAGCATTGTTCATTTCATTGCCCATTCATAAATGGGTTACAAGTCAAAATAACAGTCATTTCCTCTTAAGGTAATGATATCCATCCATCCTTAGGCCATATGATGGCCCGCCTAGCCACAGACACGGGTTAAATGATCTCCATCCATAAATCCGGGTCACCACTAGGAAATCCTAGGTTCAGGTCCTCCAGTTTCCATTAATTAATACGTATTAAACAATAGATAGATACAAGAGTGAACAACAATAAATAGAACCTAACATAACCCTATAACCATGCCAATCAATAGAAAAGATAACAAAGGTTCAACCCTAGGTCATGGCCCTCTTTTCAGGTCCATGTCCATGTCAGCCAATTCAATTCCTAAATGAAGTTTCAGATGCCAAGGAAAGTGTATTTGGTGCTCCTGAAGTCACGGGGCATCTTCGACGACGTTTAAGGATTGGATCGAATTCCATTCAATACACTAGACCCTACTTTAGTGGCCCCCATGAGTCAAGGTTAAGCCCAACCCATTGACTCATGCTTGGTTCATCAATGGAAGTCCACTTGGATGGTCAATGGACCCCACAACAGATCACAACATCAAAATACACAAATCTGAAATTCACTGTCTGCAGTATATCCCGTCGACATCCTCCAAGGGTGGTTGACCGGGTACATTGGGAAGGACAGGATTCTGACTCCCAGGTCGATGCTAGTGTATCCGGTTGACATCATGGGTACCCTGGTCGACCGCATACACATGGACTGGACATAAATCTGACAAACGAATTTCATGTTTTGGATTTCTGCAGTGTGTCCGGTCGACATCCTGCAAGGGCGGTCGACTGGATACACATGGATCACTTGGACCTGACTTGTCTCTCAAACCATACTGCGCAGTGTACCTGATCGACATCGTGGGCGGGGCGGTCGACCGGATAAACGAAATTCTTGTGATTGAGAGACATTTCAACTTCCAGTTGTTTCTCTGAATTTCCTGTGTATCCGGTCAAATTACTCCAAGTGTGGTTGACCGAGGACACAAAATTCAATTTTCCAGATTTCTGACATTTTTCCATTTCAATTCAATTTCCATCAAAACCAATCCAAATCGCCTCCATTTATCATAAAACCATACATAAGCATCAAAACCACTCGAACCATCACAAATCCATCATCAATTGGGCCACTGATCTCCCAAATGGGAAAACCCATCCATCAATGGCCAAAATCCATGAAAACAAGGCTTAAAAGATAGATCTAGCAATCAACCATCCCATGAGAATTGAAATTACAGAATCAAACAAGGATAACATGCATTCTATGCTAAATAGGTATATTGTACTTGGCTTTTCTCGAATTGCAAGGTATTTTGGCTAGAAAATAGAAATCCAAGCTCCAAATACAAGATCCAAAGCTCTTATGGCTTCCAATCTCTCAAATAACCCAAATCTCAGATCTAAGAAGATCTATAGCTCCTAAACCTAGATCCACAAGAGAATTGCATAAGGAAAAGGAAATTTTAGAGAGAGAAAAGAGAATTCCATGGAAATTGAGCTAGAGAGAGAATTACCTTGTTTTGTAGAGTGAGAAGAGATCTAGGAGATGAGAGAGATCCTCTAGAGAGATAATAACAGTAGCTTGTAGTAGCTTCTCCTTGTAGTTAGAAACCTAGATCTAGGATTCTAGAGAGAGAATTGGAGGGAATTCTTGGAGGGAAAAGAGAGAAATGGAGGGAAATGAGGGAGAGAAGACAGAAAGAGAGGGAGAGATTGTTTGGCATGGGAGAGATCTCTCTCTTATATAGATTTGTGTTGAAAAGGAAAGGTCCAAGTTGCCCTTTTGGTTCAATTCAAGTTTAGGATAAGTACATGGGAAGTTAGGGGATTTTAGGTGTAGTTTGGAAATTCTCTTGTAGAAACCCCTCCTATTGATTCTAATTACTATCAAGGGCCTCTAACTAACTAACAAACCTATTAAAGTCCATCTAACACCCTATACATTCTATAAGTCACAAAAAGAGACTAATTCCTAGAAAATAGGCTAAAACCCTAGGAAAATACTAAACTACACTTACTAACCCCTATTAATTAGTATAATTAGATATCATATACCATAATTTACACAATTCAAATGTAAGTGAGGGTCCATAAGGGGTGGGGCCTCACAAGGGTGGACGATTACTCCATTCTTCACTATTTTTTCAGAGTTTCAAGATTTTGTCATATTCAACATAGGTTTTGATGTTTTCCCTATTGGATATTAATTGTGTGAGTGTACATGAACACGCTTGTCGTTAAAGGCATGTGCATATCACCTGAGTTCCTTCAGCTGAAGATCCAAGCCGCTCAACCATAACAATCGTAGATTGCACCATAGTGTAATAAATTAGTACATGATTGATGAAAGCAAGACTATCGGTGTCTGGGCTTCTTAGAGGGGACCGAGTATAGCATCTTTGATGCAGTCCAAGTGCTTCTAGTGCCTCAAAATCTACAAAGAAAGATCCAAGAACGGGCCCACAGTTGGCTAGTCCATTGGGCCATGCCCATAGTTGAGTGGTTCATTGGACCTAACCCATCAGCCGGCCCATTGGGCATAACTATAACCACCTTCTTAGTATAGAAAATTACCAAGAAGACTTCTAAGGTTTATGTTCTTACTTTAGCAAATTTCCAAAAAGATTTCCTAGATCTACATTAATAGTCTCGAAATCCTAAGATTTCCCAGACCTAGCAAGATAGTTGATTAGCGTGTAATCAATCAGGGAAAGGGGAAAAAAATTCTAGGCAGTCTGTAGCCTAGCTTGATGGTTTACACATTTACTCGAAACCATTAATTCATGGGTTTGATATATAGCACTAACAATGAATAAAATGAAAGAAAATTCTATTGAATAAAAGTTTGACATGCAATCATATGACTGAGAGGAAAGGAAATTCTATCTAAGTTCCCTGATAGGCAGAATTTTCATCCGATCCTCTATAGAGTCCCTTGTATTCTCATCTGTTTTTGTTCAATAAAAATTGCATAATGCTCTCCCTTGTCCCTTTCCCATATGTGAATATTCCATGGGTATCCTTTGGTGACGAATCTGAAGGTGGGAAAGATTGAAACTGTGTGCTAGCTCCAACCCCTTTGATCCTCCATTGAGCTTGATAAGAAAACAATAGAAGCCCCAAACATCCACAGGCTAGCAACAAAGTTTCTAGTTATAGAATAAACAATGTTTAAAAATTTATTTTTAATCCTAACAACTTTTTTTAAAACAATCAGTTATGTTCTACTAATAAAAGAAAAGGATGACAGCATTTCATTTCATAAACTCAGAAAAGAGATCTTTGTTTTTCTTCTATTACTTTTCATGCAAAACTGAAAATAGCCCCATAATATAACTGCTCATCTCAACCATTTCTTCTATTTATTCTTAGCTTTTGATCCGAGTCAATTTTCACTTGATGATGTCTAAAAATACAATTAATCATCTACTAGACGTCCATATTCTCATCACTCATGTTTAGTCCCTTACATAATGACATAAACATTAAATTTCACATCACTCATCTTTATGCCTAAATATTTTAGTTATTGATATGTGCTAACCAATTTGTGGCTCATCTTCATGACAACTGGTTTTGCATCAAATATGATGCATAACAGGCACACACGTGGTCCCACCCAAGAAAGTTTAGGAATATTTTTATATTTTTAGTAGTTTTCTAATTTTATTAAAAGAGTTGATTAATTCCCATTGAGGTGCGTCCTCATTATAATATCTGCGAAGACTTAGTTGAAGTGTCTTCAGGCACGTGCTTCAGCACCCCATTGTGCTTTGGCACTTTCTAGCAAAGCCCTAACCTTAGGGCCTGCATCGGTTGGTATCAACTATCCGCAACGATTGCTCAACTCCCGCAAACTCTTATAAGGATGGATACCAGAATAACAAATTTGGAAAATAATTGGTGTGGGGATGTTAACCAGGATGGAGGAAATATTCAGAATCCACGAGATCAACCGGCAGTCAATGTTGATCGAGATTTATGAATTAAACTTGTGATTCCTGAATATGATGGAAAATTAAAGCCAAATGAATTTATGGATTGGTTAGTGCGTGTGGAGAAATTTTTTTCACATAAACCAATGATGGAGGGCCGTAAAGCCACTCTGGTAGCAACTCGATTTCGTAATTATGCTGCAATATGGTGGGCCGAGTTGCAAAAGAAGAGAAGAAACCAAAACATAGATCCTGCTGAGACATGGCTTGAGATGAAAAATCTTTTAAAGCAAAAGTTCCTTCCTGTCAATTATTCAAGAAATCTACGTTCAAACTTTCAAGACTTGAAACAAGGATCCAGGATAGTGGTTGAGTATTCTGAAGAGTTTATGACAATGCAAGCTCGTTGTGGCTTAAATGAGGTTGATGATGTATTGGTTGACCGATATTTTCATTGGCTAAGAATTGACATACAACATATTCTTACATTTAAGAATTTTGATAATGTTGATGAGATCATCCATCATGCCATCAAGGTTGAAGACATTGCAAATTTTCAGGCCCAAAAATTTAGTATCTAAATGGCCTTCACAAATGACCCCATCAAAGCCAGATTCTAATCCAAGTGCTAGTTCCTCAAAAAAAAATTTCTCCATGTCTCAAGAACATAATAGGTTCACATGTTTTCATTGTAAGCAAAAAGGGCACCGTTCGTTTGAATGTCGAAAACGAATAAAGTTAATGGAAGGTGCAATTGATGAACCGAACAAACAAGATGATTCTAAAGACAAAGAATCAGAGAAAGTGGAGGAAATATAAGCCGAAAAGGATGGTAAAGCTCTTTTGGTCCTCCAGGAGTCTACACCCACGGTTGAGAAGAAATGGCTCCGAAAAATATTATATTTTTCACTCAACAGGTACAGTACATGGGCAACATTGCACAATTGTGATTGATGGTGGAAATTGTGAAAACATCATCTCTCGAACTCTTATTGATCACTTGAAGTTGAAGTTTTGTAAGCATAATCATCCTTATTTTGTCAAATGGCTAATGACAGGTGATGAAGTACAAGTGCGACATTAGGAGTAAAAAAAAAAAAAAAACTCGAAAAATCGTCTAACCGACCAAACCGAACCAAATTGACGGTTAATAACTGTGTTTCATGGTTTCGGTTACAGTTATTAAAATCGAAAAACCATGCTTCACGGTTCGGTTTCAGTTTTCAGTCTCGACTCACGGTTATTAACCGAACTGAACCGTAAAATACGATTCGGTTAAGCGTTTTTCCAAAACACACGGTTAACTGAACCGTTGCATCCCAATTTAAAAGGAAAAAAAAAGAAAAAAAAGAAAAGAAGAAAAGGGGTATTGTGTAATTTTATGGCTTAAATAACCCCTTTTAACTTTTGAGCCATAATTGTTGGAACAAAAAACGGAAGAGGGAAAAGTGAAGGATCAAGGATGTGTTTTCTGAAAAAATAGACTTTATTATTTCATTTGTCTATTTAAACATTTTAATGTTGCTTTAGTATTTTGGAATTATGTAATTTGTTATCTAGGATATTTGGTTTTGATTTTTGAACATGTATTTTGCATTGACAAAAAAAAAAAAAAAGTATTTTAAGTGACAATTAACCGTAACCGAACCGTCTAAAACAGTTAACCGCGGTTCGGTTTTTTAACAGTTTTTTAGGGTACGGTTACGGTTTTTAAAAATTGAAAACCGTAAAATACGGTTCGATTAACAGTTTTCCCAAAAGACACGGTTAAACGAACCGTTACACCCTTATGCGACATACATGCCAAGTCATTTTTGCCATTGGTGAAGATTATAAAGATACGGTTTGGTGCGATATGCTCCCAATGGATAGTGGTGATATCTTGTTAGGCCGACCATGGATGTTTGACAAAAAATGGCACTCATAGTATGCGCGACAACACGTACACATTCGTGCATGGTGGAAAGGAAGTTACACTCCATCCAAAGAAACCAGAATCATCGAAGAAGAGGTCAAGGGCCCATGCTACAAAGGAAGTGCTTCATGTACACCACGTCTACTGAGGCAACATGAGGATGACCTGAGTTTGAGGTCGAACTTTTCTTTCAACCTGGGGGGAACAATGCAGAACGGGCCCACACGTGGTCCCACCCAAGATAGTTTAGGAATATTTTATTTTTTAGTAGTTTTCTAATTTTACTAAAAGAGTTGAGTAATTGAATTTAGGTTTTCCCATTGAGGTGCATCCTCATTATCGTCTATGCAGAGACTTAATTAAAGTGTTTGCGGACATGTGCTTCGGCATCCCATTGTGCTTTGTCACTTTCCAGTAAGCCCTAACCTTAGGGCTAGCGTCAAAATAACAATCATGGGTATCGGAAAAAAAAATACTGAATATCCTCTTAAATGGAAAATCAAGCACAAAGGCTTTTATTTCTCATGGAATGTGGCTATCAGGCCAAACTAGAATAACTAGGACCTGTACTCTTTGCCTAGAAATGTGTATAAGTGAAGATTGCCTTAGTTTCTATAGGTTGTCGGCCTGTTTTTCATGTAAAATATTTCTATCTAAAGTGTGGGTGCCAAATCTTCTTGCAGATGTGGATTTATGTTTCAGAGATTTAGCTAAATCTAATTGTGTCATGTGGTGTTGAATTGTAATTTAGTGAACCTTCTATCTAAGATATTACTTCTGTTTCATACCCTGTTTACTCAGAGCACTGCTTGTTACTTCCGCTTCATACCCTACTTAGTAATATCATTCTATCTTGCAATTGTGCTGATACTTTCTGGCATTTGAGAAGCACCGATTACCATTCTCAACCTCATATCTCTGCAGTCCCTCTCCTCTTATAGTCAATATGGTTCAGCATGCTAGATTTTATAATGAGATGATTCTCGAATAATGAGATGCTTATCTAATATTTTTTTCATGGTACATTAATAAATTGATGAGCTTTCTTTTTAGCCTTTGCTTTGATATTTTCTGCCTTTGAGATATTTGTATTCTCTAATTGTTAGTGTTTTCATTTAACCGCGGATTTATTGTCATCCCTCTCTCTCCTTGATCAAGCCTCCTTCCCCAGTTTGGGAATTGGGTTGTTTATTTGGTTCTTTTGTTTTAGGTTTTGGGGTTCTTTACTTTTTGTGAACCCTGCTTCCTTAAGTATAATCCTCTTATGCTGTACATTTAATGTGGATAATTAAACGTTAACTTAAAAAATAAGTTTCTGATTTAAGGATGGATTCTTTTGAGCAATAGGCCTGAAAAGTTCAATGGCCTACTACAGAGGCTGCAGTTTCTTGAAGCAAATAAATCAACCTCCTCAAATATAAAATCGGCAAGCTATCTTTTGGTAAGATTGACTGCAAATGTACAGAGAGCTTTGCGTTGGGAATATAAACTGAGCAAGCATCAGATTGTTGGAGTGCTGATTGATATCGGGTCATGTAGCTCGTCATCCTTCCACAATTTTGGAGCTGGCCAGGCTGCTTGTTGGCTTGCTTTTGACATGTATATGGAGAATGCTATGGATGGGAGGCAACTACCTGCCAAATCTGCTGTCGATATGCTTACAGGTGCATATGCCATTGAAAGTCTATTAAGCCCCCAACAAATATGCTGAATGGTTAAGCCCATATAGTATAGTTGGAACGTGCTCAATGTTGCAACTGTGAGATTGTGGGTTCAATTTCAGCTTATCTAAAAAAAAAAGTATTGGATCGAGGAATTATATGTTCTCAAACGAGGATATGCATTGGATCCTAAGGCCTTGAGTATGAATGTGTAACCCATGTTTTTGTAATTCACACTTTGGGTTGACGATTTCCTTAGTGTCAACTGGCCATGCCCAGAAGATAATTCAGACTGGAGATTATTGTCAATTTTTCCCTTTTCAGTTGATAGCGCCCCATTTCTGTTTTATTTACTGACCATCCATCTGTATAAGATGGTAAATTGGGTTATGATTATTTGGGCTGTGGTTATCCCATCAGCAGAATTGTGTGCCATGCTCTATATAAAGTCTGCATTGGGGTTTGTTAGATCTATGGTCTGGATAAACAAAACAGTCGTCCTGCTTGTAAATATACTGGAGGCCACACAAGGATACTATGTGTATAGCCTTAAATTTATATAATTCCTGGTTACATGTTTGTGCTCATCTCATATCAAGAAATGCTTGATAATTGATGGCTACCATGGCAGTATTTTCTAACTTTGATGAATGAACTGCAGAGTTAACTAAATCCCTCCAAGTAGTGAACCAGGCAAGCTGGCAAGAGACCTTTCTAGCACTTTGGATTTCAGCTCTTCGGCTCATGCAACGAGTTGAGATTTATCTGCACTAGTGAACATAAACTTGTCTTGTGAAATTACAAATCCGTCAACCAATGTTTACTGGTTTGCCTTTCTATGTTGCAGGAGCGTGATCCTTTGGAAGGACCAGTGCCACATCTCGATGCACGTCTATGTGCTCTCTTGTCGATTACACCCTTGACAATTGTTCGTGTTGTTGAGGAAGATGGTGAAATGTCCTCAGTCCGGAGCAGTGGTGGACCTGGGAACGTAGTGACTGGTTACAACCATGGCATGGAGGGAAATGAATATTCTTCTAGGAGACGTGGGCTGATAGCTGCCCTTCAGATACTGGGGCAGTTTTCTGGGCTCCTAGCACCTCCCGTGTCCGTGGTTGCTGCTGCTAATAGTGCGGCTGCAAGAGCAGCCACATTCATTTCCAGTTTCAAGAATGGGAATGACAGTTTTAAGGGTGTTAATCATGGTGATACTTCTGTTAAAGCAGGTGATTTACTTATTTTACCTACTCAAAGTCAATACTCTATGCATGTCATTTCTTTAAGGGCCTGTTTGTATAGCGTTGAGTATAGTAAGAGGGAGGGAAAATCCCATCCAACGGTTGGAATATTTACTATACATGTGTTTGGATGGGCTAGTGACAGGGAAAGTAATCCTATCGGGTGACGTGTACAGCAGCACCTATTGTTCCTCTTCCCTCTTTCGAGTTACTACACCCAACAATCAAAATAAACATGTTTTTTTTTTTACCCGCTCTTCATCCAAACACTAGCATCGATGGCTAGTAGAATCTCCCTTCCCTCTTCATCTCCGAACCACGGTGACCTGCTGAGCAGTAGGACTCGAGAAGCAGCAGCAAACTGGTTGGGATACCATTTCCTCCTTTTATTTGTTTTTTTCCCCTCTCCCCTGTAGCATCAAACTCTTGCCAAAAGAGGGGGTCGCATGCTGCCATGAAAACAGAGGAGGTTCAGCATGGGGGATCCGAGGCCGGGCCCTTTGGAGATGGAGCGATGATCCCTTGCAAGTTGCAGGGGGCGGAACTGATGGGGATGAGTTTCATCTATTGTTCGATCTCTTCATGTCTGACATCAGAAAAAGCCTGTGCTCTCAACCCTCTCCAATTTTGTTAAATTTTGTGAAGCTGATGGAGATGGGTTTCTTTTGTTGGTCTTCTTCTTCCTTCTCTGAAAAAGCCCTTTGAAAGAAGATATTTTCCCCCCTGTAGTATCCTTTTGGTTTGGAACCCACTTTTCCAATCATTGAATTCGGGGTTTGGTTCTGTGCGATTTGGAATCCACTTGTTTGGATCAGATCATTGATGGGATGGGATGGGCTGAGATTGGTAGATCCACAGATGAAATGGGCTCAAAATCGGTTCAATCAATCAATCGGATCATTGATGAGGACATTTTTCTCTGTCACAAGATAATCTAGATTTCTATCTTATTGCACAACTTTGCAGAAACATTGGTGTAAGGTTTGCCAGTGTCACAGCTGAGCAGGACCAAGGCTTGCCCAGGCCCAACCATGAAGGGACCCTGGCCCTGCCTACCCTTGCAAGCTTGCAAATTACGAGGTTTAATTAAGTCTATATGCATGCCTATTTTCTCTCTAGGTGGATTTTGTTGTTAGTTACACATTAAATATTCATTAGTGCTTTGGAAGACTTGGATCTGTATCCTGCACATGGGTATATATATTCAAAGCAAGCTAAATCTGAGTAGGAATAGTCTGCTAGCAATGTAGATACCTTGTGTCCATAACTGGAAATGACCTACGTCCTTCTTAGTCATGTAGACAGTGAATGCGTGCTGAACTAATGTTTCTATCTTGTGGGAAGTTGTCGACTCTAAATAGAATGAGTTGTCTGTTTTAAGTCCTTTAATAGGCTAAGGTTTGTGTCTAGCACATGGGCATATATATTCAAAGTAGGCCAAGCCTGGGCTGCTGTGGTCTGCTTGCAGTGTAGATACCTTCATGCCCATGTTTGAAAATAACTCACATCCTTGTGGTGCAGTCATGCAGATGCTTGATGTGTTTGAACTGCTTATGTTTCACGTTTCTATGTCGTTGGAACTTTGCAGTTGTTGACTCTAGATGGAATGAGCTTGTTTGTTTATTTTTCTTTGTAAAATATTGTTGTATATGAATCACGAGGACTAAATATTGCTTGCCTTTAAGTTTTAACTCATTTAACATTACACTTTCTTTTCTGATTTTTGTGGGAATTAAGGCTTTTGATATTTTGGCAGTTGGGAACATGAGGCATCTCATAGTGGAGGCTTGTATTGCAAGAAAACTGATCGATACATCAGCATATTTTTGGCCTGGTTATGTGGCTGTGTCTGCAACATCACTGACAGATTCATCACTAGTCCAAGTATCTCCTTGGTCAACCTTCATGGAGGGATCTCAACTAACTGATGCCTTAAAAAATGCTCTTATTGCGACTCCTGCTTCAAGGTACTTTGTCTTATGTGAGATGTCTACTTAAATGCTAGGATTTGTTTAATTCTGGATTGATGTTTGAGTGATGACATTAAGGTCTAATTTTCGAAAATTTTGTTTTCATAGAGATCCATACTGTCCTGACCTGAAATCTAGATTTCCGAAGAAGTCCACTTTTCGAGTCGTGAGTAATAAACGTTAATCCGCAAATATTAGATTAAGTCAAATCCAAAACTTTGCAGTGGAAACTTTTCAAGCATCATTCATAACTTCAGACATCATAACAGAGCATAAGCAAAATTCCAAAGTCCAATTAATAATAATAATGTCAAAACTGATATTCAAACTTCAAATACTAAACCATGGCCAAATTCAAGGGCCCTATTACAATGTCAAAATACAGAAATAATTTAATTCAAATGAGTCCTCTTGAGCATGCACGATGTCTCTAGACTACATCATCTGTGCTCCACTCTTGAAATCCCTGTGGTTCCCCATCAACCGCATTCACGTCTTGATTGTCATTTTTTATTTCTTCACCTGTCAGTTGTGGTACGTCAGGTTATGAATAACTTTAGCAAGTAAACATTTGTAATTCACATTCCATGCAAGTTATAAGAATTCAATGTTTAACTACCTCTAGGAATGTTATTCAAGAATATAGATATACCGACAGGAAATCATTTAAAACAATTCTATAACATCAAGAAACATCCCAAGCAAGATTGGCAAACCACATAGGCTAAACCATCACGGGATAGTATCACTGCCTTTCTATACTCTTAAGTTGTGATAGAGAAGATGCATGAGATGTCCTGGCCACTGGGCCAACCGAGAAAAAAAAAAAAAAAGATGCATCAGGAAATCATTTAAAACAATTCCAAGCAAGATTGGCAAACCACATAGGCTAAACCATCACGGGATAGTATCCACTGCCTTTCCATACTCTTGAGTTGTGATAGAGAAGATGCATGAGATGTCCTGGCTGTCAATGGGGGACACTATTTCAGCACTCTCCCCCACGATTTCAGCTCTCTCTCTCTCTGCGTGTTCTATATTACATCTTCTCAAATTGACACTGGCCTCTGGGCCAACCGAGCAAAAAAAAAAGAAGAAGATGCATGAGGGAGATGCTCGTCCAAATTGACACTGGCCACTGGGCCAACCGGGCAAAAAAAAAAGAAGATGCATGAGGGAGATGCTCGTCCAAGATTAAACGGTATCGAAGATTATATTATTTCAATCAAGTTCAACTATGGTACCAAGTAACATACGTTGCACTTCCAGCAAGGCTAACATGCAGATGGTTGACTGAGTGATGCTGACTTGAGATTTCAAGGAAAGGTTCCAACTACACATTTCTTCTAGGCAAGCAAGAACCATTAAGGAAGCTACTCCAAATACCATCAAGTTTCACATTTGACAATGAGTAGTCATTTTCGAGTTTCTTACAACTCATAACCCTCTAGAGTTTAGACTTAGACAAGTGGGGTATCTAGATTTGGTCTATTGCAACTCCATACACAACTAGAATTAGCTAGGGATATCGGGTTCCATTTCCTAGTCTCAGATTTCATCAATTCTGCCCATTTTAACTCCTAGGCGAGTGGTCAGGGACCAAAACGTAAATTTACAGAATTGGGCAGATTATATTGGCGGCCGTGCGTTCTTGTAACTTTTGCGTCCAATATCCAAACTTGATGTTTCAGGTATGGATCTCGTGCTACTCGATGAGACTAAGCCATAAGATCAAAGAACTTTGAGTTCCAACATTTTTTGGCCCTAAAAAACTGAGCCGAACAATTGCTGCCGTTTTCTGAAAATTACGACTTTACCCCTTGATGGCACTTGTCTATCCCATCTAATCCCTAATTATATAAGGAATGTGAATCCTTCCAAAAACTAAGGTTTTCTAGCCCATTCCTAAGGTTCAAACACACCTTCATGAAATAGCACAATTACAATTGACATTCTAAGCACGAGTGATACACGTACATAATACATGTAAACAAATATAATCTAGATAACTAACTGATGCAGTAGGGAAGGTTAAAAGGGCCCAGGCCCACATGATGGACCCAGCCATCCAACCCAGCCCGTTGGGTTCAGCCCACAGTCCCAATTGGCTAAGAAAGCTACTGTGGAATTCTGTATTTATCTTAGGATTGATTAGGAATTGTTTCTTGTTTTATTGTTTTATTAGGATTAGTAACTTTCTATTTTAGAGTTCTTATTGCATTATAAATAGAGAAGCCCTCCATTGTAATAGGTATGCTTATTCCAATTAATCAAATCAATTGCTTGAGTTGCTCACGTGAGTTTATGGATTGTTCCATGGTTATGCTTGTGCCCAAGTGGCTTGAATCCATCTTTGGATTCGATCAATCCTTTGGGAGATTGATCTATTGCTCGATCGCGGATCTTGGCTGCGTTACTAAACAGTGACAAGATTTAAATTGCGAATCATGTATATAAATTACAACAATGTCAATTCTATGTCTTGGACTGCTCTCCACATGCAAGCAACAATGCTCATTCAACTCTATGATATCATAGAACTTTAGCTGTCCACAATTTTCCCTAAACCATGCTTGAATGAATGTAATGATCTTCAAACCCAATTTAAAACGCTATTTTCTTGGCACTTCTGATGGTAATTGACATCCAAAACCCTGTGCCATCATATCATTGTTCTACACATGCTTCCCAGATAATCTGTGGGTTAATGTCAAGCCCCAAACATTACCTAATACTGTCCCCACATTAACCTATCATTAAATGAGTTGAAAATCCCACTGTAAATCAAAATCCCCAATTCCTACAAACCCTAGCAAGGCATTCATGTGAGAGAATTGAAAAACCCAACTCCTCATGATGCCCTAGGATTAAAAGGCCCTTGGAGTTGGCCTATTTTGGTTCAGCCAGCAGGGATTGTAACGCCCTGGAATCTAGAGCTCTTCATATTCCTAAGTCATTACTAAGATAAGATCATATATATATATATATATACACACACACATCATAGGTCAAATTCAACATAACAAAAGGAATTAGGCAATTTTCCTAATAAATTAAAATTTCACTTATAGTCAAAATGTCAAAAAAATAATAATATCAATATCGTCATAATGAAGTCTTCTACATAAATAAAATCTCAAATTCAGAAACGACTAAAATTGTTTATTTTTCCAAACTCCAAAGGACTAACTTCTGCTACTAGTGTTGACGCCTTCTCCCTCAGCCATGCAAATTGAAGACCAAAGGTTGATCATCGTTGACACAAAATAAGGCCCAGGTTAAAAAATTCATTTGGGCTGGACGAAACTGGGCCCTGGTCCAATCTAGGGTATTACAGGGATCACCCCTATGGGTAGGGGTGTTCATGGGCCTGGCTTGGATATGTAATTAGGGCCCATTTAATAATTGGTCCGGACTTGAATTAAGTGATAGAAAGCCCGGCCCGTGTAAGGAATGTTTGTAATTTAATTGAATTAGTCCAAACAATTGATCAAATGCCCACAAAAGTGATAAGGCCCGGCCTGATTGATTAAATGGGCGGGCTCAGGTCTAACTTTTGCGGTCCGTGTCGGGTTTGGGCCGGCCGGGCCTGGATATGGCCTAGCCCGGCCAATGAACACCTTTGCCTATGGGGTCCAAGGCCAATCCCTTTTTGTCCATATCTGTTCATCTTTCATGTGGTTAGGGTTAGCTCCATCATCATCATCAAACCCTTGTCCCAACTATGTTGGGGTCGGCGGTTAGATCCATCATAAGGTAGTAAATTCTCCATCATAATCTCATGTAAATATGCACATCATGTTAATTCAATCCAAAATAACTAACATCTGAATATACCAACCTGAACTCTAATTATCAACGAGTGGGAACACAAAAAAGGATTCTAATATTGAAGAACAACAAACCCTAGATGTATACGTCTCCACGTAACCTAATTCCATGAATTTCCAAGAATCCAAAACACTATGGCCCTTGTCAATGGCGAAGCCATGTTCGACCAAGGCCAACATGGTTCAGCCATGGTGTCAGCATCAAATTTGGCCCACGGCCAGCATGTGGGATTCATCTTTTGGCAGTGTAAGGCCGATTCTAAGTCATGGTTCGTCTCCTTTGAATTTTAGGGTTTGGGTTCAATTGACATACCTTCTTTTAATTAATTTCATTCTTAGGCTTCGATTAAGTATCTAGAATTGATTAGATTTATAATCCGAGGAAGAAGACATGTATAGAATGTAAATTCAACTTTGTTTACTTGCCTTCTTGTCAAATTTAATGAGTTCCTTAGCCATCAGTTAAACCCAAGCCAATATCTTTCTTCTTACTTTTTGCCCAATTTCTAGTTGATTTAGGGCTTCTAGTTGCAAACCCTAACTTGATTCAATTGTGGAATGATGTCTTGAAGAGAATGAAACCCTAAAGAGAGAAACTAGAGAGAGAGAGTGTGTGTGTGGAGGAAGAGAGAGAAAGTTGTTGTGGCAAGAGAGTTTCTGCCGAGAGTAATTTTGTGGGAGGCAGCTCATGGAATCCTCTTTTAAGCTTTGACTTGTAGTTTTTAAGGAAGTAAGGGCTCTCCCAAGTTAAAAATTTCTCTTTTACTTGTACTACATCAAAACACTATTGGGCCCTGCTTTCCTCTTATTTAACTTGTAGTCAAACCATAAAAGGGCATGTTTGTGTAGAGGCCTCTTCCATGGAAAGAGGAAATTGCCACATCAGCAAAATCCATGGAAGATAAACGCCGAGGAAAAGAATTCCCGTGGAAGTATAAAATCTATGTTTGGTGCGAAAAAAATTTCTTTGATGAAATGGTGTTTTTTTTTTTTTTTTTCTGTTTGGTGCAGCTGTGGATATCTTGGTGAAAACCAGTGACCCAAACATCAAACTACATTAGAGAACTGCCCATAAACTAAACTGAGAAAAATGCAAAATAAATCCCAACAATCAAAACAAAAATAAATCGCATGGAGATGACACCAAACAAATAAAACTGCAGCAAAAATCATGCGATAAGACTACAATAGCAGAGAAAATCGCAAAGCAATTTTTTTTTTACATAGAAAATAAAAGAATAAAAGTACCTTGGAGAGCAATTGCAGAGTAATGGCCCACCTTGGATTGTGCCAAAAACCCAATAAAAACATGCATAGAAGCAATTGCAGATAATGGCCCACCTTGGATTCTCCAATCCCGTGATCCAAAAACCTAGCAACTTCCTCTAATGGCAAAACCCAATATAAAAAATCGAATCATTCCAAACTCTAAGCAGAGGCCATGGAATCAAACTCCCAACCCACCCACTTCTGCTTCATCACCCCCATCTCCCTAGTGCTTGCTTGATGGTCAGGCGCTTGGCTTTCTTGCCCTCTTCTTGGGGAAGGGGTTTCGACCTGTGGGCGCTGGAGCCGACAAGGAGTATGGGAGAGGCGACGATTCTGGTGAAGTTAAGAGTGCAAGGCGCTCCTGAGTATGTTCTTGTTGCGCACGCGCACAGAGAGAGAGAGAGAGAGAGAGAGAGAGAGAGAGAGAGAGAGAGAGAGAGAGAGAGAGAGAGAGAGAGAGAGAGAGAGAGAGAGAGAGAGAGAGAGAGAGAGGGGTTGCAGGGGCGACCGGAGAATAGGTTTAGAGGTGACCGGAGCTTTGTTTATGGCTTGCTTGGGTGATGGAGACGAAGAAGGATTTAGGCGACGGAACTTGTAAGGATTTTCCATCTCGAGGAACATGTGAAGAAAACAACGTTATAAATGGGGTCAGGTTTTCCGAGGAAGTTAAAGTCTAAAACCCCCTGTAGGAGAATCTAAACTCCGAAGTTTTTGAGGAAAATATGGGCCCCACGACTTTTAATCTCTGTAGAAAATTGCTGCACCAAACATCATAAAAATCGCTTTTCCACAGAAAAAACATGAATTTTTTTGCAGAATTTGGTTACACAAACATGCCCTAAAGGAATTGATTGTACACAGCCCCTTTCTATTGTAACTTGTGCACTTTTTATTTATACTACACTCCTTTATTACAACAAGTAACTACTCTAATGGCTTTACTTGTGTTTACTTGTTACCAAAAGGGTCTACAAATTTTTAATTAATTATTTGGCATCAAATGAGTCTGATATTGATATTTTTTAGAATTTATGAAAAAGCCCCTATAATTTCTCAAATTTACAAATAGGTCCCTACTTTTCACTAAACATGGCCTAATTGAGCCCAAATCAAAACTGAGCCCTTTATTCCAATTCGATGATCAATTTCCCATAATTAAATTAATTTCATTATTTAATTCACAAATCAATTTAATTTAATTTAAATATTTCTAATCGGGTCGGGTTCTTAAAGGCTATGTGCCTACACGCCATGTTATTTGTACTGTTTTTTCCTCTTCTCAAATAAAACTTATTAAATTTATCATAGTAGAACCTCCCGAAGCAACACAGTGCATGTTGAAATGTGTTGGTGCACAAGTTTAAAAAAAAAAACTGGGCTTTGGGCGAAATAGAAGGAATTGCAAAGGTTTTGAGTCTAAACTATGCCATATTGTTCTACCAAATGGCTTAATTTCTGACTACTTATTCTCTTGTTTAAGCTTAACGGAGCTTCAGAGATTATATCATTTTGCAATTAATGGATCAGAAGAAGAACAGGGTGCTGCTGCTAAGATTCTATGTGGTGCATCTCTCACTCATGGATGGAATATTCAGGTATGTAATTTATCAACTAAACCTAAAGCTGAATAAAGTTTGTGTAACTGAGTTTACTTGATATGTGGATAGTGGGTATGGTACCCTGTTGTGTTTATTAAATCTTCCATCAAGTCAAGTATCTTTTGGAGGTGGTGTGTGATATAATGTTTTGACTGAGAGTAATGTCATTCTTTTTATTTTATTCTTTTTTTGTTCAACCAGCAATGGTTCAAGTGGCCTACCTTCTAGTAATCTATATATACCATTAAATCTGGTGGGACCCCATTATGAGCATGTTTTGGATCATCAAGCTGTTGGCCCCATGCCTGCGGTTGTTGTCCCAAGACCCAAGTAACTGGTGCAATCATAGTTGATTTCCTCAATTCATTAATTGAACTGCTTTTGACCCACATTGCATCTGTTGATATTTTGAAAAGATGTTCCACAGTATCTTCTGTTCATGCGTGTCATGGAGATGATTGTTGATCAGTGCTATGAATGTTCTTTATTGACCATATGAGGGCCACACATGCTGCTTGCACTTGCATGTATTAACTGAGTGTGGTGTTCTGAAATTTTGATGCTGTATTTTTCCAGTTTATTGGCTTTTAAAGACTCGGTTCATAGTCATATACTCGTGTGTGTGTGTGTGTGTGTGTGTGTATTTTAAATGTATGATAGGGGAAAATTTTGTACTATGCATATCCTCTGGTTAAGGGTCATATAATACTATGAATGTTATATCAGTGCTATGAATGTTCTTTATTGACCATATGAGGGCCACACATGCTGCTTGCACTTGCATGTATTAACTTAGTGTGGTGTTCTGAAATTTTGATGCTGTATTTTTCCAGTTTACTGGCTTTTAAAGACTCAGTTCATAGTCATATACTCATGTGTGTGTATATATTTTTTTAAATGTATGATAGGGGAAAATTTTGTACTATGCATATCCTCTGGTTAAGGGTCATATAATACTTCCTAACAAATGAAATTGTGTGTTCTTTATTTGTAGGAGCATGTGGTTCACTTTGCTGTGAAGTTTTTATCTCCTCCTGTTCCTCCTGAATTTTCAGGACCTGGGAGTCATTTGGTCGCCTATATGTCCATGCTAAATGTTATCTTGCTTGGGTTGTCCTCTTTTGACATTGTTCATGTTCTTTCCTTATATGGCGTGGTAAGCAAAACTTTTTTCTTTAAAATTGCAGAATCCACACTTATTTCTTTTACTGAGATTCAGTCTGTCCCTTATTTTCTCTGTCCCCTCATGTAACATTTGTTTGCTCTGATACCCAAAAATCTACCCTATAGGATGATCATAGATATCGATTCCTTGGGTTTTTTTTTATTTATTCCATGGACCATATATGTGTTTGTGTGTGTATTACTATGCCACTGGCTGAAAAGATCTTCCACTTTGGGAGATTTTGGTTATCCTTAATCTGGATTCACCTTGCCAGGGTTTCCTCATGCTTGGAACTAGGAGAGACAGTAACCTTTGTCTTCTCTGCACCATTTCTTCTTAAGCTATTAACATTCTAATTAGTTTATTATACTAAGGGGCCATTTGGAAACTCTAGTCTAATTAATAAGAGCTAAATAGATTAAAATCTAAAATAAAAGTTCTAATTTATAGTAAGTCGGTTTGGTAAAATTATAAAAAGCTCTTATTTCATTAGGTAATTGGGGCCCATCTTTAGGAATTGTGATAATTGGGGTTCACCTATTAAAAATTATGATGTGGAACCCACCATTTGCATAATTTTCGAAATTTTATGAGGTTATTTTCATCCAAAACACTTGTAAATTTTGCATTGTCTGCTTCCATCCATGTTAGCTAAAGAGCCTCATAACAAAAAAAAAAAAAAAAAAAGCAGCCCCCCTTTGCTTTAGGTTTTTTAGAGGTAAAAGTTCTAATTTGTAAAAAACTCTATTTCTGAAATGCTTTAATATGTAAATAGGCTCTAAATCATAAAATAATAGCTTATATCTAGAGTTACCTAACCGCCCCTTAAATTCAAAGGAAGAGTTTATCTTCTGAATTGTTATCCATGTCCATGTGCTTGGATTTGTTGCCTCACATAGATGATTGTAATACTTGTTCCAACAGGTTCCTGAAGTTGCGGCTGCTTTAATGCCAATTTGTGAAGCTTTTGGTTCTCTCATGCCCACATCAAATAACAAATCAAGCACCAATGACGAGCCCTCTGCTTATACTGTCTTTTCATGTGCTTTTCTCTTTCTTCTCCGTCTGTGGAAATTCTATAGACCCTCTCATGATCATTGTATTATGGGGCCAGGGGGCAGCAATGGATCTGCAATTACCCTAGAGTATCTCTTGTTGTTGCACAACAGTCGTATTGCTTCACATAATTCTACCCCAGCAAGCAACAATGCTACTAACCCACTCGATGTGTCACAACCTCGGCCTGTTTACATTGACTCATTCCCAAAGTTACGAGCTTGGTACTCTCTAAACCAGGCTTGCATTGCTTCAACTCTTTCTGGTCTCTTAAATGGAAATCCGGTTCTTCAAGTTGCCAATAAGATTGTGAGTATAATTTATTGGAAAATGACAAAAAGTGGAACTGCATCGGGCAACTCTTCAACCCCTTCAAGTGGCAACATAAGCGGTTCACCTGCAAATTCCGGAGATGAAGCTTATCAGAGGCCTGTGCTTCCTGCATGGGAGATTTTGGAAGCAATTCCTTTTGTTCTTGAGGCACTTTTGACTGCCTGTGCCCATGGGAGGCTGTCCCCTCGAGACTTAACAACAGGTTGGTCCAAAATAAGCTTGTATCCTTGTCATGCAGTGCATGTTTTTATTGTTCCTTTTGTTCTCACTGTTTGTTTCCTTTTTCATTTTGCTTATGTATGACATTTCAATTCTGAACACCTCAAGGTTGCAGTAGTGGGCACCTCTGAGCATCATTGTCACTGCATTACAATGATGCCCCTCTCTACAAGGATCCATGTTTGATCTGGGTTGGACTTTTGGACATGGCTGAACTTTTTCAATATAAAGAAACCTTGATTTAACTCTTTGTTCTATTTTAGTAGTATTTTGAACTCTTTATATTGCTCTATAGTTTTTTTCTTACGTAAAAATAGTTGCATTATGCTATCAAAGTGTAATTCTTAAAATAATCTAATATATTTATGGTACTTCCTCAAGTCATTGTAAATTGGACGGAGCATCACCTATGTCTTTGTGCAAGAAAGTACTTCTCTGGTAGGATAAATGGTTATTTGCTCCTTTGTGATTGGGGTAATACATGTATGGCAAACTGCAATAGGTAGTAAATTGCTAGTCCTTTGTCTGGTCTCCAAATCAAGATCTGCATGACCTCAATTTTGATATAGGGTGGAAAAGGTGAAGAAATAGTTAGACTGTCGGATGTCATTTCCAAGTTATCATTCCAAAAATAAAAGGCAAAATAGATAAACCTTTGTTCTATTAGATTAACCAAACCAAACCCTGTTTGAAGAAAACAAAAGCACTTTCCTTTAAAAAAAATTAAAAGTAAAAAAATATTAAATTTCCCAAAATTGAAGCCATATATATCTATATGATTTTTATACAAAAAATATTTATGTATTTACACAAGATCCATGGAAAATGAAAAGCATAGCCATCACTAGTCTGTCTAGAAGGATAATGGAAATGTCCAAGTGATAATCCACATTATTTTTGTTTATTGCCAATTGGTGAAGATGAAACTTTTAGCGCACATTTCATGATGCTTGTATGAGAATTGCATTGCATGGTATATTCATGCACATGACCATTAAAAAAGAAAGGAAAAAGATCACGCACATGGATTGTGAGGGAAAACAGCACATGTATTCACCCTTTTGTGTGATCTACTTTGAACTCGCACACTCTTGCCCCCTGAAGGGGCGTCTCTAACTAGCTGAGCTACAAATGGGGACGCATGTGCCCTATTTATATGCAACACCTGTAGAGTGAGAAAGTTTGTGTCTATGTTTTAGAAATCAACTAATAATAAGATTGACATTGTAAGAGGGCGAGGGGTGCAGGATGAGGGTTTTGGAGGGATACTTCAGTCTTTACTGTACATCTCATGTAGTTGCACAGCAATGGAGTCACACCACAACTGTAGAAGTGAAAATTTTCACAAAAGTTCAGATATGTACATTGCATATCAATGATATGGTTGAATGTGACATGAACAAGTGACTGCAAGACCTGCTGCACAGTGGAATTAAAACTCTTAATTCCTTACAAATTTCAGCTAGCTTAGGTGGATTTCTTTTAGGAGTAAAATTTATTAATAATGAACTGCCGAACCACTGATGAATCAGTAGCAGAGGTGAATAAAGAAATAAAAAAGGAAATCATCAGAAAACTCAGAAATGTTCATTGCATATCAATGGTATGGTTGCACATGAGTGACATGACACGAGGGACTGCTAGATGAGCTGTGCTTAGTGGAAATAGAACTCCTAATTCCTCACAAATTTTGGCTAGCTTGGTTGGACTTATTTTAGAATTAAAAGTCATCAATCTGTGTAACTGACACATCTTGACTTTTTTTTTTAACTTTCCTAAAACATCTTAGGTAACAGCTAGGACTTTTAAAACAAAACAACAACGACAACAACAAAAGGCTTCCTATCACATGCACAATTTGTGGGATACCTAAATTTAATGTTGGTCTGGTCTGAATCTTTTATTTGCATACTGCATCAGGAAGATTGTTTGGGAACATAAACATGGATAGCCAATCCAACTAAAGGGATTTTTTGGATCATCACTCTTGTTTGGTGGTAGTGCCAAATTTTGTTCTTGTGAGGTCTTTCGTGATCTTGATTATATGGTGTCTTGACATGGATCAGTGATGTACTGAAAAATCTCTGATTGAAAGATATTAACCCTTCAACCCATGGCCTTTTTGTTGGATAGTTTCCATGATCCTTTTATCTGACTATTAACTCTGAGTGTTCCATCATTTTCAATCTATGAGATAATACTATTAGAAAATTGAAAGATTTAGTTCATCTTTTAAATTTGGTTCAAGTTAAATCATCAACTTTTATTCTATTGTCGATAACATGTAGCACAGTTGGAAGGTGTTTATTGTCTCAGGGTTGTGGATTTGTGTTGTATTATCACTCAAAATTAAAAATGAATTGTTTTCTATTCCATTCAAATTTACCTCTACGATTTGGGCTGTAATTCAAGTTTAGGATCCATATGGGTGTACTTCATATTCCTTGTGGTATTCCTTGAAACATAATGGAACAGTTCTGTTTCTGCTTTGTTATGTGCTTGCAGTCATGCAAAATGTCGGAAATTGCAATTGATGATCTACTATTTTTTACTTCTTTACTTCGAACCAATATAGCCGGTAGGCACTCACAATGGTTTGTGGTGGAAAATGAAGAAAAGAAGTATTCCATCAAATCTGATAGCCGAGTTTTGCATCATCTGAAGCACATGTGGAACAGATAACCATCCATACACTGAATTGTTCAAGGTGCACCTCGAGATGTTACCAGCACTGTTTTTATGTTTTCTTTGGTTATACATGTAAACAGCTGCCTGAAAAAATGCCATGCCTCAAATTCCTTCCAGGGCTAAAGGACCTTGTGGACTTTCTGCCTGCTTCTCTAGTAGCTATAGTCAGCTACTTCTCTGCAGAAATTACTCGTGGAATTTGGAAGCCTGTTTCAATGAATGGAATAGATTGGCCTAGTCCTGCTGCAAACCTTCTATCAATAGAATCTGAAATACAGGAAATACTCGCATCTGCAGGCGTTAACGCCCCCAGTTGTCACCCAGGTACTCTTCCTCCTTTTCCTCCTAATTATTTTTTTGAGGCTAGATCTGTATTTATAAAGGAAATATTAATTGGTATAATACCCTACTAATGAGATTTGGAATTAATTGTTGTATCTGAAATCATTGTTTTAAATGGAGCCAAAACTTAACTAGGCAAGGCACAAGGTTCTCAGATTTCCTAATTTTAAATAATTGAAGTTAAAGAGATTCAGGAAAAAAATTGTAAGACTGAATGGAAGAAACCCCTCCAGCCGTTTAGCTTCACTGAAAAGACTGATCAGTTTAAAATCATCTTTTTTTATTTTTATTTATATCATATGGGACTGGTTTGCACCTAGAGAGACCCCACATTGGGGTGTTCTTTTAACAACTAAATATTCCCGTGAGAACTCCTGTTAACCTTAACCTCCCCCCACCAACATAGAGGAGAAGAAAAGATAGAAAAAGAAAATGAGTTTACACCAACCCCACTTTGACACTCTTCCAACTACTAATTGTTCGATCGGAACAACCCGGTTTCAATTGTTGTCGCTGTTGCTCTTGGGCGCTTTATAATCCATATCTATGATGATCTAGCTACACTTTTTTTTTTTTTGGCATTCATAATCCATGGATAGACCTAGGGGTCAAACGGGTCTGGTTGCTTAAGGTGTCAAAAAGTTGAAGCCTGGCTCGTATCTGACTTGTTTATGGAATGGGCCAGACAATTTCAACCCACACCCGATGCATGTCACCCTGATCTGCCTTGCACAACCCACAAGAAGAAAAACAATGAGAGAGAGTGTGTCATTTATAGAGTGAAGCATACAGACATGAGAGAGAGAGAGAGAGAGAGAGAGAGAGAGAGAGAGAGAGAGAGAGAAGTGGAGATGAACTGAGATATCCATAAATAGGGTTGTAATCCCTGATTACATTCTAATAATACTTATCCAACAATTACAATTTGGTTTAGATCCATACTAATAGCGAACAACTAAAGGAGTATGTAAATGGGCCCGGCCTGGGCTTGGAGGCCCTGGATTGACATCCCCCCCTCAAATTGATGCGGGAGAGTCATAAAGCAACAATTTGGAGATAAGAAATTGATGTCGAGGCCGAGGAGTCCCTTAGTGAAGATATCTGCAAACTGAAATTCGGTAGGGACATGAGGTAGACTGATGATATCACGCTTGTATTCGTTCCGAATAACGTGGCAATCAACTTCGATATGTTTTGTGCATTTATGAAGCACAAGATTTGCAGTGATTCTAATTGCCCTAGTATTATCAGCATTCAAGGAAGTTGGAGAGGCCTGTGCAGCTCCGAGTTCCGAAAGGAGTCCCCGAAGCCATAGGATTTCAGAACAAGCAGAGGACATGGCTCGATATTCAGCCTCTGTAGATGATTTGGAAACCCATTCTTGTTTCTTGCATTTCCAAGAATGAGAGAATTACCAAGGTACATACACCAACCGGTGGTGGACCGTCTGGTATCCAGTCGGCATCTGCATACGCGATTAGAAGTAGACAATTATCCTTTGGATAATATAAACCACGAGCTCTAGTGCCCAATAAATACCGGATAATTTGCTTCACGGATGTCAAATGAAGGTGGCGAGGAGACGTCATGAATTGGTTGACAAGATTGACAGCATAAGATATGTCAGGTCTAGTGATGGTGTGATATACAAGACTGCCGACGAGTCTCCGGTATGTAAGTGGATCAGGAAGAAGATCGCCATCATCTTTACTCAACTTAAGATTGACTTCGAGCGGCGTATCAATGGATAAAGATTCATCAAGATCAGCAAGCTCAATAAGATCTGTCTCATATTTGTGTTGATTGATAAACAGGCCTTTGGGAGACTGATGTACCTCTAAGCCCAAAAAATAATGCAGAGGACCCAGATCCTTCATATGAAATGAACCTCGGAGAGAGGCTTAGAGGGATTTTATCATAGCATCATCAGTGCCAATGATAATAATATCATCAACATACAGGAGGAGAACAGTAAAGCCAGTAGATGTGTGGCTCAGAAAAAGAGATGGATCGTAAGGACTTTGAGTAAAGCCAATCGTGACTAAACGATCTCTGAATGTTTCGAACCACGCTCGAGGAGCTTGCTTGAGACCGTAAAGAGATCTGCATAAGTGACATAATACTTCTTAGACGGAGAGGTGACTCCTTGTGGTATCCGCATATAGACCTCTTTTTTCAAGTCGCTATGTAAAAAAGCATTCTTGACATCCATTTGGTATAATGGCCAAGATTGAGAAGCAGCAATGGTGAGAAGTAGCCGAACAGTTGTCATTTTTGCAACTGGCGCAAAAGTCTTTTCATAGTCAATGCCATACTCTTGTCTGTTGCTAAGTGCCACAAGTCTAGCTTTGTGTCCATCCAAGGAGCCATCAGATTTTAGTTTGATCGAGTAGATTCATTTGCAACCGATGGGTTTAACTGAAGGACAGTCCACAATATCCTAGGTGTGATTCTGGGTCAATGCATCTAATTCTTCTTTCATGGCCTGGTTCCAACAATCATGTTGCACAGCCTGCGAATAAGTACTTGGGATGGAAACAGATGATAATGTTGTCATTAAGGAAGCATGGGTAAATCCATACCTCTCAGGAGGTCGAGAAATTCTAGAAGAGCAACGCAAGGTACTAATAGATGTGGGACCATTTGCCGGAGGATCAGGAGGATGGGCATCTGTAGTGGCAGTTCCTTCCCTTCGATGATACACAAAATTAGGATTAAACCGTGTAACAGTTGTTTCATCGGAAAACCCAGGTAACAAGGTTCAAGAAGGATGGAGAAGGACAATCCAAGTGGGTTTGGAAGAAATATTGATTTTCAAAGAAAACAACATTACGAGAAATCCTGGTGCGACGAGCCTTTGAATCATAACAAATAAAACACTTTTGGTTAGTTGCATATCCTAAAAAAACACACTTGCTAGATTGGGCCGTTAATTTTGTGCGCTCTGTGGGAGGCAGATGAACGAAGCTAACGCACTGGACGGTGTGTAGATGATTAAACGATGGATGGTGACCAAAAAGTTTGAAATATGGTGTTAATTGTGCAATGGTAGGTGATGGAAGACGGTTTATGAGATGCACTGCAGTAGTAAGAGCTTCGGTCCAAAAACGAGGAGGAACAGATGATTCAATGAGGAGTTCTCGTGACATCAAGAAGGTGCCTGTTTTCCCGTTATGCGACTCCATTTTGTTGTGGAGTATATGGGCCCCACTTGGTGATCTTGACACAGATCAGAGTGGGGGGATGAAAAGAGAGGAGTTTTATGCAACTACTGGAAGTGGTCGCATGTAGATCAAATCCAGATCTAGGATTTTGGACAGCCGAGATGAAAACTAGTGGAAAAGAATGAATTTTCACAAAAATTGGTAGAAAACCTACCTCTAATGATCAATAAATCAGGAAAAATTCTTCATAAATCCAGGAAGCTCTAGGCGACCAAGATGGGAATGTTTCGCTGATGAGCTGTTGATGATCACAGGTGGGCCACAGCTGATCTGAGATGATCAGAGAGGGTCAGAGATGATCCAGCTGAAGAGAATGATCACAGATGGTCACAAACTGGCTTCCAATGCTTGGAAGATGACTTAGGAGAAGATCACAGATGATCAACATAGCTCTGATAGCATGTCATTTATAGATAGAAGCATACAGACATGAGAGAGAGAAGTGGAGATGAATGTCGTCCCATTCATGGTCGACTGAGATATCCATATATAGGGTTGTAATCCCTGATTGCATTCTAATCATACTTATCCAGCAATTACAATTTGGTTTAGATCCAAACTAATAGCTAACAACTAAAGGAGTATGTAAATGGGCCTGGCCTTGGGCCTGGAGGCCCTGGATTGACAGAGAGGACACTGCAACCACTCACCCTTCCTTATTACTGCTGTCTTAATAGAGAAAAAAAAAAAAAAAAAAACCTCTGAGATTCATCTTACATTGGTCAACAATCTCACCTTCTCTTAGCTCTCTTATTGTTCAACAGAGAGGGCAGATCTAGATATGGCCCCCCAAATCAACAAGTAAAGAAAGTAAATGCATGAGATCCCATGGTTAGACATGATAAAAGCATAAATTTGGGCCACCCTACTACGAGGGACTTCATGAGTGGGCCTGACAGGATTCTTTCCCAGATTCTCTCTCTCCCTCTCTCTCTCAACCCTTTTTTTTGTTGAACACTATTTGGACCCCAACGATATGCTAGGGTGCAGTGACCTCCCTGATGATGCAGCATTGACTTTTTCAAGGATCAGATGATCTACTCACCACCATGGTTCAAAATAGTGGCCGCTATGTAGTGTAGCGGCCGCATTATCGACCATAGCGGTCGAGGCCGTTACGCTATTTTGAAAATAATGGCACTATAGTCTAAAACCTAGTAGAGCCATGCGATTTTAATCTTAAACATTGTTTTTTCCTATTTCCTTTCCTCAATAGCCTTTCCTAAAGTTGCATTTGCCCTTATATGGTTTCAAATCACTAAAAAAAATACAAGATTGACTGCCATACAAGATTCAAATTTTTTTACCACTCAAAAAATTCACACCGCTACGTGGCATTTTTTCCACTAGCCGCTACACCCGCCACAACACCCTGATTTATGCTTGACCAACATGATGGGAGCATGCTACAGTAGGGTTGTAAACAGGTCGGTTTCGGTTCGGGTCCATGGTGGACCCGGAACCATTTCGGAACCGGTTTCTTGGCTCCGGAACCAGAACCAGAACCATATATGGGACAGGTTTGGGTTTAGGTCTGGGTCTGGGTCTAGGTAGAGAATGATATTTAAAATAAATAAATAAATAAATGGTTTTTAGGAGAGATTTTCAAAAATTGAGGTAATATGTCGGGTCTCAGTTCTACGGGTCCGAACCAAGGTGGAACCGGATCCGGACCTATTTACTTATCGGGGCCTAAATAAGGACCCGGACCTGATTTTTAACGAGTCGGAACCTCCGGATAATCGGAGAGTTGGGGACCCATTTACATCCCTATGCTACAGGAACGAATATGAAAGTCCTACGGAGTACGGAGGAACAAGACTTACTCACCTTAGGCGGTCTCATCATGGATAAAGGTTGGGCAAAAAATGAGACCCATCAGATGCTCCGAGTCCTTGCTGTATGGACCCTGTAATTATTTTTTTCTTTTATTGATAAAATGGACCCTGTAATTTTGATAGTTATATAGCACATGGCCCTTAAATTAGTGTTAGGAGTTAGGACCCTCTAATGGGGTTGATTTTTTTCCCAACCTTAATCTAGGGCTGCACAGAACCGGACCGCAGACCGGACCGGACCACAAAACCGGACCGGACCGGACCGGATTTCCGGTTTTAGTGGTCCAAATCCGGTCCGGTCCGGACCGGATTTAGAAAACCGGTTATATCCGGTCCGGTCCGGTCCAGGCCTTTTGAAATCCGGTCTGGACCGGACCGGACCGGATTCAAATGTGTAAAAACCCTCCTGCATAGAAAAAGTGGGGTGTGTGCACAGATGAGTGCTAGCTGTGAGGGAGGAAAGGGAGGAAGAAGAGGAAGAAAGTGGGGCTGAGGGCAATCAACGACGAAGATCGTGAGATTGGGTCTCCAAGAGGTTCAATCGAAGAAAAGAAAACTTGGTCTCAGGTTGTTCCAAATTGGATATGGAATCAGAGGGGGGGACGCACTGATCAAGAGAATAAAACAGAATTCGAGAGTTGTAACAGAGAAGTCGAAGATTGAAAGGAGTCTCAACGTCGGAAACAGAGAAGACGGAGGCAATGGGTCGCTTGGGTTTCGTTGGGATTTACAGTACATAGAGGTTCTGTTGCAGTCTTGCAGACAGGGACTCGGGGTTTCTTGATCGGAACCGGAGGAGAGGACTGGGCCTGCTGCTGAGAATACTGGAGGACAGCGTTGCTGCTTGGACAAGACGACCCAGGGTCTGTTTTGGAGAGGAGAAGATCGGAGCAGCAGCTACAACTAAAGTTGCACTACAACTCTCGAAATCTGGATCCTCTCTGTTACAGGTCTTCTCTGGACTGGCTGCAGACAGAATTGCAGAAGACAAAGTATTATGATCAGACCTCCATCGTCCCTGTTGCAGTTCCTGGCTGTAGAGAAGAAAATCGCAAAGGTTGCGGAAGAAGACCCCGGACTTGAAGCTTGCAATTTCCGGAGAAGACAACAGAGATCAGAGAGCAACTGATCTCGGGATCTTCGTTTGAAGAAAGGGAGATTGAGGCTTTGCCTATGGCTGCTGCTCCACCTCCCTCTTCTTCCCCCACAAAACCCTAAGCCTCTCTCTCTTCTTCTCCTCCTCCAAAACCCCCTCCTCCTTCCTCATCTCCATCTTCTCCTCCTTCCTCATCTCCATCTTCTCAGCTGAAAATGAAAAAAAATAAAAACAACCGGTCTGGACCACTTAAGTGGTCCAACCGGACCGTTTCAGACCGGACCGGACCGGACCGGACCACTTATAAGTGGTCCGGTCCGGTCCTTCCTTTTAGGCCGGACCGGAAATCCGGTCCGACCAGATTTCGATCCAAAAACCGGACCGGAAATCCGGTCGTGCAGCCCTACCTTAATCCATAACAGGGCCTTACAATCCCTCTAATCCTCACTAGTTGGCTTTTCATTGAGGTGGACCTCATGTGGTGGTCTGTAAATTTAAAAATTATGAACAGGTCATGCTAAAGAATCATCTGCAAAGTTAAAATTTGTGAACAGTTTATATGCTAAAAGAATCCTGTGTGTGCACTGGGACATGTGCACATATATAGGTTTTATCCAGATTCCAAATCACACTCTAGCCTATGTCCGTCTGTGCCAACCCTAATCCATATTGAGATCTTACTGTCCATCCTACCCATACAAATGAACTCGGATGAGCATCAACATGGGTTGAATGCTAATTCTTTGGGTAGGGTGCATAAATCAGGGTTAAGATCATCTAATGAGAATGTTTTTTCGGCAACCTGAATCCATGTTTAGATTTACTGTCCATCCTACCCCACAAATTGGCATGTTTATGTTGGGCCTCACAAGGTGGTTCATGACTTTGAAATTTGTAAGATGGGTATTTAGAAAGCATGGGCCTAAGTTCTTTTTCAGCTGTCCATTTATGGTTTTTTTTTTTATTTTTATACTCCAGCATCATCTAGCTAATGAGACTTAGTTTAAGCCAAAGTCAAATCTCTGCTAAATTTGCAAAATCAGTGAGCTATTCACTGGTTCAGTCAACATCAGGAATGAAATAATAAGATCCTGTCTTGAATTTAGCAACGAACTTAGCTTCATTCTTCTTAAGATTTTAGCTGGGATCACCAACAAATAAATAGAGGTGCTAAGATATATGTTTTTGTATCAGATCAGAATAAACCATTATATTGCCAAAATGTTTATAAGTCCTGTTTAGCTTTCTTTTCCATGTTTCCTGTAGGTGGAATCTCTCCAGTAATGCTTCCGTTGCCAATGGCGGCTATGGTTAGTCTTACCATTACATTCAAACTTGACAAGAGCTTGGAGTACATTCATGGTGTTGCTGGAACTGCATTGGAAAATTGTGGTTCAGCTTGTCCGTGGCCAAGCATGTCCATCATTGGGGCCTTGTGGGCCCAAAAGGTTCGCCGCTGGCATGACTTCATTGTTGCCTCATGCTGCCGATCGGTTGTCAAACAGGATCAGGAAGCCATTGGTCAGCTCCTCAGGAGCTGCTTTGCTACCTTCCTTGGATCCCCTCATATGTCTTCCACCCCTGGAGGTGTGACCGGTCTCTTGGGGCACAATGTTGGAGGCCATGGTCCTCGCGTACGCCTTGCTCCTGGCTTCCTCTACCTCCGCACATGCAGGGATTTCCACGATGTCCAATTTGTGAATGATGTGATCCTGGAGCTGGTTGCTGAATCAGCACGGAAGTCGGCTGTTGGGTGGGCTCCTGGCCAAGCGCGCTTGAAATCAGGCCGGGCATCTCTTGCTGGCGCGGCGGCCCGGGCAAAGGAGGTGGCAATGCTTGGTGCAAGTCTTGTGTGTGCAGCTGGCGGGCCACAGCTGGTACAGGTGTTGTATCAGGAGACCTTGCCCACATGGTTACTTTCATCCAGGGAATGGAAGGTCGGGGTGGTCAGTGGTCCTGGATCATGTATAATGGAGGGATATGCGATGGCATACCTGTTGGTCCTATCTGGGACCTTTGCCTGGGGAATCGGAGGCAACACGGCCAAAGCGCTCTCAAGGTGGGGCCGTGTAGTTGGGATTCACATGGATTTCATGGCCGGAGTGCTGGAGGGGAATATATCACTCGGATGCAACCCTGCTACATGGAAAGCCTACGTGTCAAGCTTTGTGGGTTTGGTGGTGAGTTTCGCACCTGCATGGATATTGGAGTTGAAGCCGGAGACATTGAGGAAGCTTGCCACTGGCTTGAGAGGGTGGCATGAGAGCGAGCTAGCACTTGCCCTTCTTGAAAGGGGGGGTGAAGCTGCCATGAGCTCTGTAGCTGAGATGTTCATGTGAGATGACTGATCGCTTGTACATTTTTATGCGCATAGTTTTAAGAGTATGCACATCTTGTATATCTTAGGTATTGCAGTCGCAATGTTGTTCCTGTATTATATACCCTTTCATTTATTTATTTCTTTTGCTAGAATTTTGCCTTGCCCTTTCCCTTTCATTTATTTATTTCTTTTGCTAGAATTTTGCCGTTGACAAGGATGGAACTTTTTGATAGCATAGATTTGAGGAATTTGTGTTGGGAGATATTTCAGAAGTTCTCAAACTTTCTCCACTAGAATTTTCAATTGTCAAATGGAAACAGTAAATTCAAATTTCTTAAATTCAGAGGCCTTTCACGGCCATGACCTTTTTAATTTTGTCGACCTCAAGTGTAGCACTGTAATTTGCATTTTTCAACCCAACCTATCCATCCATCAGGCTAAATTAGATTCTTGCTATCTAACATGCCATACGCATTGTTTGAGATCTTGTACTATTTGTGATGAGAACTATATGGTACTTAACCCAAATTTTGGACTTGATGCATGGGGGGTTCCATAAGTAATTCTGCCAGGGAAAATCAATTCTATGATATGTGGAGTTTAGATAGTAGGTGGATGGACCATACCTGAGGAAACTAACCTATTGGAAAAGGGGTGTACATCGGGTCGGGTTCCGGGTTATCGGGTCGGGTTTGACCCGACCCGATTAGTTTATGCACACCGGGAACCCGACCGAATACCCGGTTAGCTATAACCGGGTTTGTCGGGTTCGGGTTACCGGGTTACCGGGTCGGGTGACCGGGTAACCCGGTTATCCTTTTTTTTTTTTTTTTTATTTATTTATTTTTTTTTTTATCTGAATCTGTTTTTTTATTTTCATTGGCACACTGAGGGAGAACCACACCCTCTGTTACGTACAAGCGACAAATCTCTTTGCATGCCTCAAAAGTTGATACCTATAGGACAATTAAAAATAAGAAGAATCAGGGTCTTTTGTCCAAGTGTGACAAAGGCAAAATACATCGAGCGTAATAACTAGTCAGCTGAGACACATGACATTTCAGTGGCTTGGGAGATGCTTAAGTGGGTTGTGGATTATTACAGGAACAATTGATCATGTAATTCGGCATCTAAAAATGTGATGTAATTGACCTTTCAAATATAACAAATGTAATCATTTTGTTTTTATACTTTAGGTAATTAGTTTGGATCATATCGCAAAAATGTTCTATGAAATTGATTCTTGATAAAGTCATAATCTTAATAAATTACCTATCCATATCACAATTATGATAGGTGAAGGGATCCTATCACAATGTCATGGGCCATGTGGCTTAGTTATCATTATCTACAATATGAAAAATCATCCGCAGTCTGATCAAAGAGGAACAAAGAAAGAAAGAAAAAACAAAGAGGAATCGAGTCACTCAAGAGAAGAGATGCTCAGATGCGCTAGGTTTTAACTTTTAATATTATAAAATATTAAATTTCTTTTATTTTAATATTTTTTATAACCGGGTTATCGGGTGACCCGATAACCCGATTAGCAGGATATGTGTAACCCGGGACCCGGTCCGGATTAATACTTACCGGGTCGGGTGAAACCCGACCCGGTCTGAGACCCTGTATCACCCACCCGAATACGTCCGGGCCGGGCCGGGTTACCGGGTCGGACCGGGTTTCCAAACCCGGTGTACACCCCTAATTGGAATATGCTATTACATCTAATTACTAGTAAGAAAGCTATAAAAAAAAAAAAAAAAAAAAAAGCAGCAGCAGCAAGGTCTACATCTCTACGAGAAACACAAGAGGCCCCCAGTGGCAAAGGTGTCTCAGCTCACGAAGCTGCCAGGATCGATCGAGCAAAAATAAAAGGGTCTACGTTCAGCATTGGATATGTAATTTTGTTCGAGGATGGGAACTACCAAGCCTTTTTTTCTTCCTTCACCTTCTCATTGAAGTGTTATCCATGCAGCAGATCAGGTAAATTGTCAGAATGCCCAAGCTGTAAGCTGCAGATGAACATTCTCAAGATTATGCTGTATGATTCCTTTAGAAGATAGCAGCAGTACCATTTATTTTATGCGCCCTTTTCCGAATTTGCAGCGAGTTCCTGGGATTTTTTGAAATTGTAGGCTTTCTACCAAATAGAGTGATGTCAAGGTCTTTCCCATTGTGCAATGTGTAATATATGAAAAATCGCGACAAAGTAATGTCACCTTTTTTTTCACGGGAGTTGGGACCCATAAGAAACCCAGACACGGGAAAGAAGGCTGCTCCTTCGTGAAGAGAAGCCCTATTCACGAGGAAAAAAGCTTCATTCGCAGAAAGAAGAATTCAGGGATAAAACATTGTGCCGTTGAGTGCGGAACAAGGTGCCTAACCAACCGGACAACTACTAGTTCTTAGGGTCACCCATTTTAAGGATTCATCAACCCTTGGAAACCAGGTGACGGGGAGGAGGGTATTCCTTTTATTCCAATTAAGAGGTTTTAAATTATGCAACTATTGTAGAGTGTAGACCTTTGCCATGGAAACCTTGAATATTTGATTACTATTCGAGATTCCCATAACATCCAAATGAAAGGTTTCTTTGATTCTAGAAAGTGTTGGATCTCTTAAAGGTTATTTTAGGAAATGTTTTCAAACAAAGTCACCTTCTATGAAAAATTATTACTAAAATGTTAAATGTGTAAAAAATATATAGTCTTGGCTAATACATATGACATACTAACCTTTTTCGCCATGCATCAAAAGGGTTTTGCCATTTCACAATGTACACAAATTTAGTGAAATTACATATCATAAATGAAATGAGAATTTGTACATTTGAAGATAAAATTTGAACATGGATACAATGGCACTTGACTCTCGATTGGCCCAAGATAAAAAAAAATAAAAAATCACTGGTCTTTGACGCCCATCAAACATTTGATAGACATGCCAAAAGTCCCTTAAATTAATCCTCAAGAACTCCTACAAAAGTTGACAGGGAAAAAAGAGAAAAAAGGGTGGTAAGCTTAGAGAGAAATAATAGAGGCAGAGGCAACGTTCTCCAGCCCAAAACGTCCTTAAATAGGTCCTAGGGACACCCATTTATAGCCCGTGGGGTTCCCTAGGCCTTTGGTTTCCACTTCCCAGTGCATGGTGCCTAGTGCCCCATGATTGGCACAAAGATTAAACCAGAGAGTCCACTTTCAACTCTTTATTTGTCAGTCGAATTTTCACATGTAATATACCATTGAAAAGTTGTTAAAGTGTAATTAGTAATTAGTGTTCATCTCATCAAAAGTCATTTAAATGGGAAGAATGCAGCTGGAAGTCAATTGTCTCCTATTTCCTAACTTTGATCATTTCATCTTGTAGAGGATATATCTTTCTAACCGTATGTCATTTTTTTATTGTTATATATCCTAAGAATGTTTTTTTTTTATATATATACAATTGGCACGGTTTATAATTTCTTTTATTATAATATATCCTTAGATGTTTTTTTTATGGGATCAAAATGGTTTATAACTTCTTCATATACAGAGTGTTATTCATTAGTCAGATTTCACTTTAGTCAGGCATGCTTGCACTTCACTTCAATTTTTAGGTCATTTAATGGTATAAAATTTTAATAGCTATGGTTACTCCATAATTTTGAAATCTACTAAGAACTTTAGGTTTTTTATATAATTATATTATATTTTAAGATTTTATTCAAGACATGCTTGTGCAATAGGGATTTTCTCGTTCGCAAGGAAAAGCCTCTAATTTTCTATTATTGTCATTGTTTCATTATTCTGTGCAACACTTTTTCGTGTAAAAAGGGGAAAATAAACTATTTTCTCTCAATTTCCGAGGAAAATCGTGTCCTTTGGGAGGGGGTAAAATTTGCTTTTCTTTAGCACCATGAAAAATTGACGTAGCCAGAAAAGCAATAATTCCAATTATGGTGAACTCAACGATACCGGATCTTTAATCAAATATAAAAATCAACTTAAACAAGGAGAAAAAGTAAATTTGCTTACCGTTGATCGTAAAAATCTACATCTTCAATCCTTTGGGAGGCACACCCTGAATCCAACGGAGAAGAACATAAAGGAGCAACTATGCATCACTTTAATGAAAAGAAATAAATCATCCAGAAATGGGTTGAATGTCCCAGGCATAGGGTATTTATAATCTCCAATGGATCAGAAGTCCTAATCTACTTTCAAATATTATAAGATGAGTTTTCTAAATGGCTAAGAAAAGAAAATCAATATTAATAGTCCTTACTAATTAGATCATTACTTAAAAATGGAGAAAGAGAGAAAATAGAAAGGTGAGTTGGCTTGAATCTCATGGTAGAGAGAGTTCCTCTACTCCCATCTTTGGTTTCCAAATCCCTTGAAGCGCTCCTTATTTTAAATTTCTTTGTTGCCTTTTCCTTTTATTCAAACTGTCTTCCAATTTAGATCTAAACTATTGTTTGAGTAGACCCAATTTAAATGGATCAAGTAGTCATTGGACTAGTCTGATTTGTTCAACTAAGTCAAGGCCCGATCCAACACAGGATCCATTAATGTTTGGACCTTCCGCTCCAATGTCAGAAATGAATACCGTTTGCTAAAAAATTCCAACCTCACAAGTGAGTCCTTAATAAAGGATTCAATTTACCTCACACAGAAAATATATATATATATATATTTGTTCTCGAGCTCTCAAAAAGCGCATGCCCTATGAGAGGATTCCATTCCATACCACTTTTCACAGCTTTGTGTAGATGAAAACCATGAGAGGTAAAATTCTAATATTACACAAGCAAACCCTTATATGAGGTGCTGCATAATCCAACCATTTAAGATTTAAGGCACGTTTCTGTAACACCGATTCCATGAAAAACTGTGAAAATACATTGCTTTTTTGCGATTGCTACTTTTAGCAATTTAGTATGACACTTTCCAATGAAGAAAAATGATAAAAGCAACATTTTACCTCAAGTCTACATTACACAGGCATGTTTAGTAACAAGTGGTGGTGGAACTAGGACAGGAGGGGCCATGGAACCCCTGCTCCCCAATATTTTGAAAAAACCCCTCGGGTTTTAAAGAAAAAAAAAAGAATTTCTCTTTTTACATAAGTGGCCCCCCATCTCCTATTCCTTAATTCTACTCTTGGTGAGGAATTAACATGTACGAGGATTCCTCGTTACTCCTGAAGAAGGTATTTCTTCTAGAAGATTTGTATAGCCAAGAGTTTTAAGTTGATATCGGTGTGTATAGTTAAGAAAAACTGGTTTTGGTGGATAACTATGCAAAAATGACAATTTAAAAATCCTATGGTAGGATGTTGGACTTTAAAAACCTAAAAAAATAAGGATTTTCATTGGTCCAAATTCTTGAGGATTTATAATTGCCAAACATGGGTCTCTCACGACTTTTAGAGTATGTTTGTATGGCGCTGCAGAAAATTGGTTTGGTGAAAGTCCTTTTATGCTTTCCATGGAAAATCAAGTCTGATATAGTTAAGAAAAACCGGTTTCGGTGGATAAATATGCAAAAATGACGATTTCAAAATCCTATAGCAGGATGTTGGACTTTAAAACCCTAAAAAAAAAAAAAGAAGAATTTTCATTGGTCCAAATCCTAAAGGACTTAAAATTGCCAAACATGGGTTTCTCACGACTTTTAAAACATGTTTGTGTGGCGCTGCAGAAAATTGATTTACGTTTTTCCTTGACTCAAATGGAAAAGTTAGTTTATTGTTTCATTTTTTCCTCGCAGAAAAGAGGCCACACAGATGTGTTTATAGAAAACCATTGAGGAATTCTTGAGGATATGATAGTCAAATATGATCCTACCGAACTCTTCCTGAATTCACACTCTTTATTGTATTCATCATTAAAATCTTGTCTAAGAATTCTACTCATCCTGAATTCAAAAAAAAAAAAACTTTATCTGACAATTCTTACAATTCAAAATTTATAATTGTATAGCATCTATGTGCAAATAGATGTAAAAAGTAATTACTAATATCTATGTACAGTACATAGAGGTAGGGATCCCACGTAATTACAAAGTTTATGTCAATTTTCAAAAATATTATTACATTTGTGTTACACCACTTCTCAAATAACAAACTGCCAATAGTATATACTTCCACACTTGTATGAAGTCATAATCACTATCAATACAATAAAGGTGAGACCACAATTTTGGAATGCATGTGCCACAAAAATTTCCCCTACAAATTTAGCAATGTCTTAAATTACACATCCTCTCAACTTATATCATTAATTATAAGTATCAAAGTGCATAATTATATTTACAGTTTAAATAGAAAAATGTTAAAGAGATGAAGCTCCTATTGAAAGGAAGGAAGGAAGAGCCCTGATTGGTCCCTTCTTTGTTCCTTTAGTAGTTAAATAAAGGGAGAGAATTTTGGGAATTTGAAATCCAAGTTGCCCTTCTCTTTTTATTTAACGTTCAACTAGAAGCTTAAGCCTGGCCCAAGTTTGAGTGTTGATGGCCTAAGTATAGCCCGAATGGGAATGTTGAACCCTTATTGGACTTATATAATGAAAAATAATGAGTTTCTTATCATGTCTTATGCCAGCTCAATTGGTCTGGTCATATCACCTTCTGTGAGAGGTCATGGGTTTTCGCCCCCCCCCCCCCCCCGCATTATTACTCCCTCCCTCCCTTATAATTATATATGTATATTTGGACCAGGAGACGATTCGAGATCTCAACCGCTGAGTCCAAATAAGAAAAATTTAGGCAATACCCATCTATTAATAACCTAAACCCCACGCCCGACCCAATGCGGGCCGGCCTTATCCATGACCGCCCTTACAAAAAATCTCTTCTTAAAATAAAAATTCAAAGAACTACTATATCGCATTTTGATTTTGTCAGACCTTTGTTCTCTCTCTTTGTATTTAACCATTCACTTTACTTCACCGGTAAAGTAAATTGACCAAACAAGTGATTTACTGTGTATTTGTCGTGATTTGATAGTATTATATTTAAACGTTAATTATAAATGCCCATCCATTAGTATGTGGACCAAAGCCGCGACCCATGACCCTACCAAGATGCAAAAAAAGGGCAAAAGAGAAGAAAATACATTTGCAAGTTTTCCTCCGCTTAGACGAGATGAAATCTTGCATATGGACCTCATCGTGTAAACAGCTCTAAATATAAGTTTTCCTTCTCTCAGAGGGGAGAAAAACTTGCAAATGGGGACTTTACCGCCTATACAAGGAGCGGTAAAGCTGTATGAGTGCCTACATCCATTGCAAGCATCCATTTCCATCTCCTTTAACATAAAACTACCAACACAGGCCCGTACTAAGCCTGAACCTTAAATTTAATATTTTCTTAAAATATTATTAATAGATAAATAAATAAATTTATTATTTTGGAAAATGGCTTGGGTCGTCCCAAAAGTACGTGCTTATGAAAAAAAAGCAATGGAGAAATAAATAAAGAAAATATTTTCTTAGTAAGGCAAAGTAATGTGTAACATGAAAAAAAATATATAAAAGATAACATATATATAATAATAACGGAGGGCGTGTACATTACCTTGGACCCTACCTTAATTACCCAAAGGACTTGAACCCAAAAAATCCAAGTATAGACCCTTTTGGACTCCATAAATACATTTGGGTGCAATTCCTAAATGAATCTAGGTAGAAGTCCATTCGATTCTACACTCAAATAATATAATATTATATAAAAATAATTGATATGAAGTTGTGCGTCTGTCTCTTACTAAGCTTAATATGAGAGATGACATGTGGGGCCAACCACTTCTTTTTAATCTGCTGATTTGCTTGCATTTAGTGGGTGCCCACATCAATGGTTCCCAACTTTCAAAGTTCTTTTTACAAGGTAAAATTAAAAGGGTTTGGAAAGAGTTGTATTTGATTGAATTTGAATGTAATGTGATGGGGGAAATCTGGCAAGGTGCAATGGCCCACTTAAAAGCCAAATCCCATGTTTATTTTTCTTGGGTATTTTTTGAAAGGAGAGCTCCGTGGGTGATAACATAGCAAAATGAATTGTATTCCTTTAAGATATATAATTATACCCTTTTTCATCTTTCTCTCACCAAGCCTAGGGAGGGAAGTGAAACTATATATTGGGTGGGCCCTATATATTTTAAAATTGAACGGTTCATATGCATATCTACCTTTTTGTGGGACATTGTAAATTTTAATTCCAATATAGGTTGATCTCACCTAAGATTGAACTTGTTAAAAAATGAAAAAAAAATATTAAAAGAATTCATGTGTTTTTTACACACGAGGCCCACTTTCTCAAAACATTTAAAGTGGGCCTGGGTTCGGAAAAAATCAAAATCATTGAGTTTCTTTAACCTTGTGATTGAGATCTACCTTAACATATATTTGTGTGGAAAGAATGTGAAGCCGCCCCCCCCCCCCCCCCCCCCCCCCCCCCCCCCCCCTCCTTCAATTTATCACATAATTTGGCCATGGTATGAATCACCAATTGTGGGTCCTATTTATATAATTTTTTATTTTCCCAACATAGTTGGAACAAGACTTTGATGATAACTATGATGATTTATTATATGGAGAAATAATAAAGTAGACCAAAATGTACTCGAGCCCTACATAATATCATTGTTTGGAATATGTGGAGTGTACAATGGGCCCAAGTTTGGAAAAAATATAAATTGTTTGTATATTTTGTTAATTATGTGATTGGGATCTACATCAACATATAGTGGTTGGAGATAATGTAAAAGGATTGTGGGGCCCATTTTTAATTGAATAAATGTGCATGACTTTTTATATTATTACAAAAGTTTAATTATTTTTTATGGCCCATTTGTTTAATTAAACTAGATAGGACGATTTGTGATAATCACCATTAGATATAATACACTATGGCTATCAACATTTGCTGGACCTGTGGGTCCTACAATGACTATTAACACATGTGATTACTAATTAGTGGGTATTGCATTGGGTCAATTGATTACTGTCATTCCATTTCTTATTCGGTACATAATCTTGTGAGTATTTTATAAATTGCAATACACTTGATATTAAAATTTATGAAAATTACCAAATACCATAGGTGACACATTATATTAATACGACACTATTTTGTTATATGATAATGAAATCTTATATCTTATAGTATTTAAACTTATTGTTATTATATCATGCATTTATCCAAACACCCCCTAACACTATGTGGTGGAGATCTTTCAAATCACTTGCCCTCTTATTTAAGGGTTCTCACGGGCAGAGCCATCTAGGCTCGGATCGAAATTTCTGACTTGTTTAATATATGGGTTGGGCTTGAATTAAGTTATGGAAAGCTCGAAGCTTGGCCTAATGCATGAACACTCACACCATTGACTCTAACACTATGTTGTTGGGGTGGGGGGGGGGGGGGGGGGGGGAATGAAGGGGAGGGGAGGGAAGGAAAAATTAATTTCACATCCCCTTGTTTGTATAGTAAAAAAGTAGGGGAAAGAAAAGTGGAAAAGTAGTGTTTTGTTTGTTTGTGAGGTAGAGAGAAAAATACCAATTTACCCTTACTTTTGCAAAAAGATAAAAAAATCCTCTCTTTTGTTGGGTAGAGGGCAGTTTAGTAAATTTATAACAAATCCTCTCTTTCTCTCATATTTTCCCCTCAGTTACGAGGAAAATTTTTTGAGTGGGGCCTACACGAATTTTCCCCCCATATTCCCCTCCCCCCTTCCCAAACACCCTCGGTTAGGGCATTCCCTCCATTTTTCCCTCTACTTTTTCCTCCCCTCATCTTATACAACCCCCCCCCCCCCCCCCCCCAAAAAAAAAAAAAAAAAAAGCATTGCTCCATCATTAAAGGTGACGTGGCCCACTTGTCTGTACAAGTGCCTCTGCAGGTGCCTTGTTAGGTTTGCTCATGACTAAAATGATGGATCCAAACTACAAGATGAAACTCTTCCCTTGCAATTCATAGAATGAATGGTCCAGCTTTGATGGACAACTTAGATCTTTTGGGCATGTTTATTTACTAGAGTTTTTGAAAAGAACTTGGTACGATGCTTTTCATTTTCTTTTTGACATGATATGATATATCGTCCATTCGCATTTGCAAATGACATGTTTCTTTCAAGTTCACAAGCATTTCACAGTTTCTAACCCCTTGGTTTTTTTGGTCGAATTTCTGAATTTTAAAATATAAGGAGTATTCAGGAATTCCACCGTGGCTAAGAATTTCAAAATTCTCCAAACAAAAATTCTATGAATTCTAGTATTTTCCAAATCGATTTCCCATCTTGATAAAGCCCCATCCACGCCTGGGGAATTCAAGATGGATAAATCTACCTACATCCATAGCCAAGATCACTTTCTATTCGTTCGTCTTCATCGGAATCCTCCTCGTCTTCGTCCTCCGATCTCCTTCTCTGTCGTATTTTCTAATTAATATATTTATCATTTATAAATTATAACTAATAATATTTGCAAGTAAAATGAATACTAACTATAATAAACATACAGTATTAGCTTGGAATAAAAAAATCCGAAAAGCATAGAATAATAGAATCTGATTTAGTGATTTATCATTGCTGAGCACAAAGATTGTAGATGTAGATCGATGAGTTTTGAATTTGATGCTACTTTTTCAATATGGAAAAAAAAAACAAATTATATTTGAGTTAGTGAATTATGATTAACATATATTCTAAAAAATATATTATGAAAACACCCACATATATTATCAAAACATATCTACATATATCATTGAAAAAAAAGATAAAACCAAATCAGTAAATCCTTAAAGAATATTGCTTTTGAAATAATAAAAAAAAATAGTTACAAATAAAAGCAATCTATGAAAGACACAAAGAGGGCGAGGGACTCAAGAGTACCTAAATGGAAAATCGTTGGTGGAGATTTAGTTTTTTGTAGAGACGGTTTAATATGACAAGAGAAAAATTAATCTATAAGAGAAATGTTCATTTGAAAAAACTCACTGGTGAGGTATCAGAGAGGTTGAGATTTATTGGAATTTAAAAGGACACTGTGTGAAGAAAAACAAGGATGACAGTTGCTTTAATGCTTTTTGGACTTTAAAAAAATGGCTTTTGTGAGATGTGATATTAATTACTATTATGTGGCATTGATTTTTTAGGTGAAAAAAAACTATTGTAGTTGCTTCAATGTTTTCTTACCGTATGGTTGAGCCACCCTTGACCCATACATATGTGTTGGATCTAGTCCCATATTAACTAAAAAAACGAAAATCCAAATCTGGATTGAGAGCTCGGACAAGGGCATGTTTGTGAATAGGATACTTTAGAGCTTCAATCTTACTAGATGTACGAGAATTCCTAATGATGCCCCCTTTATGAGAAACTAAACCTTCAAGATACCTTTAAGCTGGATTCACAAAAGCTCAACTGCTTATTATGGATTCTTAACTATTTTGAAAGCTGAATATTTAAAAAATTTGTGTAAGTAGAAAAAATGGATCCAAAACAATAGTTTTTTTTTTTGAAAGCTTACAAATAAGGAATATCCAAATGTTGGAGTAATTGTCATATACACTTATCAAAAACACATTCCAATAAGTAAACAACCTTCAAAAGAGTTTAGGTACATGATTGATTCCCTTAAATGGTCAATATGACTTAAAGCTCCATAGATCTTTGAATTGTGTATATATATTTTTGGCAAAATTAGCGAAAGGTCCCTATAAGTCAATGTTTTCAGCCTCCAGTCTAAGGAAAAACTTTTTAAGGCCTATAGTCCACTCAGCTAGACTTTTTCCAGCCTTAGGTCCCTGCATCCACATGATCTCATTTTTTTGGACTAAATTGCCCTTTCAAACCGTTTTAGGCATAAAATTTTAAATTTTAAAATTTCAAATCTTCCTTCATCCCTCCTTCCTCCTTCCTAAATCCTCTCAATCTTCCGCCTCCCTCCTTCCTAATGAAACTGATATCAGAGAAAAATTCTCGTTTTCTTTTCCCACCTAAAAAAGAGGCAGCGATTTGGGTTGTGTCATGCGGCTCACGCCTGATTAACGATGAAGATTGTCGCGGGTTGCAGAGGAGAGAACAGAAGGTTCTCGGTTTGAAATCGGTCTTGGTGCACGTTACAGATAAAACTGATTTTGTGTTTGACTTCTTGGGTACAAAACAAAAATTATTTTTTGTTGTCTTATGTGGGACTTAGTTTTAAAGAACCCATAAGTGGTTTTTTGTTTCATTTTGGTTCCAAAAGTGCAGAGAACGCAAAGCGGGTTTGGGTTCGTTAGTGACGAGATTCCACCACCATCTTCGTCGGCCACGCACCAGTCCTATTTTTCTGTAGCAGTCGAATGTGGCGGCCCACCTTGATATGTCGATTGCAACAAATCCTAACCTACCTTTTTTTTTTTGTTCCCTCTGGCCCTGACCCACCTCTTTTTTTTCAGTTCCATTGACCAAATCAAAGCGCCCACCCAGTCTCTTCCATCCCTTTCGTCTATTATCTTCTTTGTGTCCGGTTCCAGCGACTGATCGAGGATGGAAAGACCTCAGTCCTCCCTCCTCTCTGTTTCCAAACAGAGAACATAATGAAATAGCAAAGGCCTGGTCAGAGTTGACTCCTAGGTGGCCAGGTTTCAAAGGCAACTGGTACCTATTCAAGATGTTTGCATGGTCAGATATGATCATGGTTGGTAACATCACTATCCGCATCTTTATTGCAGAAACGCATATAAAACCAATGCTATATATGGCTCCTTGATGGCCTCGTTAGGACTGGTTCATTATTACTTGCTGTCTAGAAAGAGTAAGGATGCAACCTCAGTTCTCCCTTTCTGTTTCCAAACAGTGAATGGATTCTCCGATCAAAAACTATTTGTCGGTTTTGGAATCTCGCTTTTGTGCTTGCAAGAGGCAGTCCTGCTGCCTTTCATCCTCGATTCTGGAGTAACAGCGAGGGTAACGCACGGTTCTCTACAAATATATCTGACTTTTGTAAATTTATTTGAGTTTTTGATAAATTTATCTGAGTTTTTGTCAAATTTATCTGAGTTCTTGTCAAGTTTATCCGAGTTTTGTTCAAATTTATCTGTCTTCTGTCATATTTCTTTGTGTTTTTGTCAAATTTATTTGAGTGTCGTTCAAATTTATCTGTTTTCAATCATATATGTCTTTGTGTTTTTGGTAAATTTATCTGAGTTTTGTTCAAATTTATCTGAATTTTTATCAATTTTATCTGAGTGTTGTTCAAATTTATCTGTTTTCTGTCATATTTCTTTGTGTTTTTTTTGTAAATTTATCTGAGTTTTTTTTCAAAATTTATCTGAGTTTTTTAGCAAATTAATTTACGTTTTTTGAAATTTATATGCGTTTTTTAAATTTATCTGTGTCTTTTCAAAATTATTGCATTTTTTAAATTTATTTGTGTCTTTTCGAATTTATTACGTTTTTTGAAATTATTGTGTTTTTTAAAATTTATTTTCATTATTTTTAATTTATTTGCATTTTTTGAAAATTTCTTTGGATCTTTTGAAATTAATTTGAGTCTTTTGAAATTTATTTATATTTTTTAAAATTTATCTGGATATTTTGAAACTTATTTGCATCTTTTTAAATTTATTTACGTTATTTGATTATATATTTTTTTTTAATTTATTGGATTTTTCGAAATTATTTCATTTTTTAAAATTTATTTTCGTTATTTTGAAATTTATTTTTGTGTTTTTAGAATTTGTTTGAAAATCTGGGGATTCCATTAATCGTGGGCAATTAAATGTTAGTTGGCCATTATTAATGAGATATCCCACCAATCATGGGATTGGTTATGATTTGAAGAAATGGTAAATTAGACATTTTAGGTGTGAATAAGTGTGACAGGGACCTTTGGCTCTATGACTTTTTTTGTGGATCTAAGGCCATAAAGTGTAATGTTGAGGGACCTGTCGCCGAATGCCCCTATATTTTTTGGGTAAAAGAAATGTACATATAAGTATATGATAATTTTTTTTCTATATCTATACTTCCATACAAACTGTACGCGGGAGAATATTTTCCACCGTATATCCTCTACATGGATTGTCCTTAGGCCTAAACCAGGTTGGATATAGGCCCAATATCTAGACGGCCTAAAGCTCGAATTCATCATCATCTCATCTTCAAACAGGAGAGATGCGACAAACCAAGACACGTATTTATATATATAAATATATAAAATCAAAAGACGAAGCGAAGAAAGATTTCTCTCTCATCCCTATTTGAAATTAGAACCTGATCGGACTTGAAGTTTCGTTTAAATCTGACCTAATTTCATTTCACATCTGCGCTTTTTTGTCCTTCCCAAATCCCTGTCTCCTCATTTCATTTCAGAGAGAGAGAGAGAGAGAGATATTGAATTCAAGTTCTAGGGTTTCGCTTCGTGAGCTTCTTCAAAACCCTAACCCTAGCTCCATTATCCGTTCTGGTCCCTTCTCGCGGGGGTTTTATCTTCATATCTCTCGCTGTCTTCGAGAATTAGGGTTTTTAGCTTTTGTTTTTTTGTCCTTTTGGGACGGAAAGGTTGGAGCGTGAGATTCTTGTAGATTTCTTCGGAATCGATGGCTTTGATCCACCGGTTCCGTGCTTGAGATGCGATTTAGGGTCTGCTCTGTAGAAGTTTTAGGGTTTTTTTAATGGACGGGAAACGGATTTCTGCCAGCCCTCGGCCCTGCTGCGGTCGCCGGGTTCATGCGAAGAAGCGGCCTCGGGTTGATGGGTTCGTCAACACGGTGAAGAAGCTTCAGAGGCGGGAAATCTGTTCTAAGCGGGATAGAGCTTTCAGCACCAGCAATGCCCAGGAGAGGTTCCGGAATATCGGTCTCCAGGTTGATTTTTTTTTTTGCTTCTTTGATTGGTTTGTATTTGTTTCTGTTCTGACTTAGGGTGATTCATTTGGTTCTTATCTTTTCGAGTTGCTTGGAACTGGAGATTAGGTTGGTATTTAGATTCTTATAATTACCTGCTTGTTGGGTGGCGTGAAATGGGTTTCTGGTTTTAATAGTTATCCTAATTCTGGGATTCCAGTACACCCTTTTTGGGAAATTTGGGATGACAGTGTCAGGTGAATTTGGAATTCGTTGAACATAAATTTGCCAAAATCCCCCAATCAAACTGCAATTAAGAGTTCCGGGGGTGTTAGTTTTTGGTAGAATCCACTGACGATGCGTGATTGGTCACATTTCTAGCAGGCGCTCAGGGGGGGTTCTCTGTTTGTATGTGGATGGTTTCTACCATCTGTCTGTACTTAGTATGGGATGGTTAGGCTTGTTCATTGGGGTGTTGGATATGTGGTCTGTATCGTTTAAAAGTAACTATCATTTATATTTTTCTCTCAATTTATGGGGAACTGACTATGAAAGTTGGGCCTTTTTTTTTTTTTTTTTGATGCATTGTTGGAAAAGTATCTACGTATGTGCTTTTGAGTAGGGTCAAAATGGAGAAGTTCTCTATGTCCTTTGTGGCTAAGGATAATGTGGGAAAGCTTCTGCTGCTTGCTTGTGGACCAAATGGCCCCGCATTGATCTATTTTCTAGGACGAGATTTCAAGTTATAGGACTGCATATTCTCTTCCATGTTTGCTCGCTGCAGTCTTAATTTTATTTTGAGGATTGGGTAACTTCTAGCTGGCTTGGATTTTTGCAGTGAATTAACTTCAACTTATTGATCTACTTGTGGGTGGATCGCAGATGTGCAAGATCACTTGGTCAAGCAACCATGATGATTAAGTCATATTTCAAATCAACAGATTGAATGGGCTACCTCATTGTACAGACACTTAACAATATCTCTTTGCCCAGTTGATTTGTGATCACTGGCATATCATTATTGATTCAGAAATTTAGCTGTGAGGCCGTACACCATTTGAGTTTTTTTTTTTTTTTTTTGAAGGAAAAAGAATTTCAACTTTCAAGATTGCTTTCCACTCTGTAGAGCTTTCAATTCAATGTTTGGCATGATTTTGGACTGTTGGCAAAGGTATAATAACTCTTCAAGAAAATGAAGCAAGGAATTGAAAAAGCTTAGTTTTGCTTGAGCCGATAGCATAGTAGGAAGGCACTCATTGTTGCAACCATGTGGTTGCAGGTTAAAGTCATGTTGAAAATGAGAAAAAAGATAGGCTTAGTTTTAATTGTTGAAATCCAAATGTTTGATGCACAACTTTGTAGCTTACTGAGGAGGGAATTACTTGCACATGCTTAATGACGAGCTAGGCTTAGGACTGTTTCACAAGGAGATTAAATGGCAGAATTAATATTGCACACAGTGGCTTAAAATGTGAAATAAAAACATGAAATGTCTCTGTTATTGCTTGTGCAAGGAGTAGAATTACTCTCGTTGATTCTGGTCTATCTCAAATATCTCAAATATTGTTGCAATGTTGGATTTCTGCAACTACTTGTTGACTATTTATTTGTCACGATTTGTTCTTCATAATATGTTATTTGGTCAACTCAATGTGGAGGCAGTCAACTATTAGAGGGTGGATTGATGTGGTAGAGTCTAGATAGTGGAGGGTGGATCGATCTGGAGTCTTCACCTACATCTTGGAGCCATGCCAATGGAATCTTCATGCATTGGGGTTGCCAAGGAGTCCTCACACAAGGCTAAGAGAGTTAATTGCACTCAACATTGGAACAGAGGAAAATATGTATTCAATGATATCTTTGAAGAGTGTTTCAATCTTTATATAGAGTAGAAGGCAACAAATTTTTATTTATCGAAGGTAAGAAGAAGACATTGATTACTCCCGATAAAGAAGGGAATCTACTATACAAGAGGAAAACCTTTACCCAATGTAACACCCGGGTAAGGCTACTAGCTAATGCCAAGGCATGTGGTGGCCTAACAGCGGGCAGAGCAACAGGATGAGAGCAAAAAAACATAAAGAGTGGAGCAAGCAAAAGAGAAGGAAAAAAGCGCACAAGCTGGGCCAGCGAGCAAAGAAAATAAAAGCCAAAACCTAACTCAAGAGTGGGATGGGTGTCTAAAGGATTTTCTTTGTCTCTGCAGTGCTAATCATCCCTTGTCTACCAGCCATCTTGAGAAATTTTTGAGTTGAGAAAAACATTTGCGCACCCAAGATCTAAAATGCCATCGGAGCTAGAGGGGTTTGACTGCCAGCTGAAACCACATCCAATGGGACCTTCAATTCTCAGTTCATCCTTAGGAATTTGACAAAGGGTGGAAGAAAGATGACGAAAATAGTGCCCTTGGAGAGAGAGAGACCAGCAGCAGGGCAGAAGATACTGAAATATTGTGACATGTTTGGATCCAAGGCAGCCAATGGGGGAGCTGATGCAGATAGTAAAGTGCTGAGTCGGGGAAGGTCTGGGAATCCCATGGTGCTGGTGAGCTAACATATTAAGAGGGGGAAGAGTTTCATCGCTTTAGAAAGTAGAGCTCTCATGAATCCTCATGGTGGATCTTAGGTAACATTCAGTATCTCCCAAAATATTAGGAAGAATGTTCTCTCTAGACTGCTCGGAGTGAAGGAAGATCCTAAGATTTCTCTTTTCCAAATGTGCCAGGCGAAGGTAGGAAAGCATAGCCGGGCAAAAGGAAGAAGATTGGTATTAATGTCATGGGAAAAAAGTAGCTGTGCCTTAAAAAAATGCGCATTTTTTTTTTTTATCTTTGAAATGCAATAGTTCCAACATATTATAGTTCCTATAAAACATTATTTATTCATTCATTTATTATTAATTTTTTGTGGGGGTTGGGTCTAAAGAGATTTAGGAATGGTTGCTTTATTTACTGAATTAGGAAGCAACTGAAGGGTGGCTACCAATGTCAGTAGAAAGAAACCAAAGCCTACTACAGATGGAAGTTCATCCATTTACAATGCGGAAACATACTTCAAATGGTAACGCAATAATTAAGCTTTATTTGTATTCGCAGGGTACTGAGAAAAGTTTACTTTGGTTAGTTGGTCATGGTTTTTCTTAATGAGAGGAAAATTTGGGAGCTAGGTATGAAACCACCCTTTTGGAACATTTTTGAAGGGGCATTAATTTTGAGTAGTAGATGAATGGTTTGGTCAGCTTTGAGACCGTGCTTTTCTAGCTTTCTTTGCATAACTTCTGACAAATATTCTTTTGATAGTTTAGACATTATTGCTAGGGGATCACTTCAGTGTCACTTGGGACCTGCTCTTCCTTATTGAAGGCAATGAAGCTGCATGTTGCTTCACGTTGGATTGTTGTTAAGAATAGTTAATTCTTCAGTTATTATTATTATTATTATTATTATTTGTTATGGAAGATAAATGCAATGAACTTGCAACATTGCAACATTTGCTTCTGTAGATATGTATCTCCATTTTCCCCTTTGTGTTTGATGTAAAATATATACATTAATACATAGCTATTTGCTTTAATGATTTATTTTGTTTGCTTTTATCTTTTTTGGTTTCAGGAGGAATTTGATACCCATGATCCTAAGGGACATGATTATTTGGAACTTCCATTTCTGAAGAAGAGGTCAAAAATTATCGAAATAGTTGCAGCCCGTGACATTGTCTTTGCTTTGACACAATCTGGTGTTTGTGCAGCATTTAGCAGAGGTCAGTGTTGAGCTGTCTGATTGCCTTTACATTTTGAGAGGTGTTATATGAATCATGAACTTTGTTACTCATGTAACTCCATTAGCGAACATATGATGCAGAGACAAATCAGCGGATATGCTTTTTGAATGTGAGTCCAGATGAAGTCATTCGGAGCTTGTTTTATAATAAGAACAATGACTCACTTATAACAGTGTCAGTCTATGCTTCAGACAACTTCAGCTCTTTAAAATGCAGAACCACAAGGATTGAGTAGGTTCAATCATTAGATTTGACTTTTGATTCGTATATTATTTGATTCTGTATGCCTGGATATATCTTGTGCTTTTTGAAAATTTTACTGTCCAACTTATTCAGGTATATACGAAGGGGCAAACCTGATGCTGGTTTTGCTCTTTTTGAGTCTGAGTCGTTGAAGTGGCCTGGTTTTGTCGAGTTTGATGATGTAAATGGGAAGGTTCTTACATTTTCTGCACAAGACAGGTGAGATTTTGATTGTAGAATAAGTTCTTGAAATGGTACAATGCTTTTCTGGTTTCGATTTTGACAATTCCATTTGATTTGCTCTTTGTTAGTGTATACAAGGTGTTTGACCTTAAAAACTATACAATGCTGTATTCTATATCAGATAGGAATGTCCAAGAAATTAAAATCAGGTCAGTCTCTCTCTCTCTCTCTCTCTCTCTCTCTCTCTCTCTCTCTCTCTCTCTCTCGGCAACTTTTGATCCATGCATCCTTTGTTCAGTATGAACTGTTTGGTTGGCAACTTTGACCGATTAGTCATTCACAACTGAATTGTTTGTTTCATATCTGATGAACAACCCAACTTCTAGAGTATAGTTATCTAATACAATTTTGTTTATTGTCTGTAACAGTCCAGGCATCATGCTATTGATTTTTGGCAGAGCCAGCAGTCACGTTCCTCTTAAAATCCTATCAATAGAAGATGGGACTGTTCTCAAATCTTTTAACCATCTACTTCACCGAAATAAAAAGGTTGATTTTATAGAGCAGTTCAATGAGAAACTTCTTGTCAAACAGGAAAATGAGAATCTCCAGATTCTTGATGTAAGACTTTCTTTGTATTTGACACTAAAAGTACATACACCATTTTATGCCTGTGTGTGATTGTCTTTTTCGGCATTCATTGCAGGTCCGAAATCACGACCTGACGGAAGTAAGCAGAACAGAATTTATGACTCCATCAGCCTTTATTTTCTTATATGAGAATCAGTTGTTCTTGACATTTCGGAATCGGACGGTTGCCGTTTGGAACTTCAGGGGGGAACTTGTTACTTCATTTGAAGACCACCTGTTGTGGCACCCTGATTGCAACACCAACAACATTTATATCACGAGCGATCAGGATCTTATTATCTCTTACTGCAAGGCTGATTCTGATGATTCATCATTGGAAGGAAACGGTAATTTTTCTTACTTTTGCTTTTTTAGGCCATCCTAATGAGAGAAAATGAAGACTTGTATTAAAAGCAACTGAAGAAAGAGTTCTCCCAACAAATAAACCATTAAAAAACGATAATTACAGAGAAATAAATAAATTTACTATTGCAGTAGTGTCAGATTTTTCCCAACAAAGAAAACCTCCCTCTCCATTTCCCTCCTCCCCTCTTCCCTCTGTGTGTTTGTGTGTGTCAGAATTAGGAAGATAATTATTAGGTAAACTCTTGTATCGTCTAGTCTATTGTGTTAAGTTTGACCAGCCAATGCATCCCAAAAGCTCGAGCTTGTAGCGGAATATAAATCCGAATGGAACGCTGTCCGAATTTGCGACCCACATGTGCCTGCCCATGCGATAGATGCCTGCCCACATGACCTGGTGGAACTATGCGGCTATGCCGCCTCGAGATTTGAGTTCAAGACCTAGTGCAGCTCTAATACCATGTTAAGTCCGATCAGCCAATACATCCCAATAGTTTAAGCTATTAGGAAGCGGAAGAGAAATCTACTTAACATATAGTGCAGTTGGTTTAATCATGGTCCTCATGTTGGTCAGTGTGTGATGGTGGTAAGAGCAGTTCAGGTGGTAAGAGCATTCTAAATTCTTGGGACAAATAATCTCAGTCTGATCATTAGTCACTATCTCATCATCATCAAAGCCTCATCCCAAATATGTTGGATTTGTTACATGAATTCTGTTCAGCAACTCAGGCTAAGACATTGCTGAGTCTCTTTTAACACAGAGATTCCAAATGGATCTCATCCAAATATTTCTTTGAATACAAATAATTCAGAACATGCCATAGGTCTTGGGTTTCCATAAAAATCTATTTACCATCTTTACACCATCCATCCCACCTTCATTTGACTCTGGACTTCCCGGCATTACACTGACATTATCTTGGAAGACTAATAATGGCCCAAGTTCAAGTTCTGTATATGTGAAAGCAAGAGCATCCAACCTCCATTTGACTCTGGTCTTGCCTGCAATACATTGGCCTAGGGACGGTGGGAGGGAGGGAGGGAGAGGGAGGGTGTTCAACAAGGAGGTATCGGTGGTGTCATCAAAGACTAGAATGGAATCATTATTAGAAATTTTTTAGGGCCAGTGGAATTTTCTGGTGCAAATGAAGTGGAATTGTTTGCTCTTCTGATTGGGTACCGTGAGCTATGTAAAATGGGAGGTTTTAATCCTATTCTTGAAGGTGATTGTTTTTCTTCTATCCAATGGGGTTGTGGAAAAGCTATTCATCTTGGAGGCTAGCGGATTGGGTGGAGGAGGTGGAAGATATTTCAAGTCAGTCTGGTGTTTCTTTCCAGCATATTTTAAGGGGGGCTAATACAATGGAGTATGGTCTTGCCAAGGAAGGAGTTTTTTGCACTTCTATTTCTTTTGATGTATAAGATCTTTTAGGTTTTTTCCCTTGTTCGTTGTAGTTTTAGTTGTGTCTTGTTTCTGTATGTTTGCTTGGTGAAATAAGATTTTACCTTTAAAAGAAAAATTATGACCTATTGGTGCTTTCCTAGTTTTCTACTCATCCATCTCAACTTTCATGTCTTTGCACACATGTTTTGCATGTGTTGTTTCCAAATTGACCAACATTATTCTCCATATGTCATAGCTGGTCTAATCTCTGTTTTATAAGATTATTGCTTCAAACTAGTTGGTAAGCGCCATTTACAAAGCATTCTAGCAGCAAGTCCCCACTTTAACCATCCAACTCTGATACCATGTTCGACTTTCTTCTCAATCTCCCTATCCTTACTAGTTATAAAACGAAGGTATCAAAATGAATCTCTCTGGCATCAATTCTCAAAGGAGTTACATCTCTTTGCACATCTCTTCCATTGAAGTTGCAATTCATAATATTCTATCTTTATATGGCTTATTTTTAAAGCCATTTGATTCTAAAGCTTTGTGCCATCTCTTAAGTTTCACATTCATGTTATCTCTTGATTCATCAACCAACACTATCATTTGCAAACAGCATACACCAAGGTATCTCCTCTTAAATATAAGTAATTAACTTGTCTATAATTAGCGCAAAAAAGATAAAAGGCTTAAGGCCGACCCCTAATGCAAACCTATGGTCATCGGAAACTCACTTGCCTACTAATTACCAGTCCTCCATACATGTCTTTAATGTTGTTGATATAACCTCTTGGGACACTCTTTTAATTTAAAACCCACCAAGTCAAATCTCTAAGTACCAAGGATCCAATAAATCAGAGCTAGGCAATGGCCGCTACACTGTTTGATTGTTTGCACCGCTCTCATCTGTGGTGGCCCGTAGCAGTCGACACGCTCTGATACATATAAGTGTCGGCCGCTACAGCTGCTACATCTTGTTAGAAGGGGAAAAAATGAATAATAAAACTGTATTTTGAAAAAAAAAAAAAAAAACCCAATCCATGGATGTTTGCATTCAGCTAAAAAAATATTTAAAAAGGAGAAGAAGAAAGAGGAGTACTTGTGTGCTGCCGAGCTCGTCACTGCGTGCTGCATGGTTGTCGCCGAACTCGTCGATGTGTTCTGCCTGATTGTTACTTGTGCACTGCACCATTGCCTCGTTGCCGAGCTTATCTTCTCCTTCTCCCCCTTTTTTTCTTCTCCCTCTTTTTTTTTTTTTGAATGATATTCTCCCTCTTCTCTTTCCCTCTTGTGTTTTTTACGTTAAGTGTGAAATTGGCGAAAAGCCCCCCTTTGCCTCTTTAAACAGAGGTGTCCTTCATTTTTTTCCTTGCTTTGGGCCCCAAAATTGGTGGGCCACCTTTGTTGTTGTTGTTGTCTTTTTTTTTTTTTTTTAATATTCTTTACACTTAAAATCCCAAATAAAATAAGGCCCTAGCCAAATTTATAAGTGGGCCTGTTGATTGGTGGGCTGCACTATAATGTCCGCCTATTAAAAATAAAAAAAGTCATGTCCTATGCCTGCTGCATTTTACTTTAATTGAAACTAGGGCCCTACTCAAATTTCACTGCAATTGGAAATAGATAAATAGGGCCCAGCCATAAATATGCGTCAGCCAAATTTGACTCTAATAGAAAATTGGGCCATATTCATATTTCACTTCAGTATATATATATTCTGAAACGTAATTCCTAAACATTAGTTCTAAGCATAATAGTATGACATTTTGATGATACAGTTTGAATATAAACTTTTCATTAAGTTCTAAGTATAAGTAATCACCATGAATACATGTAAAGGAAAAAAAAAAAGACTGATTAATACAATTTTTTATAATTGTACATCGATACGGGACCTCATGCAATAAGGGGACTGCTATGCCCCCTATCTTAGTTACTTTTGCCCAAAATAAAAAAAAATCACATATTCCTGCATTTTCCAATATTTTGGATTTTCTGGAAAATTTTCAGATTTTTTGACAACCTTTTCTAATCACACCACTACGTATCCCCGCTAACGCTATGTAGCATTTCGGTGGCCAGTTGTTAGGCTTGCTGCTACCGCTATTTTCATCCTTGCTAAGTACCCTATTGTAGGTCTTCTCTAGAGCAATGAAGACCATATAAAGATTTTTCCTCGATATTTTTCTAGTAATTGTCTAAGTGAGAAAAAAGTTTCCATAGCTAACCTCTCTAACATGAAACCAAATTGATTTTAAGATATTTGAGTCTTTCGTCAAAGTCTTTGCTTTATTAATTATTACTCTTCTACATAGTTTCGTATAGTGACTTTTATGTTTAATCCCTCGATAATAACTTTGTATCATCTCCTTTGTTCTTTTATATATATATATAACGCTTCTCCTTTCATCCGACATTTTCTTGTCTTTAATATCTTCTTGAAGTGCCTAGTTAAACAAAACCCATTCAATTTCTGTTAAGCATTTTCAAGCTCTATTAAAATGCCATCACGCCCCATAGCTTTTCTTGTGCCCCATGCCGCGTTATAGTCTTGTGCGGGCGTGTGCTTCGGATCCGGGTGGTGTCCCGCCCGAGGGGGGGTGTTAAGTAGTTGTTTGTGCAGTTTCTTATCACCAATTGGTTTTGAGATTACTGGCTAGCAACCTTGACATTCATTACTGCCAATGCTTTCTTAACTTCTGCTATCATAATTATGGGGTAAAAGGTATTTCTCACTAACAAATTATTTTCTCTCGATCCTAAGACTCCTATAGAATCTTTGTTTAAATATTCTCTCGACCTTTCTTTATATCAGTGTCTTTCATTAAAACTTTTTGATCGCTGCTGTTTATACAATTGACATGATTGAAGTCCTTACTTTTCCGATCGCTGCTGTTTATACAATTGACATGATTGAAGTCCTTACTTTTCCTTTCCCTCATTCTTTCAAGCTTGAAAATGTCTCTCTTTCAACTATTTCCATCTTAGTTTATAGGTCATCATATGCTTTGGACTTTGCATCACTTGCTATTTTCTTAACTTCTTGCTTTGCCGTTTTATACCATTCAGAATTTTTTTGTATTCCTAATCTCCTGCCAAACTTTTCATCAACGTCCTTTTTGTATCTATATCACCGTAGTTTATCTCTTCAAATTTAATTCTCTTCTATCACTTTCTTCTTGAAAGCTGTTCCCCTTTTCCCTTTCAAATCCCCCTCTTTGTTTTAGGCACTTTTAATTTACTATTCTTCTATTTCTACAGCTAATGCAAACATGTAGAATTACTATCCTAAGTTGTGTAGTCAAAGTCTCACCAAGAATAATCTTACATCATTTACAACCTAATTGGTCTTCAGTGGCAGAGCCACATGTAGTTGAGGAAGGGCAATTGCCCCTCCTCAACTTTTAGCCTCCTTTAAAGTGGGAGAATTAAAATGGAAGTTTTTATGGTCATTTTGGTCCTTTGCCCCTTCTCAACTTTTTTTTTTTTTTTTATATATATATTTTTTTATTTTTTGCCCCTTGACATCTTTTTTCCCCTTTTGGTGTGTTATGGTCATCCTTTTTTGCCCTTTCTCAAATTTTATTATCTTTTCTTAACCCTTTATTGATTTGAGAATTCAAATCCTCTCAAATTTGACACTCATAATTAGCATATTTGAAAATTTTTTCCATTAAGTTAGTATCAAATTTTGAATATTTAAAATTTTTATTCAAATTCTGAATTAAATTAGATCAAATATAATTCTTAAGTAAGAGATTTCATATGCCTATAAATAGAGGTGCTTAAAAGTTCTCTATACTAATTACATGCTTAAAAGTTCCATCATCCTTAATGTTTTTGTTAAAGTAATTATAAAAGAATTTGAGCTTTAAACAATGAGTCAAAGGTACAATACTTTTTGTCAACATCAACCCCATATTATGTTGTAGAAGAAAACTATGTAATTTTTATTTTTTAAACTATGAACACACGCTCGCAAGTGAATATGCTAAAATCATGCAGTTTGTAATTCTTCTCTAATCTTTTGGACCCATGATTGAATGTTGTTGGATATGGAGAGTAATACAAATTAATCATATTAATAATTTTTGGGGTATAATTTAATAGATAGTTTAAGAGTTAAATTGACTTGAACACATTTTCAACTTTCTTATTAATGTTCATAATATATTTTTTTAAATTCTTTCTCAAATTTCTTGGTAAGAGAGATTTTTTGCCCCCACTAAGAGAGAATCCTGGCTCCACCACTGTTGGTCTTGTTTTAAAGCAGAAAAGTCTATTCAGCTCATATTGTTTGTAAATCGATCGGACTGTGCACTAACTGGATGCTGTTCAGGTCCAATCGATCGCACAGTACGTCCGATCGATCGGAGGGTAATTTTCGGACAGCACTTGGAAACTTCGGAGACCTGTAACTTTCAATCCGCCCGTTGGATTTCTACGTATAATATACCGTTGGAAAGCCCTTGAAACGTAGAATCCAATGGTTCTTGTTTCATCACGATCGGAGGTCGGGAAGTGATGTAAATACTTGGATTATTAATTCAGCTCATGTTTTATTGGAAATGAGACCGGTAACCTAGGTTTGGGCCTTAGATGTTGGAAACTATGAATTCCCTTTCCTTTTAAAATAGGTGTTGCTATAACTAGGGGTGGCGGACAGGTCAGGTTGGGTCAACATGCTGATTTGGTTTGGGGACCCCCACTGAGCCCCCTTTTTTTGAACAGGGCAGATTTCTCGAACCTGCACCCGATGCAGGGTCAACCCATCTGAGTAGTCCAAGAAGCAGAGGTGGGAAAGGTCCCCGGTCCACAGATCGTGTTAGGGTTTGACTTTTAAAAGTTCTGAGTCAAAAGGAGTGTGCTCCATCTTGTGGCCTGCCGATTGAAAATCCATGCCACTCAAATTAAGGGCTCTCCCAGTGAATGGAATACCCTCAAAATTTATTTAAATATCAGGTGGTCCCACCATAAGATTTTCCGTTTGATGAAAAATGTGACTTACCTCAATACTATGCACATTTTTTAAAATCATGTTTAAAGGAGTGGAACTCCACCTTGGGGCCCACTAGCAGCTCAAATTAAGCGCTCAATAGAAGTGCTGACTGTAAGATTTTATTGTATAACCCACATGCTCAAATTTTAATCCAATAAGAGCTGACCGTAAGATTTTTCATTTGATAAAAAATGTGAGTTATACAATCTTATGCATATTCATTTCACCTTTTTTTTTTTATCAAACGGTCAATCCAATGGTGGGACCAACTCAGATTGAGGTAAAACTTTGAGATGCACCATATACAAGGAGAAAGTTCATTTTGAGTGGTTCAGATTTTAATATGTAAGACCACAGTGGAGTTTCACTGTAACTCACGATTTCTAAAAGTCAAAGCTTCAAAAGATCAATAACTCAAAAGGAAAGTGGACAACTGCACGGCTTGTGGCTGGTTTGTCACATGTATCCTTAATTCCATTTGCACATTTAGCAGTAAGCATCTTTTACAGGAAGGCAGGAAGGGTCTGGGAGAAAGTGTACGTTTGTACACGCCACATGTATGGGTCAAGTGGGTTAACCCTAACCCGATCCTCTTTTTTTTCCGAGGGTTTGAAAAAGCTGACCTGTATTTTATGCAGGTCGGGTTCAGCGGGTCAAATGTGGATTGGGTTGGCAGGTCGGGTTATGTTTTGCCACCTCTAGCTATAACAAGGTCAAATGCTAATGCAATTTTCAAGAGTGTGTCTCAACTCTTTCGTTTCTTCAAATCCGTTTCCTCTATGCATTGTCTCTCATACCCTCTACCATCACTCTTTTTATTGTTTACCATATGCTCATTTAAGCCCCCTCATAAGAAAATCTGTTCACAAATTGGAATTTCTCATATTAAATTATCCATCTTCACCCAAAATTGTCTATTAATACTTTCATCTGATTCTACGTGGTGTGCATTGGCATTAATGATATGAAGATATTCTTCTAACACTAGTTCAATTGCGCTATAGTTCTATCAACCTGTTTCCTTACCCCCATGATCTTTTATTTCAAATCCTTATCTACTACTATTCCTACTACTATTTCTTTCAAATATTTTCTTTCATGTTCATTGTCGCTTGAGTTCCTTTTGTAAAATGCTGTTCTAGCACAAAGTATTCTTTGGGGAAAAAAATCCTTGCATTTTTCCAATCCCGTGCTGTGCGCTGTATTGCTCACGACTCACGTCCATGCCTATAGTAGAGTACGCATAGGATGAACATATACCTTACAGAAATTAATCATGCTACGTTTACAACTTGGGTTGATATGATGTCAGTGAAACTTGTTTATGAGCCAAGCTTTTAGATCCTGATTCCAGTCTTTGTTCCAGAACATCCCGGGGCATGCTGATTTTCAAAAATCACAAAAAAGGGAATATATAGAAATTCAAAAAAATAAAAGAAAGAAGTGATAGGAAATGCTAAATATGTGTAAATAAGATGATTTGATAGTATCTTAAATCAATTATAGAGATGTTTATTTTATTTTATTATTTTATTATTTTTTGAAGCTGTAGTGGTGTTCATTATATTGTTACTAATGGTAGGATCATTTAACAAAAAAGGATCACCAAATTACCAATATATTATTATTATTATTAACTTAACACCCAAAAATATCAACTCAGCAACAAACACAAACCATAGTATTACCTTGGGGGTGGAGGTAACTAATTCTTCAATACCACATAGTTTCCAAGTTGGCTCAATCTATATTTAAATCATCAGTATAATTTCAAGTCCTTCCTACTCATTGGAAGGAAGACTCATCGTTGTCAGATTCCTAGGATTCGTATCAAATCTTAAGAAATACAATTCATATCCATATAACGAATCACATTTATCGGTAGATCTTTGGTTTTAGGTGTGAATCTTATAATTCAATACTTTTCTTTATCGAATCTTATGATTCTGAGTGGGAATTGCCACTGCCGAGAGTTTAATATAAGTAATCTTTTATTTTCTTTTTTTAGGTTACCATTTCTAACCTTCTAAGAGATTACCTAGTGATCAACGAAACCTTAGAAGAATTTTTGCTATCTTAGAGAGATTTTAGAGATAATAAGCAATATGCATGCAACTAGGGTGTTCGATTCTACACATGGGTTTTGTCGTGCATTTTTTTTTCTTTTTAATTTCTTTTCCAGTTTTTTCTTCATGAACACTTTTTTTTTTTAAAAAACCTTGGGAGACATCCTAACCACAATGTGAAGTCGTTGATAACGATTTTTTTTTATTTTTGATTTTAAAGAGAATAAAAGACTGCTACAACTTATTTACTTACCCGGTAATGTTCATATCCTGAATAGATTTTACTTTTCAATCATAATAATTTACAATTTATTAATATATACGATCGTGATGTTCTTCATATGAGTGCAAATCTTATTTGTCACTGTATTTATACTATTGTAGATGGAAAATAGATGGATTGTGAATTTTTTTTTTCATTTTCTCATAAATATTACTTTTTTTTTTCCTTTTCTCTTTTAGTATTTCATTATTTTATTTTTTGCAAGAAAAACAAAATTTCCTACGATTCATGAATGATTTGCAATATGATTCAATTCATTCCCTTGAACGATTTGCAATATAATTTTGGTTTTAAGAACAATGAGAAGACCTAAAATTATGTCAGTCTGGCTATATTTTCATAGACACCTACTCCCCAATGGCATCAATCATCAATCTAGTACTTTTCAACATCATACTAAAACTGACTGTAGGCCCTGGTATCCGTTCTGATAAGTTTGAAAATTTGAACATAGTTACCATATAACCTGTCCGGCTGTCCCTTCCACTTCAAAGTTCGAACTTTTTTTTTTCTTACAGGAAAAAAATTAAGAAATAAGATCCTATATATGCTTTTTGGTTAAGTTGTCGTGTGACTTAAATCGTTCAAGTTTTGTGCCCATTCGTTCTTATCTATACTGGTTCCTTGCCGGTCTCTTGCCAGTCGGACTTAAATCAACTTGGTGCCAACTTGGTTCACTGAAGGCACTGTTATTAACTTCTCAGTCCCAGATGTGTACCAATAATGACCAATATCGAGTTGACTCAGTGCCGGACAGAATCTCAAATCATGGTTTCCTCAATACCATCTCTCTCTCTCTCTCTCTCTCTCTCTCTCTCTCTCTCTCTCTCTCTCTCTCTCTCTCTCTCTCTCTCTCAGACTTTTAGAAAGCAACTTCTCTGAAACTTTTAGAAGTGGGGATTTAGGGCTCAATCTAGTCAAGGCGCGAGCTAGGCACCTAGCCTTCTGGAGCCCAAGGCACGAGGAGACTGCCTAGGAATTAGCAAACATTTACTGTGCCAAGCACACCTCAAACAGAAAGCTATTACAGCACTTCCCTTTTTTTTTTTCAGCTTATACCATTATGCCAAGTTGTTAGCATTTAAATAAATGCCATTTATCCCATTTTGTTTTCTACATCATCCAAAATACAAATATAAAGTATCACATAACAAGAAGAGGAAATGAACCGTGTATATAATTGATAATGGTAAAATTTAAGGAGTCCTAATAATTAATTTTAAGTTCCGATTTCCAATATAAACCAACAAAATGTAAAACTCAGAATGTTCTAATAAAAAGGGTTGGTCCCCGATGAGGAAAAGAATGGGTATATTTTAGGTCACGTTTGGCAACCAAATCTTTAGGGAAAATATTTTCGGTTTCCCTAAATTTGTAGTAAATCCATGTTTGGCAATTGTAAATTCCTGAGGAATTGAACAAATGAAAATCTTCATTTGATAGGATTTTCAGATCCGACCACCCCCCATAAGATTTGGAAAATCCTCACTGAAGTGGATTTGCACACCAAACCCTATTTTTTTCAGCTATATTCATCAATACACACCAATATCAATGTGAAATTCTCAACTATACAAATTCCCAGTGATGAACCCTTGTTCCAGTGGTAGTGAAGAATCATAAGAATCTATCCTCGCCTGTTACCAAACATGCCCTTAGTCTTAAGAAAAATCCTAAATGAATTGGTAATTTAAAAAAGAAGGGATAAATAAGACCCTGAAAATTCATACATTGTTGTAACAAAGCACTAGATCGTTATTATCTGTGTCCCAATAAATTGACTGTAACAGTTGGTTGTAGCTGTGAAGGAGAGGAGGTGAGATAAGTAAAATGGAAAGGAAGAAAAGAAGGGAGTAGAAAGAAGTGGAAGATGATGATGGAGGGAGCGAGAAATGAGAATTGTTCTAAGAGCAAAAAAATAAATTTCAAGCCCTTTTATAATTGACTGTAATGGTCTTCCTCAGATTTCTCATTTTCCTTATGTTTCTTTTGACTTTGTTTTCAAAAAACTTTCTATAAAACCCTTAAAACAAAGGAGAAACAAATTATCTATACTCATGGGCTTAATGCATTTGAAATATAAAAAAGAAAACTAGGTTTGAAACTCTTAAGGCGCCTGTGGTGCCTAGGCCCACCTTTGCTTGAGCACACCACCTAAAAGTGGGCCTTCAATGCGCGGGCACCGTTGGTGAGCTTAGGCATGAGCGTAGCCCACCTTTGACTACACTGATCCTGGTTTATGTTGGTACTCTGGGCAGGCTTTTGAAGCCCCCAGTAAATTTGGGTGAGACTTGGTTGTAGGCCCCGAACATTCGATTAAGGATCAACCCTTATTCTGAACTTATATTCTGCAGAAGTCTTAAAGCAAGGAAATTAAATTTGCAATTCCAGTACAACTTTCTTCTCCTCTTGTTGCTTGTCTGGCTGGATAGAAAAGCCTCACTTCTCTTTCATGCTTGCTTATTGCTAGATTAGCAGGAGTGAAAGGTTTCTGTTGCTAGTGTCGTCGTATCAATGTCCATAGCTGGGCATCATAGGATAAAACATGGGATGCACATGTATGAAAATCAGTGTTACATGAAACTGAACATTTGTTGTCTACATATTAGACACGTTTATTAAACTCCTTTTCTGGAAGTAGGAAAGCCTGATTCATGGACCATGTAATGTAGAAGGTTCTGAAACACAAATCTCTAGAGTGGAGTGTTCCGTTGAGTTTAAGTCAAAACTTAGTTGGATTTATTTATGTTTTTTTGTTAAACGGGTATGCTTTGCAGTTTCCGTACTTGTGAAGTATCTCATAGGCTAGGCTTGTTAATTATTAATGTTTCTTTGTACTTGTGAAGTATCTCATAGGCTAGGCTTGTTAATCATTAATGTTTCTTTGTGCAGCTGGGTCAATCAATATCAGCAACATCTTGACTGGAAAATGCCTCGCAAAGATCCGAGCAAGCAACTGTAGTCCCAAGGATGATTGCTGCTGCTGCTCGAAGAAGCGTACATATGCTTCCAGAATCAGGAACACTGTTGCTGAAGCTCTGGAGGACATAACTGCCCTTTTCTACGATGAAGACCGCAATGAGATCTACACCGGGAACCGGCAAGGTCTAGTCCATGTGTGGTCTAATTGATTGTTTATCCGACCGACGGACAAATGGCACTTGAAAATGAAATTGATCTGATCAGAATGCTGCAGCTGGTTATTTGTGGCTATGTATCATGATATTCTCCTGTAGTAGTTCTCACTCCCATTTTGCTGTGTTTCTTTGTGTCTTTGATTTTTCCTCTTTCCCTTTGCCTTGGGATCTATCAGTAAGTAAAATATTTGATGTTCAACCAAGTTGTGGTGTGGAAAATCGTGCTCGGTGGGTAAATTGCTGGTTGCGATCACTGTATTCCATGGACGATACGGCCAACTGTGGAATTACTTTCTTGTTTAATTACTTTCTGCCCAGATATTTAATTTTGTATCAGTGTTGGAGATGAGAGCTGCCAAAAGGCCTGGCCGGACCCATATTTGTCGAAACCCTACCCTCAACGTATGTGGCCCGGGCTTGAGGTGGATCGAAGCTTTTGTGGGGCCTGCAATACTTAGATCTTTACATGGCCCTTGCGGACCAAGCTGAGTGGAGAAAGAAAATCATTTTTAATAGGGATAAATGCAGATTACCTACCTGTATTTTGCCAGGATTTCAGACAACCCCCCTGTAGTTTGTTTTTTTTTACTAAACCTACTTGAACTCGTAATGACAATGCAAATACAGACGTCCATGACGGAAAAGAATGAATGACGAAATTACCCCTCCATATATTACTCTTGTGTTGCACTTTTCCATCGTTTTCGCTGTTTTTGGATTTTCTTCGAAAGGAGCGATTTTGGGAGAAAGCAACCACAACGGCTAGGGTTAAGCGATCACTGCCTGCAAGAAGCGATCAACAGTGTTTTTCCTCTTGAAAATCCATCAATAAGGTGGATCTATTTCACGCTGTGGTTAGGGTTGTCCAAAGACGCAGCGATTTTGGGAGAAACGGCAGCCAAGTTAGGGTTTTTCAAAGACCTCCTTCAAGAAGCGATCAACCCCTATTTCAGACTTTGTTCAGATCAAGAAGTGGTCAATCAGAATCCATCAAGAAGGTTTAACGATTTCAGAGGTATGTACTTATATCAAACCCTTAATAATGTGTGATGCCGAGGGTCTTGGGTTTGGGTTTTGATTAAAAAGATCTCTAGGGGTTGACATCTCTACGTGCATGGATTGTAAAGTTGCATTTTTTCATTCTGTCTTTTTTTGTCTCATTTTAGTGAATGGGGATGAGGAAATTTCTTTGTCTGTGATAGTAATGTGTGAAAATGGTCCCCTCTTGTGCTAACTATTTCAAATGTTTTATCTTTTTTTTTTGTTTGTTTGTTTTTTTATGAATGTTGGTGGAGGATGATCCCCACCTGTCTGCACTATGTCGAGTGCTTTTGCCTTTTTCACACATGGAGGGGACCACAGTGACAAAAAAAAAATTTCGTTCTTATATTCTGTGTATGGATTTGCCTTCTTCTACATGCAAATGTCGTTTGAAGTGACCAAGTGGTCAATTTTCTTTCTTATTGTATATGGATTTGCCTCCTCTTACATGCAGATGTCGTTTGAAGAAGTGACAGTACGTTTCCACCATGGTGGTTATTTCACACAGCCACCAAATATTGTATATCTTGGGGGTGTGGTAGATGAGGTCACTAACTTTGATATTGATAAAGTATTATTTTTTGAGTTTAGGGATTTTATGATGGATTTAGGGTACCCAGATAACAGTATGATGTATTTTAAGGTTCCAGACTTGGATTTTGATGATGGTATGAGGCGAATTGAATCAGATAAGGATGTATTTCTCCTGTTGGAACATTATAAAGGCAGTGGGATGTTGACCATTTATGTAGAGAGGGGACATCAACCTCTGATGGTAGTGTCACCTAAGGGGAAGGTCTTGATGCAGAATGTTGACAACAAAGGTATCTTGAAGAAGTTACCTGCAGCAGAAGTTGGAAATATGATGGAATAGTCTGTCCGGGGATATTGGAGAAGTTGGAAAAGAACAAGAATGACAGCAGACACTGTTTTGCCAACTGGTCTGGAAGAGGGGAGTTTGAGGTTGATTGTTTTTCGAAAACATTTGTTGTTAATATTGAGACAAGAACATGTTTATGCAGAATGTGGGATTTGACAGGGATACCTTGTAAGCATGCTATTGCATGTATATACATGAATCAAGAGAAGCCTGAAGATTACATTCATGCATGTTACAGCAAAGAGGTATATTTGAGGATATATAACAATATGATACACCCAGTACCTGGAATGCATGATTGGGTTGAAAGTGGAATGGAAGCAGTTGGTCATCCTTTGTATAGAAGACCTGCAGGTAGGCCAAGGAAGCTGAGGAGGAGGGAAGCAGATGAGTTATCCAATTCCAGTAGGGTTTCTAGAATGAATAGAACAATGACATGTGCTAGATGTTTGAAAACATGCCATAATGCCAGATCCTGCAAGGGCCCAGTGCACCCCAATTCAAGACTTTTTAGTCTTGCATCACAGCCTCAGTCAAGTTCTCAGCCAGCTTCCCAGGCTCAGCCAACTTCCCAACCTCAGCCAGCTTCTCAGTCAGCTTCACAGCCAGCTTCTCAACCCATGACAGCTTCTCATTCCATGATAACACACAAGGTATTGTGAGTATATTTTTGTCACCCTTTTTGATTTTTTAGTCCTAACTAGAGTACATACATGCTTTCAGGACATTTGATTTTTTTATTTCTAACTAAATCTTGATTGGTCAGGGAAGAGTCAGAAAAGCTTATTCTCAACCAAATCCATCACCAAGAACAAGAAATACCACTGGTAGAGGGCGGATTGGAGCAGGAAAACAGAACAAGACTTGTTGATGACAACTGATGACTGGATGATTGGATGACTGATGTTGTTCACTGACTAGATGTTGTGTCATTGATGACTGGATGATTTTATTTCCCATTTGGATGATGATGTTTTGATGTTTTGATGTTTTTAGTACTAACTGGATGATTATGTTTTGGGTTTCTTTGTTACTTTTTGGATGAGAATGCATGTTTCCAGTTTTTTTGGATAATTGAATGATGATGATGTTCCCAGCAACTAATTATTCATTGTATTCCTGTCCAGTTCCTTTTTTTTTTTGGTTTGTTCTTTTTGTCAGTGTTTAGCTTTTTTGCAGGTTAATTGAAGTTCATAAAAAAAGTAGTCATTGAAAAACAAACACCTCCAACCAACCCATTTGATATTCAATTTCCAACTTATACATATGTTCATTCATGGTAATTCCATGACATCTACAGGAGTCCAAGATATCAGTAGATAACAAATGAAAAACACAAATACAATTCCAGCCCATGTCCCCATCAGCAAACGTAGGAAACATCTTTCCCTTCTACAGGTCGACTTCAGTTCCCTCTCCAACAGATCAATTCTATCCAATAGCTTCGGCACAAGCTCTATTTCTCCATCAACCCATTCAAAAAATCCACATGCTGGCTGGATCTGATAACACATTGAAAAAAATAGGAATAAGAATACCATGGTTGACCAGACTTTAAAAAGATCAAACAGAATGATCAAAGCATTACCCCATATAGTGCACAGCCAAGAAACCTCCTCCCATTGTTTCGCTGTGTTCTAGAAGTCCTCAAAGAAGCCCTATGCCGGCAGTGACAGAAACGACTTTCACCATCAAATGGAGACGAAGTTCCGCGAGAAAACTGGTTATGTGAGTTTGATGAAGACGACATTTGATATGGCTGGAGAAAATGGAGATGTTCAGTTGCTTCCCTCTTGGTGGTTGACGAAAATGGAAAACTACTTCTGCTTCTGCTTCTGCTTCTCCCTCTTCTCTTCTGCTAAAGAGAAATCAATTTGGGCTATCCATTTTTTATAGGTGGGTTCGGGGGCAAAAATGTCTTATTTTAAAGCCATTTACAAGAGTCAGATGCCGCCAGTATGCCATACAAAGGATTTATACATATACGCAGTTAATACTAACAGAAACCATCACTTTTGCATTGCCATTACAAGTTCAGGTAGGTTTAGTAAAAAAAAAAAAAACTACAGGGGGGTTGTCTGAAATCCTGGCAAAGTACAGGTAGGTAATCTGCATTTATCCCTTTTTAATATTTTCTACACTTCACCTGGACACAGAGTGTAGATAAGATAGCCATGGTTTAAAATAGCGGCATTGGTCGCGGTGGCGGCCTACTCCAAAAACTGATATGGTTGTGGTATCGGTTGCATTTCACGGTTCGTCACGGTGTGAGTTTTTTCACCTTATATTTTTTTAAAAATACCCAAAAAATTAGAAAATGTTAGAAAATAATGATTTTTTTTTCATTAGTACAATATATATATATCTCGAAATATCGGGTCTTCCAAATTCCTAACACCCTGAATAGCTGTTTAACCTGCTAATTGGTAAACATGTTAAGTTTTGATGTTTAATCCTTGTGCCTAATAATTTATAATTCATTAATTTAGCCTATGTCTTGAGATCCAAACTATTCAATTTAAATATCAACTCTTACTAGCTTTGTAAAAAATTTCATTCCAATCGGAATTAAAAATTTAGATTTAGGGGGGGGGGGGTGGGGGGACTAGTTTAGATTCTTCTTTTTTGGGTTTGTTAGTAACTTTTTAAAAATTCTAAAATATTAGAAAATAATACTTTTTTCTATTAGTAACAACTATAAATTAAAATATCACCCTCCAAGTCATAACATCTGATATTACTGTCTTATTTGAGAATGTATAAATTTTATTTATAATTAAAGAGCAAGGCTCCCCTAAGCTCGAGCTTAGGGAGAAAATTTCGTAAGCTCTTGCTTGTGGGGCCCACCTTTGGTCCATCCAAATGGACCAAACACATGACCCCCTTAAATTGCACATGTCCACCAACTTTCGGTAAGATCCGAATTTACTGGACCGTTGGATTGACTATATATCAACATAAATGAATTGTTGATCATTAAACTCTTAGGCCCATATGGAGATGATAGAAATTACGGTTGGGGCTGATTTTTTGCAGGGAGGAAGATCGTAGGGAGTCCTTGAAATCCCCACCACCCCCATCCCCATGTAGGTCCCCAAGTGGGCCCCACCACACATTTGAACTTATCTTATCCTAAGCTTGAGCTTAGGGGAGCCTTGTTCATAATTAAATATATTTACTAAAATAAATTGAAATATCACAAATTCTATCAAATGCATTCGTAATTGTGACTTATGAGATATCTATTAGCATTAAATTTGAGAAACTAAATCTTTTACTCATTATTTAATAGATATATGTCAAACTAAGAGGCCACAAGCATTTTCAACACGTTCCAAACAAATTTCAATAACTATTTGATAAATATCTATAAGATTTTAATAAAAGTTGCAACTTTCAAAACCTCAATTAATAGATTTAGCCTCAAAATGTGTAAATAAAAGACAATGAAATGTATTTGCAACAAAAAGAGCATGCAATTCTTATTTCTGTGGAGCCCACATATTGACAAGGGTTTTAAGGTACACATGTGGTGAGAGAACCCTAAAATGGGCTTTTTTACCTTTCCGATTTCAATTTGTTCGATCCATAACAGAGAGGGAAGGAAGAGAAAAAAAAATCGAAGAAAAGGGAGAGGGAAATGAAAATGGAGAAGAGGGGAACAAGAATAATAAGAAAGAGAAGAGTAAGGAGGAGAAGAGGAAGAGGGAGAGGAAGAGAAAAGAGAAGAGGAGGCAAAAGGAGAGGAAGAGGAGAAAGGGACTTGTAGAGCGCCGATTTGTGACGTTTGACGACGGCTCTCTTCTTCTCCTTCTTTCTTTCTTTTTTATTTTTTTGATAACCCATGATATCTCCTGCCCAGCCCAGCTCAGGGGCCTTAGGCCATAGGCCCGAGGGGCACTTTATTCCGGACAGTTGAGAACTAATCCCTAGGGGCACATGCTAACCCTCCTATCCACATGCACCGGGTAAAACTATGGAAGATGGGTAACGGAAGTAAGTGTCGATTACAAGACCTCTCCACTTAAGTTTCGAATACAAGACCTCTCTTCTTCCTGAGATGCAGAGTCCTTGGCTAACAAAGCTACTGCTCATTGGTTCCTCTTTCATTCTCTTCTTTTCTTTCTTTCTTTCTTTTCTGCATGTCTGTTGATGGATTGATGTTGTTAAAACCCGTCACAAGTATGGGGCAGGTTCAGGTTGCATGTTGTTGACACGATTGGTTATTATGCCTATTAATCTCACCGTTCTCTGCCCATTATACTATATTAAGCTAGAAGGTTTTAAAGATAATTTTGACCTTAACTTATGATTTTGACTGAGAGTTATAACTCCCCACTTCCAATATGTAACCACTCATCTCTACTTCCAACATGTAACCACTCATCTCCTCCACTTCATGCAATCACCTCTTTTTCCCACGTTTCACTTTTCTGCAAAAAAAACTTCATTTCTATCTCCATCGTAATCACCAAATCATTGTCATGGGTATTTGATGTTGATCTTGCGCAATCTGAGTTTTTCTTTCTTAATAAATCAGTAAATATAATTCAGTTATTGGTGAACAACTGAACTTGCCCGTGCTAAACAGGTTATTGTGCTAGTTTGTGATTAAGTTGATTGGGCTGATTGAGTTGGGGTTTCATTGGCCTTGTATTGTTTTAGGGTGTTTTCCAACTTATATGTGGATTTGAGTTAAATTAGAAAAATTGACGTGGATGAATTTTTATGATTGGCTGAGTTGGGGTTTAAGTTGAATTGAAAATTTGTAACAATTGAGTTAGGTACACAACATGGTTTAAAATCGCGGTTTTGGTCACGGTATCGGCCGGGCCAAAAAACCAATATGATATCGGTATCGGTCGCGGTTATCGGTCTATCACGGTCATCGCGGTGTGAATTTCTTTTTAATAAGAAAAATCATAAAAATATCCAAAAAAATCCAGAATATTAGAAAATGCTTGAAAATAATATTTTTTTTCCATTAGTAACAACAATAAATAAAAATATCGGTCACCTTATGTTATGAGTACTGTCTGTATCGCAGTTCGCTGTTTTCTCTAGTATTTCATATAATGCAACTATTATTTTGGCTCATGATAAAAAAAATAGTATTTACTATTTACTATTTAGTATAAAAAAATATTCCAACAATTATTTTTTTAAAAAGTAGAAGATTAAAAAAAAATATTTTTCTACACCCAAAATCATATATATTAGTAGATCTAGCATGAAAGTGTGTACATCTAACTTCTAAGTGAAGAACACAACACAAGTGACAAAACCCAATGATCTGTTCATTCATTTCTATGCTTTTTCTAAAAATAATAAATAAATAACACATAATAACGGAGTTAAGTTGATTTTCTCTTACTAAATAAAATGTTTTCTTCAAGAAATAGTGTTGGGATTTGGAAATATACAAGAGGAATGAGCTATGGAGATATGGTTGCTCTAAGGAGATGAGGGGAGAGGAGTAGAAGATAGGGGAATAGGGAAAAAGTAAAACAAAAAAAAAAGCTAGGGTTTTTGACCCACACCATCTTGGCCGATATTTTGAAAATATCGGCGAGATATCGGTATTACCGATATATTTTGGTTATCTTGGCCAAGATGAACCAATATTATGGAGATTTTCGGTTTTGCTGGAAAAAATTGTACCAGTATCGGCCGATTTTTTGAACCATGGTACACAACGACTTATAATATTTTGGTTTTTCACAATTTTTATGTGGCATGTTATTACTTTTTTTAAATTTCCTAAGTATTCATAAAATTAATATGAACCCGTCATGGGGCGGGGCAAGTTTAGGATAGGTTGTATATCAAGCGGAGTGGATATAGAATGAGTCCGGACTGTCTGAGGCTTTTCCCCACAGTGACCGTGAGAAAACCAATCAGGGTCTGCCACATCCCCATAGGAATGCTTGCCATGCACGTGGGCAGTGGTGCCTTCCATTAAGGCAGGCATCCTGGCGGTGATGTGGCAGACCCTCATTGGTCCACTCACTGTCACCGTGGGGAAAAGCCTCACAAAATGCTGATTCATATAGAATCAACATGACCCGACTCCCAACCTGCCCCATTGCCATCCCTATCCACTACTAATAGTTAGGACTTGGGCAGTGTGCGTGTCATATCAGGAAATAAAGTAAAATCAAAACCTACTACCTTATTGCATTGCATTGACGGTCCTAAACTCTGATATGAAAATTGGCGTTTACCATCATGGTTTAAAACATCGGCCAATAACGATCCAATAAATGGAAATTTATTGGTTTCAAACTCAGGTACCAATATACCACCATAATATCGGCTTGTATCGGCCGGTATTTTTCAAATATCGGTCAGGATCGATACATCGGCCAAATATTGGTCGTAACGGTCTCTATTTTTTACAGTGACAAGGATTTCTATAAAATAATGAGAGGGAGAGAAGGAGAGGGGGTTAGTAAAATACAGATTAGTGGAGAAAAATTTTAAACGACCCATTACCACCCTTAGCGATAGATGAACTAGCCAATCGTTTACCATCCAAGATAAGATTATTTGATGAAATTAGAAATTATCTTATTGTTTAACCCAGTAATTTTAGCCCTTTGATAAGAAGGCGGTGCATGGACTACTGATAAATTAAATATTGAACAAACAAACAGAATATATATTAAAATACTCTGGATTAGTGGGTGCATCTCAATGTGGGGCCCACATGAGGGGATCGAAAGATCTCCCTAGTCCTTTCATCTCGGCAAAGTATCAGCCCCAACCCTAAAATCTATCATCTCCATATATCCGGACCCTCCAAGGTTAATGGTGTATGATCCATTTGGATGGGTGTGCAGTTGATCTATCGGTCCAATTGATGTATATGTGGTCCAACTAGATGGACCATCAGTTGGGTCCCACCCCGGTGGAAAGAGACGCACCAGGCGCAATGGATAACCATTATATATGTGTACACACACAACACACACACAATTGGGCCCCATAAAAAAGTTCTCCTATAATATGTGTAACATCCCGGTCCCGAATTACCCCGGCCTAAGTCAATCCCCGAGGTGAGACACACGTACTCCAGTGTGATAATACCTGTCGCGAGTCAAATACAATCACACGAAAGAGATAAACCGGTTCCACTCGTGAGTCTAACTCACTTGAACCAATTAAAACATTTCAAGTAAGCGGAAGCTGAAGTTACAAAATGAATATCATTCCCCATTCAGTCCATTTAAACATTCAAGTTTAATACAAAAGAACTTTTATAAGTATATGCATTGTTATCAAAAGAGGGTCCGCAAGGTACCCTACACAATAATACCAAAAGTGTAACTAAAATAGAAGAAGATCCTAGTGTGACAACACAAAAAGAAGTTAGTCACACTCTAGCTACCAGCTCTCAAAAGTGTGTAGCGCACTACGAAAATGTGGGGTTTCTACACTTGCCCCACATCGGGCCACTCCTCTAATCCTGGAGGAACCTCTTGGGCTTCCTCCTCTCCCGTCTGGGCCTCCTCAAGCCCGGGATCTACATCTATGCCTGTGACACCAAGAGTAGCACCTCAAATACGACGAATTGGCAAGTATAGGCAATAAAATGAAATACATAATGTTCCAAAATGAATTAAATGACGATTGATTAATAAGATGTCAATATAAAGGAATAACTAGGCAATTATGCCAAAATAGACTAATTCATGCTTTTTGAATCAATGAACAGTAATGCACACTAATTTGGCTACTACATTAAGCTCATCCTCTCAATAGAGAGCAAATCTAGTCGGGATGTCACCAGCGGCCCGGCCAAAGGCTAACTGGCTACCCGGTTCTGAAGTTCCGGTGCTCCAGATGATCTACTGCAGTGATCTCGAATAACTAAACCAAGTTTAACCCCGTCGGGTATCACAAGGTCGAAGCTCAGTAGTGCCAGACCAATCGAATCGAATAAATACACACATGAGTAAGATTGTTTTTACTTGAATCGAATCGAATCAAATCATAATACTCAAAATATTTCACACATAACTTACTCATCTTAAATTTCAATTGAATACCGTATAACTGTACAAGTATAACGAATAGAAGGGAAATAACATATGCATATAAATCAATGTTTAGAATTTGAAAATTGAATAGAAAATAAATCCCAATATGCACATGCAATGATCAAGAAGGATCGAGGTCGTTTACTAGACTCTCGTCTTTCACATTCTCATACGATGAAGTTTAGAGGTCCGGTGTATAGCTATCTTTAATTTGGTGTCACTTAGTGTAGTGTAATGCACCGGGTTCTCCAAGCCTCATCCATGACATGGTGTTAGATGAAAGATATAATCCACATGAAATAATCTTAGTCTCGATGATTTCTCATGTGGTCCATTCCATTGGTCCGTTGATCTGGTCAAAGGTGCCATTTTCTAGGGTCCCACAAGTACTTCGGAGTCCCAAAATCCTAATTGGTTTAGTAAATATACAAATTAGGGGTATTCGTCAACTTTTAGTGGCCTAAGAAGCATTTTTGGTCAAAACCCAGGAGCCCAGGCAGAACCCCATCTCGCTATAGCGAGGTCCATCCTCGCTGTAGCGAGGGACACTTCTGTGTCTCTCGTCACTCTCTCATTTATTCTGTGTTTTCTCATGTCCCACCTGTGCATATATTTTCAACATGTAATTGCCCATGTCACCATTTAATCACCACCATTTCACATGCATTTATATAAAGATTCCACATGCACATGCATTTATATTAAAAGATTCCACCCATGTACACATGTCATCATTCAAGTCCCACCTGCACCCATGAAATTTGTGTTTCATTTGTTTATACACCACCCATTCCAAGACACCTTAGTTTTCCATTTTTTTCAACCCAACCATAAAAATTAAAATCATATTCATTTTCAAGCCATAACCAAGAGGCTAATCACCATAAGAGGTAAATAATAGAATGGATAATTACATCAAGAAATTAGCACCATGTATTCTTAATTAAAGCTTATACTTGCCTCAAATTCAAGCTTTCTAACTTCTCTTTCACCTCTTGGTTCAAGGGACACAAAACCCCCAATTTACAAACCCTAACAAAAGAAAATCCATGGAAATGTGATTGAGAATGTAATGCATGTTAGCTACAAGCCGCAAGGCTCTATTTCAACTCATATTAACCTAAAAATATAACTTAAAAGAGGCTTGGCTCTTACCTCTAGTAATGAATCCGAATTTGAAGAAAATAAGAGGTGATGAAGATGGGTTCTTGTCCACAAGCATAGAGGGAAGAATGTAGAGGATGAAGGAGAGTCCACTCTTAGCCTTCAAAGCTCGTGCAAGAAATCTCTAGGATGATTGGAGAAGATGACATGAAGGGAAAAGAAAAAAGGGTAGTAGTAGTAGAGAAGAAGAGAAAATGAAAGGAAATGAAAAGGATGGGTAGTTGGGCTTATAAAGGGATAGGGTTGCCCCTTTTTTCAACTAAGTCTATTAAGCTTGAATATTTTCATTTTGAGTCAAATGATAGCCCACTAATACAACGGTTGGTCAAATGTGGTCGGCTCAATTACGAAAGTTGGCGTGTTCGACAAGATACATGCGTTGATACTAAAATGACGTGCAAATGATGTAAAATGCAAAAATCGTTAAATACGAAAAAACCCTTAACTTCACTTAACCGAGTCAATCCACTTCAACTCACCTAGTCTAGGCTCAAGACTCAACTAACTAGACTCACAAGGACTAATTAACACTAATTACTATAATTAGTAACCAAGTATAATTAATTTAGTTAAAATATGATTAACTAGCACTAAACATGCTTAATTAGGGTCGGGGTGTAACAATATGTGAGAACCAGTTCTCACCTCATTATTACCGATTAAAGAAAGATTGAAAGAAAAGCCGTGTGATGCACCAAAGAAAAGGACGGTTTTTCTGGTTCCCAATTGAGTTTCCTGAAAATTAGCTAATCTATCATATTTTGTTATCTTATCCTTAAAACATGAAGAATTATTGTCACGTCCCCCGAACCCGATTAAAGAAATAACCGGATCTGGAGAGTGAATTTTAGGACTAATTAAAATTTTTGTCCATTGGGCCCACGGATCGTAAGTCCGCGGTGAGGATAAAATATTTCAAGCCTCTTTTAATACAACAAACATTGAGTTCATAGAACTCTAGACATATGGAATCTCAAGCAATGAACATGAATCTCATTAAATTAAAGTTGCAATAAAGAATAAACAAAACTAAGAATCAAGTTATTTATTACATTGGCCATCCCAAGATACAAGGCCAATAAAAGAACAGAAGTCAATAATGTATGAAAGGTCCAACGAAAGAAATAAATGAATAAAAGAATAATCTAATAAAACCCAATGTATCTCTCTTGTGCCGAAAGTGATGACGCTACTCTACGTCATCGGCACGCCACTCTCGTGCCTCCTCAGCTGGTTGGAGATCCTCTGGGATCTCCTCACCGGCCTGCTCCTCGAAGTAGTACTCACATGATGTGTCTGCACACCAAGGAATAGAGTCAACGACATGTTGAGCAATAGATAAGCAAAACATAATAAACACGACATGCATCAAATATAGATTAATGATAAGTAGTAATCATGTGAATACAAGGAATGCGAGGCTAGGCATAAAGTGAGAATAAAATCCATAGAAACAATAATAGGGATCCTAGCAATCATCTAACAATAACCACTATCCATGCAATGCAAAATAAGAACAAGAGGGAGACTCCGAGGATGTCCAAAGTCACCTCCCGGGGTACCAGTAACAATCCCCTTTGGACTACTGATACCAAAGTCCGGCTCCAGTGGGATCCTAGCTCCCTGTCTTGGGAATAGCAGCACGGTCCTAGCCCGCTCCCAGCTATTCAACGCCATGGACGCCGTCCTACACCGATTGCCCACCCCGACAACCAAGTAACCGGTTCGTCATTAAACCCCAAACTGCAGATGGCCATGATATGCAAACAATAACAAAGTGATTTTGACACAAGGACAACAAGACAAGCAAGTCTGGCTAGTTTCATGTACAAGACAAGATCTTAGGGATTATCTCATCCAAAACAGTACAAGACAAGCAACACGTAATAATCCCTTTCATCACTAGCCGATCATGTTCATCAAAACAAGACACGGTTTCCTAAGGTACACTCTAAGTCAGGTCCAAGTCCTAAATTCTATAAGAATTTATGTTTCATAATTGATTACGTGTTTTATGCCAAGAGAGTGTACAAGGAACATAAACAACGGATACAAGTCAAAAGTCAAGGAGATGTTACAATCCAATCCTAGGCAAGTGGTGTCATCCCTGTACCCCACGTGTTCTAACAGAGTACGTATGGAAATTGGATCAATGATGCTTTTAGGAAAATTCCTTGGTGTACAATCATGTTGAGCATCATTCAATTCAACTCCATATGCATTCGGTTATACTACGTGTAATACACGAATACCCTAGACAACCCCTCGAAGAACACCAAGCCATGTGCTTCGATTTTAATGCCCATTAATGGTCAAGTGAGAGTAAGTTAGTGGTTTCCAAAATCTAAGGCCATACCTAAGTTAAACAGTCTCTTTCTCAAATTACAAGAGTCGAATCCTTAATTCAAATAATTACATCACTTCCCGACCTCTGATCGTGATGAAACAGAACCATTGGATTCTCCGTCTCGAGGGCTTTCCAACGGTATATTATACATAAAAATTCAACGGGCGGATTGAAAGTTACAAGCCTTCGAAGTTTCAGTGACCATGCACCCTCCGATCGATCGTACCATAGGTACGATCGATCAGCACTGAACACCTCTCAGTTAGTGCACAGTCCGATCGATCGGCACTGGGCACCTCCCAGTTAACTAAGAGTTTTCACAGACCATCGATCGGACTGTGATCGCTAACAGTTAATTTGGGGACTGTTCACTGTCCGACCGATCGCACAGGGCGACCGATCGATCGGACAGCGATCCTGTAGCCCACAAATAGGTTTCTGCTCCCTTTTTCCTCCGGCCAATCCATGGCTAACCTGCAGAAAACTGAGCCTCCATGCTCCCCATTCATCACATTCATCCATTCCATCCACATTTCATTTCATTACATCAAATTAAACAAATTCTATACAACCTAATACCATCAATTTATCCAAAAACCTAACCTAACATATAATTTCCAATTAAATCAGAAAGGCTTGGAATTAATGAGAAATTTATCAAGAATCATAGCCAGATCAATAAAAATAATACAGACATATATATTATGAAATGCATATCTACTTGCCTCAATTTCAGAAGATGAAATAATTAGTTAAACTCGAGGAGAAATCTTTTTACCGCAAGATCCACAATCTAACCCGATAAATCGAAATCTAGGAAGCCAAGAAGAAGATAGGAAGGAAAAGAATTAAGATCAGACCTAAATCTAACCAAAGATAATACGAATGAAAAGATGAAAGTATGAGAATGCTTACCAAATTGATACCGAAAGCAAGAGGAGATCGAGAGGAAAAAGTCTAGCGGATCGGATCTTCGAATGGAATCTTTTAGGGCAGAGTTCTGACTTGAGAAAGAAAGAAGAAGAAATGGGGGCTGCTGTCCTTTCGTTCGTTGCAGAGAAAGAATGGAATTAGGGCAAATCTTCGTTTAAGAAGACGACAGAGAGGAAAATACCAATTTACCCCTTAAGTGGGTCCGGTGAAAGAATGGACCACTTGAAAGGTTTCTGATCGCCGGATCGCGACGAGTCAAGAGACAAAAATCATCAGAACGACGGGACCTTTCCAACGAACACAAAAGTCACGGTGTTTGAAATATTTCGGAAAAACACTCAATTTCCCTAAATTGCAAACTACCCCCCTGCTATGATCAAACGAACTCGAAAATGGAACGAAACTTCGCAGAAACTATTCTAATGCTAAAAGAAACTCACTCAAGATCTAAACTCACTTAAATATCTAAAATACAATTAAATAAAATAATAACAAATTAAACGGGTCAACGGGCCGGGTTTTGTGCCCAACTGACCCAGTAAGGTCACAGACCTTACAATTATAGTCATAACTCATAACCCAACGACAACGACAAGAATAAAGTCAGCCCCACACGTGAGCATGTTAATAAATTTCTAGCTTCCCTCCATAACCCAACAAGATTCAGATTCATGAAGGTATTAAGTAGCGTTTGGTTCACTAGGAATGGTTGTAGGCGGGAATGGAATGGAGACCGGAATGAGTTTGGAATGAAAAGTGGCAGGAATAGTCATTTTCATTCTAGCGTTTGGTATGCTGAGGAATCAACCCAGTAATAAAATTTTGATTCATGTTCCTGCGTTTGGTTTGCTGGAAAGAGTCCCGAAATGGAATAAAATTTACATAAGATTGACCAAAATACCCTTATTAGATTTTTATCTTTGGCTCAGTCAAAGTTGCAGTACTACACCCAAGTTATGTCATTTTGTTCTTAATAATAATAATAATAATGTATAGATTATATTATTATTATATAGGTGGGGCCCAGCACAAGTTCTTCTCTTCTATAATTTTATAATTATAATAATAATGTATAGATTATATTATTATATAGGTGGGGCCCATATAAGTTCTTCTCTTTTATTATCTTATTATTATTATTATATAAGTGGGGCCGAGTTCTTCTCTTTTGAAGGGTAATATTACATTTTATTATGTTGAATATAGGTGTATGAACATGTTTATTTTTTATACAGGTGTATAAACAGGTTTACAGGGTTTACAGGAAAATATTAATGTAAAAATAAATGTATTATTAAAAGAAAAGGACCTTTACCGACATTTTTAAAAATGTCGGCAAAAGTAATAATTAAAATAAAAAAAATTAAAATGCTTTTGCCGACGAAAAAAATACATCGGCAAAAGTAAAAAGAAAAAATAAAAAAAAAGAAATTCCATTGCCGACGAAACATAAATGTCGGGCAAAGTAAAAAGGAAAAATAAAACAAAATAAAATGTTTTTGCCAACGCAAAATAAACGTCGGGAATAGTAAAAAGGCAAAATAAAAAAAAAAAACTTTTGCCCACGAAAAACAAACGTCGGCCAAAGTAAAACAAAAAAATAAAAAAAAAATGCTTTTGCCGACACAAGAGAAACGTCGGGAAAAGTAAAAATTAAAAATAAAAAAAATCAAATTCTTTTGTCGACGAAAGAAAACGTCGGCAAAAGTAAAAAAGAAAAATTAAAAAGAATTAGAATTATTTTGCCGACGAATAAAAACGTCAGCAAAAGTAATAAAGAAAATTTTAAAAAATTATAATTCTTTTGCCGACGAAAAAAAACGTCGGCAAAAGTAAAAAGGAAAAATGAAAAAAATTATAATAATTTTGCCGACGAAAAAAAACGTCGGCAAAAGTCAAATAAATCGTCGGGGAAAATCTACTTTTACCAACAAAAAAAAAAATTCATCAATAAAATGTTTTGCTGACGACTCTTTACTGACGTCCGGCCGACGAAAAATTTGCATCGGTAAATACTTTTACCGATAAAAATGTGACTTTTCGTCGCCAAAAGTTTTAGTTTCTTGTAGCGATGGGAGTCGAGATGGATACTTGAAGAAGATTCATAAGATTTCGTCGCCAAAAGTTCAATTTCTTGTAGTGATGGGAGTCGAGATGGATACTTGAAGAAGATTCATAAGAATAAAAACAATACGGTGAGGCTCATCACCGTCTTATCACCCACCCACACACACAGATACATCAAGAACAAGAGTGCAAGACGTATCACTGGTTAAATTACAGGGTCTTGTCATGATTAAGGTTATGATAAGTACAAGGGGGCTTGCAAAGTGGGGGAATATCACATTTCTGAGTCCGGATTTCTACGGTTTCGTTGAACAGGGATCCAATCAAGATTTGCCAACTGTATAAAATCGGAAATCGGTTTATCTAAATATATTTCCCCTCAGATATGCAGGGGATCCAGACTCCACATTTCTAGAGTGAAAGTCGGGTTTGTCTAATTATGTTTCCCCTGAGATATGTTAAACATTTTTTTTCTACATTCTTTCTGTTTTTCGTTTGAATAGTGCAAATGCATGTCCATGTAGGTGGTGTGGCCCATTTTAGGCTGGTCCCTCTACACATTCTTTTTGGTGCCTGTTTTTTTCAGTGTTGACTCTGTTGAGTGCAACTTTTCTTCAAGTCCGTTTTTAGCCTTCATCAACACCCGATTCGCCACATTATCATACTCAGCCTGTGCCCAACAGTGAGGCCTAGAAGAGGCCCATTTAATTTGTGATTGTATAATGGCTCATGTGGAAGTCTAAGTGTGAGTCTGCTGAGATTGATCCATGTTAAGGTACATTCAGGAAGCCGATTTTTAGACCCAGGTGTAGCGGAAGATATGCCAAAATTGTGGCCCTAAGACTTGGTTTTAAATATTGGCCAGATGGCCCAGATCAACTGAACTAAAGTAAACAACATATAAAATGATCTAAACTTAAATATCTTCATGCTTAACTAAAAGAAATGATATTGCATAGACACATAATATCCCCATTTAAGTAGATAATAGTTTAGAATCTACTAGTTAAATCTTTTTGATGTGGGCCTAGCCCTTAGGCTAGGGCTTGATATTTTTTAGCAAAGGCCAAGGTTGACATTACACAGGCTCATGGTGTATGGTTATGAATGGATGGCCTGGCTTGTTGGCTCACAGTTTATCCTGTTCTGATTTATTGTATCCCTTTTGAGGGCCAGCAACAGGTTACTATATGTTTCGATATAGCTGATCGCCTTACCGAAGATGATTGAGAGAAAAAGATGTCATCTCCATTGTACTGTGGATCCCTCTTTTGTGTATCGGGTTCTTCCCCTTTTCTCAAGAGGTTTAATACTAAGGTTACCTTAGAAAAAAGAATTATGAATGGATGGGGTGTTAGTAAATTAGTATACCATAAAAAAAAAAAAATTATCATACCTTAGACCGACCAAATTAAGCTTGTCGAGACCTTTGTTCCAGAGTCCAGAGTTTACTTTCTGTTTTGTCTGCTAAATTAGCACAAATTCATTTTAGACCACTAAATAAATAGTAATTAATTTGAGGATTACAATAATTGAAGAAGAATGAGAGAGAGGCCATTGAGTAGATGTGGGTGATCTAATCATGTATTAAAGCCTTTTAGGATATATTTGTGAAGAGAATTTCAGTATGAACTGGGAGCCAACCTCGATCAATGACAATCATACATCAAAAATAAGATTTGAAGGTCTTGAGATGGATTAGAAGTAGATACAAGTTGGCTTAGTCCAACCATAGACACCATTGGAAAAGGCTAAAAAGTTCAGGCCCTTTTGGATTGCATGAAATTGAATTTCTAAGAATTCATGGTAAGCAAAAAAGGATTATAAAAAATGTTAGAGGTGAGGGCTAAGGAGGAGATGTAGATGGGATTTTTTTTTTTTTTTAACCACTTCTATAATAACATGTTTTTTTATAACGTTAGGAATTCAGTTCTATATAAACCCAAATCTTCTTGCTGGAACTTAGAGAATTCCAGTTTGGGAGAATTACAAATTCTCCATTATTTGTCTCTAGCAGGATTTTTTTTTTTTTTTTTTTTGTAAGTAGTCCCAGCAAGATTGAGACTCGACGACTAGCATTTAAGAATTTGGAGTTTGGAAAGTTTAATTTCCAGGCCAAAAGTTAGATTTTAGAAGGCAGAGTTCCCGAAATTGTACTGATTAAATAGGTTGTCCCAAATCCCTATAGAAAAGAGTTGGTAATGCTAAAAGAAATTTCCATTAGAAATTCCTCTAATCAAACACCCACTCAATGGATATAGAAACGCTAAAAACAAAACCTTCTAAGCTTGCAGACAATTGAAATAGAGTGCTGCTATTGGCACACCAAAATTTTCTTTTCAAACACAAATTTTCTCTACACACATTCCTATAATTTAAAAAATACATTAGTTCTTTTCACACACAATAAAATTTCATAAACTACCCATCCCTTCATTTTCCTCTTTCTTCCCACACACATCCTCATCCCTTTCTTCCCACACACAAGAATCACCGTTTTCTCCAGCGTTCCTTCGGCATTCCTCCGGCGTACCAGTCCGCTCCACCATCTCCACAATCATCTGGCATTCCCTTTTTCCTTCACCATTTATTCTTCTTTCCCATCTCTTCTTTAACATTTTTTCCAACTTAGATTATCTTTTTTCATGAAAACTTGTTATGGGGATAGATTCTCATTCAATGTAAGTTTTTAAGGACAATGTTAGTGTTTTTTCATGCATTTGGGTGCGTTTTATCCATCGTCGCAAATGTATTAGAAATCGCGACTATGTTCAGTCTTTCAGGACCGAACATATTGCATATGTTCGGAAGTACATGACCGAACAAATGCCTTATGTTCGGAACTGTATATCCGAACATATCGGGAACCTGCAACTCGTTCCAGGCGAGAAATTTTTTTTAAAAACAAGGCATAAAACTGATTGAAAGGCACCATTTGATTATTGTTTTCTTCCTTCATTGCACTAGAAATCCTTTAGTTATAGAATGAAAAAAGATAAAGTACAAGAAGAATGAAAGATGAAGGAGATGGAGGAAGATGAGTTGCCCAAAGAGCATAAAATGGAGAAAGATGAGTTGCCTTTTGAGTTTTTCTGGAAAGTGGAGAGTGAGATGGGTGGGAGGGAAGAAGAGATGGGTGGGAGGGAAGAAGATGAGCTTGTGTGTGAAAAGAGGGGCAATGGATATTTTGGTCATTTCATAAAGGGGTAAAAATGTAATTAAAAAAATCAAATTCCTTGTGTTGGAAAAGAAAAAAATTGTGTGCCAATAGCAGCACTCTTGAAATATCACATCAAAAGTATTTTTTATCATAAGTCCCTCCATCTTTTCCAACAAAAAGTCAAAAAACAACTATAATTACTCACTAAAAGACGAAAAAACTCCATTTCCTATACCAAAAGTCAACAATATTCCATCCCAAACAGCTAAATATAAAATATCATCATTACCCACTACATATTTTATTCATACCTTTTATTTCACTTCACTTCACTTGATTTTAAGAGTAAAGTGCCAAACTGGCCCTAAGGGCTATTTTTTTACAAGAATCTTGTCTAGAGAATTTGCGATCTCCAAAAGCTTAACCCTAGGCCTCGTTTCTTTAAGCCTATTTGGTTAAAGGCATATCTGACCAGGAATTGGGATTGTTAGGAATTTCCTACATACGTTTACCTTTTGTCCCATGAGCATTCTAAATATTATGTTTGATACAATAATTCAGAATTTTAGACCATATTAAAAGGCGCTTTTAGCCTTATGAATTCCAAAAATTCCAGCGTTCCAAATGCTAGAGAGGGGTTGAGCATTTGGAATTCTATTTGGGGGACAGCATTTGGGATTCTCATAATTCTCATAGACAAGAATTCTCATAATTCTGCCAAACAAACAAGCCCTTACTAGAATTTCTGATAAGAATTTGGCATGCTAGGGTTTTTTTGGACATGATTGATGGCTTGTCCGGTGACATTTGAAACGTCATGTCTCTTTTATAAAATTCTAAATTTTGGCCACCTAAAAAATCTCAAACGACCTTTTAGAATTCCTAAAATTCCAATCTCTTCGCATTTAATTTGTTGAAGTTTCAAATACTCCACCAAGAAGAGGATTTTGGAATCCCGCCTAATGGATAGCTTTCGAAGAATTTGAAACTCTCCAAAAAAATTATATAAATTATACCAAGAAACATGTTAATAGAAGTGGAATTAAAAAACCCTTCTCTTGGGTATTATAGCACTTGGAATTCCAACAAAATATAAAGAGATCATGAAAATTTAAGCAGTCCAAAAAATCATTTGAAACTTTTTAGGTAGTTAAAATTTAAAATTCTAATAAAAAAAAACATGCACCCCACGAGTTATCATTCACATACATTGAGGTCAGTCCCCCAAACTTGCCTAGAATTTCCTACATGTTTGTGATAATGCTATTCGAATGAAGTGAAAACTTCTCCAATAGATACGCCCGCATAGGAGTTCAAATCCCCTCAATGGGATATTACATGCTTCTCATGAATGGGATGCGCGGAATTCACCGTATGGCCCACCTACTCAAATTACATCCCCCACTAGCACATCCTCCAAAATTGTTAAAATCGAATCTCATAACCGATAACCTCCAGTGGCACATCCTCAAATTTTATTTTCATAGAATTTCTCAGCCCACCGTAATATTATTGCTAATGTGATTAAAACAACTCATCCATCAATAATCCTATGTATTAATTAAACTATCAATCATGTTCAATCACACAATAGGCCCAAGCCCTATGGAAGTAATTCTTGAGGATATATCTTGGGAGGGGATGGGGATGAGGGTGAGATCCAATTTTTACGGCTTAAATGATAAGCCCCACGATGATGGTGAGTGGTGTGGAAAGCGTGGGATACGGAACTCCCGCGCGGCACGTTCTGAGTGTAAAACAATTCGCCCGACATTGCAGAGCGGGCCCAACGCAATTAAAGGCTGTAGGGCGAATCAACCGGATTTCCGGTCCGGCCTAAAATGAAGGACCGGACCGGTCCAAACCGGTCCGGTTGGACCACTTAAAGTGGTCTGGACCGGTTTCCATTTTTTTTTTCATTTTCACCTCATATATAAAAAGTAGGCAAATGTCAAATGAATGAATGATGGATTTTACAAATGGGTACTGGGCTCATGTCATGCCTCATGAGCTCATCAATATGAAAAAAAAAATTATTATTTTAATAAATCCGGTCCGGTCCGATCCAGATCGGACCACAAAAGGCCTGGACCGAACCGGATTTGGACCACTAAGACCGCAAATCCGGTCCGGTCCGGTCCGGTTTTGTGGTCCGGTCCGGTCTGCGGTCCGGTTCTGAGCAGCCCTAAAGGCTGGAGCCAATTTTCGTGCGGGATGTAGGAGAAATGGTGCTCCTGCGGACTATTGCATGCAAAGAATCGAAATGTGTCGCTTTGCACGTGCTCACGTGAAGCCTCTGCATGTGAAATGGCAGCCGACCGCAAAGTGTTCTTTTTCTCGCTATTCGTTTCCGACTTAACTAAACTAAAGCAATTACGTAATAAGTGATTCCTTAAACCTAGCTATTGACGAAAATACCCTTCTAAAACCAACTAAACAGGACGATCCGTATTAGTATTCTGAAGCCTTCCTGTGGGTATTTTCATAAATATCTAGATGAGTTTTCCATTACCTGTAATTATAAAATCAATTAGACAAAAGTAATTAATGAAACGATAATCGCATCCGTGATTTTATGCAGCCCATCTCTGTGGGGCCTACTTCGGCCCAATTTTAATCAGTGTAGGCCGTTTCATACTCTCATTCTTTCTTGATCTGTATTTTTATAATCATCGGGCCTTTATCTGTCATTGAGTTGAGTTTCAGAGAAATCAATGGTCAAAAGACCACTAAACATTAAGGCTATTAAATTAAGTGCTGCGATTATCTTATGAGCCTGATTTTTTTATTTTTTTTGCTCTAATTTTTAAGGAGGCATTTCCATGTACCCATAAGAAGGCATTTAAAGTTGACCGCGGGAGAAGAATTGGATACTTGCATACATGCAATCAGCTCTTAGGAGAACATTGCCCTCTAACTAAGTCCAATCTAAAAAAAGATTTAGTAGATAATGGCTTCTGTTCTTCTTAAAAGGTTTTCGACCGATGAGATTGAATAAGTTTTTGGCAAACCCGTCATTTTGAGGGCCGAGCTTGGACAATATCAGGCTCGGCCCTCATATATTTTTTATTTATATATGTGAGTTTATTTAAACATGATTTTTATGGAGTAATATTCTCCTACAAGCAAAGTGCATATATAGCTCATATGCAGTACAACTCGTGGAATCCACTTAAATGCAAGTTGATAATGAGATGTGGGTAGACACAAACGTCCGTTCATGGAGAAGGAGAATCAGGAAATTTTAGCCACACTAGAGTATCCTAGTTGTTAACTTATCAATTTTAAAATTAATGGCATCTTAACCATAGATTTTTTTATAATTTAAACTAATGGTGAGTGCAGGTTTAGTTAGTCTAATATTGGCCTGATGAGAGATCATGGGATAAAATCATAAAAAGAGTAATAAATGTCTCGTTAAAACTTGAACCAAAGAAAGCTCGGGTCATTTCTAACACTCGTCTCATGAATCGTGATACACTGCATGCCGATAATTGAGACAATGATTAACTTGAGGAAAAGGACATCTTCTATGGATGTTGTCATTTTTCCACATTTGATTGGTGATGCAGCTTCCAAACAAAGAGAAAATCCCACCCTTTCAGGAGAGATTGGAAAAATGATGAATGAATCAATTACAAAAGTCAACAGTCTAGCCCTTAAGCAGGATTCCACCTAAGACATTCAAAAAATGATGAATGAATCAATTACAAAAGTCAACAGTCTAGCCCTTAAGCAGGATTCCACCTAAGACATTCATTTTGGAAAGGCCATCTCACGGATTTCATTTTCCTGTGGAAGAAGATGCTAAGTGTATTGTTAGGGCCACGTGAATGTTAGCTTTGGTCCTAAATGTCTAAATATTCATCAATGCAAAATAAGTTAGTGTGGAAAGGGGTTGGATGGTACCTTGCATACGACTAATCCAAATTACGGTGAGTGTCAATTCATGGATGGTTAATGAGTGCGAATAAATTAGATTGATTGATCATGGGTTTCGCATGCTGCATGCTGTAAAAATGTTACCTTTTACCTAAGCCCTGAGAGGTACCTCGTAGATTAAAGAAACTTTTATATCACTAAAGTCTAATGGACCTAGATCCCCCACCCTAATAAGAAGTTAGACTCCAAATCAAACTGCGTTCAAAACTCAGTGTAGACGGTCTGAACTCTAAATCCATAATTATGGAATTAGGATTCAAGTCGATTAAGAATCTTGGTACATTGACTGACAATCTATATTCTAAAGCAATGGTGGAATAAGGGAATTTGACTCGGGGTGGCCACTATATAAGTAAATAAAAAAGTTTTGGGAGGGCCAATGTAAAAATGACATAAAATTAATTTCCCATTTTGATCATGGTTTTAAAACTTTTGGGTGGCCAACCACATACTTCCATCTTTGATGTATTACTTTTTTTTTTATTAAAAAAAGGAAATGAATTCATTTCTTTCAACAGAGAATTTTGATTTTTTTATGAGAGAGTTGTCAAGCTGGAATTCTAGAATTTCACTCTCTTGCAAAGACAAAAAAACCTACAAATATTGGAGTCTTCTCTTGTACATAATGACATCATTGCCCGAAGGTATGTTTGTTTGTGCAATAAGAAGATTTTAGGCTAAACATACTTTCGTTTCTAGAGAAAGATAAATTCTACATTCTTAACCGTTATATAGGAAATTAAAAAATTTTCTATCGAGTAAAATCAGTTTTTTTTTTTTTTTTACATATGAATGTAATTGTCTTGCCAACTGAAAATAAGCTACATGAAAATTTAGAATAAGAGTGGTGCTATTGGCACCACACTTTCTTCTCTTCCCACCCGCGAAAAAAAAAAAAATATTTTCCTAAACTACCCCTCCCCCTTTTTTCCTCCTCCTCCTTCTCCCTCCTCCTCCTCCTCCCTCAACCCACCCTTCCTCTCCCAGCCTCCATCCTTCCTCTCCCAGCCTCCCCCCTCACCTCCCCCCCCCCCCCCCCCCCCCCCCCAGTCGCCGGCGGGGAGGGAGCCCCGGCCGGCAGCCGTCCCTCCCCCTTTCCCTCTCTCCCTCTTTCTCCCTCTCTCCCTCTTCTTTCCCTCTCTCCCTCTTCTTTCCCTCTTCTCCCTCTCTCCCTCCCTCTCCTTCCCTCCCCTACTCTTCTTCTCCCTCCCCCTCCCCTCCCCCCAGTCGCCGGCGGGGAGGGAGCCCCGGCCGGCTGGCCTCCCTCCCCCTCTCTCCCTCTCCCTCTTTCTTCCTCTCTCCCTCTTCTTTCCCTCTTCTTCCTCTCTCCCTCCCTCTCCTTCCCTCCCCTACTTTCTTCTCCCTCCCCCTCCCCCTCCCCCTCCCAGTCGCCTGCAGCAGGCCGATCTCCCCCCCCGGCCGGCGACTGGGAGGGGGAGGGGGAGGGGGAGGGAGAAGAAAGTAAGGGAGGGAAGGAGAGGGAGGGAGAGAGGGAGAAGAGGGAAAGAAGAGGGAGAGAGGAAGAAAGAGGGAGAGGGAGAGGGAGAGAGGGGGAGGGAGGCCAGCCGGCTGGGGGCTTCCGCCGCCGGCTGCCGGCCGATCTCCCTCCCCGCCGGCGACTGGGAGGGGGAGGGGGATGAGGGTGGAGGCTGGGAGAGGGAGGAAGGAGGAAGGAGGAAGGAGGAGGGAGGAGGAGGAAGGGAAGAGAGGGAGGAGGGAGGAAGGGTAGTTTAGGAAATTTTTTTTTTTTTTTGTCTTATAGTGCGGTGGGAAGAGTAGAAAGTGTGGTGCCAATAGCCATGCTCTTAGAATAATTATCCTCACATTGCAAGAACTTACCCTAGTGTCCCTACGTGGAGAAGGCAGCATTTTATTTACAAGAAAATAACATAAATGCCCAGTCATGGAAAGGCACATTGGCTGTTGGAGAATTGGCACTTTTGTGCCTTTGGCATTAAAATCTCTTCATACGGCAATCTCTCTATCTCTCTCTTTCAAGCCAAGCATGTCTTTATCTCTCACTTGCAATCGAGGACACAATTCTCACGCAGCAACCGTTGGATGGATTGGTGGGACCCACCATTCGCTTTCTTTGTGAGCAATAAAAGCCTTCATTTGTACGACATAGGTGGGCCCCACTTCTCCGGGGCTGCCCCCATGTGAGCATTGCCCACGCGTGAATCAGAGGGTTGACTCAGCACATGGTGGGAATCGGAAGACGAAACTACCCTTCTCTCCGTACTCATGAAATTTACTTCAAACAGAAATTTTTTCTCCGTACTCATGAAATTTACTTCAAACAGAAATTTTTTCAATGATACCGCAATATTCTCAAGATGTTTATAAGCTGAAAATATCATCAGAAATCATATTAATTTTATTTAAGAGAAAAAAATATATATCAATTTTATTTATAATATTAATTTTATTTAAGAGAAAATTCCCAAAATGATCATCTTACATGTTCGGTACACCAAAAGGTTCCCGCCAATTTTTAGTACGTCTTTCATGATGATATCCTCCTGCTTATTTCTTTTTCTTCCTCTTCTCGTTTCCTCTACTTCCTCATCTTTCTCTATCTTCCCCACCCCATCCCTCACCCAACCTACCGAAAAGCTCTCCTATTCAATGCTGTGAATTTATGTGCTTCCTCGATGATCCGAAAAATCCCACAAATATGAATTCCTCAACAAAGGTAGTGAGATCCGAAAAACCTCAAATCCCCAAATGGAGGAAGATGAAGAAGGAGAGGGATCCATTGGAGAAACCCAACAATCATTTAAAAAAAATCATTTTATGAAATTGATATTTTTGCAATGAGTGCCCCAGATTTTTCAGATAGAGCTCTTTTGTATGGGGATGAAGAATTAATATGTGTTTTTGAGATGGGAAGAAAAAGCGTTTCAGAAGGTGAATGAGAAGCGGTTTTTTATGGAAAGGGAAGCATGTAATGAAGTGAGGGAGATGGAAAAGGAGGAGGGAAGAGGAACAAAGAAGAGGGAGAAGAAAGACGAGAGATGATATCGTTGCTCAAATATTGGTAAGAGGGGCATTTACGGATACAGAGGAGTTATGAGGGCCTTTTTGGTACACAAGACATCTAAAGAGATTTTTTTGGTAATTTTCTTTTTATTTAGAATCTTATTTAATTTCTACTATATTTTCTTGATAATGTCACAAGGGAAACAAGAAAATCGAAAAAAAAATCCAACAATTTCCCCGGGTGTCAATTGTAGACTCACTAAGGGCAAATAATTATCCAATTATCTGAGTATCCATAGTCTTCTATTTCATAAAAAAATTGGTATGGGACTTTTTTTGCATATAGGATCAAAAATCGATTTGGGGATTGGATCTTTGTATGTTTCAGCCCGAGGATCCAATTTTATTGATTAATATATATATAAGTTTTAGGGGCGTACATAATTTGAGTTGTCTTCATATTTGAGAGTCTACTTATTATCTTTAATCACATATCATTTAATAACCCCGCTTGTATACTTTAAAAAAAAATTTTAAAGCTCTTTTATCAAGGTCTACTAATGCACTCCCTATCTTATTTTACATCCTAATTTGGAATCAGATTCACACTTTAAGTTGTTACCAAATCTATAAACAATACATAGGCTTCTTTTTTTTAACAATTCATATTTGGATCCAGATTGATAAAAATAGATCTAGGCTTAAATCCATTATGATCCCGCCCTTATCCAACCCGTTTGCATCCCTAAGATCTCAAGCAACACATTCTATTGACTCTTAAAAAATGCCAATTTTTATGAAGAAGTATAGATGGTTTCAAATTTAAATTCTTGAATTAAACAAACAAGGAATCCAGAGCTGAATATGAATAAGAAAAAAAAAACATAGAAATCAAATAACCGGATACCCATCAACACCCCTCATTTAATGATGTAAGTAATGTGAGTTTGGCATTTTCGTCCAAACCAGGGGATGGATATTATATATGGTTTTCTTATTAGAATATTCTGGAAGATGGAGAAAAGGGCTGCTAATTGCAAGGGCTCTGTCACCGCCCACTCCCACGCCTATTCAAGTGCTGATGCAGCACGTGTGCTTCACATTGAAGTTATTATGTGTCTGCAGGCACTGATTGGGTCTATCATCAAATGGCTTTGTCGCTCCGTTGCAGGGGGCATACATTTCATTTTATTTTTATTTTTTTCATTTTTCTTTGTCCTAAGCAGTGGACATGCATTTCATTTTAATTGAGCTATATGGGCCTATTACAGAAACTAGGTACAGGGCCAAATTCTTTCGACGATGCACAATATAAAAAAAAAAAATAGGGCCACGTGCAAAAAATGCATTTGGTTTTCAAAATATGTAGGGGCATTTTTTTAAATTTTGGGAGGGGGGCATATGTAAAAAGAATTATTAAATCTTCTAAAACCTAAAGGGATTTTCAAAAGTTTTGGGGAGCCATGGCACCACCCATTCCACCTGTTTGGCCCCTTTTTATTTTTCTAAATGCTATTTAGAAAATTAGATAATTTTAATCTTTCATTTCTGTTGCTTAACATTTTCGCATATCAATGAAAACAACAAGAAACGGTTGATAAAACTCAGTTTCATGTGCATCCATCCCTCACCATGTTATGGTGAGGGACAACATAGTGTGGTCAGTTTTTTGATCTATCCGAACCATCCACACACATGGACCCCTTTAAGTGCACTAAACCCATTGGGTTTTCACCAATTTGAATGGATTGGACCGTTGGATCGAGGGCAAATTTTTTTCTTTACTATGAAGTTGTTAAATTAGTGGGCCATGGATGAAAGGGTTAGAGACATGGAATTGACCCCAAACTTGATATGTGGTCTCATCCAAGATGTCTCTTTTCATCCCCCACAAGTCCCATGATCAATGGGTCCCTAAGTGGGCCCCATTAAGTTTATGAAGGATGCACATGAATATCCCCCAACTTTATATACTCTCATATGGTTTTAAGTTTTAATGGATTTGTGTCGGGGCGCATTTTACTTCCTTGATCCTTAATCTATTGTGGGGAGGGTTTGGATTTTGGTTCTACTCATTCATTTACTTGGCAGTTGCATTTTTGTCAATGAAAAACATGTCTATATCTAGTAATATAAGTTTTTTTAATTGAACATTTAACGTTTCTTCTGTTGCATGCAAAGAGCAAATTAAAGAACTTCGCCAAACCTAAATCCATTTAGAGACGAAGATTGGGGGCTGAGCAGGTGTGGGTCAGGTTTGGTTCGTAGACCATATTAAATGCGGACTGTTGTCATTTTAATTCCAAATGAAGTATTCAGTTTGGTACTTTTAAAAAAGAGGAATTTACTTAGTAGGGCCCCATAGGATCCTATACCACTTCGGAGGTATCGTATTTACCATGGACACGAATAAGGCTCTACATGTGCGTTTTTTTATGGTCGATATCGACCATTCTGCGGGAACCCAAATAAAAATTGGGTTTTTCAGGATGGAGAAGATGGAAGGAATCGCTCTGTTCCACGCCATGGATACAGATCGAGCCACTGTCAGTTCCGGGAAAGTTTATCAATGTAAGTTTATCAATAGCCATCCAACACCATTATCATCTACATGGTTTTCTATACTTTCTTGATTACAATCTAATTGTCTGTGTGCATTGAACGCTGCAGGCTCTTAAACAAAGCTTGCATCATCAGAAACCATGAAAAGGACTTAAAATATGATGGGTCATATATCTTCAAATCCTCGGAGCTTATGCACTGTAGATCGAGTGGTTAGTGCCACAAACTTGGCTGAATGGTTTAGCTCAGGGCTTTCATTTCAATATTGGTCAGAATGAGTTTTATTACTGTGAACTCCCAAACAACATGCCAAGCATTGGAATGGCCTTTTTTTCACTTGGGACTAGTTTTGGAAACTTGCTTAATTGGAAGCCTCATGGTGAAGGTGGTTGTTCTAATCAGTAGCACTGGTGGGAAGGAGAGTTAGTTAGCAACTAACTTAAACAAGGGATTATTGGGCAAGGCGATTATTGGGCTCATGAAGAAGTTGGAGAGAATTGATTTGGATGTGTTTGTGGATGCAGCTCTTATTGAATTGTATGGGAAATGCGGGGAAATGGGTGATGCACGTAAAGTGTTTGATGAATTTCCTCAACCAGATGTTGCTATGTGGACTTCGGTGGTTACTGCTGTCTCTTTCGCCGAATGCCCAAGAAAGATGTTGTCTCTTGGGCTGCTTTGATAAGTGGTTGTGCTCATAATGGGTGGTTTGGATCCTGATCCCGTGACGCTTGTTAGTGCGGTTTCGGCCAGCGCGCAGTGTGGGGATCTTGGGTCTGGAAGGTGTTGTCATGGGTTTGTGGTTAGGAGAGGATTTGAACATGACCTGTCTCTTGCTAATTCTCTCTTGAATTTTTATGCCAAAGTGGGTCACATGGATAACGCGAGGAATCTGTTTGATAGAATGTCGAAGAAAGATGTGGTTTCTTGGAGCTCTTTGATTGCTGGATATTTGCAAAATGGGAATGAAGTTGAAGCTCTTGGTCTTTTTAGTGAGATGATTGAGAAAGGAATTTAAGCTTAATTTTTTGCAAGTAGAATTGAAATGGAAGTCTATTATTGGCCGTTGGGGCAGAGTGAGGTGCATTGGGTTGATTTGCCAACATGAGAAGAGAAATGATGATGTCAGTTATAGTTGCATATGAAAGTTGATTGCTTATTGTAAATTGTGTAATGGCTTCACATTAGACATACTCTTTACTTTTGATGAGTCAATACTCCTCTTTCTCAGTTACATGATGATGACAAAGGGAAGAAGACATTGACCGTTGCAACATTGGTAAATTGTTAAGTTGAAGTCAATACTCCCCTTTCTTAGTTACATGGCAGTTGAAGACCGAAATTATTTTCTACTTTCTTATGTTATTCTTGTTTTTTGTCGTAATTGTTAAGTTTTGATTAAGATGTAGCTGCGAATGAGCGATGATAAATATACAGATTGAAATATGTTTGAGCAGGTTAATTTCTGTTATTACGAAGTAGGTTAATTTACAGGTTTTGTATCTCCAAACGGAGCACTGCCAGTCATCATTTTTTTTTCTTCTATTTTATTATGGTCGATATCGACAATAAAAGTGGTCGACACTGATAATGACTGTAAATTTATGTTTCAGTTATGTGGTCGATATCGACAATAAAAGTGGTCGACACTGACAATGACTGTAAATTTATGTTTCAGTTATGTGGTCGATATCGACAATAAAAGTGGTCGACACTGACAATGACTGTAAATTAATGTTTCAGTTATGTGGTCGCTATCGACAATAAAAGTGGTCGACACTGACAATGACTGTAAATTAATGTTTCAGTTATGTTGCTTTTAATTTATCACATCATCCATAGTTGCTTTTAATTTATCAATTTTCAAGGCAAATAAGAAGAGTAGAAAGAACATCCCATGCAACATTTGAATCCCACCGGAAACTCAGTTGTCTCTTCACATGATATTCTGGGTGAATCTAAGAGAACAACCATTTATAAAGATGAGTGCGGCATTTAGGAGGCGACATGATTGATGAAGTGCGCCCTCATTCAATCACCCGAGGACTTTGATATAGTACATGTAAAAGATAAAAGGGTTTCATAGATGTCAATTTTAAATGCCCCAACCATAGTGCTTTAAAATGATTTGATAAGAGTAAGACTTCATCCACCCATATCCATGTGGTCTCTTATATAACCCATTCACTTCCAAGGATTGTTACAAGTGTGTCCCAGTGCAATCATCCAGCACTGCACCAGATCACTAAATTATATTTTGTTATTTTAAGAACACCTTTTGCCTTTTAGGCATAGCAAAACTTACAATTTATTTATGTACGTCTTTAAGTGTATGAAATGTGATCTTTGGGGCATTTTATCAAACAGCTCAGCAGCATCTTTAACTCGATCATTGTGAGAGTAGCAATCATTGAATTCCATGAAACCAAGTTCTTGAATGCATATGAACAATGTGTGGCCCACTCCTGGTAGAGATCTTCTACCCTTTCTAGATACATATTTGCAAAGATGTCTATTATTGAGAGATCCAACACCTATACTTTCTGCAATCAACCTGATTTTGGGTTGAGGACCTACCATTCGATGGCTATAATTGAAGAAGATGTGTAGCACAAATACAGCAGAAGTGTGGATTGTGGAATACCATGACCACATATATGGGTCGTTCCTGATCAATGATGTCCGTCCTCTTGAGCCATGACCACATATATGGGTCGTTCCAACCGAAGTGACTGTACCACGAGTTCAACCATCCCATCTGACAAATTTAAAAACAGAATGAGCATTCCAATATATCTTTCATGAATATAAACACGAGAGAAACTCATTCTTGCGTTCCTGAAAGAAACAAAGCGAAACACAAGAGTAGGAAAATGGGATGGTTTCTTGAGGTTTGATCTCTTTCAAGAATACAATGCAGAAAAGGAATACTTATTGTGTAGGAATACTTGTTGTGCATAATTATTTGAACCATTTCCTTCAATGACATCAATTAATTGGTCACAGCCACGTATAGTTCTTGTAGATCAAATGACTAAGATGGCATTGTCCAACAGTAGTTCACAATCCTAATTGGTGTTTCCGGCTTTGTATTCAGAAGTGCAAAAAGCAATGGCCAGCTTCTCACTGTGCCGATACAAGGCATCTTCCCTATCTTCTTCATCAATGTCCAGCAACACCTCTGATGTAGTGGGGACATAACCAGCACTCCTCAATTCCCATCCCATCTATTCTACCATCTCAAATATCTCTTTATATTGTGGATGGGATTTATCCCCAGCCACAAATTCATATATCTGGTTGTCAAGCTCAATCAAACTGAATCCAAGAATCAAGCTCGATCAATGCATTGCACAAACGGTTCCGTCTTTGCAATCCCTTCCCTCTCAACATAAACCTCAATCCACTTCCCAAGCTCAAACGCTTCTAAGTCAGCACACGCTGAAAGTACACTGACCACAGTAATCTCGTCTGGCCTAACCCCAGCACCCAGCATCATCCTAAAAGCCACCACAGCCTCATTACAACGCCTCCCACGAACATACCCACCAATCATCGCGCTCCAGCTCACCGGTTTTGTCTTGGGCATTTCATCGAACACCTTGCGTGCAAACTCAAGACCATTCTGTGGGAACCCAAATAAAAATTGGGTTTTTCATGATGGAGAAGAGGGGAGGAGGAGGAGGAGGGAGGAGAAGGGAAGGGTGGTGTTGCATAGGATGGACGGATCTGGGTCAGAAGGAGGTGAGGGTTTTCACGGATTTCATGGACGACAACCATAGAATTCTCTTCCTGATGAAATTGCCAACCATAGAATTTTCCAAATCACTTGTTGACCAGAAGTAACATAAAAGGGAAGATAAGGTTGCAATGAACAAAAGATGTCCAATTCACAACTTCTTCCACTAGAAAATGCATCAATTTCCTCACGTTTTATGTGATGGGTTGTTTATTCCTCAAAGGTAGTGATGAGGCAAAGAGGAGAAACATAATGTATAATCTGTAATCTCATTTGCATGTGTTCTTTTGCTGTTGATGGGTAACCCAACTGAAATTTAGAGCCGACTCTTCCCTCCTCCCTCCTCCCTCCTCCTCCTCCTCTCCTCCCCTCTTCTCCCTCCTCCTCCTCTTCCTCCTCCTCCCCTCTTAAAAAGGATAAAGAGGGTCAAATGTTTTTGACCCATTTGTAGTGTATTGCTCTAGAACAGCACCAGCAATCAAGAGAGACAAATGCCCTCTCCTCCCTCCTCCTCCTCTTCCTCCTCCCCTCTTCTCCATCATGAAAAACCCTTTTTTTTTTTTTTTGTTCTCGCAGAATGGTCGATATCGACCATAAAGTGGTCGATATCGACAATATCACTAAACGACAAAAAAAAAAAACGAAAACGCACCATATGCCCTTATCCGTGTCCATTATAAACGTGGCACCTATAGAGATGTATAGTGTCCCATGGGGATCTGGTGGGTAAATTCCTCTTTAATTATTTTCCATAAAAAGTATAAATAATTTGAAGCAAGATACAGGCTTATACAACCATGTTTTAAAAGATATATACGGACGGGAATACAGGAATGGTCTAGTGGTAAGACTTTAATACTCTCCAACCTAGTCATTGCATCAGGCAAAAATAAATAAATAAATAAAATAAAATGATATATATGGACTTATATGGGAGGTACTACCGTACTAGTATCCACATAGTAGCTCAACCAAAGCGTTGTGCTTTTATTCTCCTAGGCAGTAATCACTTGTCTTAGTGGGCCCACTTAGAACCTTTTTTTTTTTTTAATGCCAGCCATGGTGCTTGGACTCCTGAGAGAGCACACACATAGCAAAAATTTGCTCATATACAAACGGAAAGAGAACCCACACACCCAATGATCAAACTTTGGACAATTGGGTGATAGACAAAATTACTAACCAAATGAACAATCCTTAAGTTCTTCTTCACTTGAAATGATCGTACTGAACTTTCACGACGGTGTCTTCCTCACTCCTCAGAAGGGCTCAGATGTTGCTTTGGAAAAGTGGAGGAACTCTTGCTATTTTATCACATCTCACATTACATTTGAGTCGATTGCTTTTTATGAAACGTGTAATAGATTCTAATAAAATATAATTTTCATCATTCTGTGTGAGTTTGTCTTGCGATTTTTTAATTTTTATAGGATGAGAGCATTTTGGAGTCAAGGTTCAAAACCTATTTATGCATTCTTTAGATATTCAATAGGGAAATTATTTTGTCATATTAAATAATGAGAATTCAAAATCGTAAAAGGGAGAGAAGAAAATGAAATCCGATTCCATGATCTGCTTCGAGATGGCAGATGTAAAGGTGGACGGCTCAGATACGGTAGGCCCATGCAGGAGTGCTTTAGGATTTAGGAAAACATTTTCATCATCATGTAATGTATTGGGAAATTTCAACGGAGTGTAATTTAGAAAAGATGCAAGGGCACAGGGTTCTGTCGTAGTGTCTGTCCTTGGGTAAAGGATCTCGAATTCTCGCCATTCCTTTTCCCAATAGAAAATACAACAAAAATTAATTGCCATATCTACGAACGGATCAACACACACATGTACCAGGGAAACTTCAAAAACAGTAACATCCAATGCCAAATCATGTTTAAGAAGTAAGCCAGTTTTTTAGGACATATTCATTTACTAGAATTTCAGAATTTTTTGTCCACAAGATGAAATTCCTAAATTCTTGCAAGGGCATGAGCATTTTGGAATTCCACAAAAATGCAAAGAACTTGGAATTTCAAGAATTCCTAAATGCCAATTGAGACTTATCATGTGCTGGAATTCATAAATTATTGTAAAGAAATAGGGGATTTAAAAATGTAAGACATCATGTCTTAAAAATCCCAACCACTAGAATTCCAGTCAGGAATTCTAATAAATAAACAGGCTCTAAAAGTACATTTGGAAGGGCTTTGGAATGAACATTTGGGAATATCTTGTTTGTTTGGAGCATTTGGGATATATATTTATTTGTGGGAGAAGTGGAACGAAATAAAGTTAATGGTCAAATCTAGAGAAAGAAAGATGAGGATGTGGAAAGTAAATAACATCAAAATGATAAACATTCTAGGGATATTGCTTGTAGTTAGACCTGACAATCCCGCTCAAAGTTTAAGTATTTTTCTCATGCGATGGAGGGCTGCTAAATGCACACCAAATCTTTGTTTTCACGCTCACCATTTTTTTTAAAATATTACCAATATACCCCTATAGAAAATCCTCAAACTACTCCTATCCTCCTCCCTCCATCTCTCTCTAGGGGTGCACATCGAGTCGGGTTCCGGGTTATCAGACTAGGTCTGACCCGACTCGATATTTTGTAAGACCTCCTGACCCGGTCCGATAACCCTATTAAATTAAACCAGGTTATCGGGTTACCGGGTTCGGATTTCGGATAACCCGGTAAGACCTCCTGACCTAGTCATTTAATCACTTCCATTCTTCCAAGTAGGCCGAGTATGAGCTGATCAACGGCCAGATGGGAGTCTCTGCGCGATTTCTGATAGGATTGGGCGTGGTGGATGACCTTAATGAGGGAGGTGCTTGCAGGGACTTTATCTGGGGCGGGGCTCAGGGAGGGGATTTTCTTGAGTGCTTGTTTGAGGACGCGTTCGAAGGAGTTGGAGGGCTCGTCTCCGCCTCCTACACTGGAGACTGCTAGCTGGAAAATGCCGTTTGGGTTGGAGATGAGGGAGAGGGCGAGGTGGACTGGGGTGATTTGGGCATGGCCTGAGTTGAAGATAGAAGATCGACGGTAGAAACCCTATTTTGGAAAATGCTTCATTTGTTTTGTGGGTGAACTTTTCAGGATTCATGGCTAGCTATCTAAAATCTGGGTTGTGTTTTTGGTTCAACTGAAATGCAGAGAATGAAAAGAAAAGATGGGAATCGATGGGAATTTGTAACAGATTGGTTGGTGTTTGTTGGTGGTGTTGTGAAAGTGAGGGTGTGGTTTTATGAGATGGGAAGAGGAGGGGAGATGATGATTCGACATGTTTCCGGATGCAGGGGATGGACGGTGGGTACTGTAGGAGACGGAGGAACGAGGAGCTCAACTGCTCGAGAAGGAGCTGCAGAGATAAGAGAAGGCGCAGAGGCAACATCGAAGCAGAGGAGAAAGCACCCTAATTTATAACTCAGTTTTCATTTTTCAATTGATTTGTTATCGGGTTATCAGGTCACCCGATAATCCGATAACTTATTAAATTCAAACCCGGAACCCGAACCTGTTAAGAAAGGTCCGGGCCGGGTTGGACCCGACCCGATAAATTCTTTATCGGGTTGACCCGATAAGGTCCGGGTCGGACTAGGTTTCAAGACCCAATGTGCACCCCTATCTCTTTCCCTCTCCTTGTCTCTCTCCCCCTCCCTTGCTTGCCTCCACTCGTCGCTTCCCTCTTCCTCTCTCTCTCTTTCTCCCTCTCCCCATCTGGAGGTGCAGCCGGTGGGGGTGGGGTTAGTTTAGTTGTTATGGGGATGTGCAAAGAAAAATATAAAGTCCCCACACTTCAATGGTAGGTGTAGAGAGAAAGGGCATGTGAAAAAAAAATAGTTTGCACTTAGTAGCTCTTCATGCGATATCATAGGATTGTGCAATATCCACATTATCTTAAAATACACTAAATGACAAAAAGTAAATAAATAACTTTTTTGTCATTCAATAATTTTAGTGTCAACCCTCTCTCTTCTTTTTTCTTTTTCTTGATTTGACATTTAATTTTATTCCACTTCAACTATAATGCAAACAGATATGAATTCAAATGTTGTCATCTAATCTGAAACTCCAAAATGATCCAGGGTAAAGAAGTGTTCAAACTCAAAATTCTAAAAACTTTGTTGTTGGCCAAAACTTGACCTTTTCACATGGCCAACTAAGTTAATTCTCTCCCAAGTATTGTTGTGCCGATCGTCTTAACCCCCTCAAACAAAATCCTGAATCATGAATCAAATAAAGAGAAGAAACGGAGTCACTCTGTGGTCCCGCAGTGTAAATAATGAGAAGGCCTGGAGAAATACGGAGTCAGATGTAGTCGGACCCTGCCAAAGTAACCGTGACCTTGCAGTCTGCAAAACGCTCTAAATGTTTTTTTTGGTAAGGACAAAACGCTCTAATTGAAGTCTGCTTGGACAAGTGCGAAGATGCACGTGCCTCTAGATGAAAGTCTTGTTGACTCCTCTTCTTTTAATAGAAATAGAAATACATTCAATCAATAAAAAAAGAGTGCTGCAATATTGACAATTTCTACTATGTAATCTTGTGCAATGCCTCAAATAACATAGATTAGAAAAAAAAATTGTGCCATTTTCTTTTTTTCTTCAATAAAAAAACAAGTCTTTAGGTCATCTTTCAATTAATCTTTTAGTTTTCGCAAGGACATGGAAAATCAGTTTTGACCAATAGAGATTTTTTTTTTTGAAATCTAAGAAAAATCAATTTAATTTCTTTCATTAGAAATGAACAGAGTGCTTATGGTTATGGAGCGAGCTTATTTAAGCCCTCTGTTCATTTTGAATTTTGACCAATAGTTTCGTTGTAGAATATGAAAAAGTGCACATTCAAAGAGGAAAAGAAAAGCATGTAAAATATTATTAGAGAGGAGACATACACGGTTGACTAAGAAGGGGTATCCAGTATCAAGAAAAAGAAGATGGTAAAGAGGACAAATCACATGTCAAAACCAAGGATAATTTATAAAACAAAAACCCTCTTAACAACGAAATGCCTCTCTAAAATGGTTTCATATGGATCGCATTCCCAAAAGATACCCATGAATGTCATCTCCCTTTTTACGAGGTAGTGGCAAGCCGAACTCTCTTCCTTTCCCCTGTTGCCTTGAAAAAAAGGGACGAGGGGTTTTTATAAAAGAGAATCCCATTAAAATTTGAATACGACGGATATAGGTCGAAATTCCAAGTATTGACGGTAGAAGAACTTTCACCCAATTTTTTCTTTTATTTACCCGTTTTTCTCCTATTCATTGGTATCAAGGAGAGGTTCTAGCTAATCTAGAAACTCTTCGGTGCTTCACGAGCAATTTCCAAGGGGCTCTTATAGTGGAAAGCGACTCTACTAATGCAATCGCTTGAATGTTAAATTAGAAAATCAATCCATGGAAGTTTCAATTTACTTTTAATGAAATCTGAATGTTGGTTGCCTCTATCACCGTTATTTTCCATCACGAGCTGATACTTGGCTAAACAAGGGGTTGACGGGTTATCTCCTTGGCATGATTTTACTATGTAAGTTTGGCTGGGTGGAGTACATTACTCTTGTACCTCCCTTTCTATTTCTCTTTTTGTATTCTCTTTTTTCTTTAATGAAAGTATTTATTACCGTTTCAAAAAAAAAAAATTTTTTTGATATCAATGAAGAATGAAACATTCATTGATATCAATGAGTGTAGGGTTATTTTCCATTTTCTGCTTCCTCCTCCTCCTCTTCTTCACGATCTCTTTTCTTACTTAGTTTTTCATCACTATTTTCTTCGAAAATGAATCAATTGAGGTGTTTTTGTTTATTGTGTCTAGATAGTATGAGCATACAACTATTGCTAAGCTTCCAACCAACACTGCCCTCACCATTAACCAACTCCAAAACAGATAGTTTATCAATATCATTTTGGATCCCATTTCGGTTTGGCCTCCAGAATGAAAAGTCTCGGCCAATTCAAAATTTTGGTAAAACTTTTCCTAATTAAGTTTTGCAAAAATATAAAAATAATATATGTATACATACGTCAAAATAGAAAAAATAAAAATAAAATAAGAAATATGGATTTAATCCATTATAGTAAAAAATTCTTGAATTACATTTTGGGAAAATATAAGAAACACAAACTATATATATGTATAAATATTAAAAAGATTAATTAATTAATTTAAAATACCATTTCGGCTGATATTAAGAGCCAAAATTCAAAACGAAAAGTTTTATGCGAAATCTCATTTCAGTCACTTGACCGAAATCAGAAATTTTAGTCATTTTAGTTGAAAAGGTATGAAATTAAAATCTATGCCAAAACCGCATCGTAGATGAAAAAAACATCTATCTCATCTCCAAATCCTCCAACAACCCCATAACCCCACTTTATCCCCAACTCTGCCTTCAACTCCAACTCCATCCTCACTCCAACCTTCCTCTCCCTCTCTACGTATTTCTCCCTTAGCCTCTTCATTTTCTCTCTCAACCCCCATTTCTTCTGCTCCCTTTTTGACGCTCTTTATTTCCCCAGTGATTATTTCTTCTTGATGATGATGAACTAAATCAAAGAATGTATTTGGAGAAGACTAGGAAGGAATTGAAGAAAAAACAAACATCAATTGATATATATATATATATATATATATATGAATGTCTACATTATTCATTGATATTAGTGAATACAGGCAAAAAAATGGGGGAGAGGTCCTCTACGGTCAATATTTAGAGTTTGGGTCCAAGGTCGTTGTATTGAGTATTTCCTTGGACTGGAGGCTGGAAACATCGACTTATAGGGACCTTTCGCTAATTTTGCCTTTTCTAAACCCCTTCCCCCCGCCGCCCGCCCCCTCGGAAAAAAAAATTAACCCTTTTTCCTCAAATAGTGACATGTGGATTAGGCATGTAAATCTGGGCTACACCGGCACGGCCCACTCACCATCGGCTCACTCGTGCCTGGGTTGTATCGTTTTGTGCCCACTCCCATGAGGGTCAGCCCAGCACGGCCCTAGTCGTGTCATGCTAGGCCGTGCTGCCTGTGGGCAGCCCACTTCTTTTTTTTTAGTTGGACTTCACTTGGACTCGGACTTGGGCTCTTGATCAAACCCTATCCCTAGGAGATAATGTGCACTAAGAAAAAACCTTTGCCCTAATACAATCAAGTTTTTTTCGAGTCCTTTTTCTTTCCTTGTGAAAACAATGCAGTCAAGTTTAGTTCGAGTCCATTTTTTCTTTTTCCAATGCCCCACTTGGACTTGGACTTGGGCTCTTCTTCTTTGTTGCCTTTGACCTTGGAAAATGGCCCTGGTGGAGTTGAGATGCACATTGGAAATTACCTAACCCAATGCCCTACGGCCCCCACCGGGACTTGGACTTTGGCTCTTCTTCCCTTTTTTTTTTTTAGACTTGTGCACGGGCGGGCCTTCCGTGGGCTTGGGGCACTGGCCGAGCACGGCCCAGCGGGGGACTGACAGGCCGGGTTGGGAGGCACGGTCTGGGCCAGATTTACACCTCTATACCCACTTTAATTAGGTTATTTTCCAAAAGTAAAATTCCCAAAATGTTCTTTATGTAGAATTTCAAACTCTTATTAGTACTCATCAAATAAGGCCGGTACTAAGGATGTGTCTGGCGTCATGCCATTCAAATGTTCCTACGTTCCCACGATTTAATGTTGTGGAAAATATATTTGATACATGCAAATCATTGTTCTGGATTTTGATCTCATGGGAAGAAATCTCAAAATTTTAACCCGTTGGCATAAGAAGGTTGGAACGGGAATTTTTTTTATTATTTTAAGAAACAACTTGCTCGCACAATTGTTTCTTGCTTCTCTCTTGCCTTTAAAAAAAAATATCATTTAAAGACTCCAAATCCTCTCACTCATCCTAAGAGGTAGGCCCTATGTTCACAATCTCAAAGAAGGTGGTCCCACTTTATAATTTCAAAGGTGGGTCCATGGTTACAATCAGAAAGGGTGGGCCCATATTCTTTAATGATGGGATCACATTATAAATCCTATGAATGTGGGCCCTATCTTTCAATTTATAGTGTGGGCACCACATTGTAATTTCTAAAGGTGAGTCTCATGTCCACAATCATAGAAAAGATATCCCCACTTTATAATTCTTAAAGTTGGGTCACATGGTCACGATCACATCTTTTAAAATTTATTTATATTTTTTAAAATTTATTTGCGTCTTTTGAGATTTATTTACATTTTATGGAATTTATTTTGATATTTTGAAATTTATTTGTGTCCTTTTAAATTTGTTTGCGTTCTTTTGAAATTTATTTCATTTTTTTCAAATTATTGCTTTTTTGAAATTTATTTGCATTCTTTTGAAATTTATTTGTATTTTGTAAAGTTTATTTGAAAATCTCATTAATGATATTTTATTAATCGTGGCCAATTAAATGGCAGCTGATCATTATTAATGGCATATCCCACTAATCATGATGAGATATGATTTAAAGAAATGATAACTTGAATATTTTAAATTTTTAATTTTGAAAAAAAGACCTACCACACTATAAAAAAAAATATTATGGATGTAAGGCTAAAAAGCGAAATGTTCATAAACGGAATGCCCCTTCTTATTATATCCCTCTTGCAAGCAAAGATGGCCTTTATGGGGAGGTAAAAATTGCGATAGGTGGATATAGAGTTAGCTATGAGCTTTAATATAGGGTAGGATCCCAGAATATAACACCATAACAAGTGCAACATCAACAATAGAAAAGGTAAGGGGATGCCATTAACGGAACGTGACTTAAAAAACTATACTACCATTTTAGCCGTCTAAAGGATAACAGTTATCCTATTTTGTTTGCATTTACTTCCTGGTGAATTCCTAAATTCAGGATAAAGGGTTTTTTTTTTATCAAAAAAGAAAATAAAGTAACAAGGATGTGAGTGGTGAAAGATCTAAAGTAGAGATTATTTGATAACTTGCTTTGAATATGTACTTACAATCCTTCCCTTTTATAATATTTGACACTGGTTTGAAATCTTAAGAATTCAATACCCATTAAAAAGAGTGTCCCCTTAATTGTTTATGCTTGCAATTTTCTGCATTTGTATTGTGCGACTTTCTAGATATTGTTACAAAACTTTGATTAATTTTTTACTCACTTTTCCATGTCTATTTTTGGTTGCTTGGTATGAAAGGCAGTAGTAGAATGGCTAGGGTTGCCCAATTTGTACAGTTTTTTAGGTAAAGTCTCTCCATGGCATGCCCCCATTGCTGTGTGGTCCAGTCCATCGTGGCCATGCCATGTGCACAATGGCAAAAGGTGGTTTATTGTTATCATTGGTGCAACATCTAGGGGTGGCAAATAGGTCGAGCCAGGGAATAGGCAGGGTGGTTTGAGAGGGGGTTCAATGGGTTAATATCAAATCCATGTTCAACATGTTTACAAAATGGGTCGAGTGCAGATAAATGTGGTTAAGGATTTCTTGACGCACATCTACCTCATATAAGCTACTGGTCTGTCAATGTGGGTAGGGTTTACAGGTCAATTAAGGTTTAACCCTTTTTTTTTTTTTTTTTGGTCAAAGAGGTCGGGTTGGGTGGGATATCTGTAGGTTGATACCTAATGTCCATAACCAATCAAGCTCTTTTGTTAGATTGAAAAAATTTGGACAAGAGAAACTAAAAGGACTTGCCTGTTTGCATTGAATTAAGTACATAAGAATTAAAAATAGGCTCAATCAAAGGATTAATAAAGAGACTAATGGTGCAGCATATAAGGTAGATAAAATAGATGTATCTTGACTTTCCTACAATTTAAATTACTATAAAAATAAAGATTAGAAAACTCCTCGATTCATTTTCATTTAAAGAAAAGAAAAAATTTACCCTAGATTTTAGGTATTCACTTTATTTCTTCTTTACTACCGGCTTTCATATTTACAATGATTCTTGAGAATTAAATTACATCAAACAAATGGCCCTTAATTCTGCTTGTGGCCCAATAGCCCTAGTTACACGCAGGCTGATGGATCAAAGAAAGCAATCACATGACACCCGAGTCGACTCGGTAGGCAACAAGTTTCTCAGGTGCCTGTAAAACTTGTACATCATCTGACACGTGTGAGTATCTCGGCGGTTGTCGCCTGCGTTCTCTGATTTAATACACACCTCACTTGTTTCCTTGTCAGGCTTTTAATTTTCATACTTCTCACCGAACCCCATTCTTCACGTCATGTGGAGACATATTTACAAAACAGCCCATGCTTTTGTCCAAAATTTTCTAGAGACCCATAATGGAATGTAGCAGTAGCAAACCGTTGTACCTAACGAATGTAACAAGAAGCCAATGGCAAAGTTTTTAGGAATTCTGATCTTAATGAATGGCAAAGAGGGTGTGAGTCAGCTTATTATTTCAGCGGGTGCCGGAAGCTCAAGTCAGTCGTATCCTATGATCCACAGGTGTCGGTGGCAAGACTTTTTTTGAGTGAAATTGGATGCGAAAAGGACTAGAAATCTCTTCACACTTTAATATCTCTCTCTCTCTCTCTCTCTTCACTTGTTGTCTCGGCATGTTTTTCGTGGATGCGAGTCCCTCAGTTCGTGTATGGATGCCCAAGGTCGTGTGTTTGGGTTACATATTGCCTAAGCCTTCATCACCGAATTTGTGGGATTTGAAAAATTCACGTTTAACCATGGTAAATTTTTAAGATTTTAGATTTAGATAAATTGTTTTTTAGCAGAATTCACAATATCAATTTGTTATGTTTGAGATTTTTCGACAATGATTTGATCGTTGGTCTTTTGGTATTTTCAAATTCAATATATTTTTTTTAGAATTTTAAATTTCAACCACATGAAAAGTCATTTTTGTCCTTTAGAATTCCCCCTCCCCCCGAGTATTTAAAAATTTTCAATCCCCTCCCCCCGAGTATTTAAAATTTTTCAATTTTGCATTTACATCACAGTACAAAATTCTCTCTGTCATATGCATGTGCAATGATATCTATTTGATATCTTCAACTATATAAGCCTTTTAGTTAGGAATTCTCAAATATGTGAATTACACGCAGATTCCTCACTTGTTACTAGAAGTACCCTTGAGGCCCCTTTTTAGGATATATCTGAGAAATTATTTTGAGGGTATTTGAATTCTCAAAGGGCCTGTTTGCTTCATGTAGTTGAATATACAAAAAATATTAGGATTTTATTCCTATAAGTGATTGAAAATTAAAATTAAATAAACAAACTAAATTTTCAAAAATGACGATCAATTTAGTTTCCCTCTAATGGAAAATGAATCGAGGGAAAGTGGGGAATGAAAATCTAAGCACAACATTGTAGTTTAAATCTTAGGAAAGTGAGGGTTGGATTTACATTTATCTCTTTGTCTCTTATGTCTTACACCCCTCTCCTCTTATCCTTTAAGGCTGATCTTTAATAATCCTTAGGTGGGATCCCATTTGTTCTTGAATTCATGTGTATTTTATGGGCACAAACAAGTTTTGAGGGCATGTTTTGTTTAGTGTATGTGGAAGATAGGTTTCTCATACTTTCACTTTTGCATGGACCCCCCCCCCCCCCCCTATATATTAAAAAAAGTGGCTACACAAATGTGCCCTAAAAAAGTGTTTGATAAAAGGAGGTGAAACAGATAAGGTAGCAATATAGATGAGACTTTGTTAGTTTTATGGTCTCAATACCAGCATATGATGTAATAAATTGATTCATTTCTTTATTAATCAATATATTCATGCTTTCCATTGCATGAGATGAATGGTGTTTAATTATATACTTGCACATAACCAATACGAATGACATAATGGTTCATGAGATGAACCGGGGTCCATAAGTATACTAGATATAATACATGTGTATGGATGAGTTCCACATACGGGAGACATGTATAATAAATCTTATACTTGAATATCTTCACAACCAGTGATGAGTCTGGACATCTCATACTGACAAGGTTGCAGCATTTTGATCACTATGAGATAGTGTGATTTGTCTCGATCATCAGAATGAAAGATTCTGGATCATAGTGCTGGTACATTGGATATATTGAAGGACCATGAGAAGCACCTTATAAACACTGTCTTTATATCAAGGTCTTTTCTCATAATTCCCTAGCAGTAAGTTCTCAATCCTGAGACATTAATGAACTCAAGTTTCTATTTATTCATTTGCTTTGAGTCACCAATGAGTGAGGCCAACTGTAGGTCAACACTTCGGTGATTTGGGTATATGGTAGTAGAGCTGTGGGAACATTCAATGGTCAAGATGGAATCTATCTCTAATATCCCCTCGTGCCAATTAATGGATTTATCATTGGTAAGTGTACACCCATTCTGATTAAGAGTTAATTGGAAATGTACCATTGATCATTATAATTAATTGGGGCTCAAGGATAATAAGATATGGATCTAGTTTGGAAGACAGGTCCAATTGATCCATGGATATTGATGGAGGGGCCTACTTGTGGTAATAGGGAAGTTTAGGGTCTTCTATGTGATTTTCTAAGACTGGAGTTCAATTGCATTTATATAGTGGAATTATTTGCAATTAACTGTGGGCCCGGATTGCACATGAGATGTGGGGTTGCGTGTCCCAGTTGGAACCAGCTTTCTAAGAAATCCCTAGTGGTCCCCAAGCTAGCCCAATCATCAGACGAATACTAATTCTAGTTGAACTTTAAAAGAAAAGTTACTAATTCTATTTGAAGTGAGACTTCTAATAGTGGTAATAGTATGTTTCTAATTATTAATGGAAGTAAGACTTCTATTGTAATTAAGAAAGAGACAAAGGTTACTAATTAATTTGGAAGTGAGACTTCTAATTAAATTAGTAAAGAGTAGTTTGCAAAAACTATAAATAGGGACCAAAGGGGGCTTGGACATCCAACCCTTGGAATTCACGCCCAGCCCCCTTTGTGCAAGAGTTGCACTTCTCTTCTCTCCCTCTTCTAGTTCTTTTAAGTTCCTAGTTGTCTTCCCTTGAAGATCCCACCCATTTTCTTGAGAAAGAGATTCTGATTCGGGTAATAGCGTGGAAGGCCATTGGGTTTTGGAGAAACCTATTTGATTCGCGAAAGGGTTCGTCATCAAAGAAAGTAGCAAATTCTCCATTAGAGCACAACCGAGCTCCAAAGGTATAATCTATTTTCTTGTATGATATAGATCTTTGTTGCATGTTTGTTATTATTTTCTATCTCCTAGATAGATTATATTGCTGATCGTGATAGATGAGATAGAGGGTTTGCATCCTGGAAATATTGATAGCCCTATGGATAGTTGATCCCAGTATCAAGTGGTTCAAAAAGTTTTGAAACCTATCCTAGAGGCCCACCTAATTTCCAACAGACTTTACTTTTTAGAATTTTAATTACTAGGGTAATTACTAAGTATTAGGGATGGAGGTAGTAGGGTTTTGGGGTGCCTCACTTACACATCAAGGAGGAGAGTGCAGCTCTATAGCATGGCCCTCTTTAATTTTAAATCCAAACCACTCAGAAATAAAGTCCCTCTCCTCTAACAATAGTCCATCTAACATAATATTGAACATATTAAATTCTAAACCATATGCACAATCTTGCAGTGGGGACTAACTTCTATTAATGAAGTATAATTCAGGTAAATCCCACTAAAAAAATGACTTTAATTTTGGTGATTCAAATGTATAGCACTCGAGCCTTGTTGTAACGCTCCACCTTACACACATGCATGATATTGTCCGCTTTGGCCCATGAGCTTCACGATTTTGTTTCTGGTAGGCCTCAACCCACTAAAGATCTCAAGCAAAGTAAGGGTGTAAGCTCCACAAATAATCCTAGTCACCGTCCTCTCTATGGTCAATGTGGGACTCCAGGGTGTCACACCCGTCACCCTTCATAAGAAGCGTTGGTGAGGCACTTAAAGATTCCAACTCATACTTTACATTATCAAATCATTTATCCCTTGACATCCCACCTTACCATGACTTGGTGAATGCCTTTCAATGCTCTCCTCTGAACCACCCATGAATATCATATCATTGTGGCTCATCAAATGATCACAATTGACCATCAATGAAATCTCATTAATTAATTATTGGTGCCTATATTATTGATCCAACATAAGTCCTATTTTAATTGGAGTGATATAAATTTATTAATGAAAGAAATATAAGATGAGTAGGAAGCCAAATCATAAATAAAGTTAAAGAGGAGGTGATTAAAATAAAGTTCTTGTATGTAAAAACATATTAATTTAAATTCGTTATCATGAATACATATAAATATTTATATCTTATAAATAATGAATTCATTTTTAAATATTCTAAAAATTATTTTGAATTAAAATCAATACAGACACCAATCTATCCACCAACGACATTTTTTTATTCCGGCCATTTTGATCCGAAAAATCTATTGCAGATGTGCCACGTGCGCAATCAAGCATTTACATTTTGAGCCCTGCTACATGGACTAACCCATGAATCCATCCATGGACTAACTCCATGATTTTAGGGGAAAAATCACCTGATGTGTCAGGTGATTTTTCCCCTAAAATCATGGGTTCTATCATGGACTAACTCCATGAGTAATTCCATTTAGACTTTTTGTTACATTTTACACCCATTTCCCTTCCTTTCCCGAGAAGATTCAAGCGTCTCCAGAGCCAATGGCATCACAGTAAATCCTAACAACTCAAGGGTTACTTTCCCAATCACCCTCATTCTATTCCCCATCAATGCCAATGTCGGTAATCACCGCGATCATCATAGATACGAACAATATAAGTGGAAAAAGACCAGTAGTGGCATTTGATGTAAATCTTCTCAAATCTAAGTGCATTTCCGCTATCCGCCCTTCTATATGCTCTCTGAACCACTCTCTCTTTTTCCAGTACAGCTTTTCCTTTTCCTTTTTCTTCATCTTCTCTCTCTTTCTCCGTTGCAGAAGAAAGGAAAGATTGCAGAGCAGAAGCAGCCATTGTTGGAGAGATCTCGGATCTCAGATCGAGGAGCAGATCTTCTTCTCCTGGTAAATCTTTCTTGTTTTTCTCGGGCTTATCGAGTTCGTAATCCATTTTCGACCAAAGATTTCTCTTTCTCGCCGAGAAACGCCAAATGTGGGTGTTTTCGCGGTAGGATTTGAGGTCTTCCGGCTCTTTTTAGAACTTTTTTTTTGGAGAGGTTGTTGAGGAACTGCAATGGAGGTGGAATGCTTTGAGAGAGGAGGATTGGAGGAGTTGTGTGGTTGGAATTGAGGTTTTATACTTTGATTTTGAAGAAGTGAGGGTTTTTGGCTTGATTTGCATATGAATGGATGGATTTGGGTCCAAAACTGGTGTTTTAGGGGATTAAGGTTGTTGTAGATTGATTTGAGCTAATTTGATATGTTTTGGGAGTTTGAATTGGTCTGTCATGTGTAGATCTTGTAGCATTTGTGAAGAATGAAGGTTTTCTTCTTAGATTTGGGGTTAGTGTAGTTAGATTTGAGTTTAAATCGGAATTCTTACTGCAGAATGGCTTGAATTGCTTCGTTTAGTCAGATTGGAGATTTCTGTGGCTCGATCTCAGTTGTTGCTGTTTTTTCTTTATTTTGTGCTGAGATCGAACTGTAAGCTGTGGCCTTTTACTGTCTGCAAATATCTTAAAAAACTCGGGAGGAAGTAGAGTTTCCTTTTTGGTTAGATTTAGTCTAAAACGGATTTATCCACTGCTGAGTTGCTGGAAATCTTTCAAATGAGGCATATTTGGGGTTTCTCTGAATTCATTTGCTTTCTAGGATTTCAATTAAGCTGCGAATTTCTGTAGTGTTTTTAAGTGTTTTCGAGAAATGCAGTCTTTTTTTCTTGATTTGAGCTAAAAACAGGGAATTCTACCGAAGAATTTGTGGCAATTTTGAAAAGAGAGCATGCATCAGAGCTTGAAGGGTCTCATTGTCTAAACCACACCAGGTAGCATGTTTGAGTCACCTTGCCTTTTAAAAAAAGTCATTCCCAGTGAGGCCAATTTGCCTTTTCTTTGGCTTCATGTGAACTGATTGTTACACTTTTTACTTGGAATTGAGATGTCAATTGTAGATTTCTTCGTGGAGGCTGTTCTCTTGGAGCCTTATTTATTTATTTGTTTTCAAACAATAGTGGTCTTACTAGATTTGAGAAAAAACCTTGCCTTTTCCCACTGCTGTTTCGGTGCAATCATTTAAATAGGGCTGATTTGAACTGCTTGGGGTTTATAAGGTTGGTTATTTTGTTGACAAGAGCCCGTGCTACAGTTGAAGGTCCTCACCATTCCAACCTTGAGATTGGGGTTCAAGACATGTTACCGATAAAATGATTTTTTTTTTTTTTTAATTCTTGTCAGATAACCACTATCTATGGCGGGTTCAAGGAAATGATGGCTTTCTAGCTCAATCTGAACCCGGATTATTATTGCATTAAAGCTGAAAATGAAGACATGGTTCATTTAATGTATTCCTATAGAATGTCTTTACCTTTTTTTTCGTGGGAGTTCTTGTACAATATCTTGGTATTAAGATATTCTTCTAGATATTCTCTGGAGGTGGAATCTGCTTAGATGGCAGCCTTTGAACCGAATTCTCGCTAAGGAGATTTTCAGGCTCTCTACTAAATGGTGTTTTAATTTTTAAACTGAATTTACTTTCTTTCTTGGACTTGTATTATGCAAATTCGATTTCTTGGATTTTGTGCTTTAATCTTCTTGTGAATTTTTTGTTAGGGAGAAGTTGGCTTTGTGTTGATTAGATCTGTTTTCTGATTTTATCTCCTCAACATTTTCTTGGTGACTGTTTCCCTTGATATACAAATTAAAGACTTGGTTCTAACAGCAGCATTTTGCAGATTTCATATGATCATCGAAGTGGTCACCTGTTCAATGAATTGGGAATTTGATTGCCATGTGACATCTCTGTCTTGTGGGAATACAGAAACCTGCAAGGCTGCAACAAAGTAGCATTCAAACTGTGTGAAGAAAGAGTTGTTTGCTGGTCCTTGTGCATCTGAGATATTCAGTTTTAAGATGGAGGGAGTGATAGATGCAGGCATACCATTAGATTATGTGGCGTTTCAAATGTTCCCATCACACAATAGGTTACTGAATGCACTCTTTTTTTCTCTTCCATTTTGTTTTCTCCATACTTCCATGAACATTGCAGTGCAGAATGTCTGGCATTGCATTTGACTTTTAGCTCTCACTAGTCCTAGGATCCTCATCTTCTCCCTTTTCTCTGACATTGTAGGTATGAGGCCTTTGCAGGTGGTGGGGGCAAAAGAGAAAAAGTAGCTTCTGGCCTTTTGGAACAGCTACTGCTACACTTGCCAGGGGCGAAAGGTTTTCAGCCTGATGGATCAAATGACAACTTCATACTCCAGTTACCTGAAAACTTCAGAGGCTCATTATGGTTTACTAAGTCCACTCTTATAAGGTCTGTGTCAGGACAGGCTTACATCCATGCACTTGCTTGTGCGCGCACACACATACACGCATGATATAGTAGCTCACTCTTAACATTTGTGTAACCGCTTTTCTGCTAAAATAGAAGGGAAAAGTGGGATGTTTTCCATAGAAAACCTTTTCAACTGTTTGGTGTGAATGCTCTTTGCTGGGGAAAAGCACAAAAAGCAGTTCAATTTCTGTGATTCTGGGGAGAAGTGTTTCCTTTTTTTTTCCATTAAAATGAGGATAAAAATCATCAGTAGGGTAAAACTAACATGTCTCATTTCCTTTTCCTTTTTTTTTTTGTTGGGGTTTTCAGTTTTTTTTTGTGGGCAACGTATCCGTATTGGACCGATACGATACTTGTATTGGTACTCAATACTGCATCGATACTTCTAGGGTATAAGTTTAGCATATATAGCAAGTCCATTATTTCATAGAGTTCTTTAAATTTTCTTACTTCTCAACATAGCAAATGTTAGAAAGGAACATAAACAATGATAATTTCATCAATTCAAAAATGATAAAGAAAAAGTTAAGACACTCGTATCCGTGTTTGTGTCATAGATTTCCAAAAGTGCAGATTCGTATACCTGATTCTCGTATCTGTGTCCATACGCATATCTGGGCATCGTAGCCATAGGCGCTACGCAAACATGCCTTTATCAATTGTGGGCCCAGTCCCTGTAAGTTGCTGCGAATGGAAAAACAATCTAATGAGACAAAGGTATGGAGAATTGTCTTTTTGTGGGGCTCCACAATGGCCCCATAGGGGAAGAGGAATATGGGATGGGTGAGATCCATAGATCTATGTTATGATATGGAGTGGATGAAGTTGCACCCTTATCCACCCACATAATTGAGCATGGGTCATGTTCAGTTGAGCCATTGTAAAGATGTAACTTTGCAACAATAAAAGAAGAATAGGTAACTTCTCATCATAGATGAAGGGGATAAATGAGACTGGTTGGGGTGAATGTATGTATCTCCCTGATGCTTTCCTCCCCTTCACATCCCACCACACCTCATGAATGATAACTCATCCTAGTGGGTGCTACAAAAGTCATGGCACCATCCCATGGTAACATTACCTTATCTACACAAGGAAGTGACTGATGACCCAAGCAACTCTCCCATGAGTGGTGCACTCTCTTCGGTCCACTTCTTGCTACCAGTAATCACAGGAATAGGGAGGTTTATGCATGGATAAGGGATGCCCCCAATAATCAGCTTGATCATGTGGATTTAAAGGCATCAAAGTCAATGGTGAACTGAAGTGTTAAAATGGGGTGTTTTAATCTAAGTGTAAGTACTACCAATGGAGAAAATTGGACACTCGATAGTATGAGTGTTACCCAGGTAGTTTATTATCGATCTCACATGGGATCATTTGTGTGCATTCTCCAATCAGGATCTCACATCTTGTGGGGTCTATCTATGGCTGTAACCACCACTTAGAGACACTACTCCCTTGTGAATTGTTATGCACCACACGTTTTTTCTAAAATTGGAGTTAAACTAACCATTGTATTGGGCCATCTTTTGCTTAAACTGTCGGAATTATTGGGCCTACAAATCAATACCAATCCTAATCTGATTAGGATGATTGTTGGACCGTCCCTAGTACACCCTAAGACCTCCTCATTGTAGCCCTGTCGGCCGTCCCTCTCCTCTCTTCCCTTTCCCTGTTGATTGACATGCAATCCAGATTAGCCCCAGAAAACTGCTTGCACTGTAAAACCATGCAGTCAGGTCTTAGGGGATGATTGCTAGTTTGAAGATATATATATATATATATATGTATGTATCAGCTTCTAAATGACTCTAAAACAGAATGAAATTCTTTCCTTTCAGGTTCCTTAATATTGTTGGCGAACCTGAGTCACTAAAAAATGTGGGTGGAATTGAAGACGAGATGTCTCAGCTGGAGGAAGCCAGAAAGTTTCACCTCAGTCTATATGCCCATGTATGATCATACTTCCATTTAACTAATCCTTCTCTCACTGGAGCCTAGCTGCATTATAATGAAATAATGTCTCTTTTCAGGAACAGCAAGATCATTCTCAAATTGGAGTAACTGGTATGATCCTGATACATGACTTGCTAATGTCGAAATAAATTTTTATGGCCACATACTGAATTTGAATGCTTATTAATTATTGTCATTGTTACTTTATTGGTAATTGAAGCATTTTAGTTCTGTTTTAAAGGATAACTTTCTGGGAAGGTTATACATCAGATTTCAAGGACCTACTGTCTTATCCTCTCATACTGAAATGTCAGTTCTTGGCTAAGAGACTTACAAAGGGGTCATAAATGAATCTTTGGAACTTTTTAGTGGAACATTCATGGGAGTCAGTAGTAAAAGTTCATGCTGTTGTAATTAATGAAGCAATCACTTTTTCATGGTGACTATTTATGTTATTTTTAATTTGCATTTGTTGGAAAATAAAATGGTAACCAGAAACATAGGTGTATTTGATTTTCTTTCTATTCTGGAAGCATTGCTTTGGGTTCTTACTTATCTTTTCCTTATTTTATTGTGATAAGTCGCTCCCTTTTAAATCCATCAATGAAGTTGGTAGGAACAGGATTAGATTTAATGGTTTTTGAATTATCTGAATGGTTACATTTCATAAATAACATAAAAATCTAAGTTATTGGTGACTCAAACAGCTACTTGAAGAATGGTCATAGAGTTTCTAATAATGTTACTTAATCATAGATGGTTTAGACTTTAGAGAATGCCTTTAGTTAGCACCAGCCAAACTGATGCCTCTAGCTTAGTGCAATCTTTACTGCTGATCTGTTTCTATAAGATTGATAGATCATTATTTAATAGCAAATGCAACTTTAGCACTGTAGAGACTAATACTGAATTAATCCACTGTTTTATATGATTTATCTGGAACCCATGTAGCCAATCCCATACTCCAGGAGTGGACACAAGATTTCAAAATACATGATTCTTTGTTGAGCATGCCTTCCACATCTTCAGTTACTTTTGATATTCATTTTCTTCTTTAGGTTGACTTTTTATTTTTTTTTTTGGGGTTGGGGTGGGATTTAGGTTTACTTGTGAAGCTTGATTTGATTTACATCCAGAGTCCATCTTTAGGAGTTTAACAATGATCTAGATTTATCAACAATTTACTTTTGTCATGTATACATCGATACTTCTACATTTTAGCCTTTTAGCTCCCCTATGTGTGGGCACCATGTGACCATTAAAAAGAAAATGTGCTGATACCATGTGTCTTGACACCAGCATGTCTGAGTATTACATTGCTTAGCTAATGATAATTAGCGTTTGATAACCTTGTGTGCATCTTGTTTGCACCTCTTTGTTTCTGTTTCCATACCTGTTTTTGTTGGTAGATGCTTTCTCTGTGGCTACTTACAGTTTTATCTTCCCCATTTAAACAGATAGAAGATACTCGAAAGACAATGTAGCGACTCCAAAAGTAATTGCTTTTCACCTGTCAATCTGTCTTTGTTTTGCCTGTTAGTGAGAAATACTCTTCCACAACTACCAGGTTTCCACTACTAATGCGTGTTGTCTTGTATCATGTACACAGCTGGAAGTTCAGACAGGATCATCTGATGCTACAAAGTTAGTCTCTTCCTTTACTGTTTATTTTTTTCTTCTTGTGTATACTTACTTTGATCTTGTTTTATCTAAATGGTAAGATGAATGTTTCCAGGAATGAACTGTTACGAGCAATGGACTTAAGGTTAACAGCGTTAAGAGAAGAACTTGCCGCTTCTTTCAACCAGGCCATTGGTGCAACATGTTCTGTTAAAGAAGTTGCCGACTTAGATGCATTTGCTCAACATTTTGGCACAGAAAATTTAAGGTACCTTATCCTGATATTAGTAAGCTGATTTCACAAGTTATGAGGGGCGCGCGCACACACACACTTGCATACATTTTTTTTCCTTTAATTTGTGCTGAGTTCTAGTTGGTAGGCTCATGAATACCTAAATGCTTGCCTATCAATTTGCAGGACGTTTCTATCAAAGTATTTATCGCTTTGTGTTAAAAACCAAGATGGCAATCTTGTAAATGGACGGTTGACCTTACATGGTTCGGGAAATAACAATAGAATAGAGCCAGAAAGTGTAACTGAAGTAGGTTTGTCTGTAAATGAAGTTAAACCAAGCAGAAATGGTGTTTCTCCTGCAAAAATTGCACAAGCAGAGCGCCAAAGTTCAACAGAAAGTGAAGAATCTTCTAACTCAAGCAATGAAGACCGATCACCTGTAGAAAGAAGCCGTCCACTTATAAGATCTGCATCACCTAGGAGGTCAGCATCTCCAATGCGACGGGTCCAAATAGGGAGGTCAGGATCACGTAGGGCCACAGCATTAACCATAAAGAGCCTTAGTTACATTCCAGCAAGGGAGAAAGTATCATCCAACAGGGATGCTGCTGCAAACAGCAGTGGAGATGAAGAATCTGAGCAGCCACCTAAGAAATCAGAGAGCACAATAAGGAGGATGAGTGTTCAAGATGCAATCAATCTCTTTGAGAGCAAACAGAGAGATCAAAAAACTGATATTCAGAAATGGAGATCTTCGACAGAGGCTCCTCCTGTTGCTACTAATAAATCTGTACTGAGACGATGGAGTGCAGGTGTGGGTGAAACCTCCGCCCATTGTCCACAAGAAAATTCTGAATGTGGCTCTCTGGGTCAATCCAATAACTCAACGGTTGAACCAGCACAGAGTACTTCAGTAGAAGTGAAGCAGGAATCAGATTTCTTGGCAGGGAGTTCAGATCCTGTTAAGCCTGCTGTGGCAGATGAATCTTCTGCAGAGGAAGAAACATCTTCTATGGTAGATAATTCAGCAAATCTGGTTGTGGCGAAAGATGAAGAAATGAATGACCGCACAGCAGCTTCAGCTGAATGGAATCGACAGAAGGAAGCTGAGTTGAACCAGATGCTGATGAAGATGCTTGAAAGCAAGCCTGCCAGATACCAGAACACAACTGGAAGTACTGGAAAACAGGAGCTTTCTGGAGAGCGGAGGGGTGGCTTTTATGATCATTACAAGGAGAAAAGAGATGCAAAAATTCGAGGAGAGAATGCTGGAAAGCGGGCAGAAAAGGAAGCACGGTTCAAAGCAATGCAGCAGACCCTTGACCAGAGGAAAGCAGAGATGGCTTCTAAGTCGAAAAAGGTGGGTGTTACTGGAAAACAAGTTTCTCCATCTCAGTCCCAAAACATACGTAGGAATTCAACTTCTGTGCTACCTAAAAAGGAACCCTTAAAACCAACTGCTTCAAGGAAGGCTTTACCGAAAGCTTCACCACTTCCTGCTACACGTAGTTCATGGCCTTCAACACCATCACCAAGATCAATTGGTCCGCCTTCAGCTAAAATATCAAGTGGAACCTCATCATCTGGCACCATGCCTAACCGTCGAAAGCCACAGCCACAGCCACAGCCAACACCATCACCAACTCGGCGAAGTCCCAAATTGGAAAGATCTGAGCAGCGACAGAAAGGAATGGTGGGATCCCAGACTGAGAAGAAGAAGGTCTTGAAAAGCCAACAGGAGAAGCAGCAGCAAGTAGTGGCAAAAAGTAACAAAACTACGAAAACCAAGATGACAGCAGCTTCCATGGACGATTCTGTCACAGTTCCTGCCAAACCAAGTTTCTACAGCAAGGTGACGAAAAAGAGCAGTGTGGTTCCTTTAGAGTCCAAACCTTTCTTGCGGAAAGGCACGGGAATCGGTCCTGGTGTTGGCCCTGTTGTTGCTAAAACAAAAACGCCTCAGTCTGATGAATCTTCTAAAAGCAGTGGTAATCTGACACTTGGTCTTCAAGAAAATGATGTAATTTCTGGAACAGTAGAGATGACAAATCAGCTGCCAGTGGAGGAGGTAGCACAACCAGAAAATGATGATGCTGATTTAGAAGTCCTGGAAAATGACAATCAGGAATTTGAAAACACAGAAAATTCTGAACAATTTTCTGGCCAACATGATGATGGCTTCACAAAGACAGCAGAAATTTCACAGGAAATTCAAGTGGAAGAGGATTCAGGCATCTCACCTATTGCCTGGGTGGAGACGAACCAACAGGAACTACCTATCTCTTGTGACAGTGGTCCGTCACAAATTGCAATTCCAGCAAATGTTGTACCAGTTGCAATATCAAGCCCACGAGTTCGTCATTCTCTATCACAGATGCTGCAAGCTGACAGTGGGGAACCAGATATTATTGAGTGGGGAAATGCTGAGAATCCTCCAGCCATGATTTATCAGAAGGACTCGCCCAAAGGATTAAAGAGGCTCTTAAAGTTTGCAAGAAAGAGTAAAGGAGAGGCAAATGTGACTGGTTGGGCCAGCCCATCAGTCTTCTCTGAAGGTGAAGAGGATGCTGATGAACCTAAAGCTGCCAGCAAGAGGAATGCAGATGCTCTAATGAGAAAGTCTGCCCTTCAGGCAAAGGGCTTTGGGCAGCAGAAAACTATGTTCAGTGAAAGCTATGAAGGCGGAAACTCAAGCAAAGGATCTATCAGCTATACAGCCACCCATGAACTTCTATCAGGTATTCTTTGAAGAGGAGGTTGTTAGAACCTTCTTGGCTATATTACCTTGACATCTGACTTGCTAATTTTCAAAATTTAAAGTAAGGGTCACCAGGAGTAAAGATACTATTAACCATGGTTAATGTTACCAAATTATGGTGTCTGATAAAAAAAATTATGGTGTCTGGATGTACCTGAATGGATGGTGATGGTGACCCTTTTCCCTCTACGGTTTAGGAGGGCATGAAAATTGCAAAACACGGTTAGTGGGACATTATTTTCCAACCTTTCCTGCCTAAAATAGCATTGATTAACACCGACCATGTTCTTTTAGTGGGGTAAAAAAGGGGAGAAGCATTATTCCACCTATTATTGTGTCCAATCTACATGCTTGCCGAATAATAAATGACAAGTACCAAATATTTACATTGCCTGCATATTGTTGAACATTGATTGCTGTTATAGGTTATTTGAAACTGCATGGCTTAGGTACCTGGAAATGGAGCTAAGAAAACATGCCCCTGTTTATAAATATCAAATATTTGCCACCAGGTATATGGAATGGAAACATGTTTCAGAAAATCACCATTAATGACCATTTTTTAGCATACACTATACAGCTATTTTCCTTCAACAGTCCTGTGGAACCTGTGGGTTATACTGATATGCCGGCATATGCTAAACTCAGTCTTGTTTCCACTTTCCATGGGTGTGTTTCCAGGTATTCTTAGCAGGTATTCCAGGTTTACACACCCATCCGGATGCGACTGATTGTTGGGTTGAAAAAAAAAAGAAAAAAAAATGATGCCTTCTATAATCATTAAACCTGAGGGCTGTGGATCAATGGGTTAGAATGGTCTATTGGACTTGAAATTTTGTATATAGTTAGGTCCCATATAGATCTTTTTATCCCTCACCTTCTCTATGATTGCAATGGCCCCAGGTGGGCCCGCAAGGCATCCACACAAGAGATCTCGAATCTTAAGTTCTGATGACAGTTGGGTTTTGTTACCTTGAATAGACTTGAATCTTGTCAGGAGTCTCCAAATGACTGAATGTTCTTTAGTTGTCAGTGTATATTTTTTTGTAAAAGAAAAAAAAATCTTGAAAGAAGATTCATCATATTTAATTACCATAGAGCCATAGTGGTCATATTTATTTCTGTTCCAAAAGCAGATTTGTTTTATTGCAGATACATTTTATTGCTTGTTCAATTAGTGTGACCCATCAAATTTAAATAAATAAAGAAATACAAGTTCTCCACTTCAATAAGAATATTTAGAAATATACAAAAAACAAACAATGGAGATGGTTTGGATTTGAAAATTCTGATCCTGCTTGTGAATTTAGCTTTACTAGAGTTATATACTACTAAAAAGATGCTTAATGTCAGAGTTAATACTCCTACATTTTTCTTTAACAGGTCAGTCAAATATAAGCAACTTCTCAACTCAGGTTTCGCATAAGCTGAGAGAGGGACAAACCTCAGCTGGAGCAGTTTCAACCAAAGGTACAGTTGACCTCCCTAGCATCAATAGCTCCTATTGTAGCTTACCCATGTTTCTGCAATGAGTGTGAATCATTTCTTTCTTGGCTTTTTCTTAGATGCATTTCTACTTCATGTGCTCCATTTTTTTATTCCAAATTCCCCCACTGTTTTTCTTTCAGCATCACGGTCGTTCTTCTCTCTCCCAACATTCAGGAGCAGCAAATCGAGTGAAACCAAGCTTCGATAATAACAGAGTATTGCTTAAAAGCTGTAGCGATGGTTAACACTTGGCTTGTCTCACCAACATATGTTCAAATGAAATATGCCTAGAGAGAATATTTCCTTTTTGTTTTTTCTCTTACACATATTCTGCTGTAATGGGTCTGTATGCCTTATTATTTGAATATGATCATTGTTAATTATGTTCAATTTCTATTGTAAATGAGAGACAACCACATAACCATAACCATAGCAGCTATTCTGTCTAAAGTTGACACAGTGTTGCACACAACCAGCCAAACTAAGAAATTATGTACTTAGGATACAAACAGCTTATTAGAAATGCTTAACATTTGTAGACCATTTATGCTTGATTCTTACAATGCCCTCTTCAATGCGCATTAGCTCCTTCATCTCTGTACTGAAGGAATTGGGGAAACTTTGCTATTCTTCTGACATAAGGTATTTCAACGTTCAGATGGGGTGTGGTATAGAAAAATCCATCGTCTACCACATTGGATTCTCTTTACTGACGTCTGCCTATTGTTCTTGTTAAACTGAAAACTGACTTGGAGCCTATCCCTATTCTGGCTGCGCTGCCCTTCCTTTCCAGGGCTTGAGGATTTGAAACGAGCACAACAAACTTTCATCCACATTCATAAGAGCACCTGCATTGTTAAACTCTCCACAGTAGTTGGGAGCTGAGAATATTGTAACCAGCTGCCTATCTGCAAAGAACTCGTACCCATCCTCAACGACCTGCATGTAATGTGTCTTCATTGGTTGAAACTTGAAAGAGCAATTGTAATGAAATGGGCAGAAAAAGAACTGCTAATTGGCTGGTGCCTTGTAAAGTTTCAGGGAAGAATAATAGAAAAATATACCTGGTGAGCGCGGCACACCAGATCGAGGTTATGCTTCTTCAAGAATTCACCCACCTTGTCAGCTCCGAAGGTATAGGAAACACCCCTATCATTCTCCCCCCATCCATTGATCTCTCTATCAGGATCCGACCAAAGGAGGTCACAGAGTAAGACCCTGGTCCGGCACATCAAGTGGCCTTTCTATCGCCCTTATCTGATCCAAGCTATCCAACTCTGGTGAAATCCCGCCATGCATGCACAAGATCTTGTCGTCAATGAGGGCTGTGACTGGCAGGCAGTTGAAGCAATCAGTGAAGACCTTCCAGAGTCGGACACTGAAGCGACGCTTGCACTCATCATAGAACCCATATATTCTGTTGATGGAAGCGCACTCGTGGTTCCCTCGTAGGAGGAAGAAGTTGTCTGGGAACTTGATCTTGTAAGCGAGCAGGAGGCATATGGCCTCTATGCTCTGTTTCCCTCTATCCACATAATCCCCTAGGAATAGGTAGTTAGCTTCAGGTGGGAAACCCCCATATTCAAACAGACGCAGGAGGTCTGAATACTGGCCATGGATGTCACCTATCAGTTCAACAACAGAAATATCCAACTCACTACAATTCCCTCGTACCAGCAGATGCATAAATGAAATATAACCAAGATGAATCATTGTTTAAAACTCAGTTTTGACTCATCCTTCGTGTCAACAAGGGAACATCAGAAAAAGAAAAAACTCGAGTGTATACCACAGTACACAGAGGACAGTGTTGCTAAACTGGTGATCACATTCACTGATCACCAGGCAGTGTAGTAAATATTCCAAGCTGTTGATGTCTTTGTATTTTTTAGTTGTTTTATTTTTTACTTTCTCCTAAGATGGTAGAGGTCCCTTTCTACGGAGTTTTCCCCACGGCTGAATGCGGCCTTCCAGAGAAACTGAGGGTGTGCAGTGATATTCAGTTTCAGTCCCACAATGTCACCCCAAAAGAACCCCATACCAACACTAGTCCGGGTGAGTGGATTCAACTCAGTAGATCACCGTGTCAGGTGAATCAAGCAGGTCTGTTGTTTTCTGGATTTTGCTTGTAATGTTTCTGTGGACTCTAGTAGAAAATATTGTTAAACATGCTCTAATAAAATGACAAAATTATTGAGAAATCAAATTGGTTCTTGCTAATAGTAAATATTCTCTACCAAGAGCCAATGGTAAGTATTGGTGGGTCCAAAGGTCCAGAACTGGAAGTTTCCATACCCAGACTCAAATTCATTTTAGGTTTGGGTCCAACAAAGTAGTACAAAGTCAAAGTGCACACAACTAAGTTTCTGGGTTGAGTCTGGGTTTAGCCCGTGTCTTGTGTACAGAATGGTGCCGATTGCCACTCTAAGGAGTGAGGGAGGTCAGGCATTGATTTATGTTGTGGTAAAGGGGCACCATGGATTGGTGAGGTTCAACCCAATTGAATTTGATAACAACGGCCATTTGGACAAAACTTTTCTATATATTGTTGTTGTTTTTTCAATTTTGCCTTTCTACATGGGAGACTCGCACTTTCTACACACATCTGATGGCAAAACCATGAAATTTCTGCAGCGTGGTTGAGAGAATATGGGAATGGAAAAAAAAATCTTGTGGGGCCAATGTGAAAATATCATAAATTTTATATAATATATGGGGTCTTCTCGAAATTTCTGGGGGCCATAGACCCTGCCCCTAGTTTTTGGGGGGCTCTTGTAATTCGTAGAGAAGTCCAGAGATTTGTGGGGTGGCCTAGAATATTGTGAATACGTGTAGGATTATAATTGAGTTGTGTGGAAGTTTCTTTAAGTAATTCTAAAATGTGCTCATCTAATTGTCATGTGGATTAACATTGTCATTCATTCGAGAGAGTAGAACGCTAAATAGGAGTTAAATCTATTCATTTGTAAAAAATCAAAAATAGAAGCAAAACGGGCTAACACATTAATGATTAAGTGGTGTTGGTATTTCGGCATTACACATGTGCCGGTATATTTAAAAAGGTTAGATCGACATTGGGGAAAACTAATTTGCTTGAACACAAGATATTTATGATTATGATTAGGTGTACATTTACTCAATTTAAGGGCTTATAAGGTGCAAAATATAAAGTGTTCAAAAATAGTTTCAATCAAAGTTTCCATAGGTGGCTGAGAGTCTAATGATTCATTTTACATCCCATCTGTATTTATACTTTATATACACACTCATCAGCATGAAATTGTCCGCTTCGGCTTACGTGTGTGCGCGAGGACTTCTCAGAGCATGAAAGCGAGTTCTTACGATTTTTTTAAAAAGCCTCATGTTGAATCTAAAACAAGACGGTCCATCCAACGGATTGTAAGGAGCATAGATTTTTAATTTGATATAGATATATATTATATAAATTTTTAAACTTTTGTTAATAAATGAACTAATGCATCTAATTCTCCATGTTGAAGCACAATATTTAAAAAGGATGATCACTAAAATAAAAACACAAAAAGATCCAGTTTATGCATGTACCACAAACATTGATGGGCGCTTCCAATTCCAAGAGATTGGGTTGGGAGAGGAAGATCTCCTTTGCGACAAGACATAGCTGTCGGATCTCCGACTCCACCAGCTGTACCCGTTTCCCAGATTTATTTTTCCTCCCTTCCAACAGCTTCCCTATCAGTTCGTCCAGTACGCTTGCTTCCATTTGATATTCAAACGGTAATAACAACTCTCTTCAATACATCATGATATATGTAGACAAAAATATATATATCATATGAATGCAGAGAAAAACAGCAATGATCAATCTCCTTCCTTCCTTCCTTCCTTAGAAAACCCACCACCACAGAAATAGAGAGAGAGAAGAGCTTTTAGAGATCGAGGGAGAAAGAGAGAGAGAGCCCTCTTTCTTTCTTGTGTAATTTTGTTTATTTCAAGGACAAGTTTAAGTTGTGTTTTGGGGTTTGGGTTTGTTTTGATATGTCCGTCGTCAAGGGAGGATTGGTGAGTCATAAGCCGTTCGTTACCGTTTTATTCGTGTTTTACTATGTTTTGATTGGACAGACTGTTGGAATTTACGGTCGCCTGTGTTTTCGGAACTCCACTGCTTTTGCTGTCATAACAAAATCCAAACCAATGCCTTCTACTAAGAAAACCAGCTAGCTGCATTGTAGGATCCTAACCCTCTGTTCTGTTCTGTTCTGTTATGTTCTTCCTTAGCTAGTATGTTTATGTTTTTCTTCCATTGTTTGTTTCAGATGTAAAAATAAAAATGGATGATGGCCCAAGGAGCTAGCATTCCCTTAAACATCTGATCAGCCAAATCACATACTGCCAAAAACAAAAAGACGAAGAAGAAAAAAAAAATAAAAAAATTGGACGACCCAAGTCCACAAAGGGTTCAAAATGGTGGGGTCCCATTGATCCTACTGCCTCGAGAGAATCATCATCATTGGATAAAATTCCAAGTCTTGTTCTCCTTTTTGCATGATTGTTTGTTCCCATTGTTCCGGCAGATATATATATATATATATATATATGCCAATACAATGTTGAACGAGTCTGGAATCTGGATCCTATATAACTTGCACTCATGGGAAATTCTTGAGGCTCCACATAATGGCCTATACGTCAAATCTAAACCGTTCAAGTTAAATGCTCATACAAACAGTGAACATTTGTATTGAACAGTTTGAAAATTCACAAGTTGACCCTACTGAGGAACCTTGTGAATTTCTCGTGAGTAGAAGCCATAAAGATCAGGGCTCCACTTTGGATTGATTATCGGTAAAAAAGGGACTTGGCCTCATACTTAATCTTGTTTTAACATTATTATATATTATTAAGGAGAAGAGGTTCATGCTTCATGCATTCAATTTTGATCAATTCCAATCAATTTTAACTTTGAGGTGAAATTCCAATTCGGCGGATTTGATACAAGTTGGCTGAACTAAAAACTGCCCTAACTCATACATGCTTCACGTGGCACCCAATTTAATTTGTAATACCAAACCTGCCTTGTAATGAATATGGGTCCATTTTGTTATTCATAATGATTCCAACTCTTTGACTTTTCCCAGCCGCCTTCGTATTCATCTGATTTTGGTTTTTATTTTTTATTTTTTATTTATTTTATGCATTATAAATCGCTCCCCCCCCCCCCCCCATACGATAAAGGTCATATTTAATACTATATTGTTTTATTCTAAAATATTATAAAAGAAAACGAAAAGATATGCATATAACTACATGTAAACAGGATTTGAACTCACAATCACTCAATTATTGTAAGTCTTTAAAATGTACTTTACCACCAAGCCTTACATGAATGATTAATGATTAGTGCTAATTTATAAAAATGGACAGTTACAATCATGTAATGGAGTTGTTTGATATTTCTCATCTCATCAAATGAGCTGTTACAATTGTTAAAAAAACTCATTTTGGTCTCCCATTATTTCTCAATTTTAAACTTTTGAACTTATTCTAATTTAGCATGTTTAACAATGGGGCCAAGAGCCAAGAACTCATTTTGGAGGGGAACACAATACAAAAGAATGGAATGTTGGGTATCATCATGGAAAGAAAGCCCCTCTTATTTACAGATATTACATTATGGTGTAACAGAAATAACAGATTCATGAACACATGACTGACAGTGCCAATAGAATAGAACAGGGATAATGAAAAAATAAAAATAAGAATCAAGATGTTTCATTCGAATTCAAGCCTCCTATTGCCGTACCCACTCGCTGCATAACGAATCCATAGATCTTCTGTTTCAACCGCTCCATCTTCTCCATCGATCCCTCTTCCCTGTTCCTTCCTGCTCGATCCAACCATTCATTTACCAGCTTCAAGTGTGATAGAATGGCCGCCAACTGACCATTCTCATTAGCAGAGCTTTTCCCTGAGACCTGTAATCCAGCATCCAATGCCTCCTCCATGAACCCCAGAAACCAGACCTGCATTTCTCTCTGTAAATTCTTTGCAAGCTCTGCAGTCTCTTCAACTCCATGTCCTCTTACCCATGTAAGTGATTCTGAAGACAACGTTGATGGGGATGTGACCTTTGGATGCTTCTTGGTGAGTGTGGTAAGAGAGTGCCTCGTCGTTGATGATGTGTTTGTTCTTGTAGGCGAGAGGGAGATGGGCTTTTCTAGCTTCTGGAAGTCTGGGAGATTTTCAGTTGGTTGACTCGGAGGGAGATGGCTTCAAGATCAGAGGCTAGTGCTGCTTCAATCCAAAGATAGATGGACTTCAACCGCCCCTGAGAATAAGCAGTAGTGGCAGCTTCTCGATGGTTGTCGGAGGAGCTGTGACAGGCAGTGAGCATTTCAGCAATCACTGTCGATTTGACAGTGTCTTCATAAAGTGTGAGGAATTGGTTGATGATGGGCAGAGGATTTCTGGCCTTAGATGATAAAGAGCATAGATGGGAGAACATGCTGAAAATAGAATAAAAGGCTTAGAATAATAAGCAAATAAAAAGATAGGAAGGCTAGATTTTTCTGCTAATTCATGCAGTCGATAAGTAGAACTATTTGTGATGTCTGCAACTGCATTTTTTTTAAAAATAAATTTCACTTTTCTCTAATGGTTATTTTTTTTTATGCATGTCCTTGTGGGTCTATCTAGATTCCTTTGGTGGGACCAGCACAAAATATGCAAGGGTGATTTCCACCAAAATGCAAATGCAAATCTACTTGAAATCATGATGCCCAGATACAACAGGGCAGGGAGACAGATTTTACATATAAAAAGTGAAGTAATACGACACAATATGTTTCCTATTTTGAAGTATCCAGGTATCAACGCTTGAAATGCAGCTTGAGAGATTTTTTGATTTGTACAAGCAGAGACCATAGTTCAGCAATAAGCTCCACAATGGAATGACCCATGCACAGGCCAGACTATTCACTTGATGGTCCTGATGTTAAAAGGAGAACACAGCAATGATCCACATTTGACAAAAAGAAGGCCAAAGATTGTCCTATTTATTGACAAGTCACTCAGATTGCAAGATCTTAACCATTCAATTTTCTCTCCTGCTGAGGCCCATTGTATCAATATTTGGGTCACTGAACTGAAGGCACAAATGGTAAATGCATCTTTGTGGGTCAAGAATTGTATATTTCTTTATGTTTAGCATGCCTTTTCTTCCATTTCCGATTTCAAATTTATGAGTTAAATCAGAGTTATGGTTTTCTGAATCCATAGAAGAGCAACATTAAGCTTCATTTGGATAAAAAAAAAAAGCGGAGTAAAATCAATACCTTAGATTCCTTATAACAGCTTCAGTGGCAGAGGCTTCTTCTAGTGCAGCAGCAGCAGCTGCAGAAGCAAGGGATCTCCTACGGAGAGCATCCTGCAAATTAGCACACCAAAAACTCAGAACTTGGAAGAGGTTGGGGAACTTGAAAAAAAGGGGTAGATGTGAGGTTCATCTTCTGTGGAAAAAAGGAAAGAAAATACAAGTAACTTTGATGTGGAAAGCAGCTTTTGGTTCTTTTTTTTTTTTTTTTTTTTTTTAATTTTTTAATATACAAGAGATATTGTACCTTTCCAAGCTTTCTGAGATTAGGAGGCAGATTTTCAATCTTGCAACTAGAACTTGCCTTCTCATTGACAGAGAAATCCTCCAGATTGGATTGACATCCATGGCTGTCATTTGATTGTGTCCGAAAAGCAGCCTAGTAATGAAAAAGGTGAATAATTAGGGTAAGTTTTTTTCTGTGTGTGTTTGTGCATGTATATGTTGATATATACAAAAGGCTACTGATGAAAAGAAAGGAGGAAAAAAAAGGAGTAGGAGAAAACTACTAGTATGGCAGGTCTTGCAAGATATAACTGGCAAAAAGAATATGGCAAAGTATGAATTCTTTTAACAAATTTAATTTCGGCAAAAGAATGGAGAGGAGAGAGGTATCTATAAGCTTGAAAGATACCAAAAAGGGCTTAGTAGCTACCCTTATTCTTTGTACCATGTACATTTATTTTGGATATATATATATATACTAATCTTCCAAAATAATAATAAAAAAAGATAGCAGAAAGGGAAAACAACATGTCATGATCAAAATAATGCATATTAACATTTCTAAACTGAAAAGGTCTTGGTGAAAGTAGATAAGAATCTATGATGCCCAGAAATGGATATCAGGATCAAGGCAATGACTTGATCTTTGTGAATTTTAGAACATGGATATGGGATCGAATATCCTATACATTTGTATTGAAGGCCATGACTCAGCATTTTTTCTGAAACTTAGGTCTCACATGTATAGAATAAGGAGTTGTTGCAATTTACAGAGCTGTACATTGCTTTAATGAAGGGACTATATAAATAGCCCTCTGAACAGCATATAAAGTTTGGTTAACATAAATTACCTAAAGCAATTGATTAGACATCATATAAAATTCCAATCCTTTATCAATTTTAACATTCAGTTAAAATGAGGGATATGGATGGCTATGGACGAGATTAAGGCAAAATATGGAAGATCTGTTATAAAAATCAAGCCAAAAATTACGCAAAGCTCTGATCCGTAGCAGTCACAAATGGACCAACTCAGAGGCTTCATGAAGAGAGACAAATTGAAAAATGCAGTTGAGAGATAAAGAGATGACAAGAAGAGAAAGAAATAGGGTAATGCTGACCAAGGATTAGAATGATCATGTAGTTTCCAATTTCTACCAATCTAGATTAGACTCCTCTCTAGAAAAATAAAATAAAACAAGTTCGTCATGCTCCATGTATGACTGAAATTCGAGGCCACACACGGACGCGCGCGCGCGCGCACACACACACACATATATATATATATATAGAGAGAGAGAGAGAGAGAGAGAGAGAGAGAGAGAGAGAGAGAGAGAGAGAGAGAGAGAGAGAGAGAGAGAGAGAGAGAGAGAGAGAGAGAGAGTAAATAAAATATGCGAAGCAAAATATAGTGATATTTATTTGGATCATATTTCTGAAGCCTCAAAACAATGATAAACTCAACTGCTTAATGAAGTTGAAAAGTCAATTGAATGGCCATCTAAATGATATCAACCAGTGAAGAAATTCTGTATATGTTCAAAACCAAATATACCCTAAAAGTCAATTTTTTTAAAACTCAATCAAAGGAAAATGAATAAAAAAGTGTAAATATGTAATTGAAATACCTGAAATTGAAGAAGTTTAACCATTTCAGTTTGGATTTGATAGATTTAACATGGGACCGGAAAGAAGTTGAAGCTCACTTGTAGAAAAAACAATTTGTTTACTTTAGATACTATAGTGTTTTTTTGGGTACTCTGTGTTCAACAATTCACACAATATTGAACATGATGCAGTGGCAATTGGGAGGCAGAGCTGAATAATTTCCAATCTCCAGATAGTAACAAAAGGTATCACTTACAGCTCTTTCTCTTTAGGGACTTAGGATATATTTACTGTTATGTGACTACATATTTTGAGACTACCTGCTCTGCTCTGCCCTTATTTTTCCACTACACAAGACCCATTAACATCAAGGAAGAATAGAATTACACTAACCATGTTGGTTTCTGCTCTAGGATGGTTTTAAGCCATAGACAAAGGATATGAAACTCATTGCTTTGACTGTAAAACTAATTCAATCTGTCAAACTTCTAATCCTGCTTGGTGCTTATCACATCCATCACATACAAGATCAATACAGTTACAAAACAAGCAAAAAGGACCTGACCAAATTCCAGCCACCCAAGTAACTTGGTAACTTTCAATGTGCAAAAGAACCAGAATTGTCTTCTTGCATATGGAATTAAGTCTTTACAGAAATAGAAGCTGCTCAAGCATCAAGGGTATATAGCATTGGACTGTTTTAGTTCTGTTTCACTTAGAGCAAAATCAAGTGAAAGAAACTAAAGCGGAAAAAAATGATCATAGAACAAAGTCATTCATGGAATTCACAGGTATTTAAGGATTACCCGAGCCCGTGATGAATTCACTTGAGAATCATTTATATTTCCTAAGACACCTTTGTCTTTCTGCTCCGCGTCAGCCCCACCTGAACCTTCCAAGCTCTTTCCCATGTTCTTTGTAGATCCCACAAGCGCATCTGAAACCTTTGAAATGCCCACAACCATCTTCTTCTTCATTTCCGTATCAGAAACCCCTGGCAACACCTTCAATCCTCCATGCAGCATCCTCCCAGGTGAGAGCGAGCTCCTCCCTCTGGGGGATTCCTGCTTCTGCCCACTTGGAGATTGTTGCCTGTACCTCGATGGTACCATTATTGCCATCTCTCTCAATGGCCGCCTCCTCTCCTCGTTTGTGGCTACCATACTGGGGACCTCGCATTTCAAAGGTATCGGGGAAGATGGCCTAGAACTTGACTTCCTGGCTGGCGAATTCTCCCTTTCTGCCAATGGCGGTGGACCGCCGCCCCTCTTCCCCACCGACACCGATCGGCCGCAGCCGGACAAGAATTGCCTCTTCTCCATCCTCCCACCACCAGAATTCTCCATGGGCGTGTTCTCCTTGGCAGAAATAACCACCCCGGGCTCTCCAATTTCATCATCAGAGACGGGTTGGATTACAAATCCACGCTTGGATGGGGAAATTTGGGCGATCAATGGCTTGGGATTTCCGACAAACGGGTGGCGGCCTGGGATTGGGCGGAGGCCGAATGCGCAGGGGACAGGAGGGGAATCAAATTGAAGGCGGTCAACGTAGGCAAATTGGCCGAGCTGGATGCGATTGGCGAGGACGAGGTTGTTGTCGGAATCGGAGAGGGAGACGTAGGTGGAGTGGGCGGAATCGGAGAGATGGATGAAGAAGCGGTGATTGGTCGAGGGGGCGGGCGCGATGCTGAGGACCTGGAGGAGGACGGAGCGGTGATCGCCGGCGACCTTGGCGTCGGAATTCATGGAGTGGAGGAGCTTGAGGAGGTTGCCTGGTGTGAGAGTGAGACTCCCCATTTGATTAAGCAGCACTGCAGCAGCAGCAGCAGCAGCACTGAGAGAGAGAGAGAGAGAGAGTTTGTGAGAGTTGGAGCTTGGAAGGAACGATGATGTAAATTGCAATGGTAGGTAAAATGAGGCGACAGTAGCGGCTGACGTTACGCGCCATCTTTTCAAATTCAAAATGTTGCTGTTTTCGAGGGAGCGTGAGGAGCGCGGTTGGAGACAGCTACAAGCGGTGCCAAATGTTACATGGTTTGGGGCAGACAAAGGGTGGGAGTTGGGACACAACTACATGAGTGGGCCCCATCAAAGCCTTGGTTAACTTTTTTTTTTTTTTTTTATAAAGAGACAAGTTTGGATCCGAATTCAGAACCATGCATGTAGGATCTGAAAAGGATCCGAATATATATATATATATATATATTTATATATCAGATTTATTCAGGTGGGAACTGTTCCCACCTAATACATGAGAACCCCACTCACAACCGTTGGATCGTCTTGAATGATCCAACGGATCCCGTGTTTTACATATAACGAAAATATTGGGCGCCCAAATGAGAAAACATTTCCCCCTTTCGTCTGTTCAAGCAAAAACGAAGAGGAAGTCATCTTCATGAACCAGAAGCCATCTTCCTCTCCTGTAGCTTCTCCTCCTGCAACTCTCCTCTCCATCTCCATCTCCATCTCCATCTCTCTACTTGGGTCTCCATATCGCACGCAGAGAAGAGAGTTCTCCTCCAAAGGAGAATAAACCCTACGATCTGTAGAACTTGGGACCTGTCGCTGGCCGGAAGCTCCATCCATCCTCTTCTTTCCTCTCTTCTCCTCCAGAACGACGAAACTCGTCTCTCACCGAAGATTTGGGGCGGGCGCCATTCTAGGGTTTATATCTTCTTCCCCCTTTCATTTTTTTCTAATCGAACCCATTTCCTTCCTTCCCTCTCTATCTCCATCGAGGCACCCAAGATATGAGCCCATTCCTTTGTCGATGGGAAGCATAGATGACTCACAAATCATCTCCATAGAAGCAAGGTCAGATTTCACTTCGTCCCCCCCTTTTTTTTTAAATGATTTTGTGCAATAAAAAGTTCAAAGATACTACCAAAGCACCAGCCATCTGTAGGGTGATGATTCAAGGTTTTTTTATAAACAAAACTGATGCAAACTCTTGGGCGGGTTTTTTTTTTTTTTTATCCATTCTCATGTTCACATAAGATTCTCTACTCTGTGCTGTCACTGGCCTAAATTTTTTTTATGCACCCATTGGACTTATCATGTAGTAAAAATATAACTTATATTTTTCACATTTGGTCTGGCCCTAACACCAATATTCTATGCGCAAGAGAAGAAGAAAAGTTACTAACACATTTCTATTGACAAAAAAAGTAGTAAAATAGCCGATCATTAGAACCAGAAACCAAAAGGGGCGTACATGAGGGACAGGAAGATGCGAGTTAGGGAATGATAATTTCACTGATGAAAAGTGGCAATAGTTGAGGAAGAGGGGATTTGAGCTCTTGATGGTTGAGGAAGAAGGAGAAGTACCATTTCAATGTGTGTAGTATGAAGAGGGAGCAGCTGGTGCGGTTTTCTCTTTTTCAAATTTTAAATTTGAGGTTGGAATTGGGTCACATATGCTAACGTGGGAGAATGAAAGAACGATTTGCACTCAAAATTTCTCTCATCTTACCAACCATTATTCAACTTGAAGGGAAAAAAATAGCGTTATTTTTTGATTTTGTGATTTTCATGCAAATTCCAAATTCTTCCTCTCAAGTGTAGTTTTGAGGAGTGAGGGGCATTGCATCATCATAAGAACTTGCTGTCAATATTTTTTAGTTAATTATTTTAATTGTCAATTTATTTTTCAATTGCACATTCTTCAAGTAATTTCTCCAGCATGTGAGTCTCATGTAGCTATTTGGTGTTATGCTCTGCAATACCTCAAAGTTGAAACAGTTATGTATTTTGCCTGTATTTTTCTATACACAAATTGAAATCTCAAATAATATTTGATGATTCTTTCATTTTTGCGATAAAACAGGAGTGGGTTCCGATCCGTCAAGAGATAGTCCCTAATGGATGACACATGTCCATCTCATGATCCTGATCTCGATTTGCAACTTTGGCTTCCAATCCAAACACAGTCTCCGATCCATTCACAGCCTCCAATAGCATCAGAAGTCGCTTGCAGCCAAGTATATTATCATATCTATTTCTCTATATCTCTCTCCTGTCTCAGCATCTCTATAGATAGAAAAAAATATTAAACTTGCGATTAATTACTTTCCTTTTTTAATTCTGTTTTGCATGTATTGTTATGGTTCTTAAAACGGACAAAAGATAAATGATGTGGCATCTTTACCAATTAAAAAAAATTTTGCCACAAGTTGACGAGGAGATTTTACCAAAAGTAGGTCAAGTTTTTGAAAATATAGAGGATGGATACAATGCTTACAACAGTTATGCGAAAGCAGCGGGTTTTAGCATTAGACGAAGCTCGGAGAAGAGGGTCAATAACCAAGTAGTGAGAAAAAAATTTGTGTGCTCTAAAGAAGGTTGTAAGAAAAAAAGTCTTGGTGGTGAAAGACGGACCTCAGATACACGGGAGAATTGTGGTGCATATCTTCAGTTAAAAAAAATGAAAGGGGGGCACTGGATTGTATTTAAAATTGTTGTGGAACATTCTCACCTACTAAGTACCCCTAGAAAGACCCACATGCTACGGTCACACCGTCGGATTGACGCACCAAAAAAAAAATTGATAGATACTTATGGGGCTGCTAATATCAGACCAAATAAACAAATGAATATTTTAGTGTTGCAGTCAGGTGGGAGAGATAAAGTTGGTTTCACAGAAACAGACTTTCGAAATCACATTAGAGACAAAAATGAGGAAACAAAGGACAATGATGGTGATATGTTTTACGAACACTTTAGACAATGGAAGGAGAGAGATCCAAGGAATGTTTTTTCTATTGAGAAAGATGATGAGGACCACATAAAACATGTGTTTTGGGCTGATTATTATTTTCAGAAATCATATGAGGAGTTCGGTGATGTTGTCTCGTTTGATACAACGTACAACACAAACAGATATGGTCTCATTTTTGGCGCATTCACTGGAATTAATCATCATGATCAGTCCATACTATTTGGATGCTGCCTAATCTCAAATGAGACTTTTGATACATTTAGTTGGGTTTTCAATAAATGGCTTGAAGCAATGCCGGGAGACCCACCAAAGTCCATCTTGACAGATCAGGACCCCGCAATGACAAAAGCCATTGGGTCTGTTCTTCCAAATACGAAACACCGTTACTGTTTGTGGCACATCATGGAAAATTTACAAAAGAATTTAGGAGGAGTTGCGATACATAAGAATGACTTGATCCCAACTGTTAAGAAAATTGCATTCAACTCTTTGACCATCGAGGAATTTGATTCAGATTGGAAAAATATGTTGATAGAAGAGGATGTTGCAGAGAACGATTGGCTGAATGGGATGTACAATATCCGTCATATGTGGGTGCCCATATATATGAGACACATTTTTCTTGGAGGAATGTCTACAACTGGAAGGAGTGAAAGTATCAATGCCTTTTTAAAGCAATATGTGACACAAAAGAATGGTCTGTGTGGTTTTATGTTTCGATTTAATCAAGGGATTGCAACTCAAAAATACCGTCAATTGAAGGCAATTCATGACACTTCTAATGGAAGGCCAAAATTGATGACAGACTTGCCAATGGAGAGGCAAATGTCACAAATATACACAAAGAAGATGTTTTATAAATTCCAAGACCAGTTCATGTACATAACATCTGGCATTGCTGAGATTGTAAACGATGATGTGGAACAAAGAATATATAATGTTTCGTCATTCAAAGATAGCAATGAAATCAAAAGGGTTGTCACTTTCAAGAAGGATGAGAAAGAAGCAAAATGTTCTTGTCAACTATTTGAATTCCAAGGCATTCCATGTGGACACATCATATGTGTTTTGAAACAAGAGAAAATATACACACTGCCTGAAAATTACATTCTGAAAAGATGGACAAGGTATGCGAGGGTAGATGATGATTCTGACAAAAGTATGTGCTCTGTGTTTGACGGGTCATTGCTAGCACGACATGGAGATTTATCATATGATGCTGCAAATATCATTGATGAAGCGTCATTGTCTAAGGAAGCATATCACCATGCAAAATCAGTTCTACAAGACCTTAAAAAAAGGGTTCGAGAGATAAATCAAAAGTCAGTGATGGAAGAAGACGATCCTAAGAGAAAAAATAAAAGTGCAAGGCCTACAGAGAGATATCTTCCACCAAAGCAAGCAATTACAAAGGGTCGTCCAAAAAGATTGAAGTCCTCTAAGGAAATAGCAAGAAAGAAAGATCGACTTTGCCGCGGATGTGGCAAGCGTGGGGTTGCACATGACAGACGCAATTGCCCTGGTCTTGACAAGAGGTACAATTCCATACCAATGAATTTTTCATACCAATGCATTTTCTTAATTTGATATACATTAACATGCTTTTTTTTGTTTTATTTGTTTTGCATGTACTTAATTTAATAGTGTAGAGAACAACAATGTGCCTTCCAATGAAAATGAGGCATCAGAAAGGACTTCTGAGGACGAGGAATTAACACAATTAGAAGGTATACATTTTTCATTTCCTATTAATCATTCCATTTTTTTCAATTTTATTATGATAGTAATGGGTTATTTACATTACTATCGTCATACTAATCAGTCCATGTTTGATGGCAGGATGTATTGATGCTCATGTTGGATCATCTAATGATGTTTTCTTGGGATGATAGTTTTTTGGTGTATCCCTTTGGTTATTCGTGCTTGTAATTTTTTTTATAAGAATGGAAGTGGGAAAGTTGTATTGGGCATTTTTGGGATGGAACATACATTGAGTTTGTAAGTCTCATTTTGAGTTTGAAAATCTGATTCAAAAAATGTACTGTGTATTCATTTTGGGATTGATGTGTGACTTCAGGAGGTTCTCACTTCATGAAATGAAATGCTCCAGGTTATTATGATCCAGGTTATTCTCACTTCATGAAATGAAATTTGTATAGATTTATGTTTTTGCTAAAGTGATGGGAAGTCGAGCAGACAGAAAAGGACAGACCAATAGCAGACTTGGTTGATTGTCTTTTGACTAGTTTGGAATAAATTGTGAGAGATAGCTAGGGCTATGAAGACAGAGCAAGAAAGAGTCTCCTTAGCTCATTCTAAAATGGTGGTTTTAATAGCAAAGGGAATGAGAGCTGCATGTGATAGAGGACCCAAGTGCATTTATGTGGGGCGGCCGCACTCATTGGACCTTAGTTTGCTTCCAAATTCATAATGAAAATTCTAGCTCGGGTTTGAAAATTCACATACATAAAAACCTTGTGTCAACCCCCCCCCCCCTGGGGGTTTCATATCTTTGTTGACTTGTTTGCCAGACACAAACAAAATTTTCATGTAGAATACGAGATTGATTGTGGTTGGCGTTGAATACCCTTTAGAGGTTGGGAATCCGGATCCTTCCAAATTTGCAAGATGTGTTAACCAAATACCCTTCACATTCACTGCTTCACCTCCTTTGGTACCTTGCATTTTAGAATAATACATCTGGTTGGTATTTGACCATGCTGTAATTGTTACAAGCTTTTTCTATAGGCACTTAGCAGGCAGCTATGTAAGAACTGCAACACACTAATTAAAGGCATAGCTAGGTGCTGGGGAAATAGCATATGTGGACTGTGGATGGAAACCCCTCAGGCACTATTGACCCACTATGGATTTTTTGTCCTTGCATGTTGGCCCCTAATAAGAAAATCCCAACCTGTCCATACTCTGTATTCAGTTGGCAGAAAATGTTATATCCACTACAGCTACATTTAACACAGCTACATTGAAAGCAGCATGTTTAATATAGATGGGTTGGTTGCTTCATGTACACTGCTCTAACACAAGTTATTCCATGATAGGCCATGTCATAGATTCTATAAAATTACCCCAAAAAAGCACCTCAGTTGGTTCAAAAGCTACATCACACATATTTCATCATGCATATCAAAATTACAAGACAACCGACAAACACTAATACAGAAAGAAATTTGTTTATTTTCTTCCTTTCTTCAGTCGCATGTCTCATCTCTTCAACTGCAACACATATTATCTCACTCAGTTTGTCCATTGTCTTCTTCACATCCTCCATAAGCGCTGTTGCATTCTTGTCATAGTCAACTTCATCTTTCCATATGAATCTACCACATCCCTTTTTATCCTACAAAAAAAGAAGATATTAACCCCATATTAATGCCGGTGTTTTTTTAATCGGCACATTATAACATTGTCGTTAAATTAATAAATAAAAATATATTTAATAAATAAAAATATATACCTTCCAATTAGGACATCTCCAAAACTTCCTATTTGGATTAGAGTTTGTATGAGAGGTCAGACAAATCATCTCTCCACATTGGCATTTAGGCACGTAATCACTGGAAATAGAATACGACGATGCCATGCTCTCGACCTACGAAAATGTGAATTTGATGAGACTACAGTAGAAAAAAGAATTAAAAGACATGAATAGCTAAACAATTTAAAGGACATGAATGCCCAAGATTGTAGTTACAATCTGACTATGAAATGGTTCAAACCCTGTGTCACCTGACAATGGATGTCCATGCTCCAGGGAATGTTGCTATGGAAAATACAAAGAAGCATTAAAAGAAAAAAAAATCAAGCAACTGCAATAAGTTGATGATTCAGATTAGACCTGCTCAACTCACTGATGGGCCTCAACTCCAAATCCTATCTGTAGACCTGGAATACCAGGACCTAAGACCCACACCTGACACCAACATATGCAAAACCCAGTTTAATATGTACACATCTCATTCATTGAGGCAAAATGGCATAGCAGAAAATACATTTCAGAGGCTAAGCCTCTGAACAATTAGCTATTAAATCAAACAATGTGAACAATAGAGAACAATTCTTTCATAGGAATTCAGCTATTAAATCAAACAATGTGAATCACCTTAGTTAGGAACTAGCTATGAAATTAGTAAAAACAACCCAGAACAGTAAATTTAATAATAGGCATATTTATTCCACACCTTTCAAATGCATATGAATCAATACATATGCATTTACGAACTAAAATTATACAACTAGTGACTATTGACGCACACATCTGTATCGGTACAAATTAATTGATTGAGAGCCAAATTCGCCACTAAAGTTTGGGGTGAAGGACAAGAACAAGAATGAATGAATGAATAGGCTTTAATTAGAGCAGAAAACACTTTTCGTCCAACAGGAAATGCAAGAAAACTATGAGCATAAAGAGGATATTCAACAGGAAATGCAAGAAAACTTCATCTTTTCCATGAAAGACAAGATCTACAACCTCGTATGCCACAAGTTTGGGAGATTCTCCCCTAAGGAAACTCCAGACCTGAGCTCTGAAAACAGAATCCATCAAAATCCGATCACCGACAAAAAGAAAACGCAAGCTGGGGTTTCTGGAGCTCAGTCACAAAAACAGAAAGAGAAGGTGGTTTTCTTTTTCCAAAACTGAAACATGCACATGCTTTTCTATTTTCTACCATAAACTGCAAAAAAAGGAGGAATCTTTCAGAATGCGTTTATAACGCACATTGAAAACGAAGAAACTGAAACGAATGAAAATAAAATGCACAGAAATGGATGACACAAATGAGATGGAAGGGAAACGAATGCCAAAGTCGGCTTAAATAGGGAAATATTGGAGGGTTTTTCCACACCTTCCTTGAACTAGTCAAATACAGCTAAAAGGGGCCTCTGTTTTGTAAAATCGCTTTAATTAGGTTGCGACTATGACAATGTCGTCCTCACCAGGATGCAATGATTTCTGGGAAAAAAATCTAAACCGGAGAAGATACATACACAGAAAAATGTCACAGATAGAAAAGTTAGGAAGGAAATGGGTTCGATTAAAAAAAATGAAAGGGGGAAGAAGATATAAACCCTAGAATGGCGCCCGCCCCAAATCTTCGGTGAGAGACGAGTTTCGTCGTTCTGGAGGAGAAGAGAGGAAAGAAGAGGATGGATGGAGCTTCCGGCCAGCGACAAGTCCCAAGTTCTACAGATCGTAGGGTTTATTCTCCTTTGGAGGAGAACTCTCTTCTCTGCGTGCGATATGGAGACCCAAGGAGAGAGATGGAGATGGAGAGGAGAGTTGCAGGAGGAGAAGCTACAGGAGAGGAAGATGGCTTCTGGTTCACGAAGATGACTTCCTCTTCGTTTTTGCTTGAACAGACGAAAGGGGGAAATGTTTTCTCATTTGGGCGCCCAATATTTTCGTTATATGTAAAACATGGGATCCGTTGGATCATTCAAGACGATCCAACGGTTGTGAGTGGGGTTCTCATGTATTAGGTGGGAACAGTTCCCACCTGAATAAATCCCATATATATATATATATATAAAAGATTACATTCCCATGTTAAAATTATATAATAGTTTTCCTGAGTCTGAATAGCTTGAGCTGGTCTGATATGGAATCAATTCGTTTCTCCCCGTCTGGCATGTCTGAGTTGGCGCCTCCTGCATGGGAAAACTCCAACTGATTTTCCGGCTAAGCAAAGGGGCTGGTCCATGGCTTCTGGATGCTACAATTGTCTCAATGAAGAGGAATATGATCTTCATTTAATTTTTTCTTCTCTTACAAACTAGCTCAGCAGTTCTGAAATTGGATGCTCGGTCCTTTTGGAACTCAGGCAGTTGCCTCCCCTCTCTGCCTCTTTTATCTTATCTAGAAGACCATCTCCAATGGAAGTGATGCCATCAGGTAGGAAATGTGCAGCAGCTATTTTTCTCTATACTATTTCAGTCTTATGATTCATCTGAAATGACTCAAAAGCATAATTCAAGGAAGTCCTCTTTCGAGAGAGCAAAGCAGATATTCATGGATCATATTAAAGGTATGGAATTTCAGTTAGCTGGTTTGTCCTTGAATGGTACATCTCCGAATCAGATTTTACATCCTTTTTCTCTCTCTTTGTGGATGAGCTTCTGAGAAGTGTTGTGCTGTTTTTGTTCAATTCCTCTGTTTCCTAGCTTTTTTTTATTTGATCTTTGTTTGGCCTGCTGTTGTGTTTGGGAAGGCATTTTTTTTGTAAGCCTCTCCTTTTTTTGGGTCTCTCTTGTGGGGGGAAATTCAAATTATCATCGGGTCGGACACAAGTCAACCTGACGTGGACATCTGTTTGAGCCCTTGAGCCCAATAGTGATTCAAAAGAAACGTTAATACTACAGTTAATTACCGCCGAAGAGCAGTAATTAAGGAAGTGATTCACGGATTAAAAGCAATGCACGATGGAAGCTCCAGGGGGTTTCGAATTGGAGATGATGGAGTAGCCAAACGTGTGCAATAAAGGAGAAGGACATGGACAGAGAAGATGAAAGATCAAGAAAAAGAGATATAAAAAGGGAAGAAATACCAGACCAATAGTATGTGAAATCTAAGGCAAAAAGAATACAATTAGAAAGATAAAATAGAGTAATTCCTGACTTTATCATCGGAGAGTCATCGGTCAGACCAACCGATCGAGTTCTTTTGATGAGTTCTTTGTGATACAAGCAGGAACTCCCGTCCTATCCAAGAAGAAGCATAGAGATCTCCGTTGCCGAGCAGAGCTAGTCAGCTTGTCAGCTGACCAATCAAAGACAACATTCACAAGAAATATCTCCGTTGCCGAGCAGAGCCAATCAGCTCGTCCGCTGATCAATCAAAATCAGCACTTACATCTCTGATGGGGGCTTTCTGCCCGGTCTCCTTTTTTCTCTCAATACAAATTTATCTTCAAGCAAAAAAAAAAAACCGAAAGAATAGCTTGAGCTGTGTATTCATATTTAATAGTCTAGTTAGCTTTGATTATATACCATTTAATAGTCTCATTAATATATTATAAATTTTTTTTGCGAGTTTTTCTTTTATTTAATTCTACTAATGCACTCTAGTAGATATATAGCAGGTAATGTGTTTTTGCCACAGGTGTTTCTCACCTTTGCTTGATATAGATTGCTTAATCATACGTCAATTTGCACATTGCATTTGCTCCAAATTTCACCTTAACTCGTATGATATACCATGCTGGATTCATCATCTATAATAAAATAATACTATATATGTTTTTGCATATAAAATTTTACTTGTATATATATATAGAGAGAGCGGTTCACCCGAGCTGCAGCTCATAAATAAACTAAGCTGCACCATGCCAAATCTGCGTGTGGCGAACTATTTTCAATTGAATGATGGATTTCGTCGATGGCCTGCTTTATTTTTCATTTCCCTCCTCTCCATCCCTAAATCCATCAAACGCCCAGCGATTCTCTCTCTCTCTCTCTCTCTCTCTCTCTCTCTCTCTCTCTCTCACCTCTCTCAACTCCCAGCGATCTCCTCTCTCCCGCCGCTCTCTGCAAGATGAAGCTCTCTCTCTCTCTCTCTCTCTCTCTCTCTCTCTCGACCCTCTCTCTCTCTCTCTCTGGAAGCTCGATTTTCACTCTCGCCTCCCCTGAATTAGCGAGGCAGCGAACAACGGAAGATCTGCCTCTCTCTCTCTCTCTCAGCGATCGACTGTGGCAATCTCGCCTCCCCTGAATCAGCGAGGCAGCGAATGACGGCAGCGACAATCCAGATCCACTCCCTCTCTCGTCGATCTCTATCTCGCCATCCACTCCTCTCGTCGCTCTCTCTCTCTCTCTTTCGCTGCTGCATTTCATCAGAGCTCTGTAAATCGCCTCTTGAGCTCGCCTCTGCGTCTCTGGACTGTGCACGACCCTTCTGCTCTCCTCCACTGGTTGGTATGGCTTATTTAATTATTTTCATACGTTTTTACTTATGGTAAAAGGGCAATACATCACACACGCAAGGTTTTATTTGATCTGCTAGTTGGATAACAGTAATCCAACTCACATTTCTACAATCCTAGTCATTTACTTTCTGTCTATATTCTGCTAGTTGGGAACTCAAGGTTCTCTGCCTGTATACAATATTTACACTGCCAATATCACCTCGGGTAGAGAATTTCAGTCATTCCTCGGATCTGGATGTCTTCTAATCCCAAGTTCCATGTATATTGGGTCCAATAATAACTGTGTCTACTATTGAGTTTCTATAAAATGCAACTTAGGTACCCTTAAAACTTTAGGGCCTGTAAATTGCAATTGAGATGATTCTTCTCCCCAAAATCATGCTGTAAGATGTTTTAAGTAGGTTCTATGAGGGGCAAACATTTTAATTTCTCAGGCAAGCAACAAGTACTATTATATCCATATGCATGATTTGATCTACTGCAATGGACACCATGTTATTCATGACCAATTTTCATTATTTGTGTCTAGGTTGGATATGGATATGACCTCCTCCTCAACTGTTGTAGTTGTCCACTATCTGTCTGTTGATGAAAACATGACACCAAAGGTGGGCATACATTTTGATGATTTACAATGGTTATGGAAAGCTCGCTGGTTTTAGTGTAAGAAAAGAATCTACTAATAGAGGCAAAGATGGGGAGGTTGTATGGAAGCGATTTGTCTGTTCAAAGCAGGGTAAAACAGATGATAAATCCACAATTGATAAGGAAGTTGTTCAAAGACGTCGAATGGAAACAAGATTCAATTGTAAGGCACAGTTGCTAGTGAAAATAGATAAGTCAGGTGGTTATGTGGTATCCAAGTTTGTTCCTCAACACTCTCATGCCCCCGCTACTCCTAGTAAGAGACTTATGTTGAGGTCGCATCGTGAAGTGCCAGAATCAAAGCGGCAGATTATAAATACATATGATTCAGCGAATGTGTGAAGTAAACAACAAATGCAGGTGTTTGCATCGCAATCCGGGGGACTTGACAAAATTGGATTTATAGATACGGATGCCAAGAATCACCGAAGGGATGAAAAGGAAAAGAAAAGAGGGCTAGATGGGCAGTTGTTATTTCAGCCTTTTGAAAACCGAAAAGAGATGGGAAATGGTTTCACATACACCATTGAGTGGGATGCACAGAAAAAGATAACACATATTTTTTGGGCAAACGAGGCATTCCGTTCGGCTTACAAAGTGTTTGGTGATGTGGTGACATTTGATACAACCTATAAGACAAATTGTTATGAACTTATTTTTGTCGCGTTTGTAGGTTGCAATCAGCATGGGCAAACGACCTTATTTGGATGTGGGTTTCTACCCAATGAAAAAACGGAGTCCTTTGAGTGGTTGTTTAACACATGGCCTGAAGCAATGTTATTTAGTCCACCAAAGGGAATCATAACAGATCAAGATCTGGCAATGACAAAAGCTATAAAGAATGTCATGCCAAATACTGTTCATCGGTATTGCCTATGGCACATTTTGGATAAGTTGCCTATGAATTTAGGAGGGGTTCATGTTCACAATGAGGGTTTAATAGATGAGATAAAAAATGTGTTCTTAACTCTTGGCACTTCTTGTCAGTTTGACAGTTTTTGGAATCAAATCGTAACAAAAAATAAGCTCTTGGAGAATGATTGGTTGGCGGATATATTTAAGATTCATCATCTGTGAGTTCCTGCATATTTGAAGGACAATTTCTTTGGTGGCATGTCAACAACTCAAAGAAGTGAAAGCATGAATGCATTTGTGAAGCAATATGTAGAGTTCAAGAATTCTCTGCTTGATTTCATCTTGCGTTTTGACGCCGGGGTTGAACGTTTAAGATATCTTGAAAAGAAAGAGGATTTTGAGAATAGCAATGGGAGGCCTAAAATGAAGACACGTTCACAAATGGAAAGGCAGATGGCTGAAGTATATACAAGAAACTTATTTTATAAGTTTCAAGAAGAGATACTCACCACCACGTCGCTTGGCGAAAAGCTTGTATACGAGGATGATATGAGCTGTAAGTTGTTGTGAAAAATTATTTTGACAAAAATGAAATTGAAAGAGAGGTTTCATGGAAAAAAGACGAGTTGCATGCATTTTGTTCCTGCAAAAAGTTTGAATTTGTTGGCATCCCTTATTGTCATGTATTGTCTGTCTTGAAGCATTTATCAATACTATTTTTACCTGAGCATTACATTTTGAAGCGATAGACGAAGGGTGTTACAAAAGATGTTTTTGTAGACGTTCTTGAATCGGGTGAATCTGCTGGTGTTAATCAACGCTTGGCTCGACATAGTAACTTGTCATGTATGTTTGCAGGGCTTATTGACAAAGCTAGTAATTCTAGCTAGAGAAGGTTTCGACATTTTGATCAGTGGTCATTCGGAATTGGAAATGAAGTTAAGTCGAGTTACGTTAAACAACACAGAAGATACAAGCATTGCTAAAGGGAAAGGAATTGTGGACAATAATGTGGTTGAATATCATGAGCCGTCGCATGCTGTGACGAAAGGACGCGCGAAAAGACTTAAATCTTCAAAGGAAAAGGCAACAAAAGGGCATCTTTGTAGGGGCTGCAACAAGCGCGGTGTATCACATGACAAACGGAACTGTCCGGTGTTGTTGAACAGGGTAAATTTGTTTAAAGAAATTTGTCTTTTTAACCACATGTTGCATATAAAACTATTACTTATAATGAAATATTTCAGGTTAGTTGATGCTGAGCCAGGCCAGTCACTTGATTATGACTGTGAAAGTAGAGAAAGCTCTGATGAAGAAATACTATGACTTACAATGGTAAGGTATTTATTGACAAAATGATGTAGTTTTGTTTTTGGCCAAACACAGTCAGGTTATATCTTATCTTATAGAGCATGCTTCAATCTTCTGAGTATGTTATTAAATTTATGCAGAGAAAGTGCATAGATGAGTTCCATCAACAAGTGTATGCACGTGGGGCGAAAAGCAGAATGGTGTGTGACAGTTTGCATATGTGTTTTTGTACTACTTTGATGAGGTTTGCAATGAATGGTGTGTGATGCTTTTGATGTAATGGATGTGGGTGACAAATTTGGGAAGGAATGGATGTGGGATTTTATTTCTCTTGCTTTATGTTGTGGGCTGACATAGTCAGGCTCAACATAGTCACAAATTGTATGTACTGAATGATGGAATGGATGTGAGATTTCATTTCAGGTTAGTTTTATGTTGTGAGATCTGTTATGTACGATTTGATGGAATGGATGTGGGTGACTGTCTTTTTGTTGTGAAATGGATGTTAGATTTGTTTTCTCTTGTTTTATGTTGTGGGTGCTGTTATGTACAGAATGATGGAATGGATGTGGGATTTGGTTTAAACCTGAAAACTTGCCCGGGTAGCCCTGTTAGGGGGCTGGTTAGCCCACTTTCCGAGTGAGTTTCTCTCTGAAATTTTTGGGGTATGAAAGACCACATGGGACATTTAAAATCTGCATTTTTTCGGAAGGAATGGAACGCGTTTGGTTAGTTTTCCAATCGCGCACTTTTTCAACAAAATGGGTTCAGATCTGCTGCAACCTGAAAACTTGCCCGGGTAGCCCTGTTTAGGGGGCTGGTTAGCCCACTTCCCGAGTGAGTTTCTCTCTGAAATTTTGGGGTATGAAAGACCAGATGAGACACTTAAAATCTGCATTTTTTCTTGGAAGGAATGGAACGCGTTTGGTTAGTTTTCCAATCGCGCACTTTTTCAACAAAATGGGGTCAGATCTGCTGAAGCCTGAAAAATTGACCTGGATTCATTTTGGGATGGTCTGCTTATGCAATTAGGAGATAGAAGGTCAATCAGGAATGAATTACTGAAAAGAAAGGTGAGCTAATTAGATTCCTATTGGAGGACCCAAAAAAAAAAAATTTAGGACCCACAAAACACAATGAGTACCCTTGTTTATGGCTTAAGTTAACCCACTTCCCAATGGATTTTTTTGATGAAACTTGGGACTTTGGAAGTTCATATTATGGACTTCAAATCTGCTATTTTTCGTTACGAACCAATAGCGTTTGCCTCGTTTTCATCTCGCTCACTTTTCCACCCATGTCAGTCAATTCTGCTGAAACCTTGCTGAGTACCCCTATTTATGGATTAAGTTAACCCACTTCCCGATGGAGTTTTTCAATGAAACTTGGGACTTTGGAAGTCCATATTATGGACTTCAAATCTGCTATTTTTCGTTACGAACCAATAGCGTTTGCCTCATTTTCATCTCGCTCACTTTTCCACCCATGTCAGTCAATTCTGCTGAAACCTTGCTGAGTACCCCTGTTTATGGCTTAAGTTAACCCACTTTCCGATGGATTTTTTCGATGAAACTTGGGACTTTGGAAGTCCATATTATGGACTTCAAATCTGCTATTTTTCGTTAGGAACCAATAGCGTTTGCCTCATTTTCATCTCACTCACTTTTCCACCCATGTCATTCAATTCTGTTGAAACCTACCAAGTCAGAATCCTATGTATAGAGGGGAGTATTGGAGTCATACAAGCCAATTGTATCCAAAATGAGAACTAAAAATGGCATACAAGAATTTCAAAACTCAGTTGTATCCAAAATGAGAACTGAAATGGCATACAAGAATTTCAAAACCCACTAGAATTTCAAAACTATATTTCAACCCAAATAGTACATGCGTGGGAAATATTTACACATCATTTAACACATGGCTGAACCCCATGCATATGCAACAAATAGTAGAAAAATCATTATTATATAGCTGCGGTAATGTGGGCGTTGTTGCTGACAATGCTAAGCTTTTACACTCTCTCTCAAAAGTTGGATTTCATGCTTAATCTCCTGCTTCAGCTCTTTAAGTGGCGTTCTTGTTTCTGCCATTCTACTTTCAGTTTGCACATGTCCGATATTTCCATCCCGTGTATAATCGGCCTCTACATCATCCTTCAAATCAACAACCCACAACCTATTTCTCCCTACAAAGAAATTCATATCAAATGCAACATTAATTTTAGAGCGGAAATATACATTAATTTAGGAAGTTGGAATCTATAGACACGTGTAAATCTGGACATTTATACCGGATTATGGGCTGTTCGGGACGTCTTTAAAATCATATACCCATACCCACATGGGCACTTTGGCGCCCATTCTAATTTTCATAGTTGAGACGACGCCGACGACATGTGTAAGCAATACCAAACTGTTCACAAAGTTTTGAATCAATGTTTTACAGTAATAAATGTATAATTCTAAAATCAAGAAATTGACAAAAAAAATGCAAAAACCATTTCAACAAATCCAAACAAGAAGGGTAGTAGACCAGCTGTAACATTTGATCAAACCATTTTCAACAAATCCAAACAAGAAGACGAGGAACAAACCACCTCTAAAATTTGATCAAACAATTTCAACAAATCCAAACATGAAGAGGAGTAACAGTCCAGACTAACCCAGACGAATGTTTCGCTGCGATTGAACGGGGCAGTAGCTAGTCCCTACACATTGCAATCAGAGAATTAACAGCAGTAAGCTCACTGACTATTACCCAGTAATCAATACCCTATGCTATGGGGTCTTTTCCCATTGGATTCTTTTCTTAAAATCCAATGGTGTTTTTTGCATAGTGGTCAACTTGCAATACTTCTGTTGGTGTTCCAATTCGGTCTGGCTATTCTGGCTTTCTGTGCCATAGCCAATACCTTTAGCAGAAAAATACGAGTGTCCCACCCAGATACATAACAACAAAAAGAAAAAATTTACATTGTTGAGCCCGTGCAATGTCCTGCAAATTGAGAAATTGAAGCAAGATAACCCTCTATGTGTGTGATGGATTGCCCTTTTACACAACTAAAAACATATGAACAAAACTTAAATAAGCCATACGAACCAGGGGAAGAAAGGGTTTTTCTCTGGTCTCGATGAGGAGAGATTGAAGAATGGTCATGCTCAGTCCAGAGCCGCAGAGGCGGTTTTTAGAGGCGACTGGGCTAGAAGAAAGAGGGAGGGAGGGAGAGTGGCGACCATCAGATCGCTGTACTTCGCTGATTCAGGGGAAGCGAGAGTGAAGGCAGATCTTCCGTTGTTCGCTGCCTCGCTGATTCAGGGGAGGCGAGAGTGAAAATCGAGCTTCCAGAGAGAGGCGAGAGAGAGAGAGAGAGAGAGAGTCGAGAGAGAGAGAGAGAGAGAGAGAGAGAGAGAGAGAGAGAGAGAGAGAGAGGGTCGAGGGCATGGATTAAAAAAACGGCCTATACCGGTTCATATCGGCTGGTATGAACCGGTATCGGCCGGAACCGGTACGATATCGGGAAGAGATATCGTCCTCCAAAAAATCGTTAAAATATTGCCATATATCGGTATATATTGGCCGAGATGGATTTCATCTCGGCCGTGAAGAGATATCGGCCGATATCCCTTAAAAAGCCCCAACCCTAATATTTTTTCACTTTCTTCATCTTCTTCCCCTCTCCTCTCATATCCAAACACCTTATAGCAGCAGCCACACATTCACACATCCCTCTTGCATATTTTCTTCAAGAAAAAATTATTTAAGGTAAGAGAAAATCATCTTAAAGCATTTTATTATGTATTTATGTGTTTAAATTTTTTTTTTAGAAGCATGGAAAACATGAGAATGTCACTTGTGTTGTGTTCTTCACTTAAAACTAAGTTAGATCTATATACTTTTATGCTAGATCTACTACTCTTACACATGATTTTGATTTTTTTTTTCAATTTTTATATTTTTGGATTATTATGTATTTATGTGTTTTTTTTTAGATGAAGCATGGAAATTGAAACGCCCCAAAATCCGGGCGCCTCGAATCTCGGGGCGCTACGAGAAAGTACCCAAGAGATGCGGAAAATCCAATAATATAATCAAGTGTGAATCTCATATGAGCAGGTAAATGGACAAGGCCCTAAAATTTTATTTCATTTTAAGGAATTACAAGGTACTTTCCATAATTAAACTAACTATTCAATCCTAGGCCAACACGGCCAGCTACAAGAAAAGGAAAGAATATAAACCTATATGATAGACGCCTCACGATGCACCAACTGCATCAATCTCTGAACCCTGTGGCAACAGATCAGCCGCCACGCAAACAACCAATCAAAGAAAGCGGAAGAGAAGATACCTGGAGACACCAAGGATTGGGTCAGGCTCGAAGAGCCAGGCAAATAGGCATGTTTAGATGGCAATACATTATATCATTAGATAGGGAAGAAGATCATACCTGATCCCAGCTGTACCTGCATGATTAGTATCTCGATAATAATATAGAATATCAGAGTGCAACATAAAGCAGTGTAGAGTGTAGTGCATGAACGATAATCAAGATATTGATATAACAGATGTTTGATACAACATAACAAGTAGATGAGAGAAGCCATCGAAACATCAAATAAACCACACAAGCACATCAGAGTCATCAGTAACAGAAGTAAATAGAGGAAGTAGCATTACCATAGTCATAACCATCGCATCCAGATCCAACCGTATCAACGGCGGCAGTTAAAGATAATAAACAATGATATCCATAATATATGATATTCATACATCCAATTCACATACATAGAAGCACACAAAGGTACGTCCACAGTTGAAGTACAAAGGACGTGGGGGTCAGAGCCAGCCCATCGTCATCGTCCCAACAACTGTCGATTGACACCAACCATGGGGGTCATAGCCACCCACAATTGTCGTCACGTCGAATAAGAGCGTACAAGAATCCATCAATGTCCATAGCTACAGCCAAGTCACAGCCATTGGTCTTACGTGCTATCTCAACCAACAATATCCATAGCCACGGCCAAGTCCCAGTCATTGGACTTACGTGCTAGATCAATATCACCGTCCATCCATACACCCGGTCCGAACGCCGGCGGTCTCAGTACCCCACCCACACCTGGTACCTACTGTGTCAATCACATCACAATATCAAAGTCCATGCCGGCATCATAACCCTCGGCAGACTAATCAATATCAATGTCCATGCCGGCATCATAACCCTCGGCAGACTAATCGTACAACCACAAATCTACAGATCACTAGGTGGGGGTACTCCGAACTAGATAGCCTTATTATCCTTAATATGAGATGATAATAGTCAAGGGTACGAGACACTGAGTTCGGGTATAGCTAGTCCATCCTTGTGGTTCTCAACAGTTAATAATGCATACCTTTGTAAACTCCGCTTCTCTATACGCTTAATTAGTATTATCTCAATATACAGTCCGTCTATCAGTATCTATCGTTAAGTTCCCAATATTATCGGTCAGGACTTCAAGTGCCATGTCCTGACATCTCATCCAATACGGACCGTGATCATGGATCAGTGCCTAAGTGCAATGCCCTGATTTATAGTACCTCTCAAGGCCTACATCCAAGGTTCGGATCTACCAGCCAGCCTTAGTGTCCGTTTCATCAACATAGATACCACACATCCCAAATCCATCGATGATTGATGCCCCTCTATTCAGGTCCAAGGTCCCACTTCACCTAAGAAAGTGATCACGGAGTCCCAGATGCTTATTAAGTATCCTTGGTGCTCCTGTATGTATTTAGCATCATAAGACATCCATAACCCTTGAATCAGGTTCCGTTTTACAACCCAAGACCCTACTTAGATGGCTACACGGGTCAAGGTTTAGCCCGGCCCTTGACTCGCATATAGCGTATCCCAAATAGTCCAAATGGAAGGTCAACGAGGCCCACACATGATCAAATCATAAAAGGGTACAAATCTGGGAAATGTCAATGTATACACTGAGCTCGGCCAACCAGGCTCTGAGCTCGACCAACTGTTCTGAGCTCGGCCAACTAGGCACTGAACTCGGCTAACCTGCTCTGAGCTCGACCAACTGTTCTGAGCTCGGCCAACTAGGCACTGAGCTCGGCTAACCTGCTCTGAGTTCGGCCAACTAGGCACTGAGCTCGGCTAACCTGCTCTGAGCTCGGCCAACCAGGCACTGAGCTCGGCTAACCTGCTCTGAGCTCGGCCAACTAGGCACTGAGCTCGGCTAACCTGCTCTGAGCTCGGCCTGCCTAGCTGAATACTGTTGCAAGTACCGTAATTCCTGGATTTCTCCCTTTTCATTCCAATATTCACCAAACACTTCCAAACATCAAACACATCTCCTATATCATGATCTCATCACAAGTGGGCCATTGATCTTCCAAATGGGGGATTCTCATCCATCAATGGCCAAATACACATAAAAAGAGCTTAGACTAACAATTCTATACATCTTATCATCCAATCAGCCATCCAAATACAGAAATCATGCCAAACATCCATAAAAGACAGTAATTACCAATCTAAGCATGTTAATCAATTTAATTAAAGAATCTAAGCATGTCTACTTGCCTTTCGTTGGAGATGCCCAAATCCAAAAGCACTAGCTCAAAGCCCAACAAATCAAACCTAAGGAATAATTAGCAAAGTAAAACTAAATTAAAACATAAATTAAAAGAAAGGGAAGCTCTAAGCTATCTTAACACAACTCCACACCCAAAGCACATAAACCAAACCTAGGGAAATGGGAGCTTACCAAACAGAGAAGGGAATGGAGTGGTGGCTTGCAAATTAGAGATGGGAAGCTCGCGGGGTCCACGCGGAGATGATGGTGATCATCAGAGGTTATGGACAGCCTCTAAGATCAATTCCCAGCAAGGTGGGTGAGAAAGATTGGGAAAGAGAGAAAAAGAATTGAAAATGAGATGGGGAGGTTGTGGGGCCCACTTGATCTGTGGCCCAATAAATTGGTGGTGGTGGAGGGTCTTTGGTGGTCCATTGGATACAAGAAGGAGAAGACAGAATAGAAGAAAGAAAGAATGGAGCAAGAAAGAGAGAGAACAGAGAGAGAATTAGAGAGAGAGAGAGAAAGAGTGAGATGGCTGGGTGGGTGCACATTCACGTTGACAGTAAGGGGAGTGAAGAGAGGGAGAAATAAAGAAAGAGAGAGAGAGAAATGATGGAATGAATGAGATGGGTGAGGAAGGGGAAACACATCACATCGGCAGTGAGTGGAGAGAAAAATAGAAAATGATATGGGTGGGTTAGTCCATGTTGGTAGGGAGAGGTGGCGAGGAAGAGAGAAAATGAATGAAAGAAAAGAGAAACAAGAAAGAAAACAGAGAAAGGAAAAGAGAAACAGGGAAGGGAGAAGAAATGAAAAATGGAGAAAAGAGAGGTCGAGTGGCTGGCGGTGATCGAGGAGATCGCCGACGGCGATGGCGATGGTGCCGTGCTCGAAGTCCGGCGGCAGTGGGCGGCAGGGTTGGGAGAAGAAGAGATGGATGAGGGAGATGAGGGAATGGAGAAAGGAGGGGCTGCTGTGTGTGGAGTGAATGAGAAGAGAAGAGGGAAAGGGTCTCCATCGTGACCTAGAATAGGGAATGGGGAAAAAGGGGAAAATGAGATGGGGGTGTGATGAGAGTGAGATGAGTGAGGTGGGGCTCACATGGGATTAAGGTGGGGTAGGGTTTGACTAAAGTGCCCTCTTAATTAATGGGTAATGGGTCAAGCCACGGGCAGTTGGGTCATCCTAAGGTTAAATTCATAATTCTCCAAGGGAAGCCCATCTGTAATTAGGATAACCTATGGTTGACTTGGTCAAATTGGGTCCCACTAGGTATGTCTAGGGACGGGTCCTCACAGAAATCATGAGAATGTCACTTGTGTTCTGTTCTTCACTTAGAACTAAGTTAGATCTATATACTTTCATGCTAGATCTACTCATACACATGATTTTGTATATTTTTTTTAATTTTTCAATTTTCAGATTTTTTAATATTTGAATAAAAATATATCATTTTATTAAAATTTCATCACAAATATATTCTTTTAATGATTCATGATCATTGTATGGTATGTAAATGATTGATCTACATACTTTTATGCTAGATCTATATATTTAGGATTTTGAAAATGATTTTATTAAATCTTTGTTTTTTCTAAAAATAATTATTGTTACTTGTTAGGGTATTTATGATACCAAATGCTTATTAATATTGTGTAGATGATAGATCTACATCTACTCACAGTCATAAACATGATTTAGATTTTTGTTTTAATTATTTTACTTTCATATTTTCTAATATTTGAATTATAATATATCATTTTTTGGGGATTTCATCATAAATATGTTCTTTTAATGATTCATGATCATTGTGTGGCATGTAAATGATTGATTTACATATTTTTATGCTAGATATATATATTTAGGACTGTGAAAATGATTTTATTAAATCTTTAGTTTTTTCTAAAAATAATTATTTAAGTGTATTTAATATTTATGATACTTTAACTACCAAAGGCTTAGGACTTTGAAAATGATTTTATAATTGTTGTTAGAGTATTACTATTATATGAATTTCTTATTTTATAGGAACAATGGTGCGTGACTTAGATCCGGCATGGAGCCACGGTGAAGCAGTAGGAACTAGTAAAAGCAAAATAAAATGTAATTATTGTGAAAAGGTTCTCAATGAGGGGGATTACCCGATTGAAACAACACTTGGCACATGTATCAGGACAAGTGATAAATTGTCCGAAAGTGCCACCAAATGTGAGAGCTGAAATGCAGGGGCTCCTTAAGGCAATTGCACAAAAAAAAGTAGTACAACAAAGAAGAAAAACCAAGGAACTTGAAGCATGCAGAGAAGAGGTATTTGGTTCCTCTGATGATGATGATGAAGACCCGAAAATGACAAAGGCTAGGAGAGAAAGTGAGAAGAATGCAATATGAAGCAGCAGCTAGAGGTAGCCAATATAAGCAGGGTGGTTCATCCGGATCGGGGGGAGCGAGTTTGCGTCGGGCATTTAGTCATAAACAACCCCGTCAAAATCCAGACATTGAGGAGGTTGAAAGACCTCCTACACATGCAACTCGTAGGCCAGATGTGGTGGGGCCAACTGACCCATTTGCTTATAGAAAACCAACATCAAAGCAGCCATGCATCATAAAGCACTAAAGGGCAAGTTTGGTAAAGCAAGAGATAATCTAGTTAGTTTTTTTTGGATGGAGGCATTCCACCCAACAAGGCATATTCTCCTTACTTCACCACTATGTTAGATGCAGCTGCAGAACATGGTCCAGGTATAAAGGCACCCACCTCTTATGAGATTGGGCATGTCTATGTTGAGAAAGAGTATGATGAGTTGTGGGCTTGGGTGGAAACTTTCAAATGGGCATGGAAGGAAAGAGGTTGCACACTAACGTGCGATGGGTGGACGACCATCACACATCGTCATCTTTTGAATTTTCTAGTCTACTCGTCTGTGGGTACGGTGTTTATCAAATCAGTTGATGCAACTGATTACATCCAAGATGCAAAATATATTAATAGATTATTGAATGAGGTGGTTGAAGAAATTGGGGCAGATTGTATAGTTCAGGTGGTTACCGACAATGCTGCAAACATGAAGGCTGCAGGAATGATGTTTATGAAACAAAGGCCAAGGACTTTCTGGTCTCCATGTGCAGCGCATTGCCTGGATTTAATGCTTGAAGATATTGCAAAAGGAAAAGTCATGAAGCAAGTGATTGGTAAGATAAAGCAGATCACCAATTTTTTTTATCAATCATAAAGACTCATTTCCATGATGAAAACACATACAGACAACCATGAACTACTGCGGCCTGGCATCACTAGATTTGCCACCCACTTTATTGCCATCGAAAATGTTTACAAGTATAGAGAAGGACTTCTGCAATTAATAAAATCACAAGAGTTTATGAATTCAAAATGGGGAAAGAGGCCAAGTCCCATTACAATAGAAGTATGTAAAACAATTGAGTCCAACAAATTTTGGCCTCATGTGAAGGGTGTTTTGAATGTTTTTGATCCCCTAATAAAGGTTCTTCGATTGGTTGACGGGGATGATAAGCCAACATGGGCTTCTTACATGAGGCCATGGAGAGATCAAAGCTGGCTATTCAAGCAGATTGTAGATATTACAAAAAGTATTGGAAGATCATCGACGATCGATGGGGACAATTGAAACATGATTTACACATTGCTGGTAAGTAAAGGCTATTTTCTTTAATATTTGAATTGTTGTATTCAATTTGACCTCACTATATTAATTTATCATTGACTAAAATTCATTGGTACTTTTACAGGATCCTTTTTTAATCCACAATTTTCGGATAGACGTATATCTGATGAAATCCGTTTGGGATTAAAAATGTAATTGAAAGACTGGCAGCGAATACAGATGAAGCAATTTGGGCTACTAATCAGGTAGGCTAATTAAGGAAAAAAGTATAACATTGTAATTTCTTCAATTTATTTTAATATGTTAATGTCTTCAGATTGATATATACAATGTATGTGCTGGAAGCTTTGGAACAACGACTGCGCGGAGAGCTATCACACAGACCAATCCCGGTATTGATTGTAAATTTGTAATATCATTTCTATATTATTCAAAGACTTATTATTATTTTACTGACTCTAATATCATTTCTGTTTTTTTTTTCAGCTGAATGGTGGTTGAATTATGGAGAGAGTGCTCCTGCACTAAGGATGATTGCTATTAAAGTCCTTAGTCAAACAATATCGTCTTCCAATTGTGAAAGAAACTGGAGCACCTTCTCCTTTATCCATACAAGATCACAAGATCAAGAAATAGATTAACAATGTTGAACCTAAATAAATTGGTCTACATCCACTACAACCTCAAGCTTTGGAGTAAAAATAGAAGGAGAACACAGTTTGAGGATCACCGGGATTATTTGTCCAATTAATTTGGACTATATCTTTTCAGAAGAGGATACTGTGTTAGGTCAATGGCTGGAGGAACAAGAAGAACCGGTGTTAGACCAAGACCCAGAGTTAAAGAGGTTGATGGAGGACTTGACTGGGGATAGGCCTGAGCCAGTGAGGGCTCAGAAAGGTTGGAAGAAATAAACTTGACAATGCAACAGGGGCGCACGCCTGATATAAGTGAGCGAAGGGGACAGGACGTGGACGGGGAGAGTGAGTCAAGTATTTCTACTTCTTCATCATCATCAGGAATTCCACCCGCCTCTCCCGGGGATGAGGGTCATTATAGAGATGATGGGCATGTCACTTATGAGACAGTTGAGCATTTTCCTACTGCTACCGAGTTAGATCATCGCCGTGGCTATGTCAGACATATTGGACAGACAGGGAGTAGTAGTGACGCTGCTGGGCAAGGAGTGGGGGAAGGTACTCATGGTCATCATGGGGGTTATGTTGGCCAACAGGGTGCCATGTATGGACAGCATATGAATTATTCATATGACCCTAATTGGGTACCCCCTTCACCAACACCGATAATGTCTATCGAACAAATATTAATTGAGAAGGGAGGCTTCCCCCACCACCACATGATCCCCAACGACCTTTATATGCCCCTCATGGTTATTTCATACAATTTCTGCACAATTACCAAGAACAATCTACATGGGATTAAGATAGTTCATCATCTTATCAAGAACAATCTGAATATGGTCATGGGTATGGTAGTGCTGCACAACAGTATGGAGCATATCTTTTTAACCAATGGCAATACCGAAGAAATGATGATGATGATGATGATGATGATGATGATGATGATGATGATATTGAGCCTGGGCGATACTCCACTTGGTATTCGGGTGTCAATCTATCAACTATCATACACTTATACTCATCAATCTCTCTCTAGTTTCTACTCTCTAGTCCCCTCTAATTTCAGGTAAACTATGAACCTTTTGATGCCCAAGTGCTTTATGATTTATCTATCTTACTATCATGTTTCAGATTTTAATATGTTATCTTCATGGTCATGAATTTCACAACTTATTTGATGATTGAGTTAGTATTAAATGATGATTGATATATATTTTTGTTATCTACTTATCTTTATTTTCTTATATTTTACACTAATAAATTAATCATGAGCATCAATAATGGTTGCATTATATGAAATACTAGAGAAGAAAGCGAACAGCGACACGACATGACTCATAACTTAATGTGACCGAGATTTTGATTTATTATTGTTACTAATGAAAAAAAACTATTTTCCAGTATTTTTTAATATTCTGAATTTTTTGGGTATTTTTGCGAATTTTTTTGGATTAAAAAAAATTCACACCGCGACGACCGCGACGGACCGATATCCGCAACGATATTTGCGACGATATCGTTTTTCGGCCCGACTGATACCGCGACCGATACCGAGATTTTAAACCATGGTCGAGAGAGAGAGAGAAAGGCTTCATCTCGTAGAGAGCGGCGGGAGAGAGGAGACGCTGGGAGTTGAGAGAGGCGAGAGAGAGCTTTCGCTGCTGAGAGAGAGGCGAGAGACCGAGAGGATCGCAGGGAGAGAGAGAGAGAGAATCGCTGGGAGAGAGAGAATCACTGGGCGTTTGATGGATTTAGGGATGGAGAGGAGGGAAATGAAAAATAAAGAGGGCCATCGATGAAATCCATCATTCAATTGAAAACAGTTCACCACACGCAGATTTGGCACTGTGCAGCTTAGTTTATTTATGAGCTGCAGCTCAGGTGAACCGCTCTCATTTATATATCATTTGAATTGGAAAGGGATTTGAAATACTAGCGATAAATACGTAGAAATGCAATATTAAGTAAGATTACATTTAATGGATCAAATCAAGCGAAAGAGAGCTTCACTTAAGCATGTATTAACAGTTTGTATGGTGCAAACTAGGATTGTTTCACTTGATTTACAATGCCACAACTTTAGGTAACTAACGAACAAAGAGCCTTGAAAGCTGAGTAGCAGTAGCTCTTCAATCAACACTGCCTGCCCTCAGTCTATCTAGGGGTTCCCCTTTTCTTTGGAAGTGCCCGTCATTTTCATTTCAACAAGATTCTGGACTCCATTAGATTAAGGCTGGCTTGATGGGAGACAAAATGCCTCTTGAGGCATGTTCTCTCTTCCTTCCCATTACATATCGTTCTTCCTCTTCCAAGTAAGACATGTCTTTTTATATATAGAGAGAATGATGAGGAGTTTCCTGTGGTCTGCTAACCCAGAGAAGAAGAAGTCCAATCTGGTTAGATGAAAAACAATATGCTTACCCAAAGAGGAAGGAGGCTTGGGTCTGCACAAAGTCGAGGAGTTTAACGATGCATGCATGCCTTCTAAAATTGGCCTAGTCTGCCATCTCTGCAGATTCTCTCTGGGCTAACTGGTTTTGAGCAAGGTACTTCAAGGGTCTTTTTATTTGGAGCTCTAGGAATCCCAGGGGTGGTTCCTGCATTTGGAAGAGTCTCAAATCTTCCTCCTCCTTGATTTAGAGGAACTGTAGGTGGGTAGTTGGAAATGGCCATTTCATTAGACTGTGGTTTGATAATTGGATAGATCAAGATCCAATAGCCTCTAGGTTCCCTGACACTCAGTTCTCCGATATGGTTATGGTAGCTGGAATTATAGTGGGAAATGTCTGGCAAATCCCAACCCAGCTCCCAATTCAGGTGAAAGATTTTCTGGACCTCTCTATTAGCCAAATTCCAATTGGGGATGGCTCCTCCATGGACAGTCTCTCTTGGCAAGGCAGTTTAGTAGGAGAATTCTCCCTCCATGAAGCATGGAATCTGCTGAGAACAAAAGCTACAGTTACTCCTTGGTTAGGTCTGATTTGGAATAAATACATCAATCCCCGTCTGGCTTGCCTTAGCTGGAGACTAATGCATAGGAAAATTCCTACATGCTACTGGGCCAAACAGAGGGGATGCTCTCTAGCTTCAAGATGCTACAATTGCCGCAGTGGAGAGGAATCAGACACCCACCTATTTTTTCTCGCAAGCTTGTCAATCAGTTATGGGTATGGCTTCGCAGTCACAATAGAGTACAACTGCCTTCTCCCCTTTTTGCCTCTACAATCTGGAAGATCTTATCTTTGGGTAAAGATGTCTTGGGAAAAAAAGATCTCAACAACAACCTTCTTCCATACCAACTTCGCCCTTTAGACTCTCCGAAATGACTCCAAACATAAGAATAGGAAGCCCTCACTGGTGAAAGTCAAGGTAATCTTCATGGATCGGCTTCAAGGTATCGCTAGTTCAATTTCAAGTTCAAGTGCAGGTCTGTCTATGCTGCAATGAACCATACTCTCGAGGGACTGATTGAATTCAATGGATTCTAGCCTTAAGGCATACTTACTATCGTAAGACACACCATAACTGAAGAAAACTCTGAAAATCTTTAATTAACTGGAATAAGCATTGCCATTACAATGAGGCCTAACATCCTTATATAGAGGAGGTAGCTTGATCCCTAAGAAATAACATTTTCTAATATCTGAATAAGCCGAAGCAAAATAGAAAATTAACTAATATTAACCATAATCAAATCAAACTTAATAATACTCCTAAATAAATGGATGTCCTCTTGGGCCTATAGACAGGACCCATTGGGTTGGCCGACCCATGGCCTAGTCTGCATCACCCCTCATCTACATATTAATTGGTCCCTTCACTCCTCACCTCTTTAATACTTCGACAAAACCTGCTTCACTATATATTTTTAGGATTTCAATACGAACTAGGCAAACGGGCCCTCAACGTTCACACTTTTTAGAGTGGCAAGATAGCATTCACAAGGTGTGGTATATATATTGAACTGCTTCAACCATAGTTTTTGCACTTGTATTCGACCCAAATTGATTATTTGAGTTCATCTTCTTTATTAGTCTAGTAAATCCTCAGACAATTAGTTTTATATCTTAAATCTTTTAGATTTGAGAAATTTGTGGAAAATCCTAAACATGCCAATTGTGAAATCCTAATTCATGATTTGAAAAGTTCAATGTTCTCATATTAATAATAAGCATCAAGATAATTAATTTTATATCTTAAATCTTCGCAACAACAACCTTCTTCCATACCATCTTCGCCCTTTAGACTCTCCGAAATGACTCCAAACATAAGAATAGGAAGCCCTCGCTGGTGAAAGGCAAGGTAATCTTCATGGATCGGCTTCAAGGTATGGCTAGTTCAATTTCAAGTTCAAGTGCAGGTCAGCCTCCTCTCCCAGCTCTGTCTATGCTGCAATGAACATTTCTTTTATGGTTTTCTTTTTGTGGCTGCATTGGAATCCCTGTTTTTTCCTTTTTCTTTGCTTGTTTTGAGAAGCCCCTAGCTTGTCTTGTCAGTCTAGTGGTCTTGGCTAATTCAGCCTATTTTTTGGTTTTTCTCCCTGTTTTGGGAGCTTCTTTTCTGCTTAATACATACTTACCTTCACGTAAAAAAAAAATATCAGTGAAAGTAAAACCGCACAACTAAAACAAAAAGTAAGTATATCATGAATCCTCATTGTTGATTAGGTTATACTTGATTTAACAAAAAACATAAACATGTAAAGGATAGACGACGTAGATCGTAATCATCAATGGCATGCTTCATCTTATATGTCCTTTTATTAAAAGGTATAATGAGTTGGTTTAACTTATTAACATTCCTGAATAAAATAAAACCTTCCTTTTTCATATTATGTTTTGATTTGTTGTCTCCGAATTCAAACAAGAGATACCACAAAGAGATTCATTTGTAATTACCTTGGCTCAATAATTAGTAAGGATGAATAGATTAATGATGAAAATGTCAAACATAAAACAAAAGTGAAATGGTTGAAGTAAAGAGTTGCTTTCTAGAGTGCTTTGTGATCAACATTTGAAGGAAAGATTTTGACATCAATTAGATTAGTTATGACTTATGAAGCATAATATTGGCCAATCAAGAAGAAACATGTGCACAAAATGGATGTAATAAATATGAAATATTGAGGTGGATTGTGTGATAACATTAGAAAAAGTTAAAATTAGAAATGAGCACTTTTGAGAGTATTTATGGGTGACATTAGTACAAGATAAAATTAAAGATAACCGTTTGATATGGTTTAGGCATATTCAATGCAAGCTGGCAACATCGTTAGTATGCAAAAGAATGGCTATGCAAGTGGCCCACTAAGAGGAAGGGGTAGGCCGAAAAGGACGTGAATATATAAGTACTGAACGCAGATATGAATCCGTGTAATTTATCTAAGGATTTGGCTCAATGTAGATCAGAATGGAGAAACTGAATTTATGTAGTCAACCCCAACATAGCTGAGAAAAGGCTTTGATGATGATAGTGTTTTGGTTTGTTGTATAATGCTTCATTTTTCTAATCAACATCTCAAGGGACTTTTATAAGTGCATTTCTATCAAACCAGTTAGAATTGAAGGATTAAAGGTGAACATACACATAATGGTCTTTCACATAATCTCCGTTTTCATGGGAAATGATTGTTGACAGCTGCACTCACGGGGAGGGGAGACTTTCACATGCGAGGAGGGAAAATGACTTAGGGATCAAGTCCTCGTCATCTGAGTGGAAGGCGAGATTCCCAACCAATTAGGCAATTCCTCGTACTTAACCTACTAAATTAGATGTAAGGAAAGAGAAGGCCCCCTGGCGCAGCCCCAGATCCGCGATCGAAGAATAAACCATACTCTCGAGGGACTGATTAAATTCAATGGATTCTAGCCTTAAGGCATACTTACTATCGTAAGACACACCATAACTGAAGAAAACTCTGAAAATCTTTAATTAACTGGAATAAGCATTGCCATTACAATGAGGCCTAACATCCTTATATAGAGGAGGTAGCTTGATCCCTAAGGAATTAAATTTTCTAATATCTGAATAAGCCAAAACAAAATAGAAAATTAACTAATATTAACCATAATCAAATCAAACTTAATAATACTCCTAAATAAATGGATGTCCTCTTGGGCCTATAGACAGGACCCATTGGGTTGGCCGACCCATGGCCTAGTCTGCATCACCCCTCATCTACATATTAATTTGTCCCTTCACTCCTCACCTCTTTGGTACTTAGACAAAACTGCTTCATTATATATTTTTAGGATTTCAATACGAACTAGGCAAACGGGCCCTCAACGTTCACACTTTTTAGAGTGGCAAGATTAAGATAGCATTCACAGGGTGTGGTATTATATTGAACTGCTTCAACCATAGTTTTTGCACTTGTATTCGACCCAAATTGATTATTTGAGTTCATCTTCTTTATTAGTCTAGCAAACCCTTAGACAATTAGTTTTATATCTTAAATCTTTTAGATTTTGAGAAATTTATGGAAAATCCTAAACATGCCAATTGTGGACTCCTAATTCATAATTTGAAAAGTTCAATGTTCTCATATTAATAATAAGCATCAAGATAATTAGTTTTATATCTTAAATCTTCATAAGTTTTGAGAAGTATATAAAAAGCATCCAAAATATCCAAATGTTTCTAAAATTGTTGGTTGCAAGGTTCAAAACTCGTAACTCAGACTCGACTCTTCCAATACAAAATCTTTGACTTGAACATATATAGTCAATGTGGTGACTCAAGAATCATTTTTCAAAAATATTAAAAAACGGGGACAAACACTTATAAAAGTTTAAATGTATTTATTTACATGCATTCATGATAATCAAGTTAAATTAATAAATTTATATGTGAAAGAAAAATATTATAATAAGGACAATAGAAGAAAAAACATTACATGTTCCATAATTTGTTAGGTCAAATATCAAATGTAAAAGATCAAATATAAGTTTCAAATTACTTTTTAGTTGATCATTTGTAAATTGTTTCCATCAAACCTTGTATATAATTACTTAAAAATAATATTAGTTGTTTAAAATGAGATCTTTTTTTTTTTTGAGAGGTGTTTAAAATGAGATCTACTTATCAAAAGTTGAGAATGAACACAACTTACTAAATGAAGTGACTTGGCAGATTCTCCCCTATATTTGACTAGGCCCTTCAGCAAAACGAGATGATTTAGGAAAGTTGAGAGTCAACTCAGGGAATTTTCCTTCCCTGGTTTGATGTGCTCGACTTTTGTAAAAGTGGTGCTTTGAAAGAAAAACGTGGTAATGTATTTTACTCATACAATTAATATCTGCATATGAACCCTCTGTATGTGTAAAACTCATTTCCATATCCCATGTGCAAAAGGTAAATGACCCCTATAAAGATTGCATGAAAAATATTATAAATCATTTTAGCACACAACTACATAGAACTCATTACAATGGGTCATTACCTTGTTCCATTGAAATTAACATGGGCCATATTTCATGTTTATAGGGCAATCTTCCCTATCAGATATTTTAGCTTGCTGTTTTTTTTTTTCTTTTCTTTTTTTGATAAGAGTGTTTTTGTTATTGTTGTCATTATTGTTCATTGTTATGTTCAACTTGAAAAAAACTAATCAACATATGGTACAAAGAAGCTCATTCTCTCACCCCCCTCTAAATTACCCAGTCTTGCACATCAGAATACATAGGAGGTCAAGAGCATCTAAGGATTATTAGGTATTCTTTTCCTACCACCCCCTTATATATAATTTGATGGTCATTTTTGGAAATTACATTTATTTATTGGGGTTTTGACATATTAATTCTACTTAAGTCTAGTTTTTCCAATTTAATGACTGAAACTAAGATAATGTTACCAGAGTCGCTTGTCTTTGATCAGCATTTTAATTTTTTTTTCTTTGCCTATATCTCATGATATCATGGGATCTATCAGTTTCTGTATGATACATTTTCAGCAACCAGCAAGTAAATTCACTTTTATAGAACACGAAAAATGACACTTGTGGGACATAAATACACGTCTAAATACACGTCTAACCACCATTTCTTAAGTTCTATCATTCGAATAAATTTCCTGCATTAGAAGCCATGTCATGGGATTTATTAATTTTTGTTACATGCACTATTCCCATGATATCATGGGATTTGGGGCCAAAATTTTTTAAAAAAAATGATCACCAGAGTTAAGCGACTCTGGTCACATTATTTGAACTTCAGCCATGACATTGCAAAAATAGATTTTAAAAATGATTAATATGTTAGAACCCCTTATTTATTCTTCAATTGTAACTATTTTCAAATATAGAAGTCATACAATTCCTATGCATTCGATTTCATACAATTAAAAGAAATAAGTCTTCACCTACTATTCCACACACATGGGACCTAGGGATTTGAATTAACCATCCCATCGTCCAAATTATATATGAAGCCTTTTTAAGCACTGAAAAGGGGAAAACATATGAAAGTTTTTGTTTTTGACTCAAGAGTTCAATTTCTAGTTCAGATGAAGTTCTTAAATTCCTATTTGGATTGAAGTGTGTTTCAACTTGATGATTTGAATTTAGAATTACATATTTATATTACGAGTCTTGCTAGGGAGATGAATGCTCACATAAAATGAACAAACAAGCGTTTACTCGGATAATATGAGTCCGGATGTAAAATATGGAGATATTGTTTCATCCAATAATCATCATCCACCAATCGTGTTAAAATCTCTTCCTTTAAAAAAGCAATTGAATGGGTGCATTAGCGGGCATAAAAGAGTATCTTCAGGACTCCCATAATGTGTCATTTCATGAAGAGTGCCCTTTTCTTCTCTCAAATTTATATGACGCTTTTACCCTTTTGCATTCTGATTGTATCAAAGTGTAATAAAAGATACGTGTTGTCCTCTTTTTGCAAATTTATATGATTGTTTTACCCTTTTACCTTTTTTATTGAGTTGTGAAACCCCTAATCCATTTATAAGTTGTATAGTAAAGTAGTTAGTTGTTTTCAACAAAATGCTAATTAACATGCTTTATTTTGTGTTGAAATTAATCATGCCGACCATTACAACTAATTATAATTAGTCATTCATTATCTTACAAGTTGGTTAATAGATAGAAGGTTGATGACTAAAACCCTTTTTTTTTTTCATGAGCCCACCAATAATATATTGCATAAGATTGGATTTTTTTGTGTGCAACCAACAAAATCAAATGCCACGAGCCACTACTTAAATCCAAGTACTCAAATTAGTGCATTCTGTAATAGTAATAATTCAAGTTAACTCCAATTAGACTAGAACCCACATTGATAATTTGCAAAGTCATAAGTAAAATACAAAAGCCTAAAAGAAAACCACAATTTTATATGGAATGGATCTATTGACGGGACCAATAAGATGAGAGAAATTGGGAAAACAATGAGTTTTATAATGATGTTGTGTTTTAGCAAAAGAAAAAAGAAAAAAAAAAAAGAGAATCCCAACTCTATGCAACATATATTGATGGGCCCATTCTTGAACCTATCAAATAAAAAGGGTTCTCTTGATTAGCCTTCTATCAAATACTCAACTAGCATAAAAACAAATGAATGATGAAATAGTATATTGGTGGACCGTTTCAATCCAAAAGGTAGTATGTTGATTTGTAATCTATGCAGAAGTAATTGAATCATTTTATTTTTATTTTTTGTTAAAGTAAATCACTTTTTAAAAAAAAAAACTTAATCAAAGAAAAGATAAAGAGGCCTCTATACAAGTCATAGGCTGATATCAAATAATTAAAAAAGTTCAATTAAACTTAATTACCACCATACAGTTTCCACATGCTGATTGACCCATTCCACCCTGCAGTTCCAATGTATCCATCAAGTGATTATAACTTAAAAGGGATGAGGGTAAAAGCGTCCTACAAATTCGTAAAAGTGTTCAGGGCACAAGTGTCTTATAAATTTGAAAGATAAGGACAATACATTCCATCATTTAAAAGGTTGAATGGATTTTCAGGCATAATACCATGTGTTGCATATGTATTGGCCTCTTCCCAGTTATATTTCCATAAGGCCATAACTTAACCCTAACAATGAATCATGACCTCCTCATGAAGCTACAAAAGGCCCATCCTTTTTTTCCTTTTTTCCTGAAAGGTAAGTTTTTGTATTAAGAAGGAAAGAAAGAAATGGACACATAACTCCGAAAAAGGAGAAAATAAAAACTGTACAAGTTTCATGAGAGCACAAAAAACAAAAAAGATGAAAGTCAATTATAATTTAACCTTTTCGCTTTGCCCGGAACCATCCATATATATTGAAACGTGTGACTAAAATAATGCTTAAGAAAATCTCAAACAACAAAATAACCAATCGGTGACTATGAAAAAAGAATATTAACCTAAACAACCTTTTTCATGCTTCCAGTTGAGAAATCTACCTGGCAGATGCATGTTAACAAGCGTTGATCAACCACAAATTTACTAAAATAAAGGGAACCATAACTATCCTAACAATCTTTCAAAAGTCTATACAAATGGTAAAAACAATATTACCAGAAGAGAAATCAGCAAAGAAATTAATCAACCATCAAAATATAGTCGCAAACACCATATATGAATCAAATAATAAAAAGGACAAAAAAGAAACAGATGGGTCTTGTGGTTTATGAGAGAGGAAGGGGATTTTGAGGGGGGTAGAGAGGATGATTGAGAGGTGGTGTTGGACTTGTCTGGGTCACCTAGCCTAAGAGAGATACAGAGACAAGCGTGTAAGAGGGAGAGAGAAGGGAGAGAAGGGAAGGGTAAGTCTATGAGGGCAAAGGTGGACCCAAGTACATCCACGTGGGGGCGAACGCACCCATTGGACCTCGGTCCGCTTCTAAAATCAGAGTGAAAACTCTAGCTCTATTTTATAATTTTACTTAAAAATCCCAAGTCCACCCCAAAATCTACATAAAAATCTTGGGTCTGTTCCAAAATACAATTTGTATGAGGGTGAGATAGTAAGATGGGGGTAGGCAGAATTCATTGGTGGGTTGTATGGGATGTTAGTTAGACTGGAAGAGAGAGTAGGTCATCTTAGTGTGTGGGTCGTCAGACCTGAGGGGTAGACATTCAGAGAGTGGAAGAGAGAGATGCAGAGAGGTGTGTGGAGACAGAGAGACAGGAGAGGAGGGATAGAATCCTATCACGATCTTTTGGAGAATTGCACATGGGAGCCGAAAGAGAACCAGCTTTTGGTGAATGCACACAGGAATGAAAAGCGAACAATCGAGAGTCCTCTTTATATCGATATTTAGAGCGAAAAAGAGTTAAAAAGATTGTAATCATGCCAGTGAGTTCTTCTAGGAAAAAAACAGTCCGATCACTTTTTATTTCTTGTGCTAGTGCTACGAGATTTTTGGGATTGATCCCGCGAAATCTAAGATTTGGAAATACCAAACACATGCAGTTCTCACAAACTTATTATCCCTTGGAAACATGGGAATGGGCCGTTTGCATGATGCCAAACAGATTCTCTAGCTTTTTCCTCATATTATATGCAAGCTATATACGTTTTAAAGGTGTACAGAACTTGAATCATATTCGCTTCTTATCTCTGAATTAAGATCCAGAACTGAATCTCCCAAGTCTTTACTTGATGCTGAGTTTGGCTTCAACATAATGATAAGTTCGGATCCAACATAAAACCCGTCATAATTCTTGAGCCAGATCCATCCTAACATATATAAAACAGATTGAATTTGATTCAACGTAATGGTAAGTTTGCATCCAACGAAAGATCTGTCATAAATCTTGTGACAGGCCCACTCTAATATAAAACAGATTGAATTTAAAGACACCATGGTCCATGATTCCTCTCCGGACACAACCATTTTACATAGAGAAATTTCTACAGGGGCCCTTGGGCCCCGAAAACGGGCACGGCTCCCTTTTCGGGCCCTGTAGCACGGTTGTTTTACATATCCAATTCGGCCCACTCTTAAAAAAAGGTCCTGATTCAATGGATGCATCCAAACATTACCCAACAACTAAAGGGTTAAGTAAATGCATGCAAAAAGATCAGACTATCCATCCACTCAACTTTTTAGGTTCTACCATCCACAGTGTGATCTGTTCAACGTCATAGTGGACAAATTCATGTGCCCCATTGTTGCAAAGTAGTTGAACAATTTCACTAGCTATTGCCACTGATAACTCTCCATTTATTTAATAATAACACCACCATTACATATTTAAAATTTCAAAATATTTACACTGATATGCCTGCTTGGCCTTTTTCAAAAACAGTAAAAACCAAGCAATGAGACACCCATATAAATTTTGAAAGAAAAGGAGAAAAAAGATCTTTTCTTCCACTCCCAAAAGGGCCCCACCCCCCAACCCCATTCTTATATACTGTCAAAAGATGTGAAAGGGAAGGGAACCACCCCTTCAGCAACTCTTTAACAGTTAACCCCATACTTCCATGGCATTTGATAAAAATAACATGCCAAAGGGAAGCTAAAAAGGCTTCCTAAGAAGCCATCAATTAATACTTATGCATGTAACTATATATTTATATTTATATTTATATATATGTTTAATGTGCCATCCAAAAGGATTATCACTTAAGAAATCGCCTGGAGCCGTACATCTGCTCCATCGCGATCACAATCGACATGGCCTCTGCAGAATCAAATCCTGGCTGTACAATGAGGCGAAATACATCAAGGCCGAAGGTGACCCCACTCACTGGCTCCTTGCACTTGATCTCAGCCATTGATCTCCTGCTGTCATCATAGATGGTGCATGATCTTTGGGCATACGACCCTTCCACGCCGTAGATCACGCGCTTGGGGCTGGCCCCACAACCCACGGTCACGTGAGCCAGGGCCTTGGGGTTCAAGAAGTTCACGTCCTTCTTAACGGAAAACAGGGGATCCGCCGTTTCTTCTCCTCTGAATACCAGCCAGTGGTCTCCCAGACTCAGTTTCTGCGTACAAAAACCTGACGTCATTAGACGGAGAACAACTCAAAACTAACGGAAAACAGCTGTATTTTATATCACTCTAGATTTAAAAGTACCTTTCGTCGGATGGTGAGGAGGGGCAAACCAGAGCCGTCCATCAGGACGATCTCGCCACTGTTTCCTGCCACGTAGTTATCTACGCGAAAGACGAGATTGCCCTTGGCATCAAAGACCGTGAAGCCGTAACAGTTGAAGAGGAGCGATTTCTTCCAGACGGTCAGGACCTCCACCTCGTGGCGGTCGGAATCCCGCTTCTGCCCGTCGGACGCTGTGTTGGGGTGTACCTTCGGCATCTTTTTAAGTGGTTTATCGGCTGATGGAAAACCGCCCGTCGCTCGTATGATATGATGAGAGGTAGAGGGAGAAGCGCAAGGAGAAGAAAAGAAGGGACTTTTTTGTGCGAGATGAAAGGTTTGAATGCAAGTTTTGGTTTGGGGTGAGAGATATTTATATACCATATGTTGACGAAAATGCCCCTCACTGATGACATTGATGTATAGTAGACGAGAGAGAGTCCGAAAACACCAATCGTGTACAAGTAAGGTGATGTCGATGGCGTCATGGTAGGGACCATTAATTATTTTTCTATTATATCAGGCGCCTCGAACGATCAAACCCATGCCTCTAATCCGTTCATTCATGGCCATAAATTTAATGCTTGTTCCTTCCATTCGGATATGTGTCAATTTTTAAGATTATTGACTATCGGGAGTTTCCTATGAATTGCTAGTTGGATCCTGCAAAAAAAAGTTCGCATAAGTGAGATATTTTCATGTATATATATTATGGGAGGTGCTCCTGTGAGAACATCTCTCACCTTATTATTTGAGATGACGTGGGGGCCCTCACATCCATATCCAATGTCAACAAATTAAATATATATATTTATTTTATGCTATCGGAGGATTCCAACCCTTTGGATTGGACTAATCCCTTCGGGCGCAGAGGGAAGCCGGGTAAACTCCCCTATAGCCCCAGTGTAGTAGTGCAATTTCGAACTTACAATCTTCGGGTGCAGACTGTGGTCTTAGGCCAACTAAGCTACCCTTTGGCGTTGACATTGATTCATAGAGTGGAGATTTATTGGCTTGGTACGACCATGAATGGGACTCACATGGATGGATGATCATCAATTTCATCGCTTTAAAATTTGTAAATCTAATTAATCTTTATTTATATATGATGAATTCAATAATAAATATTATTCATGTAAAAATAAAATATTATTATATCTAATTTAATTAAAAAATATTGGATTGGGTTAATAAAAATTAGGGGTCGAAGAGGGGAACCGATGACGGGCCCGTTTGGCATTTTACTATTAAAGTCAAGTGGAGTGAAGTGAAATGAAAAGTATGAATAAAATATGTAGTGGGTTATGATGGTATTTTATTTTTAGTTGTTTGAGATGAAATATTGTTGACTTTTGGTATGGGAAATTGAGTTTTTTTTTGTCTTTTAGTTAATAAATATGGTTATTTTTTCACTTTTTGTTGGAAAAGTTGGAGGGAGTTTTGAGAAAAAGTGATTTTGATGTGATATTTAAGATGACTTAACTTTACTTGACTTTATTAGTCAAGTTACCAAACGGGCCAAGGTAAGGGTAATCATCTGGAGTCCCGAAATCCAACGGCGAGGATTGTCTAATAGGCATTCTTTCAAATTTGGTCATGTAATAAGTGTGGAAAAATTGGTCAGGATCATCCGATGAAGAGACTATGTGGGTCCATGGAGTGAAAGGAGGCCCATTGCCGTCAAACTCTACGGATTCGAAACCATCTCATTTTACAGAAGTTGTTTTCATGGATTGTAAGCCTATACTTATAATAATAGGGTGTGGGTGAGAACACTTGGCTGGGAATGCGCCACGTGTTTGAGTCAAAAAAGATTTTTTCTGGTTTCATTGCTTTTAATATACTCGACAAGAGAGACGTATGCATCAGTCGGAGGGACTTGGGCGGCCCTTGGCCTTGCCCACTTTTTGGAGCCATTTCCGAAAACGCTTGTGACAAAAGAGGAGGAAGATAAGAAAGCTGGCCTTTTAAAATATGCAAGCCCATCACTTTCTAGATCATCCACATATAGGTCAGAAGCCTCCTGTTTCATTCAGAGAGCACCCTCAAGTTTTGTGGGCCCACTTGAATGAATGCTTTCACAAATATGAAAGATACGATATGGGCATGATGCATCTCTATTAAATTCAATTCTTCAGCTAAAGTTAGTTGAATTAATATCAAATTAAGATGAGGGCAAATTCACAAGAAATATATATCACATGATTTAAAGTCCAGATGAATACTGACATGTGGCCAATTCCTTTTCATAGGCAAATAAGTATTACAGAGGGGAGTGGTGTAGACCCAAGTGAACGATTCTTTAAGGGGCCAAAGTAAAAATTTTATAAAAAGCTTGCTTGAGATGCAAGGTGTTTTTCAAAATTAACATCCCACCTAGAGAGAGAGAGAGAGAGAGAATTTACATGAGACCTTGAATTTTTTTTTTATTTTTTTATTTTGCCTATGGTAACAATGTATATGAAATTTTGACTTTTCTGTTCTTTGAATTATTAGGGTCATGGTCTTGGGTATTTGTTTCTAATTTTTCCTTTATTTAATTTCCAATAAAGTCAATTTTGCTCAATGGTTATTTTAAAACTGATTGTTTATCATTCATCTCTCATCTCATTTTGATTTAATTTTCATTAGCTAGTTTTACAAATTGATCTTTTAGTTCTTCATTTTTATGCACTTAAATATAAAGAATTAAATTCGTATGTATCCCTTGCAAACAAACAGGTATTAGAGACTGCAATCTTCTTTTCTCCTTAGTTTTTCTTTTAACAAATCATCTGTCTTTTGAAGATGAGAGTGGCCATGCACTTGGTCAGCAGTGTGGCTTGCTTTTGAGAGTGCACAAGTGCACACATAAAGCACCATACGCGCTTCCGCCCATAAATATCAAGCCGACATTAATAGAAGGTTAGTGCGATGGGTCTTGTGCAGAGAAAAAGATTCGGCCGAGCGACAAAGTGGAGATTGTCGTTGATTTCATCATATGTTAGGAAAGGATTTTCTCACAAACACTCAACACGTGTATATATGTATTGACTGAGAAGCCTTGCATAGCTGGAGCAGACCTTTTAAGATTCTTCAGAAACCAGAATAGAAGCGAGACACATCACGGATCTGTGGTTTTGGTAGTGTTTTTTTTTGGCTTAAGAGTAACAAAGCTCTTTTGGAGTGTATGGTTACTATGGTATGCTAGTAGATACTAGATACTAGTTTACCTACCAAAAGTTGATAAAGATTATAGTTTTGATGCCTAATTCACATCTTTATAGTTGTCCGCTGATATGGCTTGTTGGTATAGTTGATAGGAAGGAACATGAGGGTGTTGCCATACCAATACTTGGAATTTATGTACTGTTTTGGAATGAAATAACCATTAGAATGCATTATTTTATGTGGTGTATGTCCTGTAAAGGGCATATGACACATGTAAATCCATGGGGACGAGATCTATATTAGCACGATTTGTTGCAGCAAAATTGTTATTAATTTTGTGGTACAAGTTAAAACTATGGACCCATGAGTTAGTTTATGTTTCCATATAAATCATCTTAACCAAAGGGGGAACAAAAGGAAAAGCATGCTTTATATTTTAATTTTGACTAGTGATACTGTAATTCGAGAGATTTGAGTGAAGGAGATCTTGATTCAAACCATGATTTTGGATGCGTGACTGAAATTTAGAACTAAAATGAACAGCTACCAGCCCAAATTTAGAATTCATGTAACCTTTACTCACCTTTTATATATATATATATATATATATTTATAACATACTCACCTTAGATTGAAATCTCAAAAGAGGATGCCTTCCAAAATCATTAAATTTGAAAGCCATGGTCAAGGGGTTAGGATGATGTAATGGAGTGATGTTTTGCTACTTCCATCCCTACTTTCCATGGACTGGAATGACCCTAGATGGATCCCACAAGTGAGTGGACACCAATCCATAATACTGTATGCAGATGGTTGTCACAGCGATAAAATTAAGCGCACACCATTATTATCATCATTTAGGTCTAAGGGCACTTCCAAATGCTTGAGCCTCCACAACTCATGTTTATATTCACTACCTCAATAAATTGACACAAGCCCAACTATGACACTCATCCAACTATTCCTCTGTTGGATTGAAACCCTAAGAAACGTTGCCTTTTAAAACCACAAAACTTGAGGGTCATAATTTAAGGGCCTAAGGGTGATCCACCCGAATGAAATTTTGCACACACATAAGTCATAATTAAATCTTTCCATCCATGACCTCTCTCATGATTGGCATGGCTCAAGTGAGCTCCAAAGGACCGGAACAGAGGACCCACCGATGGGCAAAAAACCAGATGCTATATTTAAATATTGGGAGAAAACTATTCTAATCTAATATTCATTGAGAGGTCTAAGGGATATAACATAAGTAATGGCTTGATGATGTCAATCGATCTGTTGAGACTCTTTTGGCCATTTGAGCGAGGCCCACAGGGGCTCAACGCGCTGATAAGTGCCACATGTCCATCAAATTTAAGTCTCTACTATATATGTTATAGGTACTTGCAAGTGCATTGTTGTAAAAGATAATATTAACACAATACATTTCCTATAAACATATATTTAATATACATCAATTCTATGTTTAAACCAACTTTTTTTTTTTTTTTGCCATAAACATCTAAACTATCTTGAAGGCCACTAATCTCGAAGTTTTTCATTTTCTAATCTTCAAGTATTTTTTTCTCCACAAAAAGGTGACGCGGAAATTGTTAAGGATGATTATAGAGCATCATGTTTAGCTCAGTTGGCCCAGGACCACCGTTTGCACCCGGAGGTTGTAGGTTCGAAACTACACTACCACACTGGTACTGTAAGGGAGTTTATCCGACTTCTTTATGGGCCCGGAGGGATTAGTCCAGCCCAAAAAGTTGAGAACACCGATAGCAAAATAAAAATAAAAATTAGGAGTACGATTCTTTTAGCCAAGTCTGGCTGAATGAGATAAAACTATCATGGTGATGATAATGATGATAAATTTCTGATTTTGCACTTACTATAACAAAGTCTGCAGCCATGATCAAAACCATAGTCTTATGGTCAATGTGAGTGGTTACTACAATCATGATCTCAGTAAAGTAATATCCGCGGCTTGAAAATTATTGGGTCTTCTGGGTTTCAACCACATACAATAATAAATTCGTTTTTGACCAACACAAGTGTATTCAATAATAATTAACAAGCCAAATGAAGATAACTTTGCACGGCTTCACAAGGAATTCCCTTCCGGAATAGAATAAAATACACAAAAATAAGACGAATTATATTCAATTCATGAATTCTATCCAATAAGAACCATCCAAGTGAAGATAATCATAAGCCAATAAAAAAACACATCACCACATACCTAATTTCTTCTTTACAGTGGAACTAATTGTTGCTTACCTTTTGTTACTGAAATTCTTGAATTATATCACCCAGTTAATGGAGTACCTTTTTAATAGCAGCTCGAATCATGAACTTAAGAAAATCTCACTACTATGAAATAAAAGAATTCTCAAAACCACAGAAAAATCTCTCTACACCTACAAATTAGAGAATCATGAAGATCACAAAAAAAGTCATTTAGGGCTTGTTTGTTTGCATTAGAATATAATGGAATTGAATACATAGGAATTGAGATAATTCATGCCAAGAGTGAGTGGTTAAAACTAAAGACCAAAGGTGAATATCCCAAAACGTCTATTAAATAACCTCCGCTTTAATGGAAATTAAATCAAGAAAGATGAAAAGTGAATACCAAACCATTATCTTAGTAATTCAATACCTAGGAAGTCAAGGCCTCGTCTATATATCCACCTTATTTCATGGCCTCCCCACCTCATATCCATCACCAGTCACCTCTTTAAATTAAGTCTTTCATGTAGCACATTGCACCTTGAAATCCTATATATTCAATTCATACATATTATATCTAATATTGACAAACAGGCCCTTAATTAGCATCCAAGATACTAAAAGAGAGAAATGATCTCAAATTGTTGGCATGGTGTCAACGGTAGATTTATACTGGATTTATCTTCTATAGGGCCAATTTCCTTTTTTTTTCTTTTTCTTTTTCATTTTTTTTTTCTATCTCGATATGTTGGATACTTGAATCCACACGTTTTCACATGCATATTCATGTCCTAATTAGCTGAGCAACAACCGAAGACTTTAGAAATATAAGTAAATTGGGAAGAATCCAATATAAGTAAATTGGATAAAAGTAGAAAATAAAAAGTTGGGACCACCCAAGTTAATTAATTAGCTGCAGTCAGCACCTTCTTAACCACATACAAAGTCTTTTTTTTTAATTAAAGAAGATGAAGAAAGTCCAAAGACTAGGAGAAAAATCTTGTGCACCCCCTTTGATGTGTCAAAACAACCATTAGGTACTTAATTAAACAAGAACTTAAGATAAAGGATGAAGAGAAGGCAGCCTTTTGTATATTGATATGTATCCAACAAGCCACATATTTGTGTGGTGATACAATTCCCTGCATTATTTACAAACCATGCATGATTACAAACAATTTAAAGAAAAAAAAATCTAAGAAGGAGACCACTAGCAAGTGGAGGAGGGGTTGAACTTGAATTGCTTTAATAAAACACACTAGAAATAAACTAATCATCAAGAGTCTTTATCATTTATCTCCTCACAAGCTTACTATTTTTGTTAACATTCTGGTAAGTTATTCAGAAAATTCTCCTAAAAAAATGATACCACACTTATCATGGGTTCTTCATTTCTTCCAAAGCTATATTTTAATTGTCTCATTCTGATCAAATCTTTGAATTGAAATAAAATACCTACCCATCAGCCTATAGATAGGCCATATGGCAAGTAATGGCAACTGCAGCGTGGGGGGAGTCAAATTCTTGGTATCACGTGGCGTGATATTATTGGTAATCTCAATGTGGTCGGTCCACGTGGAGGTTTTTCATTGAAAGGGAGGCCGGCCGCCGGAGACTATGTGTTTCTTCATTCGTGCTCCGCCGTAGTATGCTTCTGTATCCATGCTCAGGTTTTGATTCTTGACTTAGATGAGAGTATAAGATCCCTAAGACCCTATTTGGGCCCGTTTCTTCGGTGGAATTTCAGGAATTTCTGTCTAGAGAATTCCTGAATTCTCATACAAAGTGGAATTTCTGGATGTCCCTTTGGGCTTGAGCATCGAGGAATTCCACAAAAATGCATAGGGAGTGGAATTCCTGGATTCCCAAAGGTCAAAAGGTAGTTGGAATTCAAAAATGCATAAAAAGAAACATGGAGTTCAGAAATTTCAGGGGACAGCCTGTCACATCATGTCCAGGAATTCCTGGACATGATGAATTCCTGGCAGAAATTCCACTAAAGAAACATGGCCTAACATTGGGCTCTCATGTCTCTAGGCTTTTGTATTTTTTCATCTACTTGGCATGATTGTCCTTGTGTTTAATTAATGTGTTGCAAGTGCTTGAGTGGTAGTCACTTTGTTGTAATTGTGCAAAATAAAAATGTTAAGTTTTTATAACTTTTGTGTTTTTAAATAATCATTGCTCTTGAAAATTAATGAAAACCTACTTAATTATCAATATTTAGTATATAGAGGAAATTTCACATGCACACCCTTTTTGGGGTGCACCGGTGGACATCTCCTATTGGGGCCCACTTGATCGCATATCCAATTGGACTCCTCATAGAGACCCTGGCCCCTCCCCCGTTGGTCATCAATTTCCTTTTTTTACACCATCCGAATAAACTGCACCAATGGATTGACAATCCATTTTTTTTTAATGGTGAAACCTGCTTATGTGCTATTAATCAAGGGTTTAGGATGATCGGGTGGGCCACATATTTTGTATAAGGGTAGGCCCCAAGTAGATTTTCTGATCCCCCCAACTCCATCCTCAGATTTGGCTCCAAGTGGGCCATGTCAGTTGAACACTAGGGATCGGGTGCGCACCTCATCATGGGGCCCACTGATGGTCCATCCGAATGGACTACACACTTATCCCCCGCCCTTTGAATAACAATTAATCTCGAGGTTTTGCACCCATTTAAATGGACTGGATCGTTGGATCGAACCGATCTATCTTCTTTTTTAAATACAAAGTCATTGAGATTTGTAGGCCTTTCATCAAGATATAAGAAATTAGGCCAGTCTCATGCCTCTAACCCCTTGACCCCTATAGACCACAAGTTTATCTGCTTAATATTAAAAAAAATTGTCCCTCAATCCAACTATCTAGTTCATTCGTAGGTGCAAACCCAGGGGTCTAGTGACCATTGGGGTGCTCTCGTGTATGCTAACTATTTGGATGGGTCATAAGGTGGGCCATACTATGTTGTCCTCGCCCGGTAAGCAAGAAGATTTTCCATTTATATATACATATATATATATGAGTAAGACTCTCCTTAGCTTAAGCTTAGGATAAGATTCCGTAAGCTAACGCTTCTGGGGCCCATCCTTGGTCCATCCAAATGGACCAAACACATGACCCCCTTAAATTGCACATGCATACCAACTTTTGGTCAGATCTAAATTTACTAGACCGTTGGATCGACTATGTATCGATCCGAATGGACCGTTGACCATTACATTTTTTATGCCCAGATGGAGATGATAGAAACCACAGTTGGGGCTAATTTTTTACAGGAAGGAGGGTCCCAGGGAGTCCTTGAAATCCCCCCCACCCCCATCCCCATGTGGGTCCCCAAGTAGGCCTCACCACGCAATTGAGTTTACTTCAGCTTACCTTATCTTGAGCTTTAGCTTAGGAGAGCTGGCCTATATATACACACATGCACACATACCTACACATATGCACACACAAAAATTAGCAACTAATGTGTGACATGTGCAACAAGTATTGCTTAAGGTGGGCAAAGTCCAAATCCTTAGAGTCCCTTGCTTGAGAAGTCCTGATTTGAAGGAGTAAAACTCCTAACTCTACCGCGAAACCCACCTATTGAAAATATGAATCCTTCAAAATAATCGCCCTCACATTTATGGGATTTCCTTAAATTTTACTTCAACTGGAAATGACTCCATTATAAAATTGATCATATAATGAATAATGTAATTAATAAATATGAGTTCAATTATTGCATAACATTATGTTAATTACGTTATTCATGATTGGCATGGCCTTAGGTGGGCCCAAAAAAGGTGGTACTCAGGAGAGGGTGGCCTGATATATATTTATACATTTATGGATACATGTATATGTAAATATTTATAGAAAGGTACATAATACACTTTTTAGGTAATTTATTTGAATGCTACCAAAAAAAAAAAAAGATTCCTTTGAGTTAACACAAGTATTTAATAGACTTGGGTATTAATTGGGCTTGGTTCTTAAATGGACGGGCTCGGATTAGCCCCATTTCTTATCTTGGATCCCAATAACGAGTTGAATTTGGGACTATTTCATTACTAGAATTCTTGGCAAGAATTTGTGTAACATCTTGTCCCCTAGCATTTCAAATGCCATCTTTCTTTTATAAGAATCTCAAATTCCAGCCGCCTCAAAGGTCTCAAATGATCTTTTGAAATTCCTGAAATTCCACTCTCTAAGCATTTGTTTTTCGAAATTTCAATTGCTCCATCAACAGGAGGGATTTAGAATTCCACCTCAAGGGAACAGCTTTTGGAGAAGTCAAAATTTCCCCGGACATGAATTCTTGCAATTCTTGTAAAGATCAAGTCCTGATGTTGATTTCAAATTTGAGTCTACCACATGAGATCATTGTTAAATCTAGTAGACCCAATCCATTACCTCACAATTTTGCCTGAAACTGACCTGTTCAGGTTCCCATTTCCAACCCACCAAAGACTACAGTTATAATTACAAAAAAAAAAAAAAAAAAGATAAGGGCTCTAATTTATGCTTTTCAAATGGATGACATGGTCAAGCTTATGGTGGAGCCAACTCCTATGGGAAGTTTGGCGAAGTCCCATACACAGTGTGGTCATTCATTAGAAGAGGCTCGGGTTTTCAATAGGCGTGCTCTACTATTTATTTCACTCCCTCTCAGAAATTCTCTTTAAGTCAAATATAAAGAGGATCCCATGTCGACTATGTAGATGAAATGGCAGCAAATTTAGTTAACCCATTCATCTTCATGTGTTTAATATGTTGAGCCATTAGTCCCACAACGTGCAAGAAGAGCTCACTCCGTCTAGCTTTGTCAAATGTCCTCCTTTGATTACGAGCCATCAATATATTACCATTTGGATTTGGTTTGTTTATTTAATTTCAAAGTCTCTGATGTTATGTCCAATGGGTATTTTGCATCCACATGTCCGAGCTCCTTTTGTAGGGGTGAGTGGCTAATCCTACATGACATTAACCGCATGACTAATATTAATAAGATTTGCACAATTCAAATTTTTTTTTTTTTTTGTTTGGAAGGGTGGTCAGAAGATTAAAAAACTGGTTGGCCAGCAGGCCAGGTGGGTGTATGGGTCGGGGGTTGTGTGTGTTTTGGGTTAGAAAGTACTAGCAACCGTCCTAAGCCCTGATCTAAAAATATTATTAAAACTTAATTAAAAATTATAATTATAATAATTTTAATAAAGAGAATTCATCTATCTATATTTTAGTTGGGAAAAGAAGAAACACCTGTGTATTAAATGTTCTTAAATGTAATAAGAGGGTATTAAATGTTTAAGGAAAGTACTGCTACGTGTCAAAATATTACTGTCAAGTGTCAAAATATAAAAATTTTAGATTGTTGACACATGGCAGGACTTTCCATCCATGATTTTTGTCTTATAATATAGATAAATAGATGTTCCTTTTTAAGTTTTTCGAGAGCTTCTTGCATGTTGAGTTTATTTCCGGTGGATAGACTATTCCATGCACGATTAAGCAAGCATACCAGCATCCAAAGATTTCTTCCCAATTAAAATTACATTTATTGTTAAACTCTGGCTTTCAAAAGGGTGGTCAGGTGTAATGCCGTTGGTTTCTTTCCAATGTGCCTCCACTCTTCTTATAACAACTCACTTTACCATTGTTTGTTGGTCTTATTTTTAGGTGTGATCTCATTTTACCATTGTTTGTTGGTCTTGTTTTTAGGTGCTAACTCACTTTACCATTGTTGGTTGGTCTTATTTTTAGGTGTTAACCCACTTTACTATTGTTTGTTTGTCTTGGTTTTAGGTGTAATTCCTTCGTTTTTCACGTGGTAGAAAAGCATGTTTCTTTCTATTGCCTTTATCAGACCTCCTCGCACTTTCAGCTTATTCTGTCTAGGGAACCGTTCCTTTTAGGTGATCATGGAAAGCCTACCGACAACCAAAATTCCTTTGTAAGAGTTTCTCCTGATTCTTACTTTTTATTGTTGGGCTTATGTTGGCTCCATTAAAGAGCAGTAGACAGACAATGTAACGCCGCACCCCTTACCCATGCATGATATTGTCCGCTTTGGCCCACTGGCCTCACGGTTTTGCTTCTGATGGGCTTCAACCCATCAAAAGGCATCATGCTAAGTAAGGGTGTAAGCTCTACATATAATCCCAATCACTTTCCTCTCTATAGTCGATGTGGGACTCCGGGGCGTCACATTCCACCCCCCTTAAGGGGGCATGTCCCTGTGCAGTACCCTGCCAGCCCCTGTAGCCTGCCAGCCCTCTTGGCCCGCCCACATGGAAGCCCGCCGGCTCTGATACCATTTGTAACGCCCCACCCCTTACCCAGGCATGATATTGTCCGCTTTGGCCCACTGGCCTCACGGTTTTGCTTCTGATGGGCTTCAACCCATCAAAAGGCCTCATGCTAAGTAAGGGTGTAAGCTCTGCATATAATCCCAATCACTTTCCTCTCTATAGTCGATGTGGGACTCCGGGGCGTCACATTTGTTTCTGATGGGTCTGAACCCATCAAAAGGCCTCATGCAAGGTAAGGGTGTAAGCTCTACATATAATCCCAATCACTTTCCTCTCTATAGTCGATGTGGGACTCCGGGTGTCACATTCCATCCCCCTTAAGGCTGCACGTCCCTGTGCAGTACCCTGCCAGCCCTCTTGGCCCGCCCACATAGAAACCCGCCCACTTGCACCAGACCACGGCAGGGGACCCACACTCGAACTAGTCGAGAGTCGGCTCTGATACCATTTGTAACGCCCCACCCCTTACCTAGGCATGATATTGTCCGCTTTGGTCCACTGGCCTCACGGTTTTACTTCTGATGGGCTTCAACCCATCAAAAGGCCTCATGCTAAGTAAGGGTGTAAGCTCTACATATAATCCCAATCACTTTCCTCTCTATAGTCGATGTGGGACTCCGGGGCGTCACAGACAAGGCCACCTTTTTCTTTGACCATCTCTTAATTAATTAAGATTCTATATCAAAGCATGAAATTGAATTCTTAAGAATTTTGGTAAAATAGGTTAAAACACAAGATTTTTAAAGAGGTATTGAGAGTTGAAGGATATAAGGGGTTGATGTATAGGATGAGACATTACCTTCCTAGGACTCAACTTATTTGGGTGGTGGGTATTGGTATTCATTTTCCATTTAGGACATGATTATTTGATGGCTATTTATAGATTTTCACCATTGTTTCTTCAATTTTAAGCACTACAAGAAATACATTTCTTAGGAATTCAACTAAATACGAGAAAATGGGCCCTAACGGAATAATTTCACATCATTACTCATCTTAAACTTTCTTAATTAGCATTGGTATTATTGTTTTTTAAAATCCATAAAACTCATGAACTCGTCTTTGACAGCCGTCCTAAGCACTTGTTGGACATGTATTAGGATCACCTTTCCTTGATCCAACCCACAACCCCAACTTATATTAGCATTGGATCAAATTTTCAAAACAATAGATCGATCATAACCAGTCATGTAAACTAGAGTAGAGGTTCTGGCCAGTTTTTATAAAAGATCAGGCTTGTTATGTGAATTGGTTCGATTAAAGAAAGGTAGGCTCCACACTTGTCTAACGACTCATTAGATAGTCCATGACTGTAAATCCCTGTGGTTTAAGTGTTCCTAAAAAACTGCATTGTGCAGTGCCTTAGAGAAGGTCGCGCAGTGCCTTAGAGAAAGTCATAATGAGGTTAGACTTATTTAATCAAATGGTTCTAATGGACAAGTATGAACACCGCACTTCCGCACAAGTTGATGAGAATTGGAAAACAAAAATTTAAAATATGTCGTAAGGTTTGCTCCATCTTTGTTTAGTTATTACAATCGCATTCAACATAACAAGATTTTTCCATATACCAATAAATAACTAGATAAAATTAAACTCCTAATTTTTCAAGCTTATTCGTTGTCGAGTCCCATCAAGTTCGCATTCTTTAAACATTAATTAGCTATATTTGTAGCTTTTATCAAGGCATTATTAAATGCAAGTAGTACTTCCACTTCATTTCAAGCGTATATTAAATAGTTCGGCTTTTCCTGGATCCGTAGGGGTTAGTCCGACCCAAAAGACTGGAACACTCTCCATTAAAAAAAAAATGTATACATTAAATATCATATGACCCTCTGTTATTAAAAAAAAAATGTACATTAAATATGATATGGGAATGTGTTATTTGTATCAACTACCAGAAAACAAGTGAACTTGTACGTCCACTGGCTGTATCAAACTTCATCTATATTGTGGGGCATCTTATGTAGAGAACAATGGTTGTTGTGATGATGTTGGAGTGTAAATTCTAGGCTTTTGTTGGTCTACGAGATGCCCTTCCTTCAGACATTGTAGTTATTTTTTGAGGCTCTTTCTAGCCACATGTATGACTGTACGTAAGCCCACAAGAGTAAAAGAACTGATCTCTATAGCTAGTCTATAGCAAGAAAGTGTATCTTCTTGCTCGTAGAACGTGGGAATTGCAAACACCAGTCTTGTGTTATATAGCCAGATTGTGACCTTTCTCTGCATTTTGTCTCTGCCCTTTGGAAATTAAGATACTTGCTAGAAAATATAACTTCTGTTATTGGAATAGAGTAACGTGGCAGAACCTGAACCCTTCAGTGTTAAGATAGCTGACAATGGATACAGTATGGATATGGCTGCAAGGGGACAAAAGGCATCTTGAATGGAAGCTGGAATTTTGATGTTACTGATATTTTGAATTAAGGGACAATTTCGAAAACAATATTCAACGTTTAGCTCTTTTTCAAAAAAGAAAAAAAAGTATGCAATAAATTGAAAATTTCAAAATATTTTTTCAATCAAGTCCTCTCCAGTAGTTTCTCTCAAATTGTAAGGTAATTATTTTGACTTATCATATTTATAATTTACTATTTTATAAATCTAGAGAAGAGACTAAACTCATTGAATACAACCCAAAAACCTAGTTAACTTTTAGGTGCTCAATGGAGCCTCTATAAGCTACAAACACATTATAATTTACAATTTACTGTTGTGACTCGGAAAAATTGGTGGCAATAACAATGTTGTTAAGAGCCATCGGGTAAGTTATAGCAAGTTGACTGTCCTTTATTTAATCTAAATATCTATAGTTAAATAATAAGAATAGTTGTTTATAAAAGCAACACTCCACAGAACAACCATAATAAGATGTTGATGGGGGCAAACCATCCACATATGGATACGGCTACTATGGCCCTAACAAGTACTACATTTATATTCTATTTACATACATCATGTGATGGACAGACTTATAGAAATAAATGATTAGTCATAGAAATATTAGAGCCATGGCTCATCTTTGAAATCCAAACCCACTTAAAAAAACCAATGTCCTGCCTTGGATAATCATTCAAGAAATGTTTTATTTTTAACAAGAACCACGTCCACCATAAATATGTTAATGTGATCATTAAAATATAAGAAAACAATATGATTCAAATTATGTACTTTTGTATGTTATAATCCCATTTAAGAGAGATTTTCATTCATGATGAAATTAGGTAGGATAGCATTTTAATTGCCCTGAGATTGGAGAGAAACTACTAATGGAGAGGACTTGATTGAAAGTACTATATATGAAAACATTCTATATTATTTTGGAGTTTTTAATTTTCCATATACTACTTATTTGAAAATGATAAAAAAAAAACCTTACTTTTTGAAAAAGATTCAAGATACAAAAACCATATTTTTTTTTATGCTTTCACAAGGGTATTTATGTTAGCTTTAGGAAAAAGTCACCGGTGATGAAGAGAAACCACACCAAAAAGAACACCTAATTTTAAGAATATGGAAAGAATCAAACTGTTTAAAATATCCACTTTATCATATATTTTTTTTTCTTAAAAAGAGAGCTAAAAGCTTTATACTTTTTTAAAAATTTCCCGATTTAAAATATCTTCTCAATGATAATATCTCAATATATTAAATTGTCTTCAAAATGAGATTGTCTTCATAGTGACAATATTGTGATAAAAAGCGCAATAAAAATAAAGATGATTCTTGCTTTCATTTTACTTCAAAATGTTTAGAGATGATTTTCTTTCACAAAAATTCTTCTAATATTATTTTGACGAAAATAGGTGAAGAAATTATCCCAATATCATCATCTTCCACAAATTTTATAGTGATGAGTACGTTCTCTGCAATGTTAGCGCTTTGAGCTTGATGGAACCGACGATATCTGCCTCTTTAAGGAAAAGGACCGGTTCCTTTTTCCTTTTAATCTATTGAAATATCAGGTATCTATGTCATACATGTCAGACGTCGGTGTCTAGTGTTTTTGATTCAGCTGAAATTTGAAGTGATCATAGGATGATGAAAAGGTTGTTTGGAAGTCTGGATGGATGAAATTCTATCATCATCCTTGAAGAGATCCTTGTGTCTTAAGATTACTGGTGTCCAGGCAATACCAAATTTTTACAAGAACAAAAAAGATATCTATATATTTATGGTTCCATATTTCAGTCTTTGGAATTTGGTTACCCTCTGCTATCAAATTAATCTGTAAACCTAATAACTGTAACTGTGTTTACATTTAATTAACTCTCACCTATAGGTGAATTAGGTTAGTTCTAAGGTTTGCTTCTTTTGGTCCTTGTAGCTTGTTTCATTTCAATCAAACTTACTTCTAGCCAAAAACTTTAAAAAAATTAAAAAAGAAAAAGAAAAAAAGAAAAAACAAGATGAAGATTGTCAAAACCCTATTGATGCTAAACAAAGTTAATCTGTACTTATTCAAAAAAAAAAAAAAAAAAAGGCTTTAGAGGAAAGCATTATATGTCATCCATTTCTTAGGGTTGGTAGGGAAGAACTCAAGTTTCTGAAACATCCCTGAGTTGTTTGGATCATCTAAGGCTCTTTAATATGGCCTACGTTTTGAAAACCTGAACCCCACAAATAAATGTCCCCCGTTTTTAATGAGATTGATCATATCAAATCATTTAATCTGTTGGAGGGTACAATTCATGTTGGCGTTTTACTTTGAGCGGGAACTATTAAACAACAACAACAAAAATGAGAAGAGAGAAGTTCGGTGCCAAGAACCATTGGAGCATTGTAGTTAAGCAATGATAGGAATGCATCTAAGAGCATCTCTAATAGAGATGACAAATTTAAGGTGAACATGCCACGTCGGATTTTCGCTCTAATAGCCATGTCAAAAATGACATGGCATTCGGCAAATGGGAGTAAAATGCCAAATTTGGCATGTGAAAAACGGAGATATCAAATAATATTTAGGTTTATTTTATTCCAAAATTCTCTATTGGAGATTGATTATATTTAATGTAATTTTTATTTTTTTTTAAGGTAAGTAGCATTTAGAATAAAAGATCACATTTGACATATGGGATGGAGTTGCCTTCAGTAGAGATGTTAAAATGCAAATGATCAATTTGCCACATCAACTACCAAAAGAAATAGAGATGCTCTAAGTAGGCTCCACAAAGTGAACCACATAAGCACAATATTCGTGAAAATCTTCCCTTATACACGCTTACATAATATATATATACAGGCCCTTTGCCCTGGCATCGCATATTTTAGCCCTGGGTCAGGAAGTTCATGGATGCAAATTCCAATTTCCAGCCCAAATTGCCAATTGGATGCAATGGACAATAGCTCAGACCCAAATTAAAAAGTGGTCCAGTTAAAGTTTATCACCGTGGAGGTATTTATCCTGGAAAAATATTCAAGTGCATCCATCCCTCACCATTTTTGGTGAGGGACACCCCCTTTGGAAAGTGTAAGTACAAAAAGGGGAGTGTCAAGTACATAGGACTCCCCTTTTTGTACTTGACACTTTTAAAAAGGGAGTGTCCCTCACAAAAAAATGGTGAGGGATGGATGCACTTGAATACTTCCCTTTATCCTGTTTTCATCCCCAATTCTTCTCCAGGACATGTGGTGTGCTAGTTGGTCTCTGAAAGGACCAACCAAATAATTCAAGGATCTTTCACAGAAGATCGAGTTCAAGACCCATCACGTGCACAAGAAAGTAACCCAACTTGTTGATAAACTTGTGTGACATTTCTAGATGCCATCCAAGTTCAACCATCTATTCTTGTCATTTTATCTATGAATGTCAACTTTCCTGTGTACTGTCCCGTGTGATAGCAGAAAAACAGGCATGGTTTTGTCTGCAGATAAGATGAAATCCTGTTATATATAGATACTGGGGTACCACGCTATCATCCCATACGTCTTTCTAGAACTCAGAAACTTTCTAGTGAGCTCCAAGATTACCTGATCCTCACTCCTCAGCACTTTGACGCTTATTCGAATTTTTTGGGTGGTGTGTGTGGTTTAACTTTTCCAAGAATAGCTTGCAATGCAATGTCTATGGTGAAGACGAAGCCATGTGTCTTCGTCCCTTCTTGATGTTCTCTGAAGATGGAAAAAGAGAGAGAGTATCGGTTGCAAAGTAGCAGACCAGACCGTGACCGACCATGGCCGAAATGTCTCTCCACCAAACGGAAGGACATTAAAGAAGGAACAGACAAAACAGCAGCATGGATTGGCATTTGGCTCTGACCTTCACTCAAATGATTTCATTTAAGGCAATTATATCAACCTAGTGGGTCCAGGTAGAATACATGGCCCACTTGCGACAGAAAGAAGGTCTACATCTTGAAATTAATTAATGAGTCACAATATTGATTGGTCTTAACTTAAGAGGTAAATATTAGTACAATGACAAGTGCAGAAGAACTAATTAGGTTGTAATCTGTTTGGTTCTGGGCTGAGTCCATGGTGTTCCTGAATTTTTGGCTAATGGATTACGTCGTTTTATGATTTACCAATTATAAATTGTATTACTAAAATATATTAGTATACTCTGCTCATTTTAAGTACATAATTAGGACTGTGTTTATATTATAAATATATAATTACTTATGTATGGTATATATTTCAGAACTATACTCGGGTACCCAGGTGAAATGGGACCATAAAATTAATGATAATATGGTCAATACCCTCATCTTTCTTTGCGCTAATGGCGCCCATTTACGGTCTTAATCCCTCCTTGCTCTAGGTGAAAAATGCAATAACTAACAAAACAGGCCCTAACTATCAAGTCACCTAAAAACAAGTCTATTAAGCAAGATCTATGATACATCTGACCTTAATCGGCAATGTAGATAGAGGTGAAGGCAATCCAATGGAATACTGATGAAGTTAGTTCTTTAACAACGATTGCAAATTATTGAATTGTTGAAGAAATAGAAAGAGGGCAGGAGGTTCGCATCTGCATGGATTTTTGTAAGTGTTAATGCATGTGATGGTTTTGTCCCATAATAAAAGATAGAGGAGGTCGGGCATGTGGGCTAAAAATGGACCACTTTAGGCTACTGTCAATCAAGGTGAAGCTGGTAATGGAAAGGTCAATCCAAGAATAGTAGAGGCCTCTACAAGGACCCTATGCATGGAATAATATTGGCTGTAGGGGGGGCGCAAAAAATTGATTTGACTTGTGACGAACCTGCTTTGCTTGACCCATTTAATCCTACCTGCAACCAGCATCTTCATGGCAAACCTTACATTTAATTGACCTGCACCGGACCCATCATGTAACCTACATATACTTCTATAACATCAAAGGGTCACATGCAACCCTTTTCTGTTTGAAAGGGACTCCAACTCATTTATGGCCACTCACAAAACGTGTCCCCGGAGCTGAGCAATAACAGCTGGGGAAAACCCCTTTACAATCCAAATCCAAAACTCTTTTGACGATGAATGGAGGTCCCACCTCCATACATAATCCTTCATAAAAATCAGCCTAATCCATTCCCAAATATCTATCAAACTCAGGAAAATGAAATCATGTGATTCAGTTTTATCACCAAATCAACTCCCTTGAGAACGGTTCTTTACCCGAGTCGTAAGGAGTGATAGTTCTCACATGATTGTTTAGGGCTCGAATCCTAGGTATGCCACGTCTTCCGGCCCGTATGTGCGGGTTCCCTTCCCACTTGTATGGGCTTTTTTTCCGTGTGTGTGGAGCGCACCAAAAAAAAAAAAAAAACAAGAACAAGAAGAAGAAAATCGACTCCCCAAAACCCTTCAAGTCTACTGAAAACTTTCTCTTTATCATCATCATCATCAAAGTCTTACTTCAACTACATTCGGAACAAATACATAGATTTTGTTTTTTCATTTCATTCTCTCCTAGGCTAACTCTCTGATAGTAGAGTTGTGACAAAAATCTTATGCCAACTATTAACCTATCTTGAGACAACTCACATCTTTTATTCAGGCTGATGCTAGCATTTTCAAAAGCTGACAGAGTTCATGCATACTATCTCTATTCTACTAAAATCCTTTCCTTTTTTACCATTTATATAAAACAAGCAAAGAAGAAATGAAGAACGAAACGAAGAGCAAGTGGTGGAGCCGAAATTTTCTTCCAGTGGGGCAACTGATGGTTGACCCAGCATTAACAATGATAAGAATAACAAAACCAATAAAATGATGAGAGATAAAATTTGTTAATACTCCTATTATAAAATCTTTTACTATTCATATGCAGCAGCCTCGCCTGTAGAACCAACCTATTAAATTGAATGCTTGTCCTCAAGTTTACTCTAATAGGATTTGATCCACTACTAAGATTGAGCATATCATTAATACGACAACTTTCTGTTACGCACCTCACACTGTACATCAATGTCATTTGTCATGCGGAACCCCGATATAAGAGGTCCCTCTTTTGGTGACATTTTGAATACGCACGCTCACGCGTAGGAGCGTGCAGGAGTGTGTGTATAGGAGAAAACTTCTCATCATTAATTATGTGACTAATGAATATTATTAATAATATGCAAATTGTGTTAGTTATATTATTAATCATATACTTAATTTTATAGTGAGATCATCTTTTGTTGAAGTAAAATTGGAAGTGATTTTATACCAAAAAATAGTAAAAACTTTTAAGACATTATATACAAAAAGAGAATAAATATTTGGAGTACTTGAGATTTTCAAGAGATGAATTTTACTGTGGAGTTCTAAAGCCTCCAATCAATCAATCACTCACTTACGTACTCTCAAAGATCTGGTCTCATATGGGACATGCAAGTTGTGTAGTTATTGCTGTAGGAATTGTTACTTCCTTCCATGCATCTTCCATGCATGGTCCTAGGAGTTCTTGGTCATCGGTCAATGTCCCCTATCACATATTTTGAAAAAAAAAAACAATTTTTTTGGCATTAAATGTGTGTTTAAAATGTTTAATGCGTGTTTAAAATGCTCACTAGCACAAGTACTGCCATTGCAAAAGGTGAATAACGATGAAACGCTCAGAAAAAAAATAAGAGTGGTGCTATTGGCACCACACTTTCATCTCTTCCCACCGCGAAAAAAAAAAAAATCTTTTCCTAAACTACCCCTCCCCCTTTTTTCCCTCCTCCTCCTTCTCCCTCCTCCTCCTCCTCCCTCAACCCACCCTTCCTCTCCCAGCCTCCACCCTTCCTCTCCCCAGCCTCCCCCCTCACCCCCCCCACCCCCACCCCACCCCCCCAGTCGCCGGCGGGGAGGGAGCCCCGGCCAGCAGCCGGCTGGCCTCCCTCCCCCTTTCCCTCTCTCCCTCTTCTTTCCCTCTCTCCCTCTTCTTTCCTCTCTTCTCCCTCTCTCCTCCCTCTCCTTCCCTCCCCTACTCTTCTTTCTCCCTCCCCCTCCCCTCCCCCCAGTCGCCGGCGGGGAGGGAGCCCCGGCCGGCTGGCCTCCCTCCCCCTCTCTCCCTCTCCCTCTTTCTTCCTCTCTCCCTCTTCTTTCCCTCTTCTCCTCTCTCTCCCCTCTCCTTCCCTCCCCTACTTTCTTCTCCCTCCCCCTCCCCCTCCCCCTCCCAGTCGCCGGCCGGGGGGGGGAGATCGGGCTGCAGCAGGCGCTGCAGCAAGCGACCTGCTGCAGCCCGATCTCCCCCCCCCGGCCGGCGACTGGAGGGGGAGGGGAGGGGGAGGGAGAAGAAAGTAAGGGAGGGGAGGAGAGGGAGGGAGAGAGGGAGAAGAGGGAAAGAAGAGGGAGAGAGGAAGAAAGAGGGAGAGGGAGAGAGGGGGAGGGAGGCCAGCCGGCTGGGGGCTTCCGCCGCCGGCTGCCGGCCGATCTCCCTCCCCGCCGGCGACTGGGAGGGGGAGGGGGAGGGGAGGGGGATGAGGGTGGAGGCTGGGAGAGGGAGGAAGGAGGAAGGAGGAGGGAGGAGGAGGAAGGGAAGAGAGGGAGGAGGGAGGAAGGGTAGTTTAGGAAATTTTTTTTTTTTTGTCTTGTAGTGCGGTGGGAAGAGTAGAAAGTGTGGTGCCAATAGCACCACTCAAAAAATAAATCATGATATAAGCTTCTGTTATCATGGATGTAGCAAGATGTTGGGGGGGTGGGGTGGCGCAAAATAACAATAACGTCCCGGGTGGGGGGGGGCAAAATAACAATAACGTCCCGGGTGGGGGGGGGGCAAAATAACAATAACGTCCCGGGTGGGGGGGGGGCGCAAAATAACAATAACGTCCCTGCCCCTATGCTGCTCATCATATATGACTCTAAGAAAAAAAAAATGGTTGGATTTGCCCAACACTTATCTGGGCGTTATCGCCACAAGAGGTGCGATGAAGCTTAGAAATATATATATATATATATTTTCACCCTAGCCAAGGGGGTGGGATCCAGACAGTCCGGATACATTGGAAGAAGTTGCCCACACATGTGGTTGCATAGTTGGTGAGCAACCATTAGTTCTTGAACCTTGGTGATAAAGTCTTTTTTGTAAGAATTGGAGATAAAGTTAGATTCAGGATCTTATTTGAAAAGACTGGATATAAAAAATGCTCGAAGATAATGGGTAAGTAGCAAAAGTTGATGACAATGTTTGTGAGACCCCAGTAAGTCTGGATGACTAAAACCATGTAAAGTGATCTTGTGAGCCAAAAAAGTAAAATCTACAAGGATAAGATGGAATCTGTTAGCACGTGGGACTTTGTCCAAATAACACACATCGAAAATATTCAAGTCTTGACCCAAGCTTACAAGTCAAAGCTGACATGGCTCTATTTCCAGGGTGGGGGACAGTGTGCGGCCCAATCCGTTGGGGGGGGGGGGGGGGGGGGGGGGGGGCGCAAAATAACAATAACGTCCCTGCCCCTATGCTGCTCATCATATATGACTCTAAAAAAAAAAAATGGTTGGATTTGCCTAAACACTTATCTGGGCGTTATCGCCACAAGAGGTGCGATGAAGCTTAGAAATATATATATATATATAAGTATTTTTTTACCCTAGCCAAGGGGGTGGGATCCAGACAGTCCAAATACATTGGAAGAAGTTGCCCACACATGTGGTTGCATAGTTGGTGAGCAACCATTAGTTCTTGAACCTTGGTGATAAAGTCTTTTTTGTAAGAATTGGAGATAAAGTTAGATTCAGGATCTTATTTGAAAAGACTGGATATAAAAAATGCTCGAAGATAATGGGTAAGTAGCAAAAGTTGATGACAGTGTTTGTGAGACCCCAGTAAGTCTGGATGACTAAAACCATGTAAAGTGATCTTGTGAGCCAAAAAAGTAAAATCTACAAGGATAAAGGTGGAATCTGTTAGCACGTGGGACTTTGTCCAAATAACACACATCGAAAATATTCAAGTCTTGACCCAAGCTTACAAGTCAAAGCTGACATGGCTCTATTTCCAGGGTGGGGACAGTGTGCGGCCCAATCCGTTGGTTAGGGCGGTGAGATTTTGTCCAAGCTCCACATCGAAAATATCCAAGTGCGTGTATGTGGGCAAAGTGGATAATATCATGTTGAGCTAGGCGGGACTGGTACTGTGTTTGTACTTTTTATGTTAACTTTGGAAGCAACCTAACTTAAACTTTGGTCATGAGCACTAGTATATGACCTCATTTTGGTTGGACCAAAAGCCAATTATACTATATTAATGTTGAGATCGTGTGTGCGGAAGCGTGCGATCAACAAGCAATCAAACAAGCCACAAAGAAGGATAACACAGTTTACGTGGTTCGGTGATTTCACACCTACGTCCACGGACAAAGAAACTCGTCTTCTTGTTAGATTTTTTCCCTCCTAGGGTTACAACCAAAAGAGATAATATATAGTTTTTAGACAAATACTAAATTACCCCTCAACCCTAATACCAATGCATTGGGCCTACAAAACTAGCCAAAATCCAAAACCCATAAACCTAACAAATCTCCACCTTGGCGAGATTTGCAGGTCACAACATTTTCCACCTTGGCATGCAATCACACGCCTCCAAATGCGCCCGTAGGCGCCAGCACCTGAAAGTGCTCAAACTCGCAGGATGTTGATCAAGTCTAAGCAATGCTTAAACTTGACCCCAGTCACAACCTTAGTCAGCATATCTGCGGGGTTATCAGCAGTCGTAATCTTCTTAAGGAGTATATCTCCCTAATCAACAATCTCCCGCACAAAATGATACCGCACGTCGATGTGTTTCGTACGTGAATGATGAACCTGATCCTTTGCCAAACAAATTGCACTCTGACTATCATAATAGACATCCATGTGCTCCTAAAGATCCCCATGTCATCAAGCAAACCTTGAAGCCAAATAGCCTCCTTAATGGCCTCTGTCACCGCCATGTATTCTGCCTCAGTAGTCGACAAAGCAACTGTAGACTGTAACGTTGACCTCCAACTCACCGGTCCCCTTGCAAGAGTGAACACATAACCTGTAGTAGACCGACGCTTATCCAAATCACCAGCGTAATCGGAATCCACATATCCAACCACATGCTGACCAATACTATCATCCCGCTGAAACGACAAACCAACATCCACGGTACCCAGAATATACCGTAGGATCCATTTCACCGCTTGCCAGTGCCCTTTTCCTGGATCATGCATATATCTGCTTACTATACTGACAGCTTGTGAAATGTCGGGCCTAGTACACACCATCGCATACATCAAACTACCAACAACACTCTGATAAGGAACCTGAACCATGTACTGACGCTCATCATCTGTGCTAGGAGACATAGCAGCGCTAAGCATGAAGTGAGAGGCAAGTGGTGTACTCACAGGTTTTATTTTTGCATCCATACCAAAACGCTGTAGTATCTTCTTCAAATACTGTTTCTGTGATAGACAAACCTTGCCTTGCACCCTGTCTCTCTGAATTTCCATACCAAGTATCTTCTTGGCTTCGCCCAAATCCTTCATTTCAAATTCATTACTCATCTGAGTCTTCAATTTTTCAATCTCCACCTTGCTCTTAGAAGCTATAAGCATATTATCGACATATAAGAGCAAATAAATGAAGGTTCCATTTCGTAGTTTGCGATAGTAGACATAATGATCAAAAGAACTCCGTGTGTACTTCTGTCCAATCATAAACTTATCAAATCGTTTGTACCACTGTCTCGGAGATTGTTTCAAACCATACAACGATTTTTTCAGTTTACAAGCCAAATGTTCTTTACCAGCAGCCTTATACCCATCTGTTTGGGTCATGTAGATCTCCTCATTCAAATCACCATGCAAAAATGCAGTTTTAACATTGAGTAGCACTAACTCAAGATCAAATTGTGCCACCAAGGCTAACAAAATACGAATCGAAGAATGCTTCACAACGGGAGAGAATACCTCATTGTAGTCAATGCCTTCCTTCTGTGCGTAGCCTTTAGCCACCAATCTAGCCTTGTACCTGACACTGTCTTTTCCTGGAGATCATTCCTTCATGGTGTAGACTCATTTGCACCCAATTGCTTTCTTCCCCTTAGGTAACTGTACCAGCTCCCAAGTGTCATTCTTATGAAGAGATTTCATTTCCTCATCCATTGCATTCTGCCACTCTACACTTTCTGAATGCCTCTTTGCTTCTTTGTAGGTAGTAGGAACACCTTCTTCAACCATTGGAAGTGCATATGCCATCATGTCAGTGAACCATTGAGGTTTTCGAATATTCCTTTTTGGTCTACTGGCTGTAATAGAATCTTCTTCTTCTTGCTCTTGTAGAGGCTCTTGAGCTGGAGTCTCCTCCTCATCTGTATCATCACCCTCTAACTTAACTAGGACGACATCAAACTCCGCCTGCTTCGATTTACCATTGGTCTTGCTTTCCTCCTGAGAGTCATTTTGCTTGTTCTGTTTACACATAGTAGCTTCATCAAAAGTCACATCTCTACTCAGAACAAGTTTCTTTGAATCGGGACACCATAGCCGGTATCCTTTCACACCACTGCTGAAACCAAGAATATAGCTTTCTTGGCCCTTGGATCCAACTTACTCTCTGTGATATGGTAATAAGCAAGACAACCAAATATATGCAATTTATCATAATCAGTAGCGGGTTTTCCAGACCATACTTCAATGGGTGTTTTACCCTCGATCGCAGCAGAAGGCAACCTATTGATGAGATGACAAGCATAAGCAACTGCCTCACCCCAAAACGCTTTGCCTAATCTAGAATTAGACAACATACACCGAACTTTTTCCAATATAGTGCGGTTCATGCGTTCTGCCACCCCATTCTGTTACGGAGTCCCACTAACTGTGAAATGCCTCACGATCCCCTCATCCTGACATACTTTCAAGAACGAATCAGACTTGTACTCTCCACCGTTATCTGACCTAAGCCTTTTGATCTTTCTGCCAGTCTGTGTTTCAATCATTTTCTTCCACTTCAAGAACACATTCAAGACTTCATCCTTGTGCTTCATGATGTACACCCATACTCTTCTGGAGAAGTCATCAACGAATGTAACAAAGTAGTGCATACCTCCCAAAGATGCCACTTTGGTAGGACCCCATACATCCGAATGAACATAGTCTAGTGTTCCTTGAGTGCGATGGATCGCGATGCCAAACTTCACTTTTGTCTGCTTGCCAAAAACACAATGTTCACAAAATCCCAACTTGCAGGTCTTTGCACCTTGCAATAAGCCTTGCTTAATCAAACCCTGCAATGCTCTCTCCCCAGCATGCCCTAGACGCATGTGCCACAATCTGGTAGTGTCGTAACAGTCTCATTTGAGCTATGAGATACTGTTCCTGCTCCACCTACAACTGTACTCCCTTGCAAGAAATACAAATTACCTCTTCGGACACCCTTCATCAACACAAGTGCACCGTAAACAACTTTTAGAATCCACCTTCCATGGTAATCTTGAAGTCTTTGGAGTCTAAAGCACCCAATGAGATAAGATTCTTCTTCAAATCCGGTACATACCGAACATCTGTCAAAACTCTAACTGCTCCATCATGCATCTTCAAACGGATTTTTCCTATCCCTTTTGTTTTGCAAGCACTATCATTGCCCATCAAAACTGTTCCACCATCCAACTCTTGAAAGCTGAAAAACCATTCCCTGTTGGGACACATATGATAGGTACAACCCGAGTCTAAGATCCATTCGTCAGAATGGCATACCAATGAAGAAACAGTCAAATTAAAATCAGAATCATCATCTCCATCGTGTCCAATGTTTGCATCAGATTTATCTTTGTCCTTGTTTTCAACTTTGGACAATCCTTCTTCCAATGCCCCTTTTTGCGACAAAACGCACATTCATCTTTTGTAGGTGGTTTTGATTTTCCTCTCGATGTAGAATGAGATTTACTACCAGATGTCCTAACATCTGATCTGCCTCTTATTGTCAATGCATCAGATGATGAATCCCTGTGGGCTTGTTTGTCCTTCTTCCGATATTCATTATTCATCAAAGCAGCAGACACAACATCATATTTAACCTCAGTCTTCCCGTTGATCAAAGTGTGAGTAAAATGATCATAACTATCGGGAAGCGAATTCAGAAGAAGTAATGCTTTATCCTCATCATCAACTTTCACATCAATGTTCATCAAATCAGCAATAATCTTATTAAAATTACCGAGATGTTCAGTCATAGAAATACCTTAACGATACTCGAAGCGGAAAAGTTTCTTTTTCAAATAGATCCGATTCTCCAAGCTCTTGGTCATATACTTTTCCTCCAATGTCTGCCACAACTCTTTTGCAGAAGTTTCTTTCATCACTGAGTATTTCTGATCCTTCGCGAGACATAATCTGATGGTGCTACATGCCTGACGATTGATCTTCTGTCATTCCTTATCTTCCATCTCTTTGGGCTTATCCTCTAAAGCAATTTCCAACTCTTGTTGGCTTAGAACATCTGTAACCTCACATTGCCACATACCAAAGTTATTGGTACCATCAAATTTCTCGACTTCGAGTTTTGCATTCGAGATGGTGGTCTTTGCCGATGATGAGCTTGCCATTTAATTTCTGTCTGTCAAACTAACAATCCACTTCGTTCAGATCGTAGATCTAGTCGATACGAATCCAACAAAAAAAACGGAGCTCAATACTGAGTCCGGATACCTCCGAAACTCCCAAAACAATTCTGGCCGTCCAATTGGTCAAAATCTGTCTTTGACCGTATTGTTCGTTGACGTGGCACTGACGTCAGCAGCTGCTGGATGGGCTTCCTGCTTCACGGGTTAGGTGGAAGTGACCCAGAACTGAACCTGACCTGGCTGTGGGCTGGGCTTCTGAAAATGGGTCAGGTCAACCCGACCCAAACCCAACCCGGACTACTCCTTCCAAACAGAAATGGGTTCTGTTTCTTTCTGGTTTCTGTAACCAGAAAGCAACGAAGGTGCTGCTCCTTCCCTTCTTCCTTTCCTGCGATGGTGCGACGGCGGTGAAGGACGGCGGTATGGCGGAGATCAGCAACGGTGGTCGAAGCCGGGACGGTGTGATCGATCTCCTCTGATCAATAAAGGACGTGGCCCACTACTGTGATCGATCTCCTCTGATCAAACGGCGATCTTCTCTGCGGTTCCGGCGAAGACGACGATCTGCAACAGAGCAGACGACGATCTTCTCTGCAAATCTGGCGTGCAGGCGATGATCCTCTACAAACTGAGATCCTTTCTTCTTCCTTCAGATCATCTTCAATGACGAGTTCTCCTCTACAACTCGTTTTCCCAGCGTCTCCGACAATCTGCAACTGAGCATGTGGGGCCCACTGATCAATGATCAAAACTGCCATTTTCAACGATCCCGATCCAGACAATTTCCGAAAACTAACGCTGGCCTGATCAGATTTCTCAGAAAATCTAGATCCTTGTCTAGAACCACTTCTGCAATGGGTGCTGCAAAAACAAAACCGAGATCTAATCCGATGTTGATTGTCGATCGCCTATCACAACCTTGCTCTGATACTAATTTATTGTGATCGTGTGTGCGGAAGCGTGCGATCAACAAGCAATCAAACAAGCCACAAAGAAGGATAACACAGTTTTACGTGGTTCGGTGATTTCACACCTACGTCCACGGACAAAGAAGCTCGTCTTGTTAGATTTTTTCCCCCCTAGGGTTACAACTAAAAGAGATAATATATAGTTTTTAGACAAATACTAAATTACCCCTCAACCCTAATACCAATGCTTTGGGCCTACAAAACGAGCCAAAACCCAAAACCCATAAACCTAACAATTAAAGCCATGGTTTTTTAAGATAATTTTGACCATGACTTATGATTTTGACTAGGAGTTATAATTACCCACTTTCAATATGTAACCACTCTCCACTTCCAATATGTAACCACTCATTCCCTCCACTTAATGTAACCACCTTTTTCTTCTTACTTTTCACTTGTATGTAAGAACTTCATTTCTATCCCTATCATAATCACCAAATTATTGTCATAAGTATTTGAGGATTGATTTTGCGTAATTTGGGTTTTTCTTAATAAAACAGTAAATATACTTTTCAGTTATTGGTGAACATGCTAGTGCTAAGCACGGGTTGTTGTCTTAGTACATATTAGTCGTATTGGTGATACAGATCAACCAATCTACCATATCAATGTGGTTTTATTGTAAGCTGAAAATGAAATAATACTTCATGAGTAAATACCATTTTTTTCACTGCTATATAGTCAATACACCCCACACATGCTACTTCGTTACCAAGGTCCATACCCAGCCAACCCAGGGATCAATTTGTGGTTGCATCTTTGGATAGGAAGATGCCTCACCGCTAGAGTACCATCAGCCCATAAATACATACTAGCAAAACATGCCCTCTCTTAGCATGGGCAATATAATTTATAATATTAAAAATAATGTAATTTTAAAATAATATTTAGTCTAAATTATATTAAAATTATAAGAATTACAATCAAAATTAAAATCTATAATAAAAAAAAAACATAGTTGGTTAATTTCAGAGCACTTTGATTTGTTTGAAACTAGTTGAGTATTTTACTTCAAACATTCTTTTGAGATCGGAAGAATAAACCCATAATAATAAAAAAAACTGAAAAAAATAAAAAAATATAACATGAAAACAAAAGTCCATAGACAATCCAATAATAAGAATACCTTAAAAGAAACAAATAAATCCATGGAAACTCAATGCCTAAAACTAAAAAACTGAAACAAAAAGAATAAAAAAAGAAAAATCATAATCCATGAAAACATATCACAACGGAAACTAAAAAAGAACTCATCAAAATCAGAAAAGAAAAATCTAAATATGCATTGATTGATTAGAGAATGCAGAAGATTGGACTCTTTATTTAGATAGCTAAAATAAAAAAAATTTCTCTCAAATCCCTAAAATCTCTTCTTCTAGCAAAAACTAAAATTAAAACTGAGCTTCAATTTCTCAATCTAAGATGAATTACTCATGTAGGCCAAATATCGCTAAATGTAAAAAGACCATCAATGGTTTCTGCAAAAGTGATTGTTTTGCTTTGTCTGAAGTGGGGTACTCACATAAATATGCTAATATATTGTTCCCAAAACCACATGGACTGAAAATCAGTCTAAATGGGCTTAAACTAGCCAAACAAATGGGCTAGAAAAACTGTTCAAAGTATAGCTGCAATAGTTCTAAATGGGATGAAAAGTTAGAATGAACTATGGTTCTAAAAGGGCTAGAAATTGGTCCGAACTGTGGCTGTAAAGCAGCTCAAATGAGCTCTGCAGAAGGCTCTAAATGGACCATTACATGAACCCATATCCAGTCAGTAACTGAGTTCGTAACTTTGCCCATTTCTGGGTTACGAATATGCTATACACACCCTGAACCCCAACCTGAACAATTCAACTCAAAATCTTTCAAACGAACACCTTGGTTCAAACCCTTGGGCAGCCACGTGAGAACTGCCACCCCTTACCACTCAGACAAGGAGCCGTTCTCAACCAAATAGTAGTTAAGTGGGATGAAACCCAGCCTTCTATGTGTAGGCTACCAAACATTCTGTGTGTAGGCTGAAAATGGGTCAAGAGAATGCAGGAACCATTTCAAAAATTCGGCTAAATTGGACGTGTCACGCCCCGAGCCCGAGACTACACTCATCTCAAAGTGCGACATACGCCCGCGTAAAGATTCGAGTCAAACCCAAAGATCAACTGAACTTCACAAATGAGTTTTCCCATAGGATATATATCACGTGTGAGATCAAATTTTCATAAACCTATACAATTTCACCTATATAGTTCAATGATAGATATCCATCCATATTCATCATCTATCACATAAAACATGATATAAGAGCATCAACTAGTCCATGAGCATCAATTAAAGTTCAAGTTTGAAGTGAAAAAGATAAGAAAAGTAGCGGAAGTGAATATTAGTTAAGGTTTACAAATCCAAAATAAAAGATCCTAACAACACTCCTAGAAACATGTGACACTCCAAGCCATGGTCATAAGCAAATGTGACGTCAGACCACTCAACGAACGGATGTCTAAAAGACATCTTCAGGTGCCCACTCCACTAGCTGTTGAGGAGTCTCATCCTAAACCTCTTTGACCTCCTGGGCGGTAGCGTCGAAGTCTTCACCTATAACACAAGTGTAGCACCAATAGATTAAGTTAAGTAAGGCGAACAAGTATAAGATGAAACATGCGTATCAAATGAGTAGAAATGACAAGATAGATCATACGAAGTCAAATGAAGTAATCTAGGAATAATTAGTGCATAAATAAGCATGATACATAAGGATCAAAGATGACAAGTACATAGACATACATAACAAGGTGGCACAACCACATGAGCTATATTCTCCCACATAAGCATGTATACAAGAAATCACATGAGAGCATGACATAACATAACATGAGATACCACTAGTAGGCATAGGGCCCGGAAACTCCATCGTGGACCTAAGGTACTGGTCAACCCCCCATAAAATTCCTCTTGCAGAGGTCCATGAAGCTGGGTCCGACTATGCTAGGGTCGGAGTGAAGTGTTGTCAACTCAAGGAATAGAGTGTACAGTACATATCAGGGTGTGAGATAGCATAGGCACAAGCATGTATAAGATATAAACATGAACAAGTACATAACCATAATCATAAGTGTATAACACGACATAGTCTATGAACATGTACAAACACATAGTGCATAAGGAAACATATGACATAATGCAACATGGTACATCTTCAGTGTAACCGTGCGTATTTCTTCGAGACTTAGTTTAAATGCAGGATACTAGAGATAAAAGACAATGAAAAATAAAATATTAGTACCTTCAAGTAATTTGATACATTGAATCACCCAACAAATTGTGAAAGGTCGAGAGCGGCTCCTTACCCGAGTGGTAAGGAGCGGGGGTTCTCACCTGGTTGCCTAGCGTTCAAACCTTGGGCACGCCGCCTCTTCCTGCGTGTGCGATCTCCCTCCGACCTTGTGTGGGATTTCTTCCCTCGTGTGTGAGCTCATGTTCCACGTGAGTGGACTGTCTTCCCATGTGTACGAGTTCCATCTTGGGTCCCGGCCCCCTTGGGTAGGGAACAAAATAAAAAGAAGACTAATTCTACAAATTAACATTAAAATTTATTATCTCTCCATGTTCGTAAGTTATACCCTGAATAAATTACTATCCAATTTTCTTATAACCAAATTATCCTTATATATTATTTGATATGATATGATATCAAATCATGTTACATTATACAAATAATTCTGCCTAGGATAGATGGGACAAGGATTGAGTGATAATATATCAAATTCATAATTATATGATATATTAATATATATCACATATTAATAATGGATTAGTTAATAATTAACCAACGAAGAGGCTTTCAGACCAAGAATAAGGGCCCGTTTCTTTCCTAGAATTTCTGGAATTCATGTTTGGTAGCTGTCTGGGATTTTCAAATTAATGCTGAGATTCTGAAATGCTACTGAATTCTATTATTACATTTATGCCTGAATTCCAGGTTGAGAATTCCTGAATTCCTGAATTTCTTGAATTCCCTGTTTCATAATGAAAGTAGGGGTGCACAAAAAATCCGTCGATTCGGAAATACGATCCGATCCGCGGATTTTTATCCGATTCGAAGGTAAACGGATTGGCGATGGATTGAAATTTTGTAATCTGTTAGCAACGGATCGGTGGCGGATTTCACCCTCAATCCGCGGATTCAATCCGATCCGATCCGTTGGCATTAAATATAAATAAAAAAATATAAGGGGTTTAAATATAAATTAAGATGTCTAAATTTAAAATAAGAAAAAAAATTTAAGGGTCAAAATGTAATTTTTTATAACATATTTGATAATTTTATTTTAAAATTAGATTGAACGGATTAATCCGATCCGATCTGGTCTTCCACGGATCGGATCGGATTTTAACAGCAACGGATTTGTAAATGATTCTAAATCCATCAATCCATTGGTAATGGATTGGGTGACGGATTTAGCCCAATCCACACCAATCCGATCCGTGTGCACCCCTAACTGAAAGTATTTCTGACTAGAATTTTACTCTTGTATGTGGTTTTCTAGCCATATCAAAGGTGCGCCCACCTAATCAATAGTCAGGATCTCCAGAGTTCTAAGGCACAGGACATGATAAACACTTTAAAAGGCAATTTGCATTGTAACCCACCTATAAAAGATGAAGCCCAGAACCATGAATTCTTCATTTTTGCCTCACCCCACCTCACATTAACATCAAGAGATCCCGATAATGGAAAAAAAAAATCAATAACCCACCAAAATTACAATATGAAAAGGCATGATTATAAAGAAATTAAACACACCCAAATTCAAAATCATCAATATAGCAAAACAACCCACCAAATATCAAGAAACAAACAAACAAAAAATACAACACCTTATCACAAAAAAAAAAAAAAAAAACCCAAACAGGTATTCAAATGCAACAACCAATAATCAAGTAAGAAAACAACAAGAACAAAATCAAGCAAGAAGTGGGTGATTATAACGAAATTCAATGAAACTATGAAGATGGGTTGGTGGGGTAGAGGGAGAAACCAGAGCAGGAGGAGGAGGAGGAAGGGTGGTGACTTCAGATTGGTGGAGATGGATCTGGAGAGGAATCGCCCCTTCCCAAACCAGCTTCTCGGCTTGTGTGCCAATTTCCATCTCCTCGGCATACGGTAGGCCGTACGATTGAAGAGCTATAAGGAGAATAAAGAAGGATTGAAACTTTTTTGGCCTGGATTAGGTTGGTGCCTCACAAAAAATCCTCATAAAAAAGATACAACAACCCTCTTTGAGACCTCTTAATCCAGCATTGGTTTGCCTCATACCTAAATCCCCTCCTCTTATCATCCTAGATCCAAACCCTCATCGTCCTAGAAAATAGATAACAAGGAACGCAAGGACCATAATGCCTAGACAATGAACAAAAACAGGAACATTTCTGCAATAATCTCCAGACCCCTTTGCATATTGTCAAAATAGATAATGTTTGGGAGATCAAAAATAACAATCGAGACCCAATCTACATATCAAAAAATCCCTGATTCCCAAACATAATATTGTCAAATCCATCTATAGAAACATAGTTAGATCCACTCGGATCTAGAGATTTTTTGAGATGGAATGGAGCAGGAGAAAACTAACCTGATCTGGTTTCCAATCATTCTCCATTTTCATCTCCAAAGTCCAAACCCTCTAAAAAAATACCAAAATAGAAAAGAAAAGATGAGAAAAAACAATCACAGCAATCATCTCAAAAAGCTTAGAAGAAGCAGAAACTGACCTTCTTTCTCCTTTTTGTGGCCGGAAAAGCAAGATCCGTCACAACCGTTGGAGTATCGGAGAGCTCTCTCGGAATTCCTGCGATGGTGGGTTTTTAGAATGCCCGATGGAGAGGTGGGTTTTGGAAATGCCTGCTTTTTGGCATTTGTAAATGCTGGGATTTTGGAATGCTAGGAATTCTTGCCTAGAAATACTGGATTTCTAACAGGAATTTCGGAATTCCCAGGCAATCGGAATTCTAAAAAAGAAATAGGGCCTAAGAGTTGTCCAACTTTGTCAGATCGACCTGTCCCACCCCCTCCCACTCCCACTCCCACTCCCACTCCCATGAATAGCTGCAACTGGTCATGTAAATGATGGACCGTGTCTATTTGTGCACCGTACTACTAAGGTGAGAGTCCGTGGGGAATGACCCTTTCGTGACTGGTGGCAAAAGTGGGTATCAACATTTTTTGTGTGTGTGGGTGTGCCGAATTTTCTAATTTACTTAGAATTGCAAGTGGTGATCCAGAGATCGACCTTCACGAGTAAAAAGGAAATCAACTTCTTTCAAGTTTTCCATTGCACATATATTTAAGAGAAAGTATATTTTCTTGATTTGCCGTGAAAGGCGATTTTCTTGGCATTTATAGCCGATTTTTTGCGTTTATAGCCAATTTTGGCATTTATAGCTGATTTTTGGCGTTTATAGCCAATTTTGCCATTTATAGCCGATTTTTAGTGTTTATAGCCGATTTACAATTCTCATCAATAATGAAAGACAAGAGTTGTGATTTTTGTCTCTTTCAGAAAAACACAAACTACAATGAAAAGCGAGAAAATGAGGATCTAACTTCTCAGGAGATTGTGGGGGACCCGACCAGATTAACAGTCGCAAGCCATATGTGGACTTCGCCATCATCCATGCAGATGAGAACAGATGATGCTCTTGATTCGCTTGGCTTGGCTATAACCTTAGATTTTTAGAGGACAAAGACCAAGTGGTAGTCATATATCCAATAAAAAGCTAAGTAGACGGGCTAAAAAGCCACGTCTAAGCGATTGGAGGCAGAAGGAAAAGGCAAGGACCTTGGGGGTACCCCCCTAAGGTCGGGACTTTTGTCACCTTGTAGTGGTGGCCGGTGCAGAACTTTCGCAGAGTTTTCTCTCTTTCTTTCTCTTAGATTTCTGATGCCCCTTTTTTTTGTCTGGATTTTCGGGTTTTTCAAGGTTTATATGGAATGCTTGGGACGCTCTCCTATTTATAGGCTCTTGGTAGCCATTTAGGAGAGTTTATGGGCTTTAATTGTTATTAAGCCGCATAATGAGAGGAGTTACAAGTTTTAATTCATTTACTTTGTAACTCCTTTTTCTTAGCTTCTGATTGGCCGGTGGAGATTTAAGGCATTTAATCACCTTTAATTGCCATGATGGGAGGAGTTTCATAGGTTAAATGCCATCAATCAATTGACTTCTAACTCCTGGATGCTCTTTTCTGATTGGGCTGTCTAAAAAAATGAATTAATGACTGCAATAAAGCTAGTCAGTTAATCGCATTAAGTGGTCGCCGAGCAGTTGAAGAGTCGCGGGCCATGCCGCGTCTTTTGGGATTCTTCTGGCGATGATCATTGATGGATCTTCATGTAGACCGACATCGGATGACCACGTCACTTCAGGCATTGATTGCCAACAGCGGGTCGATGCCATCTGTCATGTCGATTTCTCGATCGGTCGGGTAGAAAGCACATTTTTTGGTTGATCGGTTGGTGATCAATGTTGATTTTGATACTCTTGACGATTGACCCGTGATTTTAACGGATGTCGAAGGATTTGGTGCTTCAAAAGTATGAATTTTGGAAAATCCCAAGAGTTGGAAGCTTCGAATCGCGAAAAAAAGACGGAAAACGGGCCTTCCGGGGTGAACCCGGTGACCCAGGGTTCCATGGTTGCCGGTGACCCTGGGCCAGGGTCGCAAGGGCTGGCGACCATGCACAAGGTCGCAGGGGTCCGCGACCCTGGGGGGGATTTTCCCCTTTGGTCCTCGTTTTGCGGCCGTTTTGGGTATTTTCCATTCTTTTTTCTTATGTATTTTTCTTGAGATTTTTGCTCATTTATTGGCCTGATTTTCCTGTAGAAAACTTGACGAGAGTCCTTGCATTTTGGAGTGCAAAGTTTCCAATTTTCCGGGAAAGTCGAAGTCTTTGTCGCGCTGAGCTGCCGATTATCCGTCAGAAGCCGAAACTGGGTCAAACGATGTCGGAATGAGCTGAGATTTGAGGTGAAGTATCATGAGCAATAAATGAGACCAACCATGGCTTTTCTTCGAGTTTTGAAGCCATTTGGGATCCTGTTGCCAGTATACTTAATTTTGTCGTGAAGAAGATGTCGCACCTCGATGTGCGGTCAATTGATGTCCGATTGACTTGAAACTTGAAAGGGAACCTATTGGAGTCATTTTAAGATGAATCACAGGCTCTGTCTTGGAGACCATGGTCCCGGGGAGTTTCGCCGTCGAGAGGCCTGATTTGGTTTCCGAGAGTCAAAGTATGGTCAAATGTTGTCGAAATGACCTGAAACTTGACGTGTAGCCCTTTGTAAGCATCTTGAAGCCGTCTATGTGCTCTTTTGATGAGTGATGGTCTGGGTGGTTCTCACCGCCGAGAGGCTTGATTTAGCTGTTCGAGGGTTGATGTAGGGTCAAACGTTGTCGGTTTGACTCGGAACTTGACATGAAGCATTTTCGATGTATTTTGAGACCATCCATAGGCTCTGATCGAAGATTTGGTGTCTCCGATGCTGTTGTAGCCGAGAGCTCCTGTTCAGCTATTGGAGAAACGAAGTTAGGCCAAATGATTTTGAAATGGCTCGAAACTTCTTGTGTACTCCTCTTTTTGGCTGTTTTGAAGGATCTTGCAGTTTTTGTTTGATTCTGACAAGTTTTGATTTTTTGAAGTAGCATTGCCTATTTATGGCAAACTGCAGCTTCATGTAGCTTTCTTGAGTTTGGAGAGACAAAGTCACACTTTTTGTGTCAACAGTAAATTTGGCGGCTGTCTCCCAACATTGCACTTTATCTAGTCTAACCTGCACTAGAAAACTTTGAGGCCACCTAATAGTAAAAAACCTGCTGATGAATTGGTTTCCACTTTTTATTTATTTATTTATTTATTTTTGCTTTAAATTGAGTACCACTTTTGCAGAGGGAGCTAACAAGGAGGCATTTCAAAACCTTATAGGCGCTGTCTTAATATCTGATGGACTCTGTAGGATGGGTAGGGGTCCTATCTCTTATTAAGAGTAGAAAACCTATAAACAGATATAAGAAATTGTTGCAAAGCATGTAGAAAGATTTTTCGAGTTGGAAGAGTAATATAGTAGGAGGTTTTTGATGGTTTCGGTTCCGTGGAACGATTCGAGTATCAAAATTTTATATTTAACTTGCTGGGAGTAGATCACTATAATTGGTATTAGATATTGCTGTATTGATGCTTCTTATTTTGCATATAGGACTGTGACAACCGTGTGTGAAAATCCCCTTGATTCTTGGTGACAGTTTGATTTTCTCGGAGGACCACTGTTCAACCATAGAAGATCGTTACTCCTTCCTAGTTCTTCAACACACAAGACGAGGGATGACAAATGGGGCAAGAGACCTACTTCTTCCATCTTATCCCTGCATTATAAAGCTTTTAGTGAGGTAAAAAAAATGCCGCACATGGGTATATTTATGTTGTCTCCAATGTAAAGCCTACCGTTTTCAATTGAATATATGTTGAACAATTCCAATTACATACGTCAGACATTAATATATGAATATTTTAACATAAGAAACTGAAAGTTTTGGGGTTTAATGGCCAATATACAAATTGAATGGTTCGAAGTTGAAAATAAATTAAAGTTGGCGCGGAGTTAAAAATGTAACTTGTGTGGGGCGGAACCTATAGTAGCACCTTTTCTAACCAAGAGTCGTGTAATAGTTTTACACTCTTTTAAGTGTGTAAAGTTTGTATGAAAATGTCCCTATTTGTTTATGTATTCTCTCTGTTATAAGAAATTACACATTATTTTCACACCTTATTTATGTATCAAATGGATTCATGAGGGCAAACAAATATGATCAACGTAACCAAGTCATTCACATATGTAAAGAAGTGCAAACAAATGACCCCTCACGGGTCTAGTCAAAGCATACAAACCCAAGCCCAAAACCAAATTAGCAGGTTGGGTTTGAGCAGTACTTATAGATCGCAAAGTGAAATGAGTTGCTTTGGATTAGGTCAACTCACAAGTATAGAGCCAACCGAACTTGACCTACAATATTTTTCAGGTTGGAAATGTCAAAATAATGACGCAATCCCACATGAGAATAAAAACGGTCTAACTGGAGTCCTTGGGTTGGATTGAGGTCAACTGAGGAATGGCCACCGGCCCTCCCTGTACTTGATTAGTTTTTATAGCAGATTTTGTATTTTTAAAATATAAAATTATGAAGTTACAGGTGTACATTTGTGAGAACTTTTTGCATCATATGTTATTAACAAACATGTAAACACATTATAAATGGGGCGGGCAGCGAAAAACTAAACTTGTAACAAGCCAAACTCATAGAATATAAAAAGCGGCGGGTTTCGTAGCAAAGTTGCAAATGCAACTTTTCCTTCGCTCTTATAGGAGGAAAAGTTGGCTTATCCAATTGAAAAAAAATGAAAGGCACTTTAGAAATATTCTTTGGAGAGTTTGCTTTGATACGGATTGGATTGCCTGAATCACGAGTCTTATATATTGTGTTACAATAACCATGACTAAAAAAGACTGTTGGGTTTTTGTTTATTGGCTAATTCATGGGTTGGACAAAAACTCTGGGTCTTTTGAGTTGTATCTTTTATTTAGAAAAGGACTCTGAAGATGGAAGACCAAAAGAGACTGCCAAAGGAAGAGAGCTATAGGTTTTGTGCCATGAAGTTTCCTTTTATCATCACACGTGGACTACCATATGAGAATACATCATGATGACATCACAAGAGTTACCTTTCCATGCCTTCACACGTGGTGGATTCTGACCATAGGGTATTTCATGGTGACATCACAAGACCAAGTAAATAGTAAACAAAATGAGGAATCATTACTCGTGTCACATCATAAGGACTTATACTTTGATGACATCATATGGGAAAGGAGAGCCTTAGAGGATTCATGCAAAGCTACAAGACATAAGTCTCACAGAATGCACGCTCAGTCGCCTGACATAGTTGGAGACAGAGCCTCATCCGCTCGAGCGGACAAGGCGCAGAGAGTCCGGGAAAATTAGAAATTGTTATTCTAATTGTGCTCAAACTGCTTGTTTTAATCCTAATCAAGTTAGGTAATTTTAAGCACGACCTAAGGGCTATTTAAAGGACTCAAGGGGCTATTCTAAAAAAAGACCTCACCTCTCAAAGTGCTGAGTTAGAGATTTGATTGAGAAAATTCTTTTCTAGAGATTTATTAAGGAGTTATGCTGACAAGTTCTCTAGAGCCAAAGTCTTCTGCATCCTTTGTAGAAGATTGTCTTCCTGCGTAGAAGATTTGAGGAGTCAAGTGCTGGATTGAGTCTGTTACAATAAGTGGTGTGAAGTCATTGAAGCGTGAAGCGACACAAGGTAACTTCAGTCCTTAGGTAGGGGATATTCTGGGAGGAAATCTGAGTTTCTTGTAAGTGCGAGATTCATAGTGCTTGATTATTGATATAGGTTGGATCGGTGGTTTTTTACCCGGTTAGGGTTTTCCATCTAAAATTTTGTGTCCTTGTGGTGTGTGCTTGAGTTTTATTTTCGCTGCATAGTTTTTATTATTTGCACACTTTTGTCTGATTATTTGAGTAGACCAATCTAGAGATCTCGTACCCCTAAAAGACAACTCTTATATACCATGACTAAAAAGACTACTCTCCGAGAGTATATACTTATAACACTCAGTCACGCGGAGGGCAGACCCACAGCAAATCCTGAGTGGGTGAGGGACCGGCTTAAGGAACTGTTCGACTGCCGCGCCATTCTTGGCCATTCCGAAAGCTTACCGCGGTAACGATCAGCAATAAACTAGTAAATGTGACTTTTCCTCCCTTCTTAGAGGAGGAAAACTTACAAATCGTGCATATGATGTGAGGCCAATCCTTCCCCACAAAGGGATGGACCCATGGGAACCCGAATCTGAAAATGACCCTGGTTAGATAAAAGGGTTGAATCTTTGCTTTAAATTGATATTGATAAAGGCTTCCAACCTTTACACGACCTTGGTACATTCTAATGAACAATTTTGACTTTAGCATAGTTGTTTTTGGGATGGGGCGGCATTAAGCCTATTGATAGCCCTAGAAAATGACTTGCAACTAGGGCTGTCAATGGACCCTGGTTACTGGGCATGGATTTTGGGCTAGATTCATAACTGGGTCCTGCTCCATTATTTAGTCCTAGTTAACAATGGGTTCAAGTCCAACGGATTTACAACTGATCGAACCTTGTAGATATTTATATAGAAATTTGTTCTATGCCCTACGCCTTCTGTCTTAATTCCCAAAAATACCAATATTTTGAGAATTATTTTTAATTCTTTAACTTCCTAAATTTTATAAAAGTGGAGTCCTTTCACTCAAATTTCTTTTAGCAAATGATACAAATACCCACTATGCTGATAAAAGTTTAATCTTTTGATGGCTTTTTTTTTATATTCATTTTCTCTAAAAAACCTGATTTCTAAGTGTAGCTATTGTAAAATGGTTTGGTAGGCCAATTAGGAGGTGCCAATTCCTAGCCAGATGTGCCAGCCTAACCCAAGTTCGCTCCTGCAATTCAGGGTTTGGGTTGACACCAATGAGGTCACTGGCAAAGTTTTTTTTTTTTTCAGGAGTAGAAATAACATTAGAAAGTGGATTGGAATTGATGTTGAGTCCATTCTTAGTATTCCGTCTTCCAACCTCACGCCAACATGAATAAGCTCAACCATAACCTTGTCTATTTTATTAATAGAATTGGAAATGTTGGCCCCAATGGAACCTAAAAATTAGAAGTAATGATGTGAGCCAAACTTGACCACACCCAAACTCAAAAGTTGTACCTAGGTATCCGAAGTTAGAGGAGCTAAGCTAAAGCTAAAGCTAAAGCTTGAGAAGCCAAACTTGAGCTCGGCTTGATTTTTTCCAAAATATTAGTTAGTAGTCTACGTATATTATACATAAAACTTATATATATATATATATATATGCATTTTATCACATGGGATGCACATGGAAAATAATGCTCCATCTGCAGAAGTTTCTCAAGTGCGACACCATTCATACCCCCTTTTTAAGCACATGGGACCCATAAAGAGATCCAAACCCCTTACAGTCACTATCCCCAGCCCGCCCATCCCCCTCTTTCTCCAAATGAGTTAGCATAAGGCCAAGCATTTTTTCTCATTAAATTGTTACTCATTGTTGGATTGAGAATCTATAAAAGTGATCCCTTCTAAAATTGTTAAATCCGAGGGCCATTGATTAAGGGCTTAGGATAATCTAATGAAGTTTAAATCTTGCACACATGGAAGTCCCATCAAGATCTTTCAACCCCGCACCTCATCCATGATAAGCGCATCATCTGGTGGGCCTCTATAAGGGAATCCACTTGGAACGTCCATGAGAGAAATTTGCACTAGGGCACGGCCTTGTATACAATTTTAATATGGATCATTATATGGAAATATGTTTTATATATGAATCAAATGAGTTGAGCTCAAGCTCTAGTCAAACCGCAAAGGATCTAGCTTGAGCTAGGCCTGTGAACTTAGAGCCAATTTGAGATTAGCTTGATTTGCACATGAGGCGAGCTTGAGATAAGTCAAGCCAAGATAGCTTACTGGTTGAATAAGTTTGTTGGCATCGATCTGCATTTAAAAGATCAGCGGCCCAAACCCATGATAGGTCTCTGGTTTAGACTGGGTTGGAGGTCATACTGCAACTAGTTGTGATGGGTATAGCTGTAGGGTTTAATAGTATGAAGTACTAAATCCAAACGCAAACCATTTATTAATTGAGCCATAAGAGACCATTTAAACCCTGGTCGAAGAATTGCCACCCCAAATTAGTTTGGGTTGGGTTGGCAGGTAAATTCAAGAATTGCCACCCCAAATTGGTCCACCGAGCATGGATGTTTCTATCAATTGTAAAGTAAGAAACTAAATATAATTTGTACCGCACGTACCTCTGTATAATTAGCCAATCATGCAAATCATGATTTGTGAGAACTTTTTTGCATCATATGCTTTTAACAAACATGTAAATACATTGTAAATGGGGCGGGTTGGTTAAAGGCAGCGAAAAACTAAACTTGTAATAAACCAAACACATAGAATACAAAAAGCAGCGGTTTTCGGAGCAAAGTTTCAAATGTAAGTTTTCCTCCACTCTTAGAGGAGGAAAAGTTGCACTTGCAAGCAGGCTTACCGCCGTAACCATCAGCGGTAAATCAGTAAGTGCAACTTTTCATCCCTTCTTAGAGGAGGAAAACTTGCAAATCGTGCATATGATGTGAGGCCAAGCCTTCCCCAGAAAGGGATGGGCCCATGGGAACCCGAATCTGGTTAGATAAAATGGTTGAATCTTTGCTTTTAATTGATATTGATAAAGGCTTCCAACCTTTACACGACCTCGGTACATTCTAATGAACAATTTTGACTTTAGCATAGTTGAATTTGGGATGGGGCGGCATTAGGCCTATTGATAGCCCTAGAAAATGACTTGCGACTAGGGCTGCCAGTGGACCCTGGTTACTAGGCATGGATTTTGGGCTAGATTCATAACTGGGTCTTGGCCCATTATTTAGTCCTAGTTAACAATGGGTTCAAGTCCAATGGATTTACAACCGAACCTTGTAGATATTTATATAAAAATTTGTTCTATGCCCTCTGCCTTTTGTCTTAATTCCCAAAAATCCCAATAATTTTGAGAATTATTTTTAAGTCTTTAATTTTATAAAAGTGGAGTTCTTTTAATTTATAACTGGGTCTTTAATTTACCATGTGGGCTGCACTTGGGCATAATTTTCTCACCCGATAGTAGACATTCTATGGGCCTATTGCTGCTCAAACACCCAGCCAGCATTCGGTCGCATTGGGGTTATGACTTATAGTATGTGGGCTTCACGTGGGCATAATTTTCTCACCCAACGGTGGACATTCTACACAATTATTTTGACATAACGAGTATATAAATATTTAACAAGCAATTTGTCTAAATGGCCTTGTTTGGTATCTCTACTCTTATTCCAACAGAGTCATCAAAATATAGCCATAAAAAAAAAAAAAGAGGCGCTAAAGCTCTTATGTTCTAAGCCCTAAAATGCGGCCCATCATTTTTAGAGGATTTGTCCCCTACTTCTCTAAAGTAGGTAGAGAGTAGTAGAGTACAGTCATATTCCAAATACTCTTTATTTTCCAAATGGAGAAGTCAAACATGGGTAGAGACTAGTATCTAGAAGGCACGAGCAATATTAGGCCCGGTTATTGGACTCTAAAGCTGAACATTTTAGTTTAAACACACTTTGGACAAGCCCAATTCGGCCCATGAACACTTCTACTATTGGGTCTAGATCTGGACCTAATATATAACTAAAAGGGCTGGAAATTTATAAAATCCAAGGGTTCCCCTTTTTCCTTGGAAGCAACAGCCGAAGAGAATGATAAAATAGAATCGAATATGGTAAAGTTGCTGTGCTCGAGGGGGTTTCTTACATCCACGGCGCTTTTTAGCACTCACCGCTCCTTCCATCTCCCTCGCAGATACAACTCCTCCACTTCCTTCAATTCAAAGGTTTTTTAGACAAAATTTCTCTAATTCTCTATCTTTCTCTGTCTCCATCTTTCACAACTTTTGCACTCTCTTTCTATGCAGATGATGGAATCAGAGCATTACAAGTTTGGACCATATAAAATAGACCCCAAGGAAGTGTTCTACTCCACGGGGCTATCCTACGCCATGGTCAATCTGAGGCCCATTTTACCTGGTACTATTTTTTTTCACATCTTCTTTGTTTTCAATGAAATTGGGAAGCTGGTGTAAAACATCATCTTTGTTTTGATTTGGGACTTTGGTTTTGTCGTTCCAAAAACCAATCATTATTTTGATGAGTGGGATGGGAGTTGAAACGGTTGATTGTGGACCATTTTCTTGGATTAATGATTCTCATTGTCAAAGATTTCATCATATCTTTTCTGGGGTACTCTCCCAATTGGCGTGGAATGGGAATTGATGCATTAGGTATTTGAATGAAGTAGTTAGTTGCATGTGTTTGTGTTTATTTATTTGTTTTTGTAGGCAGTATGTGAAATAGGCTTATGGGAGGTTGGACTGTAATTGATGTGTTTAGGAGAATGTGGGCTTGTTGCTAATGGTTTTGGATGGTGGGTTAAAAGAAAAATGGGAAATTGGATTGGAGTCAATTAATGTGTTTAGGAGAATGTGTGCATACCATATCATTTTACTGAAAAAGAAAAGGGAAATGTGGGCATATCATTTTTGTTGATTCGATATCGAAAACATTCAATAATAGTACCATACAAGATCATATACTGTATAGTGTAGGAGTATAGGAGATATATACCATATGGATATGCACAAAGCAAAACATCAATATATGTGTCGGGTTCTTCTGCAGATGTCTCTCACGAACCTACTGTGTGGACGTCCTTGTGGGCCCAGTTGGGGGGCCCACCAATAATGGGGGAAGTGGGGGATCAGAAGATCTAGATGTGACCTACCTGGCTGAAAATTTTCAAGTCCATTAGATAATCCTAACTCCTTGATCCATGGTCCTAAAAGCTTAGCGGGTTTATAAAGCATCATTTTTTTTTGGGGGAATTCAATCCAACAATATTCCCATTCAGTTTGGTGTCAAAACTCAAAAACCTAGAGCCTATGATGTTCACACCTGCGCAAAACGCTATATATATCCCTCTCATTTGTCTAAAATTTTAATATTGATTCCTATTAAATCCCTCAGTTGCCAATGTTTATGCCTCATCCTTTGCCTCTGAATTTGTGTGAAGATCAGCATCATAGAAAAAAATCTAAATGCGAAATCTACCTGAGAATGAATGAAAACCTGTCTTCTTTTCTTCTTGACCCATTTAATTGCACTACTTGAAATGCTCTCTATTATATTTTTTTGATTTGGATAATGTCATTAGCAATTTTTATCGCTTGACATACTGCTAGGAAATTTACCTCATTTGATTTCTTAAGGCCTATTAGTCCTGATAATGACAAGATGACTGCTCTTTTGTCATTCATTCCTTAACACTCCTATACCTGCAAGTCCAAGTTCCCCTCGCTGCTCCATATATTGATGCATTCTAGTTCTCTTCAAAATATCCTCCATCCTAAAAACCCGTTGAACTCTTTGATTTCTATTGCACAATTCGCCAATCTTACTTTGTAGGCCTGGATTTTTTTTTTCCAACAAATCATGGTTGAATATTCCATCATCATCTCTCTCTCTCTCTGCCATCTATTTTCTTTGCTGATTAAATATATTTTTTTTATATTTTATTCTTCTTTTGTCGTACTTCTGTCATTTACTGAAACTGCAATAAATCCTTTCATACAGATGTACAAAAAAAGCCCTTTCCTAAAGACTGAGAGATTATTTTGCACAGGTATGAACTTCCCAAATGAATCCATTCTCAGGTCTCATGGAAATGCAGTTGTCATTTGGCAGCATTGACATTTTAATCTAAGAGGGCCTTCCCAGGCAGATTTTGACTTCCATTTTTCACATTTGAGGCATTACAAGAATGCATTGAATGAAAATCTATATGAGAGGATCTTCCCATATTTTCTGTCCTTATCAACCATCTTTCAGCAGAAACCCACTTAATGGTCCCACTGATTTTTTTTAATCTAATATTCCAGGCCAGCTTTCATTTACTATCTCATACTTCTCCTTTGTGAAGATATTCCTGTCCATTAATACTTAAACCTTGGAATCATCCTAAAATTTTATCGCCTGCCCATAGTGACCTTTGAGTGTCACTCTGTTGTAAGAAACTTAGACCGTGCCTTATAATATATATCCAGGTTCTGGATATCTCATATTATCAATTGGACTCAACATCAATTAAATCAACCAAATTGATGGGGTGGAGAAGTCAGAACCTTTATGGGGAAAAGTAGAAGAGAGAAGGGCTCGGCTAGAAGAACTCCAAAACACTGTTAATTGGGAAGAAGTAAGCTGGAAGCAAAGACAAGAGCTAGATCATTTGAGGAAAGGGACCATAGTACTGTTTACTTCCATCAGACGACTATTGTAAAAAGGGCAAAAAATGTGACATTTATTTATGGGAAATAATCAGGTGAGAACCGTTCTCACAATTCAAACCGTGAGAACTATGGGTGGGGCCCACCTATCACCCAATCCAAAACTTGCAATGGACAGGGACCCCCTCGATAGTCACACGCCCTAGGGTTTGGCACGAATGCGAATGAACTGGACTGTTGGATCGGCTGTATACCCATATGAATGGACTGGCCTTGTTGGCCATTGATGAAGGGGTTAGGAGCATGGGATTGGGGCCAAACTTGATATTCGGGGTGGTCTCATATTGATCTTTCAATCCCCACCGGACCCATCCTAGAATGGGACCCCTAGTGGGCCCCGTAAAAAATTTCTCACGGTAACTCCATGAGAACAATTCTCACTGGATCAAAACCCTTTATGTATTGAAGGTTTAGGTGATATTCGGGGGGTTGTGGTGGATTACTTTGTAACCCTCTACACTATGGAGGGTTGAAGAGTGAACTTTTTTTCTTTTTTTTTTTTTTGAGTAGCTTTCTTAGGAAAGAAGAGATAGAAAGAGATTTTAGTGAAGAGAAAATGGCAAAATCCTTGTTTCAGATGGAACCATGTAAGCCTTGGTCTTCAATTGAATATTTTATTCATTTCGTCCCTTTAATAGCACGTTTGTGATATTTTATGGTCCTAGCCTTCATACATTGACCTGTTCATTTACTGTTTCATTTTCTTATTAAAATACTCTGATTGATCTTCTTTACCCTTCTTTTGCAGGTCATATCCTTTTATTGATGATTAGTTTGGCCCTTGGATTTGATGCCACCATCGATTGTATGTGTGTGATTTTTAATTTTATTCGCCATGTACGCATTTTCCAATCCATGGTTCCTTAGCCGTGATTATTAATATTTTGTCAGTTGCTTCATCTTTCTATGATATCCATAGCAGCACTCATCTGGAGCTGCATTGTCATACAATCTATATGGTTTCATAAAAAAATTATGCTGCAGTTCGCATGTACTCTAATCCAGTTGTACCCTTAGTATGTGAGGGTATGTTGAAGCTAGCATGCCTTCATCTGAGACAATCCTGTGTATACAGAGTTCTCTGATACACACACGAGCAAGATCGAATAAAAATAGTTATATACCTTCATAGTGAGTGTCTGGGCATTACCAGGGAACAAATTAGTGTCCTGCACTGCGAAGGCACTGCTTGCTGAACCTATTCTGTGTATGTGGGACCGTGTTTGCTGATCCATGCTGATCTATACCATTTATTTCATGGACTTACTATAAATGGATGATATCCGAACTTCTTCAAATTTGAAAGTATGAAAAAATAGATAAATGGCCAAGCAAAAAGGTCAAAAAATGGGTTCTAGGATAAGCTGGGCCATTGTCCATCTGTGGCAGGGTGGATCCATACATCTGAAACAATACTGCATGCAACAGTTCTTTTATAGGTGGTATTTTCTATTATTTTCTCTGTGGGTGCTTATACTTTTTTGCAATGCCATTTGATCTCCTTGACATAATTTACATGTGCTTGTATGCCCAAGACGCGAAGTTAAGCGCTTTATTGAGCTCACTGCTGAGGAGACTAGTGATTTATGGCTTACTGCAAAAGATGTTGGTGGTCGGCTTGAGCATCATTATAAGGCTTCCTCTCTTACATTTACAATCCAAGTAGGCCTACCTTGATCCCATGGGTCTTATCTTTGATCTTTTTAATTTAGTACTGGGTAACTGCTCAAAATACACTAATCATGTTTTCTTTTTTACTGTTTTTCCTTTATCCTTATTTATATACCTTCGTTAGCTATGTTAGTATATGTGTGTGGATGTTGGTTTACTGTATGCACATCTCGATTCATGGTTTTTACCAACATGAAAGTACAAGACATTGACTTGTCCTAATTATGTTGGGGTTTGCTATATGAATTTTGTTTCTCCATTCCAATTTATCCTTAGCCAAATCCTCTGATAAGTTGCACTTCTTCGGATCTATTTTTATTACCTCCATTCACGTTCTCTTCGACCTATCCGTTCCCCTTGGTGGGCCATCAACTTGCATGGCCGAACTTTTCCTTATGAGCGCCGTTGTCGGCTGCATTGGACATTTCCGAACCATCTCAAATGGATTTCTCTATTTTTATCCCCTATTGATGCTACCCATAAATGCTCTTGAAAGAGCTCATTTCTAATTTTATCATTTCTAGTTTTACCACACATCCACCTCAACATTTTCATCTCTGCTACCTCCATTTTATGCATTTGTTGCTTCTTGATTGACTGGCATTCTGCTTCATAGGTCATAGTTGTTCTAATCACTGTCCTATAAAATTCTCCCTTCAATCTTATTGGCATGTGCTGATCACAAAGCACTCCAAAAGTAAGTCTCCAGATCAACCATCCTGCTTTTATCATATGTTCGGAATATTCATTAATCTCTCCATCCTTACTAATTATCGAGCTAAGGTAACGAAACGAATCTCTTTTTGGTATCTCCTTGGCTTGAATTCTCACAGTAGTTTCAGCTCTTTGTATATGCCCACTGAAGTTGCAATCCATAAATTTTTTTTTTTGGAAAATGGCTACTAAGTTGCAATCCATATATTCTGTTTTGATTCTAAAGCCTCCCGCCATCTTTCAAGTTTTGCATTTGTACAATCTCTTGATTCATCAACCAATATTGTATCATCTGCAAACAACATACACCAAGGTATCTCCTCTTGAATATGAGTATTCAACCCATCCATAATTAGTTCAAAAAGATAAGGGCTTTGGGCCGACCCTTGATGAAAACATATGGTCACTAGGAACTCACCTGTCTCTCCACAGGTAGTTCTCCACTCTTTCATACATGTATATTGCATAATAATATTGATCAAGATCATCATCATTTCCTGTTACCATCTCCAACAAATAGGGCTGGCTAGTGCTACTTTTCTCAAACAACAATATGTTTTGGCAAATTTTTAATGACTATATGGCATATGCCTTTTGATACCTTCTTTCTTGGCCTTGGAACCGGCATATGGAGAGGCAGGATAGAAGTTGATAAATCCTGACATTCTTTTTCTTAAGAGCATATGTAGAGGATATTGAGTCCCATAATTCACACGTAGTCTTAAATGTTGAAAACTGCCAACAATTCACACGTAGCCTCCTGGATGATGGTCCTTCAACAATTCCAAAATTAATTTATTAACCAGATTACTCTCAAGTGGAAGGAAGTCACTTTTGGGCATGAAGGATTGTAATTTCTTTTGGGTGTCCTGTGTCTTTCCTTATGTTTTTGGTTTGGGAGTGGGCCTGCTGTTCTTTCTTTTTCCCTTTGGGTGGCTTTATCTTGTCAATATAGTTCTCCTGTACTCTTTCTTTTTGGTAATTATATATATATATATATATATATATCCTCCATGCATTTGAGAATCCAGTTCATTACCAACATGTTCTCAGCTTCCCTAATCAGCATATTTGATATCATAACTCCATGGTTCTTTTAATTCTCCACTCTAAATTGCCAAGCCTTTTCATCCCACCAATAGCCATTTTAGCAAAGTATGACCACTTTAATACAAAAGCCTTTTTTTCTGCTACTCTTAAGTTCTACTGGCTGGAAAGACACTGCTACCAAAAATAACTGAGGGAAAGTAGGAGAAAAAAAAGAGAAATGTGAAGAAAGAAGAGAAGAAGAAAGGGCTTAGGGGTGGAAAGGAAAACTCAGGGCTGGTTGAACAACTGCTTGTGGTTGAACAGCTAATCATATATATTATTAAGAATCTGTTATTTTACACGTGCTCATTTGCACACAAAAAGAACCTGTTGTTTCCTGAATAGAAAAAACTCCTTTTTATGGTCACATAAATTTATAAATCTGCCTCTGAATAATAAAAATAAATTGTGCAATAAGCCCTATAAGAACCTCAATGGTATATATATATATATTTTTTTTTTCCTCTTTCACTTCAAAATTCATCGACCCTTTTGCTAAGCAAATTTTGAAGTATTTCCTGTTTCTTGGCGACTGGCTTCTCTGTAGGATGGACCACAGGCAGGACAGACAGTACCTCATATTCACATTCACGTCATCCCAAGGAAAGGTGGCGACTTTGAGAAAAATGATGAGATCTACGATGCTGTGAGTGCGCACATTTTATTTAAAACATCCTTACTAGCATATGTTTTTGGCTGTTCGTTGACTCTATGAGATAAATAATTTTGCATGAAAAATGTAAAGCAATCTTTTTTTTTTTTTTTTCAAATGATAAGATGTAAAGCAATCTTCTCATCACAGTGCCAACATGGCAAACATGTTCAAGATTTGTCATCAAAGCCCCTCCATAAAGAGTCATGAGAACCATGATCTTAAAAGTTGGTCGCACGCAAATGTTTCAACCATCATCAATACCAATTTTTCATGGGTTTAGTCAGAAACCAAAAATGTATTGACTTTGCAGCAGAGGTTTATTCTCATCACCTTTATATTATGTTTCGTACTATTCACAAAATTTTCAGCTTTCTAAATACTTTTGTAAATTATTTCTTTTTTAAAAAGGGCCAAAACAACTGAATATATTAGTGAAAAAGCTTATACATCAGTAAGTATGTAAAGGTCTCGGCATTGGGCAATTTAGTGTCCAAATCTGTTTTTAAGACCATTAACCTGACCCTTAAGTGGTCTTTTCTCATTTATTTGAAACCATTTACATGTTACATGCACACTTGTTTGCGCTGATTTATGCACGTGTTGTGTAAATGAGCGGTTGAAAATGGTGTAAATGAGTCGTATTTCATATTAAAAACTTCACACCTAAAAAGGTATGAAACAATTGCACACCTCCTTGGTTAAGAAGGGGCCAGTACGGAGTCCGCTGTGGTATCAAAGTCCCTTTACCACCTTTTATTTTTTGCAACTCCTAGGCTATGATGCATGGATAATTCAAAATGGGCAACGTATCGTGTCGTATCATTTTCAATACTTCACTTTTTATGTGTAAAATCGTTGTCCTTGCCATGTCCATGGTGTGTCCCTACTGTATCCAGGCATCATAGCTCCTAGGGGCTCCAAAAGTTTTAATCCAAACCCTTGAGGTTTTTTTTTCTTTTACCTATTAAAGCCCAAAACATTTAGTTTAATGTCCTAAACATTCATAGATTTTGAGATATATGAAGATTTCACATACGTAATCCATTATGTTTAATGTTTACTCATGTGAAAATGGCGCTTTCAAACAAACATGGTATTGTGTTTCACATGTGTAAATTTTACATGTAAAACGCACATGCAAATTTTGCACATGTAAGTCCCATTTTCATATCCCGTGCATAAAAGACAAACAACCTCAAAAGATAGCCAGTTCACTTATCAAGTGGGCGATGCCATACGATAAAATCTACTATTAGTAACACAACCATGGTTTGTTATTAATGTACATGTGGCTGGCCACCTGGTGAGTATACCTATTTTCTGGCCCTGCGCACTTTCATGGTGGGCCTTTCCTAACTACTGAATGGATTAATTGACACCCTTATTGTGATGTATCGTCTGTTGCACAGATCTTATACTGAGGGTTATGCATTTGGAATTTCATTATGGCCGGACAATGTAGGTTCTAATTGTGCTTTTCCATGTCTCCTAATTGGTTTAATATTAAAAAAAAAAAAAGAGTCTCCTAGTTGGTTTGAATTTTAGTGACTTTAAGTTCCTCCATGCATTTGGGGGAAGCATTAACAAAACTGCATCTAGGGTTCGTTCACCCAACCTCAAGGGATGCAACATATGGCCCAACCCAGGTAAAAGTGAAATTTGGGTTGGATTTATTCAGGTTCAGCTTCAGTCAGGCCTGAATGTTTCAAACCCTCTTGGAATTCAGGTCAGATTCGAGTTCAGGCTTTGAGTTATGAACTAGGCCCAAGTTTCTAATTGATTTAGAAAATGTTTGTAAAGATAATCTATAATATATACACGTCATGTGTGTGTGTGTGTGTGTCTATATATATATATATATTATATGCAGTATATTATACGTTGTTAGTGCCAAAGTAGAATCTGTCACTTTCTTGGGTTGTCAATTCCGTGACTAGTTTTTTTTTATATAACTATTAAATTTTATTCCACCAGAAAAAGGAGAACAAAATACAAGTACCGAAAAACAGAAAAATTGAAAACTAAAACAATCTATATATCAAACATGATAGAAGATCGAGAAATTCCTTCCCTTGCAAGGCCATCCACCATTGAGTTAGCCTCCTATAAGATGTGACAAAAAGAACCACCCATTTTTTTTTAAATATCTTGCACCTCCTCCACCCAATCCACAATCTGTCAAGGATAAATAGCCTTTCCAGAAGCCCGCTGAAAAAGAATCTCCTTCTATAATAGGATATGAAGCACCTATTTTTTTCTAGCTCACGGCACCCAATAAGAAGAGCATACACTTCAGCTTCATTAGCATTAAGAGAAACCACAGGCCTGGAGATGGCTTTGAGTCTTCTTTTGAATCGGTCACCTGTTTGGTAACCAAAGCATACATCACACCTTGCTCTTTACCTTTAACTTCAAGTTTTCGCATGGTGAGGATGTGAGGAGATGTAGAAGGAGTAGCTTGCTTTGCTAATAATGGAGTCTCCATGGGTTTCAACTGAATTCGGTGTCCATTCCATTTAAAAGTGTAGGTGTTATCCGCATGATCGGTGATGACCTTTAAGCGTTTTAGGCAAGGCCTACCAAATAAGATGTGGGCAACATTCATCGGAATAACATCACACTTAACATTATCTTCATATGAGCCAAGCTTTAAAGGAACAATGCACTGTCGGTTGACGGGAATAGAATAATCATCTACCCATACAACTCTTTAAGGCCTCGGGTGCTTCAATGTTGGCAACTGAAGTTTGTCAATTGCTTCTTTGGATATGACATTCATAGCACTTCCACCATTAATGATGACGTTACAAGCTCTTCCTTTATAAGTGAATCTTGTTCTGAAAATTGGAGCTTGATTTTCATCGTCTTCTGCGGTACCATCTGCCACTAAAAGACAATGGTGAAGGATAAGCAATGGGCTTACCTCATCAGCAGTTAATATCTCATGTGCTAATTCTGGCTTTGGTGGAGGTTTAACATCGGGTTGTTCCATCTCGATTTCCTCATCATACTGTTCATCATCATAAGGTTCCCGTTCACAATGCAGATTTCTGTGTGGTCATTCTTTAGCATGATGGCCTCGCTGCTTGCAAGAATGACATACAATATCTCACTTAGCTGCTGTCCTGGTTCCTTGAGCATTAATCTGATTTGTTTGTCATTTCTGATTGTGCTGAGGATTCTGTTTGACCCTGTGGTGGAGCTTGTTGCTGCCTTTGAAACTGGTTATGCGGTTGGCCTGGGGGTTCAGGGCGGACCTAGATATAAAAGACCTGTGGCGGTCGCCCCATGTCAATTTTGAAATTACCTGATGTTCAAATGGGCTTGGGCCTCTCGCACTTATATCTAATAAACAGTCGCCCTATGTCTAAACTCTAAACCTTGTGATCGTCCCACATTACAAAACCTGAAAAGGCTGAAAACAGATCCTCTCCACGTTGATCTCTTTCGACATCTTTCTGGTGAGAGTGTGAGATCCTCTTTGCGCCGATCGAGCTTCTCGTCGCCGGTCCTCTTATGGTTAGTCTCTCTCTTACCAAATAAGCCTAAATAAAGTAATCTTCCTCCTCAGTTGTAGTATAATCCTAATCACTTTATACCTGAATGTGAACCCTTAATCTCCAAATCCTAATTTCAAACCCTAAATCACCAAATCCTAATCCAAACCCTAAGCCCTAAATCGCAGAATATCTACAAGTCCGAAGATGACCAAATTGCCATTGGGCACACTTTAAACTTCAATTCATATATAAATCAGACCTTAGGGTTTATATGTTTGGATAATTTGAGTTACATTTAAGTGACAATTTTTCTTCTTTGCCATGAGCCGATGACCAAACTATAGGGAATTATTTTTATTGCTAAGGTAAGTGCAGGCAAGCAAATTCCTTATATCCAAATAAAACCCCTTTGGGAAACCAAATTGGGTAAATGGGTGCTCACCCAAATTACGGTTTTAAGGCATCCAAACACCAAGGATTAAAGAAAATGTTATCTTAGGCTGTTTTGACTATGATGAATTAATGATCACCTGAATTTGGGAGAGGTAGTGGGAAGACCCTTCAATTGGGTAGAAGATATGAGCATGGAAAATAGCCGTCTATTTAAATGTTTTTTTTTTTTTCCTTTTATCTTTTGATATTGTTAATGTGGAAAAAAGTTAGCAAAGTCGAGTAAGAGTTTAGCCCCACCTAAACAAAAATCTTGGGTCCGCCACTGTTGGGTGTGGTCGCAACCCTTGCTGTGGGGCCCGATTAAAAGTAGAATCTAGACCCTTTTTATGGAAGGACATGCTTGGTTGCCGAAGCGTCGCCCAGTTTGCTGACGCAACGCGTTACGCCTTGCTAGAGATTTCATCAGTAGTGGTTAAGTCAAATACTGCCAAATTATCCTGTATTTCCGAGCGCAATCTTTCCCGATAGTGGGTGACCATCATGCGATCATCTTCATTAGTTTTGCATCGAATACAAAGCTCATGGAACTTATGAGTGTATTCATCTATGGTCATGAAGACTTACTAAAGATTGATGAGCTCTCTTTGGAACAAGTCAATGTAGTCAGATGGCAAAAATTTGTCTTCCAATCTTTCTTTCATAACTTCCCAACGGGTGATAGGAGGGTGGCCTATATGTACATTGTGGTCATCAATATTTTTCAACTAAATTCTAGCATGACCTTTTAGTTTCATCTCGATGAAAGTTATTTGTTGAGGATCTTCAATGTGATACCAAGTGAAATAATCCTCAATTGAAGTAAGCCAGTCACACAAGGCTTGACAATCACCTTACCTAGAAAAATCAGCAACTTTTAATTTGATTTTCTTAGAGAGATCATCTTAGTGTGGGCCCTGTGGTATGTCTTCAGCGCCCCTTGCATCAATGAGACATTGAAGGAATTCTTGGACTGATTCACGGGGAATATTATCCAACTGTCGTTGCTGAGGTTGTGGGAGAGAAGTGCTGGAAGATTCACCATTAGGGTTCGAGGTGGCCTTACTGAGTTAATCTACTATGTTTTGTAAGGCTTTGACTCGTGTATATAAATCTTTTATGTAGTCGCTGTGCTGAATTTTGGTGAGTCTTCTGCGAAAAACTTGTCCGGTGCGGGTGGCCATGGATGATTTTTTTTTTTTTCCTTCTAGTGGGCCGGGTTAGGTCCAATTGCCAAAGGCCAGCACAAGGGAGGGCGGCTTTTGGCATCTTGGGTTATGTGTAAGGAGGAAGATAAGAAAGGGGTGGCTGCCGCTTACCTGCTCAATCTGGAGAAAAAGTTGGGGAGGGCTTGGGCGATGGAGGCTGAGGATGCTGGTGCTTGGCTGTTGGCTAGAGACGACAATGCTGCAGGGCGGATGCTGGCGGACGGTCGAGATCGCAGGTGCCAGATATGCACTTTTCTCTCTTCCTTGCTCTCTGTTGCTTTCTATCTCTTCTTCTGCTACTTCTCTTCTTCTTCTTTTTTTCCTGGTTGGGGTTTCGACGAGGTTGGGGTGACGACAAGGCTGGAATAGGGCTCGACTGGGGTTGGTTGTGGTTGGTTGATGGAGATTGGGAAGACTGGGAGAAGGTCTAGGGATTTTTGCAGGGTTTGGGTTCTGGTTTTGGATGGGTATCGATGAGGGGATTTGGCCAAAGGGTCAGATGGGGGTAACGATGGATTGGAAAGGGGTGTTGACAAGGTGTGGGGACTAGGAAGAGGTAGGTGGGTTGGGGTGAGGCAGAGGGTGAGTAGGGCTCGGTTGGTTATTGTTGATTGGTGAGGGTTCTGTGGGATAGAGAGAATTGACGTGATGGAATTCCGGGAAGGACAAACTTCTCCCTGGCAATCAGATTTTGACTCTGATACCAACTGGCGGAGCCCCGGATCCGTGATCAGATTATAGATCAATCTCCCGAAAGATTGATCGAATCCAACTATGGATTCTAGCCCTAAGGCGCACTCACGATCAAGAAATACACCATAACTTGAAGGAAAACTCAAGAGAATCTTTGATTAATTGGAATAAGCATGTCCTAATACAATGAAGGCTTCTCTATATATAATGCAATAAGTATTCTAAAATAGAAAGCTACTAATTATGAGATTAGAAACACTTCCCTAATAGACTTATGATAAAATTAGCATGCCACAATAGCTTATCAGCCAATTGGGCCTGTGGGCTGAACCCAAAGGATTGGGTTGGATGGCCGGGTCCATCATGTGGGGCCAGGGGCTCTTTTCGGCCTTCGTACTGCATCATCGTGAGATCTGATCCAATTATTAAAATCCTTCATAGATGAAATTGAACAACCTCCTATCCTCATTCGGAAATCTTATAACATTAAAATCTCCTCCTAACATCCATGGATGGCTCCACAATCCAGCCACTGATTGAGTTTTGCCCAAAATTCTGCCTTCTCATTTACATTACCAAGGATGAAAATAGCGGTAGCGGCCCGCCGCCAAAACGCTATGAAGCGGGGGATACGTAGCGTAGCGGGGATACGTAGCGGCGTAGCGGTGCGATTTAAAATCTGAAAAAATTACAGAAAACCCAGAAAATTGTAAAATGAAAGAATATGTGGTTCTTTTGCAAAAGTAAGTAAGAAAAGGGGATGTAGCGGTGCCCTCATTGCATGAGTCCTGTATCGGTTTTGGGTTATAAAATAATAGCATCGATCAATTTTTTCATATGTATTTATATTGGTTGGCTATTCTAAGTTAAAAACTAGTAAGATGTTTGTAAAAAGACAATGTAATTAAAATATCATTAGTATCATGCTTAGAATATAACATTTCATAGTTGTATCGTGAAATGCACACACATGCACATATGGAGATAATTATTCTATTAAAGTTAAATTTGATTAGAGCCTTATTTTCTATTACTGTAAAATTTGGTTGTGGCACTATTTCCTATTATAAAGAGCTTTGGTCAGGCCCTATTTACTATTAGAGTGAGATTTGGTTGGAACCTATCTTCAATTAGTTCGAAATTTGGCTGTGCTTTTTTATTTTTGAAAGTGGGCTATGGCCCTATTTCCAATTAGAGTGAATTTTGACAAAGGCATTAATCTCAATTAAGTAATATTTGGCAAAGGTTTGACTTTTTTATTTTAAATTTGGGCCTCATGATGGAGCCCACCCGTGATTAAAAAGACAACAAGTTCTTTGGCTTTTCTTCTTTTGGATGAGACCATTTAATTTTTTGAATGGTTTTTTTAATGATCTTTTTTAAGTGGTTTTATAAATTTTTTTGGATGATTTTTTTGAATCAGTTTTTTAATGATTTTTAATGGTTTTTGAGTATTTTTTTAATGGGCTTTTTAATGGGTTTTAAACTGTTATCTTAAGAGCCCATTTAGTTTTCATTTGAGCCCTTCATTAGGTGGGCCCATCGTGGGCCCATGACTTACCCAATGATAAAAGAGAAGTGGGACAACCCGATAAGGGCATTTGTTGCTGGCTTGCTACCCTAGCTTCTGTCAAGGAAGAAAGAGGGAAACGAAAGAGAAAGGGCTGCCGCCGTTGCCCTAGCCTTCGTCCGAAACAGAAAGAGGGAAAGAGGAGGAGGAGAAGACGAATAAGCATGCAGCTGCCGTCGCCGGCCTGCGTGTTGCTGCTGGTTCCTACATGTATCAGCCTATCAGATATGTCCTCTCTGCAACTCATCTCTCTTTTTTTCTTTTTTCCTTTCTTCCTCTGTCTCCCTTGTTTTTTTTTTTTTTTTCTTGTCTGTTGTTTGTTCAATCAGTGAAGCAAACGAGGGGGGGGGGGGTTTGCTAACCCAGTATCGGCCGCAGCGGCCACTACGGAAATGTATCGGCCGCAGCGGCCGCTATGGGAATGTATCGACCGCTACAGGCCGATACGGTTGCGAGTGGCGATAATATCAAAGAAGGCCGCTACGCCTGATTTATCGGTCGATACGCTACGTATCGGCCACTATTTTCATCCTTGAACATTACCAGGCCCATAAACTGAAGTAACCACCCTTTCAACTTCACATCTTACATCTTTTAAAAGAACAGAACCCGTGAATATCCCCACAAATTCATCCAATTTGTGCCAAAGAGCTGCATTCCACACCAGTAAAATACCTCCAGAAGCACCTATAAAAGGACATAAGGCATATTGACAACTTCTCCAAGGGCAAAACGTCCGCACAAGCTGATCATCAATACTCCCCATTTTAATTTCTTGAATAAATAGACACTCCCCCCTATAAGATTGAAGAGTCCCTTTCATCACTGCCCTCTTAGAAGCATAATTCACGCCACGGACATTCCAATAAATGATCTTCATAATTTCAATAACTTCACACCATTTGACCATCCCTATTTGGACGATCATAATTAACGGAGAATGCCAATTTATCCGATTCTCGTTGAGATTCTGATTTCTTTCTACTCTGATTATCTGCCTTACTTTTGTCAATTTCCTCTGCCACCATCTCATGAATGAACCTCCTCAATTCACTAATACTACCTTCCATTGAAATTCCCAAAACAGTAGCAATTTCAGCCAATTTTTCCTCAATCATTAAATTTTTGTCATCATGGTCAGATAGAACATGTTCCACAGCAAGGGCCTGTATATTTTCTGGTTGATCCACCACTACCAGAGCTTGGTTTTCTATAAAAAAAAATTCTCCTCCTCCATCCTCCTTGGACGATTGATGGTCTTCTTTAGAATCCCCACGTCGCCGAACATCCCTTTCCTGGGCTTCTTTAACTAAATTAAATGTAGGGTCCACAGAGTTGTCCAAAAGCCCATTCAGGGCAGCCCGAGAATTCGACAACCCATTCGTTGGAACATCATCCCGTTTCAAACAAGCCACTGTTTTTTTTATTAAGGGCGAACTATGTATTTTGAGAATTGATAGGGGTGGAAAGGTCATTCCGAAGCTTACCAAATGTTCCTTTAATAGTAGGGCAGCTTACAGATTCAATTTTTCTCCCTGGCGTGCTACGAAATCCAAGGGCTTCCTTATCGATTGCTGATTGATTCATCTTCAAGTGATTTTTCAAGAATTCTCCTTCTTCGATTGTGATTTCTCTCATCCTCGACGGATTTGCTGCCTTGTTTACTGCTAAAAGATCGATCGGATTGGAGTTTTGATTTGGAAAATCCCTAATTGCTGAACTGTCGTCCTAAGATGTCGGAATCTTCTCCGTGGTCATTGCATCGTGGGTCTCCGGCGAAGCAGACTCTCTTCGACTCACCACCAACCGCCTGATCTTTCCAAAGCATCTACAGTCTTTTTCTTCAGCAACAGAAACACAAAATCGAATCCCGTCAACCTCCAAAGCCAGTCTCTGGGATACATCTCTGAGGATCCTTCAAGATGAGTAATCTAACACTATCAATTTTTTGTCGACATGTTACTTCTTTGTCTATTTCCAACACTATCCCCAGACACTCACCCAGTCATTGGAACACCTTCTCTTCCCATGCATGGAGAGGAATACCTTCCAGACGAACCCAAATAGGGTGTAAAACAGGGCCTAAAATTTCCTTCCACCGATCTAATCTTCTTATGTGACATCATCCACAAAGTAGTCCAATTAAGCCAATTTAGAGAAGTCCTCCCGCGATGAAGGCTTAATCCATTATAGAGACCGACTACGCCTCTTCACCTCTACTTGAATTCTTCTTTTCAATAAAAGCACTCTTGAATATCAGTCATAGAAGCATGAATGGTACACTGTAACCACATACGAATCTCCAACCGCTTGTTTTAAAGATGAAGCCAATGAATCTGCTACCTTTACCACCTTAAGACCACCCACTTCTTCTATCCATACCTGTTCATTACCCTTCTTCTCCACTGCTATAATATTGCGCCTTTGTTTTGAATAACCTCTTTCATGAAATTGATTGACAATCACTGGTTCAAACCTCTTATCTGCTTTTAAAGGTCTCAAAAACTTAATATTTCTATTAAGCCCTTCCGTGATCTGAACTACGATCCTCATTCCATAGACAACTCTGCCATGCTGATTTTTGATAGCCCTATTTGCGTCCCATTCTGTCTTGAATCGAACAAAACTAAATCCTCTTCCTTGTCCAGAACTCCTATCCTTTGGCAGAAAAACATCAAATACTGGACCTGCCTCCTTAAACAAATTAAAAGGATCCTTTGTTGTTGTCGACGGAGCAAGATTAGTCACGAACAGCGACCAACAATCTCTAATCCATCCTAACTTGGTCCTCATCACCATTCCACACAGACAACAAGCACGCCCGTGACTAGTTCATGTAGTCACATCAATTCCATGACGAATCCGTGACATTACATCTGGTAAGCCACAATAGTCATATCTAGTTTAGAAGACCAGAAGCTCAAGTCATGGAAGGCCTGGCTACATCAAGTCATATCCTCAATATATGCCAACCTCCAAATGTAAATTGACCCTTAGTAATCACCAAGAGATAAGCCCTAAGACCCTTAGTTAAATTGGTAAAAATATGCTTAGTCTTAGTGGGCTAATAAGGCCTTCATCTTAAAGGCTTCTCAGAATCTTCGGTAGACCGAGCCTTTTTTTTCATTGGCCCGAAAGAACTCCTCGGTTGCTCTAGACCTTCCTTCGGTCTAATTACCAGAATGCTCAGTTTTGGAGCTCTGGATGTCTTGGGGACCCAAGCGATTTCCTCGGTTAACCAAAAAACCCCTTCTGCTTTGTTAGTTCTAAAATCCAGAGAGCTTATATTTTGGGCTCTAAGGGTCTCAGGGAACCAACCAAGTTCCTGGATCGACTGAAGCGGATCTAGATCTAAGTCAACTAGCCATTGTCTGAGAGCTGTATTGCCCATTTTGGCACCTTGGGCGACCGAAGGTTTTACCCTGGTCGACCAAAGCTCGAAATCTATAAATAGATGACTTCATATCTAAATCTAGATAGACGATCATTTTGAAAGCTCTCAGAGAGAAAACTCATGCAGGCCATTAAAACCATCCTCAAACTTTCAAACCCTCTTCCGCCCTCTCTATACTTCATAGGAAGATTTTTTAGAGCATTCGAGGCTCAATCAATATAGGTTTTGTGGAATAGATTGTGATCTAGGTTGTGTTCTTCATAGGAATATCTACCAAAACTCTATATCCAAAAGCCTCTAAGATCTATTTGGTTGTGCAATATGGGGAGATTATCAAGCGCCAAGGATCGTTTGCTACGGAGGCCATAACTTGAGTCTGGATTCCAGATCTCGGCATCAAACACAATCTTTATAATAACATTTATTATTGTTAGCATTTGATTTGTTTTTTCGTTTTATTATTAATATTTGTAAAGTTGTTAGACCTTCGTGATCGAACCACCGTATCAAAAATCGTTGGTTGGTGGAGTAGACCTGTGTGATCAAACCACTGCATCAAAAAAATATAGGCTGTACAGGTTTTTGAGGTGTGCCTATTGAAACCTCAAAATACTGAACACCAAGAGACCATGGGCAGGTGCTCTTGGGAGTCAACGTAGGTCAATGACCGAACCTCTAGAAAATCCATGTGTCCATCTCGTTATACTTTTATGTTCATTATGCATGCTTTGAGATGTGTGAGCAAAATGAATGTTTGGATTGAATATCAACACTTGTGCTATTAAATAGTTAGAATTAAATTTATATTCACCGCTGTTGGTTTAAAATATTGGATTTGTTCTTTTGATCATTTAAGTGCTTCTGCAAGGCATTTCATCTTGTATTGAGTATATGATTGTTGTGTGTTTGGGATCTTAAGTTTTAAATTGGCATAATTGGCTTTTAGCTTATCTCCAACCGGACGTGGACATACCCTTAGTGAGCACCTTTTCATACGTGAAATAGATACATTTTCTTAAGTTTATACCCTTTGGAAAGTAGAGCAATGTAAAAAGGTTTTGGTCCCTAACCCAGTTAGCCCAACTTGCAATTGGGTTCGGAAAGTGATTGTTATGTGTTTGAGTTCGGATCAGGTGTTGGGTTTTGATTTACTTAATACTGTTTGGGTTGGACTTGGGTTGAGCCAATACCCAGCCCAACCAGCTCAAGTTGCACCCGTAGTCATTTCTTGCAGAGTGGAGGTGACATCAGCTTTTTTCTATGGATAGCAGGCAGAGTGGAGGTGACATCAGCTTTTTCTGTGGATAGCAGAATCCTTGTTTTGGTCCGTCACCTTGGAAGCAAGAATTCCAATAGGTTGTAGAAAAGTGAAGTGCCACATGGACAAAATTTCTTTACCTTTTTTCCTGTGCAGTGCTCCAAATGGAATGAGCAGAAAAACCTTCTGCTTCTACATTTGCGTGGCATACACAAACGAGAATCAAGAGTACTATGTTTTCAAGTCTTCAAAATCAAATCATTATAATTGTATTATCATTTGGTTGTGTGTGTGTGTGTGTGGTGGGGAGTATGATGGCAGTATTACTTATTTCTGAGCTATCAGTCACTGACAACGAAGGAATGTATGAGATTCATTGCTTCTCAAAAAAGGATAAATTTTTATTCACCAGAATATTGGTGAATAAAAAGGAAATACAAGATGCATTTTCTACTTATCAATGGTTCTTCTTCTTCTTTTTTTTTTCTTCCTTTTTTTTTTGTTGATCTATATCAATGATGTTGTACACTATGCAGCTATTGTTTTTGTTCTCTCCCTCTTATCCTGGCCAGTCCACTCATCCTTCTTATTGGTCTTGTCTAGATGGATGCGAAGGAGGTGGAGCTAAAGGAGAAGCTTGATTTAGACAAGGACAGGAAAGACAGAACCCTTGACGAGATGGCTCAAGAGGCCATTGAACTTAGGGCGCTTTTTACCTAGAGACTTTTATGCAGTGCATGGTGTGGCACATCTTCATTTGCATTTTCTCCTGTTGTTAATGTAGTCAATTGATGATGGTTCATTCATTCAAATGCTGCTTATGCCCATGGAGAAATACACTGTCTACTGTTTTTTCATTATTGGGCTGATCGGCAACACTTATTTAGAGACTGAACCCTTAAGGTTGCAAACCTGGTTTAGGAAAGAGTAACTTTATATCCATATTAAGTATATGGTATGCTTCACCAATTCTCCAGTTCTTCTGGAAATGTCTCTTTCTAGAAAACCATTCATCTCTGGATGGATATTGCCATGGATGATGCCTCATATAAATATTTGATGTTGGGATGACCTGTAACACGTGGGTTATTCATTTGCATGAAATGCAATTTCGGCACTGCACTCAGTTCATGAAGATCAAAACATGCCCTATGTTACGGGCCACATGCAAGTTGGTCGTTGGAAATAAGGGTGTATTTTGGTGTAAATATAAAGCTTACACGATTTGATGTTTGACATGTAAATGTGCATTAGGAGCTGATAGAGAATAAATCCAATTCTAATCTCAAAAGATGATTACTATGATCTAATCTTTTCACTAGATAGAGTCTCTATCAGAAGGTGTCAGGTAAAGAATATTGCAGGACTTGGCATTATAATAAGGTAATTTGTCTTAAATCCATCATCTGGGTCTGTATTTTTCAAGAGGGGAGAACGGTATTTTTCTCCTCTGAATGATGGGAAGTTTTAAATACTATTTAGGTGTCAAGTGGGAGGGCTCATGATTTGGTGACCTGGATTATTGATTTGATGGTATGTTAGACCAGGCCTTAAAACTAGATTTATTGATCCTATCATAGTCCAATTCAAGTTGGGCTTTCAAAGCCAATACTGGCTAACCCATTTGACACAAAACCCAAATTCGAGTCAGGTAGTTTTGGGTTTGAAAAAATGTAACCCAATTTCATTTCAGGCCATGTTTGGGTCCAAGTAGCAGTACCTGCAGTAATAGAATCAAGGAGGGATGCAACATGGATTGCTTGAGTTCATATTGGGCCCAATAAAATTTGAGTCTGTTTTGAATTGACTTGTTGGGTTTATATGTAGGGTAATATTCATGTGAGAACTAGTTCTCACATATTATATGAGAACTTTTTTGTAGGGCCCAATTGTGGAGCCCATTTGGAGATAGGACCAGGAGGGATGGAAAGATCTATATGAGACCACACTAAGTATCAAGTTTGACCTCAAGACCACCCTAAGACCACCCTAAGTATATATGAGAGGGGCTTTCCTAAGCTGCGATTTATATTATCTTAAGCTGAAACGGTGTTGGTCCTACAAATCAAAGTCAACTATCTCTATTTTTGGTCTAATGGAATAGGAAAATCCAGTTCTGATTGGGTTTATTTTGATTTTGGAGACGATGATTTGAAGTAGTTTACGATGGAGAGAATTTTACAGACGATTTCAGCATAGGACAACATAAGCTGCATCTTAAGAGCGCCCTCTTGATTTTGGAGACGATGATTTGAAGCAGTTTATGATGGAGAGAATTTTACAGACGATTTCAGCCTAGGAAAACTTAAGGTGCAACTGAAGAGCACCCAGCTAAGGAACTGCCCCTGTGAGACTCGCACATGCGAGGTGATTTGGTGATGGAAACTTATACACTCAAGGTAATAGCAACTCACATACGCAAGGACGGGGGAGGCCAAACCACTCGATGAGAACTGCCGCTCTTTATTGCAGTGGTTCCAATATTTAACGGGGTCAAACCAAACCCCAAACTAAACTAAAACTCCATTAATGCATTTTATATTTGCCCTTATATCATTTTCTATATTCATGTTTGGCATAAAACAATTTCAAAATCTACTTAGAACTTAGCTTAGGTTGTTTTTCTCTCAAAAATAAGCATTCAAGAAATGTCACATTCTCCTCTGTTTTTCTGTGTTCAAGAAATGTCCACAGCTTCTGTTCACACCTTCTATTGGTTAGGTAACGGGTTCAGCGGCCATTTATAGCCATTCAATGTGGACTTTTCTATTGGAAGTTTTGGGTATGGTAAAGACACAATGCCGGGGGGGGGGGGGGGGGATAATCTTATAATTCTCCTTTGAAATATGCATCTGCTCTGCTGGAGAGCACCCCACTTGCAGTTGGTTGGGATTACGTCCTTGTCATTTCCACTTGTATATGCTCCTCTTGCTATTCGTTTCACTTAAGAAATAGAAAAGAGAAGATGATAAGAAGCTTATATGAGGCTTAATGTCAGCAATTATCATGTCAAATTGACTTAACTATACATTTCATCGCCAAAGGGGTCGTTGGGGGAGACTTTCTCACAACATCTTAATTTTGTGAGACTGATGATGGAAGATTTATAATAGGTTTGCATCATGAATGTCCACCAAGGTGTCAGCCATGGTTTAGACAAATCTTTGCTATTAATTATTTTGTATCTGTACCATTATTTAGTGATTATTGGCTTGAATTATTGGGTTGTTTATTGTTTAATATTAAAAGTGAACCAAAGAGAAGTTCCATACCAAACTCTTAGGACCCATTTGTTTGATGTAATTGAGTTTCTAGGGATTCAAAGATTTTGTATCTTTGAAAGTGGTTAAAATGAAGATACAAAAGGTGAATACCCCCTTTAATAAAAAAAAAATAATGTGTCAAGAGGAGATGGAAGGTAAATAGGTAATCATCACCTAATTAGTATTCAAATCCCAGTAAAGCTGAGGCCCCATCTACATCTCTTACTTATATCCTTCACCTCTCACCTCTTTAATAATTATTTGTGGGAGGCCCATAGTTATTAATTTCGTACCAGTTTTGCTGAAATTTCTCGAATTTCAGTCAAAACTTTTTGGTTTGAATTTCGGTCAATTTTGACCGAATTCAGGATTTCAGTCAATTTTGACCGAATTCAAGATTCCGGCCGTAATGGTATTTTACATAGTTAATTTTTTTTATACATTTACTTTGTATTTCTTATATTATCCCAAAATGTAATTCCAAGAAATTTACTAAAATGGATTAAGTCTATATTTATTATTTTTTTATTTTTTTTAGATATATATGTATATATATTATGTTACATTTTCCTCGAAATGTAATTTCAAAAAGTTTTGCCGAAATTCCTAATAAGCTTAAGCTTTTCATTTTGTATGCCTGAGCGAAATATAGTTCGAAACGATATTAATAACTATTGGAGCCCATTTGACCATCAATTCCTCTTTTTTTAATTTTATACAAGCAAGCATAAATGTAATGTTCATCTTCCATACATAGCCTAAAAATTGGATGCAGAAAAAGAAGTGAAACAAAATCACGAAATGCCTCATTTCGCAGGCTTTTTGATATTTACATTAACACATGAAATCGAAGCAAGAATATAAAAAAGATGTAGGTCTAAAAACCAAAACCATAATAACTATGATTTTATAAGATGATGGTGCACTATTTTCCTATCTTAGTTAATTGGCTCTAAGTAGTCCTTTTTCTTTTCTCTAATTGAGATAAATTGAATCTATGATATCTAAATCTATGGAGTGCGCCTTTCATGCATATAAACTATAATATTCACGGTAGATTTTTTTTGTAAAATATGTTGTTTGTTCATCATCATCATCATGTGTTTCACAATGCAATTTAAATAGCATTGTAGTTAGGGCTATTCTTTTTGCTTCTCTCTTTTTATTATTATTTTTTTTCATTTATACTTCGCACACAACACTTGTATAAGGGCCATGTTGACTACTTAAAAAGAATTGAATGAGATGTAAAGATACAAAAGATGAATTGCACATTGCGGATTTTGATGTTCAATGTTACCAAACCATATCATTTCTCAGTATTAAATGTCTTTTAGTCATTTCGGTCCAAGAGTAAATGACACCCTAAATAAGGTTTTTAATTATAAAAAGGCTCCTATATTTCCATGCAACCACCAAAAAGCCAACATATTTTGTATTTTTACAAAACCTATCTAATCTAATGGTGAAGCAAATACATGTTAGTTTTTGTGGGCAAATGACCAAAACCCTTTATTTAACCTAACATATCTAACTAACCCAACTCAAGTTATGTGGAGCCCACTTTGATGCATGATGACCAAGGGAGGAATGAAGATGGAAAGGCTTGACAATGATTTTAGCCTTTAGCTTTAGATCCTTAAAGTTAAACGGCTGTACAATATGTTGACTGTTCCCGATAAAAAAAAAAAGGGCGAACTTCTTGCGGTGAGACCCAATGATGAATAATATCTATAATATTGTGAAATGGGATCAATTTCAATCAAGGTTCCAGTGGTATTGATAAAATAAAAAAAATAAAAATAAGTCCTCTAAATGAAATTTCAAAACGGAGCGTTTGCTAATAGAATTTTCTCAAAATAATTATCATTGGACAAGGGGTTGCTCGGTTGGTGGGAAACTCTGATTGTCACTTGAGTACCCAGGGTTTGCCACTCTTTTTATTTTGTGGGCTTCTTTTTTCTATTTGTGTGGACTTTGTGGTTCACCGCCTTCTAAGCTCGGGTAAAAAAAAAAAAAGGACATGTGAAATCAAAGTGGATGGTGCCTTCTAAGCTGAGGTATGGAAAAAAAAAAAAAGAAAGACATGTGAAATCAAAGTAGATGGTGGAATTAGTGGTTTCTTGCTCATTTTCTTTTCTTTCTTTCATTCTTTTTTCTGTCCCCTCTTGTAACTTCAATGAATCATTAATGCGCCTGCTACCAGATACCAACTGTTAATTAAAAAATGATAACTTCGAATGATTAGTGTAGTTGATTTCTTCTTTTCAACAACCAACATCATATTGTAATTTATTACATATTTTCCATGATTTGGGTACCCAAATATCTCTACCTGCTTGCCATTTCAGTATGTTGGGTTTGATTGTAGGTTTGGATTTAAAAATGGTGGCCCCAGAATTCACATCTTAATCTGGCAAGGCATAATCACTTCTCAAGTCTATTAAAATGGAGATTTTGTCCTGTACGCAGGAAAAATCTTCTCTGTAAAAATATTCATAAAGAGACCTTTGTAATCAGATTGTTCACAGGCTGGGCTAGACCCAACCAGTTTATATCTGCTATATATCCATGCATGGATCCAACCTGAGTACCTGAAATTTTCGTGGGCTCAACTCATTTGCAAACTTTCGAGCACTTGTTAGCTTTGTTTCCAAGAAGATATTACATTTTTGTAGAATCTGCTTTTTATTTATGCAGGATGAAGCGGGGGAGAGTAGTATATTGTTCGCAAAAAAAGTCACAAGTCTAACCTCTAGGGTTGGCCCCTTTTTATTATTTTAAAAGTAGTTCAGTTGGCCTAGGATCACGGTTTGCACCTGAAAGTTGTGAGTTCGAAACTGCACTACTACACTGGGACTACTGGGGAATTTACCTGACTTTCCTCTAAGCCCGAAGGGTTGGGGAACCCTCTGATAGCTGTTAGCCATAAGCCCACTCAGAAGTCTAGTGTAACTCTTAATGAGTTGAACTCAGTCCAAATGTAACTCCATAGTGACACCTGTCAGTCACAACAACACTAGTCTGTTACAGACTGTTAATTGTCGGTAAACGATGGGATGATTCCATCCTTCCTATATATTTGTAATCTGCTGTGAAATCAATTAATCTCTGTTCTTGAGTTTTCTTCTTCAGCAAGTCTTCTTCTTCTTCTTCTCAGTTCATCTTCTTATTGATCATCTGCAACTCTTCAACTTGAAGAATCTGGCATGGTATCAGAGCGGAGACTAACGTCAAACGATCCTCTTACACAACTTCTCTCGAATTTTCTAGCTAAGTTCCTCTTTTCTCTGCAATGTCTAGGTTCTGAAGGTGTATCTTGGCGAATTTGCTTCTGTTGAAAGATCTTATGATCGATCTGATCATTCTATTTCTGTTTGATTTGCTGCTTTTTGTTACGATCTGTTGAGATCTTTGAGATTTCTTGTTTTCGATCTGTGGAAATCTGTTGAGATCCTTGAGATCTGTTGAGATTTGTTGAATTGCTTTGTGTTTGTTTCTTGACTGCAAACATGTCTGCATCATCGTCTATCACACAAAGTTCCACATTCTTGATTTCCAACATTGGTAATCTAATCTCTGTGAAACTGGATGCACAAAACTATCTACTGTGGAAATCACAGTTCTTGCCCGTACTGCTTGCAAGTGGAATGCTATGCTTTGTTGATGGTACTTTATCTTGTCCATCACAGTTCATCATTGGTTCTGATGGCAGAGCGTCTGATGAAATCAATCCAGCATTTTCTGCCTGGTTTCAACAAGATCAACAAGTCTTGTGTTGGATCAATGCTACAATAACCGAAGCCGTTCTCGCTCATGTTGTTGGTCTTCAATCTGCTCGTGAAGTGTTGCTTGCATTAGAGCGACGATTTGCTTCACTTTCTCGCTCTCACATCATCCAGCTAAAATCACAGTTGCAACACATCAAAAAAGGATCGCAGACAATCTCAGAATATCTACAACGCATCAAACATTTGTCTGATAGCCTTGCTGTGGTTTCTAGCCCTGTTGACACTGATGATCTTGTTCTTTATACATTGAATGGCCTTCCTGCTGAGTATAATTCCTTCAAAACCGCAATACGCACGCGCTCTTCTGCTATCTCCATTGAAGAACTTCATGTGTTGCTTTTGGTTGAAGAGCTCACTGTTGATGTTCATCAGACACAGCTCACAGACTCTACAGTCTCTGCGTTTAATGTCTCCAAGTCCACTGGTGACAGCCGCTCCACTGAATTCTCTTCTGGCCGCGGGTATAGTCGGTCTAATAATTACAAAGGAGGTAGTAACAAGGGTGGTCGACAGACCTACAGAGGAGGCCGTGGCTCTGGATCATCTAGACCTTCTCCTGGGCGTGGTACTTTCTCCCAGCCATCCTCAAACCGGCCTACCTGCCAGATTTGCAACAGGTCCGGTCACACTGCTCTTGACTGCTTTCATCGCATGGACTACAGTTACCAGGGTCGTCATCCTCCTTCTCAGCTTGCTGCAATGGTCGCTTCCTACAATACTGCTCCAAATCAAAATTGGTATGTCGATTCTGGTGCCACAAACCACATTACAAATGACCCGCAGAATCTTTCAGTTCACAGTGACTATCTTGGGAAGGACAAAGTCTCAGTCGGAAATGGACAAGGTCTGCCAATCTCTACCATTGGTTCCTCTGCTGTTACCACTAAATTTGGACGATTTCAGCTAAATAATATCCTTCATGTTCCTTCCATTTCAAAGAATCTTCTTTCGGTTTATCAGTTTGCTAAGGACAATAACTGCATTTTTGTTTTTGATGCTTTTGGCTTCACTATTCAGGATCAATTGGGGAAGACTCTTTTCCAAGGGTCGACTAACAATGGTCTCTACCCATTTCCTGCTACACATTGCTCGTCCACTTCTTCTACACCGTTTGCTTTGCTTGGTGAATCAACCTCCTCCGATGTCTGGCACAAACGTTTGGGACATCCATCTGCTGTGGTGCTGCGCAATCTTCTTCCTCAACTACCTGTTCGCGGGTCATCCATACCTTCCTTTTGTGAATTTTGTCAATTCGGCAAACGATGCAAATTACCTTTTTCTGCTTCTCTTTCTGTTTCTCATAGACCATTAGACTTGATTCATAGTGACCTCTGGGGTCCTGCTCCGGTTGTATCTACTGCTGGTTTTAGATACTACATCATTTTTGTGGATGATTTTACACGTTACACATGGTTTTATCCTTTAATGAATAAATCTGATACTTATACTGTTTTTTGTCACCTTTAAGTTGTACATTGAAAATTTACTTTCTTTGAAAATCAAGTGTTTTCGCTCCGATGGGGGTGGTGAGTTTATGAGCTCTCTTTTCCAATCTTTCCTGCGCAAAAATGGAATCCTTCATCAGGTTTCTTGTCCCTACACACCTGAACAGAATGGTTGTGCCGAACGCAAACATAGGCACTTGGTGGAAACAGGACTTACTCTACTCTTCAATGCAGGAATGCCTCTAAAATTCTGGGCTGATGCCTTTGCAACATCCATCTATCTTATTAACAGACTCCCTGTTAAGCGTCTCCCTCATACTTCACCTTGGGAATTACTCTTTCACCAGCGCCCTCTTTACTCTTCCCTTCGTGTCTTTGGGTCTGCTTGTTACCCCTGGCTCAAACCTTATACCCTCCACAAGTTAGAACTAAAATCCAAACGCTGTGTCTTCCTTGGCTATAGTCTCAATCACAAAGGATACCGCTGTCTTGATATGGAATCAGATCGTCTTTTTCTTTCTCGGCATGTCGTCTTCAATGAAGATTTCTTCCCTTTCTCTAGTCCTTCACCCACCCTACCAGTCTCTCCTGCTCCAACCTCATTTACTCCTTTTCAGTGGCTCAGCTCTGTGACTCCTTCCTCTGTCCTTGGTCCCTTTCGCTCTTCTGTTTCTTCTTCTCTTCTTGGTCCAGCACCACACATTTGCCCTTTTCCTGTCTCAGTTCCTATTTCTTCTTCCACTCCTTCTTCCCCATCCTTCACTCCTCTTGTGGATATACCCAACCATCCCTCTCCTCCAGTAGCTATCCTCCCACACACCCCTGTTACCCCATCACCTATTCCAGTCCAACCAGCACAACAGCCCTCTCCAACACATTCCCTTGCTCCTCCCACAAGTGTTACTACTTCCAATGCTCATCATATGGTGACTCGGTCAAAAACAGGCATCAGCAAAAAGAAGATTTTTCTAGCTACCAAACATCCAGTCCAGCTTCCTTCTCATCCCTATTATGAGAGCACTGAACCAACTTCCTTCACTGAAGCTTCTAAATCCCAATACTGGCGTGCTGCTATGTCTGAGGAATTTTCAGCTCTTCAGCGCCAAGGCACATGGTCGCTGGTTCCATCATCCCCTGCTAAGCATGTAGTTGGATGTAAATGGGTTTTTAAACTGAAGCATCATCCTGATGGCTCTGTCTCTAGGCATAAGGCTCGTCTTGTTGCCAAAGGATTTCATCAACAACATGGCCTGGACTACACAGAGACATTCAGCCCTGTTGTGAAGCATTCCACCATTCAAATTATTCTATCGCTTGCTGTGCATTATAAGTGGCATCTCCAACAGCTTGATGTCACCAATGCCTTTCTCCATGGCATTCTTCATGAAGATATCTACATGGTTCAACCTCCTGGGTTTGTTGATCCTGTCTTTCCAGACTACATTTGCAAGCTGCACAAATCATTATATGGACTTAAGCAGGCGCCACGAGCTTGGTTTGAACGATTTTCTTCCTATCTTCTTGGTCTGGGGTTTATGGCTACCTATGCTGATCCTTCTCTGTTCATTCGTCATCGCCCAAATTCTATCACTGTTATTCTTCTTTATGTTGATGATCTTATCATCGCTGGGAATGACAATCACTATATTTCCAAACTGATTTCTCAACTCAATCTAGTGTTTGAGATGAAGGATCTGGGCCGTCTTCACCATTTTTTGGGCGTTGAGGTCTCCTCTACTTCGCTGGTTTATTTCTGTCTCAGACTAAGTACATCAAGGATCTTTTGCAGCGCACATCCATGCTTGAGTGTAAGGCTGTTGGCTCTCCCTGCTGTTATAAAGACTCTGTCCCAGCTGGCTCCTCCTCTGTCTTAGCTGATCCTACACTCTATCGGAGCATTGCAGGTGCCCTTCAATATCTAACTCTTACTCGTCCAGATCTTGCTTTCGCTGTTAATCAAGCCTGCCAGCATATGCATCGCCCTACTGAACATCATTTTCAGTCCTTAAAACGCATCTTGCGCTATTTGAAAGGCTCCTTGTTGTGCGGGCTTCACATTCAGTGCGGTCGTCTTCAACTTACTGTCTTTTCGGATGCAGACTGGGCAGGAGATTCTCTTGATCGTCGCTCCACCACAGGCTTCTGTGTTTATCTTGGCACAACTCCTGTCTCTTGGTCTGCCAAGAAACAAAATACTGTTGCTCATTCCTCTACAGAAGCCGAATATCGCTCCTTAGCTCATACTGCAGCTGAGTTATCCTGGATTCGGACCTTGCTCAAAGATCTTCGCATCTGTCTTTCTACTTGTCCTTCCATCTGGTGTGATAACATTTCAGCTATTGCCTTGGCTTCCAATCCGGTGTTTCACGCTCGCACTAAGCATGTTGAAGTTGACTATCATTTCATCCGGGAAAAGGTGCTTCGCAAAGACATCTCTGTTCATCATGTTTCCACTGAGGACAATGTCGCTGACATTTTCACCAAAGTCATTCATTCGAAGAGAGTTCACCTTCTCCGTTCCAAGCTGCTTGTCTCTGATCGACCCATCAGCTTGAGGGGGGATGTTAGCCATAAGCCCACTCAAAAGTCTAGTGTAACTCTTACTGAGTTGAACTCAGTCCAAATGTAACTACCATAGTGACACCTGTCAGTCACAACAACACTAGTCTGTTACAGACTGTTAATTGTCGGTAAACGATGGGATGATTCCATCCTTCCTATATATTTGTAATCTGCTGTGAAATGAATTAATCTCTGTTCTTGAGTTTTCTTCTTCAGCAAGTCATCTTCTTCTTCTTCTTCTTCTCAGTTCATCTTCTTATTGATCATCTGCAACTCTTCAACATGAAGAATCTGGCATAGCAAACAAAAAAAACCACTTAGGGAAACACAAAGTCTTGAAATTCTTTATATTCAATTACATGAAACAAACAAGCCCATAAACAGAATTTGACCAACTTACTATCATCATATGGGTCACAATGTTGGAACAAATGTTTGCATGGGATTCACTGCATTAAGCTTTTATTTTAATCATGTATTTAACCAATGATAAAATGTAACATGCTCTAAACTTAAATAAAGTGAAGTCTTGTGCATCATTAGGCAAACCAGAGAAGAAGATTAACTGGAGCAGTTGTGTGATTCTAAGATGGGAAACGGTTCATCTTTAAATTACCATATAATATCTGCAATCCAACTGTTTATATTGAATGAAATTAACTGGCACATGTGGTAAAATAAAAGGTAGAAGACAAAAGTAGTCCAACAACCCTTTGCTGTAATTAATGAACTCACTCCTTTTCAGAATAAACAAAAAAGAGTCCAACGATTTCTGCAGGAGAAAGGACTCCTAATTTTGAATGAAGAAAGCCTGCTTAAAGTAAAAAGTTGAGGATAAGTTGGGAAAAGAGAGAAAACATCATGATTGGGTTGAACCTCCACTAGGCAGCAGACACTGCCAGGGTAAGTGCTTTCTGTTCTTGGGAAGGGGTTTTTTAGGAATTGCAGTAATTGAAAATCACCACATCAGCATTTTAGCAAGTTCAATTGGGAGGAATCTAAATTCAATCTCCACCATCTTAACATTGCAATGGGTCTGAACAGCAGCCGAATCAGGATTGTTTTTTTGAAAGGGGGATAATGTTAAGAAAATAATATTCAGAGGGAGCTGTATATGAAATATGCATAGGTTTTTAAAAAAAGATTTGGAGGCTGCACTGACCTGCTCGGAGGTGAATTTTTAGATTTTTAGATTTTTTTTTTGAATTCTGGGTTGAGTATGGATTTATAAATTTTAGATTCAGATCTTTTCCTAGCCATTGATGTAAGGGGCTAAATTGGTGGCCCGCCATGAAAAGAGAATCAATGGGGCCTTTTGTCATCTGTTATGCGGTTGAACGAAGGGCCTATTTTTTTTTTTTTTTTGTAAGAACTTAGAGAATTCTTATTCGGAGAATTGTCTTTCATGTAAAATTTCAAAATCCTCATGGCCCTATTGTAGCCTTAGCTAAATGTGGCTAACAAGGGATTAAAAGCTAGAATATCCTTGTGTCAGGGAGTGCTTCCCTTAAGGAGAAGCACGACCGTATTCTCAGTTGTTTCCCTCTAAATAAAGGAATAGCAAAAAAAGACTTAAGAAGCGAGTGACCGAAAGCTTCCCATAAGGAGAAGCTGCAGGGGAGCGGTCTAAGACTGGGGCACCCGAGAGCGGAGTATGGACCCCGCCCCATAGCCTAAAAACGGAGGGGCGGGGTCACGCAGCACTGACGGAGTGACCCACGGTCAGAAAAACCCTTAAGAGAAATAACGGAATAGATTAATATTAGCACGTAGCTAATAGAGTTAACACTAACCCATACTTGAAAAAGACTGGGCATTGCAGGAACAACTATAGGTTTGGTTGAGAGGCTTATGTCTAATTTGTAATCAAGGTAAATAAATGTCAATCCAAACGCCGAACTCATAGGTTTAGACGATGGTTGAGCTGGCAAGTGAAGTTAAGTAAACTGGTTTAGAGTTGTATTGATGGTTTCATTAAGCATGTATGGCCTCAAACTAAATTCAACCCATCTATTATAAAGGCAAGAAATGTTCATTTAATCAAACTTAGTGGTTTAAGTTCTATTGACAACTCAGGCCATGAATTGCCACCCTTGTTAAAATCCGAATATGTATAAATCTAGTTCAACCTGGAGTGGGCAGTTTTTCCAACCTGGTTCAACGCCCAGTTAACATTACTTGACCCTGAAGTTCAAAATAAGAAAAGAGAAAAAAAACCCTTTAAACAATATTATAAAATAATTAAAGTGGGTTCAACCACTAGTTTTGACTCACTTTTACCAAGCCAAGGCCAAGACCATTATTATTATTATTATTATTATCTTGCTTGTCCGACCTACGAGTCTAGAGTAATACTATCAACCCTAAGTCTCAAGGATCAATATTAAAGATGTGTGTGATATCAATTTGTCAACACCACTCAACTATGGGTGTGTCGGTTAGTACCCTTGTTGATCCTTCACTAAAGACTTCTATCACAAATTAACACCAATAATACTTCTAAAAACACTGCAATGTATACATGAAACTATTTCTTTCCAAGAAATTTATGGGTGTAGGCAGAAATCTTATATAAAAAAAAGAGAAATTTAAGGGAAAAGTACCCATAGGACCCCATATGTCTTACCAGGTCCCTTATCATGTTGGACACGGGAGTGGGACTTGATAAGACGTATGTGATTTTATGGGGACTTTTTCCATAAATTCCTCTAAAAAAAAATAAAAGATTCTCTACTTTTCTAGATTGGCCCACCACGTGTGACCCAGTCAAATTTCCTCATTCTACCCCTCCCAATAAAATTGTAACATTCTAAACAACATATCAATATATATACAAAACCATGAAAAAAAAATTTCACTCACTCCTAATATTCTGAGTAAAAAGGTTTTGACCACCCCCATGCTAAAAAATCTAAAAAGACAAGACGCACACGCTAACCGGAGTAGAAGGAAAGTAAAGTAAAGTAATGGTGGCGGCCGCATCAAGGAGAAAGTCTCGCATCCTCTCATGTCTTGTTCGCAGCAGTCTAATTCCGATTCTCATTCTCATATTCCTATTCCAAACAAGAAAGAAAGAAAGAGAGAGAGTTAGAGAGTTAGACTTGTTTGTATCTCACTTCACACATAGAGATAGAGAGAGAGAGAGAGAGAAAGACAGCTTTCACAACCCACTAAGCGACACCTTAAAAATCACCTTCCCTTTTTCTCCCCCCACCCCTCCCTCTACTAAACAAAGAAAAGGTCAGTCTTTCTCACACCAACAAAAGAAAAAAGGACCAACAAAAAAAGAGAATCAAAATCGAAACGCTCCTCTCTCTCTCTCTCTCTCTCTCTCTCTCTCTCTCTAAAATTTTCTATGGATGTACTATTTTAGATCTGTTTCTATGTCTTGTTCCTTCTCTTTTGTAGGATCTAAAAGCTCTCTCTAGTGTATACTAGAGACTAAGATCAAAGATAGCTTAGATGACGATGAGAGAGCGAGAGAGAGATGGTTTGATTTGATGGCGTAGAGATCTGTTGATTGGAGAGAGGGAGGTAGTTTTGAGAGGGGTTTGTTTTTCTTTTATACTTTTTTTTTTTGTATGCAGAGATGCAGGGGGAAGAGTCGGAAACCTCTTCTTCGGTTGATGTACAAGTTTCTTCGCTTGGTGGTGGTGGTGGTGGTGGTGGTGGAGCTGGTGATAAGCGAGGGAAGCATCGGATTCTCGCGGAATTGAAGAGATTGGAGCAGGAGACCAAATCGCTACAGGTATTGATCTGAAATGCTTCTCTCTCTCTCATTCTGCTTTAGTTGCTTTCAACTTCTTTTTCTGATTTTTTTTAGCTGATTTGAATGACTGCTTTGGTTGTGATGGTGCCTAATTGATGCTGTTGATGCCCTAATTGATGAGACAAAGCAGGACTACTTTTTTTTTCTTTTTGCTCTAGGTTTCGATTTTTGGTTCATCTGTTAGATTTTGTTGCTGATTATAGGTTTTGAAGTAGTCTCAGATTTTTTTTTTCCTTTTTTTTTGTCTTCTTAGTGGTGAAATTAAGTGTTTTTAAGAGTTAAAAATGACTTCTGTTGGTTCAGGTAAGGCCCATCTTTGCTTGATTTAGACCATTTATCTGATCAAATCTCAATCCAATTGGAGTGGTGGACTTTTGAACTGATTTATTGAGATATGAATGGTTTGGATTGAATGCGCGAAGTAGTTGGCTGCATGGAAACTCTTATACTAAGGACATATTATATCTGATGTATGACTACAAGGTTTAACTTGATTTTTGGATAGCTTGATCTTCATCAGTCTATTGGACAAATGAATTGTGTTTTGATGGTTCTTTACTAATATTCCCAGTGTTGTAAAAATCGGCCTAGGCGGCCGCCTAGGCGCTAGTCGGCGGTCACCCCCTAATGACTAGGCGGGGATTAATCGGGGATTAATTGACTAGGCGGGGATTAATCAGGGATTAATCCCTAGTCCATGCCCACCGCCTAGCGTCCGCCTAGCGATTTTTACAACATTGAATATTCCTTTATGCTATATGCTGATATGAGTTTGAAGATGTGTGGGTAAACAATGAAGAGCTCAAGTGCCTCATAAGGTACTAGGGCAGCAGGATGCCAATAAAAATGTAGAAGGAAGTAGTCAAAAGCCACATGTTAGGTTATGGGGTGGCAGAAATCTTTGCCTCAATAGGAGTAGTGTAGGAGAAAAACTAAAAAGGCAACCCAATATAGATGAGATAAGGCAAGAGCCTTTGGCGCAGTTGGAAGGTGTTCATTGGCACAACTACAAGGATGCTGCTGTGGGTGCTGAGTCATACTTTCTACAAATTCAAGAAAGTGATGGGCAAGTCTTCAATAATGGTGAGCATCTATCACCATCATAACACCAATACGAGAACTATTGACATCTATCCATCTTAAAATAGCCATCTTGGTCTGGGATCAAGTGCTTTGGGGAGAGGTGGTTTCTGCAAAATATGGATACTAGATGGGGGATGGATTTTGAGTGCAACCAAGGTGGGATGAATTAAAATTCGGCTAGCTACTAGTAAGTTTAATCATGATTCATTTGATCATTATAAGGGATCGGATTTGGAGTTGGTGTTAAGTGTAAAGATACATTTGACAGGACATATTGATTGTCGGATCCTCTCCTAGTTTTTGGGTATTGTGGACTCTACGGTCTAATTCCTAGAAAGGACCCTTATTCAGGATAACTACATGTTGGTGAAAAGCAACTTTATCTGCAACTTTCTTTTTGGAAAGAAGAATCTGGCTCGATCTGTTCTGTCAATCACTACAATGACCGCATTTAACCCCCGGTAGTAAGTTTCCCATGATGTTCTCAGTTGATCTTGCCTGCCCAAATAATCTCAAATCTAATGCAAGAAATTTTACATACAGGTTATTAGAACATTGCTCAATAGCATCATATAATTAGAGTGCATTTAGTCACATTCACAGAGCAAGAATAAATGGCAAAGCCGTTGTCGTAATGTTAACAGAGTGAGAACAGGCTTTTGAGCACTCTGGGTTTGCAAGTAAGATGCATTCTCATTCAGGTGACAGATAAAGAAGAAAGCAATTTTCTGAGCTTATATATGCAGGATTAGGTAAATCAATTCAATGTAGTCATTGCAATAGTAGTATCATAATGATTGATTTTTTTTTCCTTTCCTTAATAGAATCAAGGAACAGCTGATGCAGAGCAATTAACATGAGAGAGAGAGAGTATCACCATCCCGTTTTCTTTTTCCTAGGGGCCCATTTGTTTACGTGAAAAGAGGAGTAAGGGTCACAGCATAAATAAAGCTAATGAGTGGGTTGAATAAATGAGTAGATAAGGTACTTTGCATGTGTTTGGGTGGTTGGTGTAAAGTAAAAAAATAATAATAATAAAAGGTTTCATATGCAGAGGATAGAGTAAAGGGCAGTTTTTTTATGTATTGTGGGAGTAACTCTGCAGAGATGGAAAAAAGAGGAATCCACATCAGCAGATATGTTTACCCCTCTTATGTTCTTAGGGCCATCCAAACATATGAAGAAGTAGAATTTCCTACCGTTGCAGCCAATTCCACTCCTCTTTCACTTTACTCAAGTGCAAACAGACCGTCCCTAGTTTTAGAAAGTATTGGAAGGGATGAATGCCATATCACTTCCACTCCTTTCTGTCCCTTTCTTTACCTGTTGCAACAACAGCAGGTGTGAAGTCTGGTGGGGCCTAGGTGGGGTTAATCAATTGATGAAGGATTGAGCGAGGTGTGGCTTGATCATGTGGGTATGAGATCGGATTTGTAAGTTCTTAGTTCCATTGGGACCCGCAGGGGCTCTTAATTTTTATCAAGGGTTTGGAATTCAGATTAGGCATAAGGTGGGGGGATGATGATTTTGGATGGTTCTGATGGGTTGATGGGCTTGATCATGATGTGATCAGGAAGTTTATCCTGATCAAACTTGTAGGATTATTAAATAAATTATTCTTGTCAAACCCATTGGTCTTGATGGGGGTACAGAGTAAGGGTGAACAGGTCCAACAACATGGGGCCACCCAAAGTGGAGCCGTCTAGAAAGTGAGCTTACTCATGGTATTGACAAGAAATGGATTTCATATGCTGAATATGTTGAGGGATCATTGCAAGATAAACATCACATCATCGGTCAAACTTATTGCCAATCATCTCAGGATCAAGATCAGACACCATCAGATTGATGTATCACCAAAACCATAGACACCACTTATACAAGGGGGCGCGCAGGGATGTTATACATGTCCTATTGACTTGGGACCAAATAATTTAGAATATTGCATAGGGTCTTTTCAATCAGCACTGGCCGTGATTGTGCCACATCCATATTGTAGACTATAACAACCTAGCATGTGCAACATATATACATTGATAAATACAATAAAGGAACATGATTGAAATATTTAGGTGAAACAAAAGTATCAGAAACACAATATATATAATTTCATTTGACATTTCTTGCAACTATATTACATCCTTGACGCATATACCTGAATTTGTGTCTCGTTTACTGTTGCTAAGAAGGGCAAAGCAAACTAGGGAACCAAAACGAATTACATCTTTGACATATACGATTAAGCAAAACGACTTTTTTTCTTTGATCAGTAACTGAAATTTTTAGTAGGGAGAGATTAAGACTGGCACCAGGGACAATACAAGACTACATAAAAAACAAACATAAAAAGTGAACATAAAATTACAAGAACAATCCACAAGCTCTTCTCTGTCAATCTTTTTTTTTTTTTGCTAAACCGTCTGCCACTTAATTAAATTCACAAAAAAATGACTAATTTCACTTCCCTCATAGTATTACTCAACATATTGCATTCATCTAGTTTTGATAATATCACTTTCTTTGTTCATTAATGCACTAGAAATAAACTCTAGCGTACATTCTTTGCATCACCACAGTAGAAATCATCACACTCAGCAAGATAAGCAACAAAGTTATACGTATTCGTCGTCGTCATCGAAGCATTTTCCCATCAAAGTTTTCACACATGAAGCTATGCAAAAAAATTTATAAAACAAATGCTATAAAAATTTTGAGACACCATTCACTTAATTTAACTTTTATATTAACTGGGCGAAAACCTGAATAGGCAGGCTGATAAACTCGGTCGATTATAAACATACTGTGCCCATCCATACTGAATTGATTTCGATCAAGTGATTGGAACTGGCGATTGAGATATTATGAATGGTAGGAATTTACGGAAGGTTACCATTTCAGAAGAAGATATTTAGTGAAGGTCTTGCTAGAGATAATGACACCATTTGAAGAGAATGATCGTGGTGATTTTACAGGATTCTTCCTTTGTTACTTTCTGTTGTTGCAGCCGAAATCATTCTGGAAAATAAAGTTTGGCACAGAATTAGGAGTTTTCACCAGAATACAATCAACACTTCTGCCTTTGTAGAGTATATTTCCTAGAAGTAGGGAGGGTGATTGAAGCCCCAAATTGATTTAGGATATTTTAGTATCATTTGAGTTAAAATTGAAAAATAGAGTTAAGAATAAACAGTGGATGGGGAACTAGGGCAGCAAAGCAGAAGAAATAGGGGCTGTGAAGCTGGATTCAAGGACTCCAATGCTCACAGTTGATGCAGAGAGCTAATAAATTGTAAAAGCAGATAGTAAAGGTTCTCAAACTAAAAAAGCGAATGAGTGCAAGTTTATTTACATTAAATTATTTTTTAGAATAAAATGAAGAGGTCTTCCTGCCTCGTGCATTTGGTAATGGATGTAAAAGTCCTCTTGGGGGAGGCATTATAACTAGGTTCAAGCACTGGTTGGCATGGGAACGCATCAGTTCGTGGCACTCTTTACTAAATTAGAGTAGTTGGGTAGATTAAGAAGGATGGATTAGGTATATATGAAGAAAAGAATAAAATGAAAGTTCCCTATGTATCAAATTATCGGTTTATCATATAAGAGAAATGAACAGAGGAAAGCCTGAGAGACCCTTCATCTGGAAGAGGATGAAGCAATTTATCAATGGAAGCGACCTACAATCAATTTTGTTTACTATGAAGGAAGCCCGTGTTCCTTGATCCATTGCCCACCCATTCAATAGCATCTCCTTCAATTATTAAATTTCAGAACATATTCTATGAACACATTTGTAACTCAACCATAAGGTCTTGAATCTTTGTTTCACCAATTCTACCAAGTACCAACACCTGATGGTCTAGAAAATGCTAATAGAGTGTCCCCTCTATCATTTGGTAGAGCATCTCCTACATCAGTTCCCCTGGATTTATATTGGAAGCACCATCTAAACCTTGCTTCCAAACGTCTATTGGAGGACATTTCCAAACACCCACCTGCTTGATAACCAATAATTTAGAAACAACTACCATTCGAATAAATAAATAAATAAAATTAAAAAAAAATCTTATATTATCAGATATTAACGCACTTGATATAGCCATGGGCCTTAGGATCTGAAAAGGAGGCCCAAGAATAAGCCCACTGTTGGACAGCCCATCATGCCTAACCCATAGCTGGTCAAGCGCATAGAGGACTGACCTATTGGGCCTAACCCATGAATATCCAGCCCATTGGCTCAACTATGTCACTTTGTTAGTGTGTAAATTTCCAATAAAATTTCCTAGATTTATATTTTTTGTTTGGTAAATCTTCAAGAAGATTTTTCTTGATATATATGTATGAGGAGCACTACAAAATGCCTGTGCAACGAATAAGAGAAGTGATGGCTTTAATATTGCACTTGACGTGGATTTATCATAATGATGTTTGTTTCCTACATTTCTCCATCTTCAAATGACTTAAACGATTTTCTATGTTTCTCCCATAAACAAACGAGCACTACATATCGTCCCTATTATTTCTCCTTCTTAAAAGGGTCTTTCCATTTCCAAATAAATAGGCCAAAACTCTGCCGTGGAGCTCTCTCTCATAAGTCATAAAATCAATTGGGCCCATGTCAAATCAAATAAATACTTAAACTTTGAACGGTTTAGATACTAGGGGTCCACTACTTTTACTTTGAATAGTTTAGATATTAGTGGTCCAATACTTTTTTATAGCATTACTTTAATTTCAAATGGTTTAGGTTTTAGTTCTACAAAAAAAAAAAAAAAAAAAAGCTTTAGGTTTTAGGGATTCACTGCTTTTAATTTCAAATTTATTTCTATTTATTTCCTTGGATTGTGAGAACCATATGATTTTATAAGAGGGCCCCAATAATCAACTATTAGTCCTAAGCAGGTCCAACCCTTATTTGAGTGAGATTTGATAGCCACAGAAATGTGCCCCATGAAAGCGCATCAAGAATTTCTTGTCGATCCAAAATAAATTGGAAACCAAGATGAATTGAATAAGGCAATCTTAGGTGGCATTGTAAATTCAATAATTTGTTATAAATGTTTGCACAGCTAGAATGCCTTGAAAGTTGCATATAATTCAATAAGCCATTTAAGTTGGATTACATTTGTTGGATGCCGGCGGGGGCGGGGGTATTTTCTAGAATTCATATATATTGTGTGTGTGTGTGTGTGTGGCTACATGAATTCTATTTCTCCATTCCAATCTATCCTCGGACAAATCATTCGATAGGTTGGATTTCTTCGGATCTATTGTTAAGGTTTCGTTGGTTTTTTACTGCCAATCCCTAGCCCGCATAAAGGAGGAGGTAGGTTGACAATTAACATAAAATTTTACCACAACTTAAACATGGGAGGAAAGAAAATGCTATTTCTAAAAAATAGATTGGCATGTAATCCCTTAATGGAGAGGAAAGGAAATTCTATAAATCCCTTATTGGAGAGGAAAAGAAATTCTTGTGATCCTTGATAAGAAGGATTGTCATCCCATCCTCTATAAATCCCTTTGTAACCTTTTTTTTTTCCCCTAATAGTTCCCTTGGAATTTATCATTTAGTAATTCAATGAAGTTTCTCTTTCCTTCTTGTTATTGTGGTTGCATTGAGCAAGTGTTTTCACTTCTGCAAAGTCCATTGGGTTGCCACTGGTGTGATGACTCCATCTATCACTGTGTCTTCAACCTGCGAAAACCAATAGTCATGGTTCACGGACTTTGCGGTGTGTTTTTATCCTACCCCAAAACATCTAGAGTAGTGGAAAATGTTATGAGCTTTAACGTTTTCATTATTATTATTATTATTATTTTTTGGTTCGAACTGTTGGATGCCGCTAAACTTCTTTTGTCTGGGCCTCAGTCGGATTTCACTCTAATATGAGATGGACTCACTGTCAAATTGAACAGTATGAATTGAATTTGCCCATCTGCACAAAATTAGGTCCATTGGATCTTTCTAGCTGTCCGTTTAAGTCATTAAAGTAATCAAAGTTTTTATTGTTGATCATGCATTTAATAATCTTTGATCTATGATACACGGATACTTCATAATCAAAATGGGCAATGTATCGTGTCGTATCATATCTGATACTTCACTTTTTATGTGTAAAATCTGTGTCCCTGCCGTGTCCTTTCCGTATTTGTACATCATAGGACCTGATTTCTTGTAGATAGCAAGATCCTAAAGTCATGTATCTGGTATGGTAGGTCGATGATTCTAATCATGTGGCATGGTCAATATGATGGTGGGCTCAATTCCGATTGGAGTGGAATTTTTTATTGAGCTGACATAAGAAGTGACAATTATTCTGACTTCTGAGCGGTTTGGATTTGAAATATGGGCCACATTGATGGATTTATATAAATTATAGGGATGGTTTCAGTGGCAGATTTAACAATTAAAGATTGAATAACAATACGGGTTATGTCTACCATCAATGTGCTAACATGACAATCATAACAGGATGCACTATTATATGCTTCCAATATTATTAATTAGATTTAATCTGTAGAAGCTCTGAAATCGAGCTTTCTCAGGTAGTATGTTTCATAGTAACGGTCAAGGCACGACCATAACCAGTGAAGCCTTTATTAACATAACACTATCATCTCTCCCTAAAAGGACAAGTTCCTTAAACACCTAGAATATTGTGTTGTTGGCTTCCAACAGGTAAATGGATTCTCTTTAGACTAGACTGGTTTTTTTTTTTCACAAGAGACTCGAACAAACACACCCACACACGCTGCACTGTCCCTAACCAACTGAGCAATAGCCGAGGATGACTGTGGCATTTGTGGGTGTTGACAAGTTTAGAGTTTTATTGAACAGGTTGGAGCTACAACAACTACTAGGCTTAGGATGGAATTGTATGGTTCAGCGGTTAGTCTAAAGAACAGATTTTCTTGTGCATATGTAGGTTGATCTTCTGTTTTGAAAAACCTTCCACCTGTTGCTAACTTGCACCAGGACTGGCATGGAGTTTACTCATGTTGTTGAGTAAAAGATCAATTGGGCTAAAAACTTAAAGATTTATAGGTGCATATGGGCAGTTGTGGCTGCATAGTGGAGGTCCCCCACTCAATATCCAATTCCTGGATGCTTTCAAGGTGCAGTACATGAATCTAGTCCATATGCAAACCCAAGATTATCAATTTCATGCATAGGTTGCTTCATAAAAATGTTGCTTAAGATGTCTGCAACTGTTAATGGTGCTTCAAAATTATGCCTCTTGATATTATGTACATATCGCTTATGCAGGAAGAGCTGGAAGAGCTGGAGAGAATGGATCCAGTTTCGGTTGCTTGTGAGGAGTATGTATAAAAGTGAAGATATATTGATAGTTCCATCTCTACATGGCTTTGAGATTGATTGCATCCATATCATTCATTATTAGGGACTGAATTTCATTTGGTGTGACCAGATTGCTGCTTAAAATAGAAACAAGACCGGATCCACTGCTCCCAGTGTAATTATCTGTCCATTCTTGGTGTTAATTCACCCTCTGGATATATATATATATATATATATATGGAAAAACTTTATTTCGCCTCTTTGTTACCAGGCTAATCTTTTCATTTTACCCATTGTGGCAGAACAAATGGCCCGCCAAACCCATCTTGGGATCGATGGTTCGAAGGGCCACAAGAATCACGAGGTTGCAGATGCTGGGTTCTCTGATTTTCTTCAGCTTTGATCTTTTCATTCTTCCCATTGTGGCAGAAGTACAAATGGCCCACCAAACAAACTCATCTCTAGATCTGACAGTTCAAAGGGCCACAAGAGTCATACGGTTGCAGATGCTGGATTCTCTGATTATCATACAGCTTCAAGATTTAACTTTTGGCATTTGATTCCCGTAGCTTTCCTTTCCAACAAAAATAGGATTTCAGAAGACTTGCTGATAATTTATATTCAAATGTAGAAGAAATGCTCCCATTATTTTCAAAATGGAAATGTCATTTGTATCAATTTGCTCAGGGAAAATGACATGGATGGTTTACATGGAAAGTTTCTTGGATACTTTTGTCATTCCAATTTTTCCGACATCTGTTAACCTATTGCCTTCCCTGCCCTGTGCACAGTAGGCTTGGATGTGCCAATCATGGTTCCAAATGCTGTAGAGGGAGAGAGCGACTGTGATATCTGTCTGTGGCATAGCATCCTTGAGGTCCTGCTTGTTGGCAAACAAAAAGAATGACAATACATCAGTTTTATCATATTCACAAATCACAAAGCAACAACAATGGTGCCTTTGTCATACTGTTGTTAGCACAGCAAGAACAAGCTTTGGAGCCCTCTTTGTTTTGCATTGAAAGATACACTCCCATTCAGATGACAGATGGAGAAGTAAGCAAAAATCTGAGCTTATTCTTGCAGATTTTAGGTAGATAAATTCAGTGTAGTCACTGCCATATACAGTTTCTTAATCATTGACAGTCTTTTTAATAGAAAGCAAGGAATGCCTAGAGTGTGGATTGTCATGGAGAAAAAAGATAAGTAAAAGATAGATGAATTTATTGATGATCAAGGCCCTTTAATGCCAAATCTTGCAGTGGAATGTGTGTTTGATGACTAGAATGATGCAGATAAATTATTTTCGAGCAAGAGGGAGGTCTGATCATCGTGGAGTTTAGTTGTCTCTGATTGATAAAAATGTAGTCATAGCTTATTCAATAGACCCAAGGATTAAAATATCGATAGCGGTGAGAGTATGATACATATTGGTAATAGGCTTGAATCGAAAATAAGGTGAGAATTTCTTTATAGTTGTAGAATATCGAAAAATATTAGAATTATCTTCTTATCTATATTACTAAAGGGATGTACTCTTCCTCACATAAAGACATATGGCGCAACCTCAAACTTTTTGCAATGTTATTTCCGGAGTTGCCCTTATCCCTAAAATCTATATATCTATTACACACTCAAAAGACCTAAAATCTCTCCATGAAGAATCATCTTCCACTCAAAAGTCTAAAATCTCTCCATGAGATCCCTAAATAGGCCAACACACCAGATGTGCTACATTTATATCAATCAATTCATGGGTCCTGGCCCGCATCATTTGATTTTATGGACGGTTAGAATAAAGATGGTGGACCCCATTCATCTGGATCCCACTTAAAAATATATGGTCAAATTTTTAGGTCTATGATCATTTGATCATTTGATCTTTCTTAATCAATTCATGGGTCTCATCCCGCATAATATGATTTTATGGACGGTTAGAATATAGATGGTGGACCCCATTCATCTGGGGGGTTCCACTTAAATAGGTTAGGTTTGGTCAATTTGTGAGGTCTATGATCATTTGATCCTTTGACCTTTATCAAGCAATTCATGGGTCTCAGCTCGCATCATATGATTTTATGAACGGTTAGAATATAGATGGTGGACTCCATTCATCTTTGGGGTCCCACTTAAATAAATTAGGTTTGGTCAATTTATGAGGTCTATGATCATTTGATCTTTATCAATCAATTCATGGGTCCCGGCCCGCATCATATGATTTTATGGACGGTTAGAATAGAGATGGTGGACCCCATTCATCTGGGTCTCACTTAAAAATATTTGGTCAATTTGTTAGGTCTACGATCATTTGATCATTTGATCTTTTTAAATCAATTCATGGGTCTCATCCCGCATAATATGATTTTATGGACGGTTAGAATAAAGATGGTGGACCCCATTCATCCGGGGGGTTTCACTTAAATATGTTAGGTTTGGTCAATTTGTGAGGTCTATGATCATTTGATCTTTATCAAGCAATTCATGGGTCCCAGCCCGCATCATATTGTTTCATGGACGGTTAGAATATAGATGTGGACCACATTCATCTTGGGGGTCCCACTTAAATAGGTTAGGCCTGGTCAATTTGAGAGGTCTATGATCATTTGATCTTTATCAATCAATTCATGGGTCCTGGCCCGCATTATTTGATTTTATGGACAATTAGAATAAAGATGGTGGACCCCATTCATCTGGGTCCCACTTAAAAATATTTGGTCAATTTGTTAGGTCTACAATCATTTGATCATTTGATCATTTGATCTTTTTAAATCAATTCATGGGTCCGATCTCGCATAATATGGTTTTATAGACGGTTAGAATAGAGATGGTGGACCCCATTCATCTTGGTCCCACTTAAATATATTAGGTCAATTTGTTAGGTCTATGACCATTTGATCTTTCTTAATCAATTCATGCCTCACGTAAAGAATAATATATTTGAAAAAAAACATAAAGATCAAATTAGCAAAAAAAAAAAAAAAAAAGGACTCACAAGTTTATTAATTAATAAATTTATTAAAAAAAATTCATATCAGTATGTGCATTTGGTTGTTTCGTGGTCCGTGCATAGCACGGGGTTTTGCTAGTTAGTAAACTAAGATGATGGGCATATCGAACCCCTCGTTATCATATAGGTCCTATGTCACTACATGATTATAAAATAATAGCATCAATCTACTTGTCTTCATATATTTATGTTGGTTAACTATATTGACTTAGAAACTAATAAAATGCTAATTGTAGGGGATGCGATATCGCGGGTCCCCCCACGGATGTGGAGTCCACTATCCGGGGCGCATTTGTGTACACTTCGGGAGACGAGGCTCCGTAATCATGCTTTTGGCTCCGTAGAGTGGCCTCCCCAGGAGTCGATCCCATGACCTCACCTTAAAGTGATTTATGGACTTTCCCTGGTACCACTTGAGCTATTGTGTGGGGGTATTTTCACTAAGCCGAGACCAACGCTAATATGCCCTCAAGATAGAGTGATAATGCCACCTCTAGCCGGGGCGGACTGCGGCTACAGGATCGCGGCATTTGCCGCGGTGGGAGTTCCCGCAGTCAGGTCCGGCCGACTGCGGCACTGAGGCCCGGCAGTACAAATGATTGACGGGTTGATGGGACCAGCGACAGGACAGCAGCGCACGCCAAGGCATGCCCTGCAGTCTATCATTACTGACAAAACGGCGTGCAGGACACGTGCGCCCCCAGGGCATGGCTCCAGGCCAGGCCTGATGGGACCTGGCCCAAAAGTCAGCATCGCCGCCTGACCCAGCAAGCCTAGCATTTAATGAGGCATGGGCCGGCATTTAATGCGTTATGGGCTGAATGGACATAGCCACTCGAGTGGCCGGCCCAGTCTTGGAACTCGCCCGCAAAGGTCAACCCCATCGCCTATAAATAGCACATCCACTTCCATACCAAGGTACGCAACCCATTATACACACTATCCCTCTGCAATTTCCTCTCCTTCTCCCTCGCTCGTTCATAGCACTAACTTAAGCATCGGAGAGCCTTGCGCTGCCTGCAGCCAGGGTCCTTTGACGCTTCTTCCTTCCCTTCCTTTTCAGGTCCAGTCGGAGCCACAGCAAGCTTCATCCAAATCATCCGAATCAGAGATCCTAATCCTTGCATTAAAGTCCTTAATTTTTAGGCACTTACAATTGGCGCCGTCTGTGGGAAAGTACTAACCCATACCTCAAAAACCTTTCCCAAAATTCTTTCCAATCACCAATGGCTCCGAGGAACAAGAGAGGCGCAAGGAAGTCCCTTCCCCCAGGGCCGCTGGTTCTCCCTGGACCATTGCCCTACGCGTCAAGGGAAGTCGCAGAGGTAGAAAGCTACCACACCGAGTCCGCGTCGTCCCCGCTAGAGCTGGGGGGCCCACCGCGGCTGAACGCTCCCCTCCAGGAGCGCTTCCCGAAGGACAAGGGCCCGGCTGCGGAGGGGTCACATCGCAATCAGGCCGACCCCGCTCAGGCCGCAATCAGGGCCCAGAGTCTCGCCCTCCAGGAGAAAGATGATCTCATCCGCCAGCTCAGGCAGCAGCTCCGAGAAAAGGGAGTAGCCCCCGGGGACGGTGATCCTGTAGGCAGGAAGGATCCCGTCACCGGCAAAGACTTGAGAGACCACCTGAACGATAAGAGTCGAGAGCGAAGTCACATCGGGAGTTCTTACCATGACCACGAAGACAGGGGGTCAATGCCGAGATCGGAGGCGGCGGACCAGCAGGCCGTGATCAATCGCCTGGTCAAGCAGGCCCTCCAGAACACCCTAAAGGAGGCGGGGCTCGCCCAAAGCCAGCTGGACCTCCCCGACTTCGCTGGCCTCGACTCGTCACCCTTCACCAGAGAAATAATCGAGTACCCCCTCCCGAAGAAGTTCAGTGTCCCGAGGTTCGTCCTCTATGACGGAGCCTCGGACCCATCAGCACACCTCCGGCATTTCACCCAGAAGCTGTCCGTCTGGGGTGACGTTGGGCACCTCAACTGCCGAGTTTTCTCTTCCAGCTTGGGGGATCTCCCCCTCAAGTGGTTCTGTGGGCTCCCAGAGGGATCGATTTCGAGCTGGCCCCAGTTGCGGGATTCCTTCCTGGGAAAGTTCCAAGCGCACCGGGTCATCCCGAAGACTGACAGCGACCTCATGGCCCTCAGGATGAGGTGGAGCGAAAGCGTCACTCAGTTCGCAAAAAGGTTCTGGACAGTATACAGCGAGATTGACAACTCTTCCGAGGACGTGGCAATCAGATCTTTCAAGCACGCCCTCCTACCAGGGTGCGAGCTCAGGAGAGAACTCGTTCGAAATCCTGTGCCCTCCGTCACAGCCCTCATGACGAGGGTAAATAAATATATCGAGCAAGAGGAAGACGAGGCGCGCGCCAACGAAAGTTTCGGCGTCTCCAGGGGCCGATCTCGGCAGGGAAGCCGATCTCGGCAGGATGACCGATCGCGGCGGGAAGACCGATCCAGGCATGAGGACCGGTCAGTAAACGAAGACAGGAAGACCTCCCGTAGAGATGAAGCGAGCCGAGAACATCGCTCGGGCGACCGGGCCTCGTCCTGGGCTCGCACCTCGGAAGGAGGCAAGAGACACAAACCATCTTACCGTTCGCGTGAGAGGGTCAACACGGTTTTTACAGAACCGATTCATCAAATCCTGGAAAAGATCCAGGAAAAACCATACTTCAAATGGCCGCGCCCCCTGCAGGGCGATAACTCCAAAAGAGATCAGACGAGGTTTTGCGCTTACCACAAGCAGAACGGCCACGACACTGGGCGCTGTTTCACCCTCAAGGATCATCTCGAAAAGCTCGTTAAGGAAGGGCACTTGAAAGAATTCTACAAGGCAGCCGGCAGCGGAAGTAACGACCGACCTCGGCGCCGAACTGACGAGAATCACGACAGCGACGGATCAGAGAGGCTCATAAGCGTCATCCACCTGGCCCCTACCAAGCAGAGCAGCAGTCAAGCCCGCGCCGAGGCCAGGAGGGCCTCCCATGGGAAGCAGGTCATGTCGGCCGATCTCGGGCCGTCCCCCAAGAAGGCCCGCAAAGAAAGGCCGAAGATCTGGTTCTCAGACGAGGACCTGAAAGGGGTCCAGCTCCCTCACAATGACCCACTGATCATGACCCTAAAGTTGGGGAGTTGCAAAGTGCAAAGGATCCTCGTCGACTCCGGCAGCTCGTCCGAGATCCTATACTTCGACTGCTTCACCAGGATGGGGCTAACGGAGGAAGACCTCCAGGAGGCGCGGACCCCCCTGATAGGGTTCAGCGCCAAGCCCGTGTACCCCAAAGGGAGAGTCTCCCTCGAAGTTCGAGTAGGTGGCGCGTCAGTGGTGGCCGACTTCCTCGTAGTGGATACCCCATCTCCCTACAATGCCATCGTAGGGCGGAGCTGGCTGCACCAGTTAGAAGCCGTCCCCTCCTCCTACCATCAAAAGCTCAAGTTCCCTTTGGAAAGGGATGGCGGAGTCGAGGTGGTCACAGTCAATGGGGACCAGCAAATGGCCAAACGTTGCATGATGGCCGTGGTGTCCGGTGAGGAAGAGCCAAAGCAAGTGCATATGGCAGAGCTCGAAGCGGAGCTAGAGAGGGTCGGCCGTGATCCAGGAGAAAAGAGTATCGAGGACCTCACCGAGGTCAGGATCGACCCCAGTGATCCAGAGAGGTACTTCCTCCTTGGGAGCCAGCTCGCCGAGCAGGAGCGATCCGAGCTGCTCAGTTTCCTATTGCAGAGCAGAGATGTCTTCGCCTGGACCCCGCAGGAAATGCCAGGCGTAAACCCAGAAGTTATGAGCCACAGGCTGAATGTGGACCCCCAGGCCAAGCCAGTGATTCAAAAGGCAAGAAGGTCCGGAATCGACCAGTCTGCAGCCGTGGTCGAAGAGGTGGAGAAACTGCTTGAAGCAAGCGCCATCAGGGAGGTCCAATACCCAAAGTGGCTGGCAAATACCGTGGTCGTGAAGAAGAAGACCGGGAAATGGAGGGTCTGCGTCGACTTCACTGATCTCAACAGAGCATGTCCCAAAGACTGCTTCCCTCTACCGAAGATCGACCAGATGATTGACGCCACCGCCGGTCACGAAAGGATGAGCTTCCTCGACGCTTACCGCGGATACCACCAGATACCCATGTACGAGCCGGATCAGGAGAAAACGGCATTCATCACTCCTAGGGGAACCTACTGCTATAAGGTGATGCCTTTCGGCCTCAAGAATGCGGGAGCAACCTATCAGAGGCTGGTCACCAAAATGTTTCAGGAGCACCTCGGCAAGACAGTCGAAGTATACATCGACGACATGGTCGTCAAATCCACCCAGTCTCTCAATCATCTGGCAGATCTTGGGCAAGTTTTCGAAGTTCTTCGGAAGTTCGGGCTGAAGCTGAACGCCTCCAAATGCGCCTTCGGGTCGGGTCCGGCAAATTTTTAGGGAGCCTCGTCACGCGACGCGGTATTGAAGCAAACCCGGACCAGATCTCAGCGATCTTGGGGATTCAGAGCCCGGCAACGACAAAGCAGGTGCAGAGGCTCACTGGCATGGCCGCCGCCCTCAACCGCTTCATCAGCAAGTCTTCGGACAAATGTCGCCCTTTCTTCCAATTGCTGCGAAAGAACCTTAGATTTGAGTGGACCCCAGAGTGCGACTCGGCCCTCCAGGAACTCAAAGCCTATTTGGCCTCGCCTCCACTCTTATCAACCCCGAAGAAAGGCGAAACATTGTACCTGTACTTGGCGGTCTCCAGCCACGCGGTGAGCTCAGTCCTGGTCAGAGAAGATGAAGGGCAGCAAAAGCCCATCTATTATACCAGCAAAACCTTCCTCGACGCCGAAACCAGATACTTGCCAATGGAGAAACTTGCACTGGCCCTTGTAAGTGCCTCTCGGAAGCTCTCGCACTATTTTCAGGCCCACAAGATAGTGGTGATTACGGAGCACCAACTTAAGTCCGTCTTCAGAAAGGCCGACTTCTCTGGGCGAATTTCGAGATGGGCCGTGGAGCTAGGGCAATACGACATCCATTACCAGCCCCGGACAGCGATCAAGGCGCAGATTTTGGCAGATTTCATCGTCGAGTTCACTCCTCCAAGTTCGGCGCCGAGCCCACTCGACCCCGCACTGGGGGACAGGGGGCAGGATGGCCTAGTCCCGGAGACTGATTACGAGCTATCTCGGGACACCTCCCGAGATTCGGCTTGGAAGGTCTTCGTTGACGGGTCTTCCACCTCCAGAAGGGCCGGTGTCGGCATAGTCCTCCAGTCTCCGGAAGGGCTAGTAATCGAGCAAGCACTGACTCTCGACTTCCGAGCGTCAAATAACGAGGCAGAGTATGAGGCATTGCTGGCCGGGCTGAATAGTGCTAAGGTTCTCGGAGCTCAACAGCTGGTAATCTACAGTGACTCGCAGTTGGTGACGAGCCAGCTCACTGGAGATTATCAGGCTCGCGACGATAGAATGGCAGCCTATTTAGCCCTCGCCAGGAAACTCCTCTCCCAATTTCCGGAAACAGAGATCAAACAAATCGGCAGGGACTCTAACGCGCATGCCGACGCACTCGCCAACTTGGCCTCCGCCGTCGAGGCTGGGAAAAAGAGAACTGTAGAAGTTGGCTCGCTAACATCGCCAAGCATAGAGCTCAGCCCACCGCGGCAAGTCCTGTGTGCCGACCTCGGGCCCAGTTGGATGGATCCCATCATCGCATACCTCAAAGACGACCATCTCCCCGAGGACAGAGCACAAGCTCACAAGATCAGGCTCCGGGCAACCCGGTTCTGGCTCTCTCCAGAAGGAAAGCTGTACAGGAAATCCTTCACGGGCCCCTACCTCCAGTGCGTCCACCCAAGCCGAGTTGAAGACTTCCTTTACGAAATACACGAAGGCATATGCGGAAGTCACATCGGAGGAAGGTCACTAGCATACCGGGCTATAAGCCAAGGATACTGGTGGCCATACATGCAAAAGGACGCACAGATGTACGCTATGAAGTGCGAAAAGTGCCAGAAATTCTCGCACAACCTCCATCAACCAGCACAGGATTTGAGCCCGCTCTCCAGTCCATGGCCATTTGCACAGTGGGGGCTGGACATCGTGGGTCCTCTCCACCGAGCTCCGGGGAATAAAAGGTGGCTGATAGTGGCCACCGACTATTTTACAAAGTGGATCGAGGCTGAGGCACTATCTTCCATCACAGAGCGGGACTCCAAGAACTTCGTATGGAAGAACATCGTCACGAGGTTCGGCATCCCTCGAGTCCTGGTCTCGGACAACGGGACACAATTCGACTCCAGCCTCTTCAAGAACTTTTGCAAGGAGCTCGGCATAAGAAACCACTACTCGACTCCGGCCTACCCCCAGAGCAATGGTCAGGCTGAAATCTCCAACAAGGTGGTCTTGGATGGGCTCAAGAAAAGACTTGATGGGGCCAAAGGAAGGTGGGTGGAAGAGCTACCCAGCGTGCTGTGGGCCTACAGGACCACTCCGCGACGCTCCACCTCAGAAACCCCTTTTTCCTTGGCATACGGAATGGAAGCCGTGATCCCCCTCGAAATCGGTCTCCCGACCCTCAGATCTGAACTCTTCGACCAGGCCCAGAACGATAAAAACCTCACCCTGGGACTGGACCTGGCCGAAGAACGCAGAGAAGCCGCCTCCATCCGTTTAGCAGCCTATCAGCAACGATTGGCAAGGGGTTATAATCAAAAAGTACGGGAAAGAAAGTTCTCCATTGGAGAGCTGGTCCTGAAGAAGGCACTGCCCGCAGATAAGGATCCGAACCAGGGCAAGTTGGCCCCAAACTGGCGCGGTCCGTTCAAGGTACTCTCGACGCGGGGCGGTCCGCATACAAGCTTGAAGATATGGACGGGAAACCGCTGCCGCGGCCATGGAACGCATCGCATCTGAAGAAATTTTACTTTTGAATGTACCCCGTTTACGCAAAATCAATGAAGTTCATTTTCTTTCAAGAAAAAGTCTTGTCTGTGTTCTAAATCAACAACAACGACTCCCCAGCACGGCCCCTGGTGACGAGCCAGGGGGTCATCTCCATTTCGTGCGCATCTCGGCTACGCGCCAGATAGCCAGCACGGCCCCTGGTGACGAGCCAGGGGGTCATCTCCATTTCGTGCGCATCTCGGCTACGCGCCAGATAGCCAGCACGGCCCCTGGTGACGAGCCAGGGGGACATCTCCATTTCATGCGCATCTCGGCTACGCGCCAGATAGCCAGCACGGCCCCTGGTGACGAGCCAGGGGGACATCTCCATTTCGTGCGCATCTCGGCTACGTGCCAGATAGCCCACACACTCCCCGGGCTACGTCCCCAAGGGATGAAAGTCCAAAACATAACGCCAAAGTCAGACACTTAGCACATTCTAAACATTCCAAACAAAAGAGTACGAAGTAGAGGCAAAAAAGGTTCTTTCTCCATTAATTTCAAAAGTTTTCTACATGAGCAGCAAGAAAGGAAAATCTACAAAAGCATATAAAGGGCCTCAAGCGGCAGGGGGCAGGGCGCTAGGATCTGCAGGAGGAGTCGCGGCGATTGGAGGAACTTCGGAGGAGGAGGCGACGGCCGAAGTCGCAGCAACGATAGGAACTTCAGTCGACAGGGCGGCCTCTGGTCCGGGCGCGGCTGAAAGATCCCCCTCGGGATTCGCCGCGGGGGTCGGGTCGGCCTCGGGGCAAACGAACTCGTCCGGGCTCACGTATGCAGGGTGATCCCTAGGGACCCCCGCCTTCGCGAGCGCCGCCATCCAGCCCATCTCCCAGGACGAAGCCCTTATATCGTCAACCTGCGCCGAGTACTCCTCGCCCGCCACGTCGACGCCGTCCTGGAAGGCCTTTGCAACCTCGGCCTGAACCCGGTGCTCGAGCTCGGCTTTCTGCCTTTCCAAGCCGGCGATCCTTCTCTCCAGCTCAGCCTCCCTCCTCTTCGTCTTGTCGAACTCGGAGAAGAGGGCTTGGTGAGTCTCTTCGTACTCCTTCTCCCTCACCTTGCCGTCCTCCAGGGCCTTCCTGTACTGATCACAGCTGGCTTGCATCCTCCTGAGCTCGTCATGGAATTTCTGGACCCTGGACACTGAGACCTGGGCCATCTGCACAATCTGCAAATAAAATCACCAAGTCAGGGGGAATTATGACTAACAGGTGAAAGGAAGAAGACCAAGAAAAGTTTAGAAAAACTTACGCTCAGGCTCGCCTTCATCTGCGATGCCAGGAGAGAGATGTCATCCAGCTCATTGTGCTTCTCCATGTCTCGGGGCAGGGCGCAAGCGCTGCCGAGACTGGCAACCACGAGAGGCCCCCCAGAGAGGCGGTCTTCGACCGTCATCGGCCTCCCCTGCTGCAGCATGAAGCTCGGCCTCCAAAGGGCGGGAGTAACCCGCGTTGACATGCCACTTGAGGACTCCCCCGCGGAGCCCTCGACTCTGACCCTCTTTCTGGCCAAGTCCTCGCCCCGCGACGCCGGGGAAGCCGCCGCCGCGGATGTGCTAGGCCCGGCCGCGTGGTGCAGCGGCAGTGTCGGCAAGGGAGGAGGTGCCGAGGACGATGAAGGCGCGCTCGAGGAAGGAGGCGCGCGAGAAGAGGAGGCCGCGCCGCGGCCTCGCCCCCCCAGCGGGCTGGGCCCTGAGGTCCTTGAAGACCGGCTTCGGGCGGGCCCCGTCCATCTCACCTTCCGGCTCGCTCTCCGAGGATGAGACGACCCTTCCGATCGTCTCGGCGTCGTCTTCAGACCCCGATGCCGATGCCTCGGAGTTTGACGCAGTTCGACCCCCGGAGTGAGGCGCACTCCCTCCTTCGTCTACCTCCGCCGCGGCCTGAGAGCGGTGGGCAGTCTGCTTCTTGCCCCGATAGCCTCGATACCTGGGTTCGTACCCAAGCAACCTCCACGCCGATCTATCTCCGTGGCCGTGGTAATTCTCCAAGGCGCGGATCCAAGCCTTGTTCAGCTTCCAGCCGTCCCGGGAAGCAGCCGCTTTCCTCTGACGAACACCTGCGGGGCAAACGAAAGGCATCAGTCCGGCGGTGCGGAAAAGCGAAAAAGGTCGAAAAGCACGTTGGGGCTGTAATTACTTGGAGGGGTGCCGTAGTGGCGAGGAATCCTGAAGTGTCTTTCCGCGATGGACTCGTCATCGCCGAACTCCCAGCCACCCGTGACCATCAAGCGGTCGTCTCCAGCGTATTTATTGGAATCCTCCAGGGCTTGCACAAACGGCCTCCTACCCGGCTTGATGCGGAGGTAGTACATGTCCTTCCCGGACTTGCAGATATCGTAGGTATCCTCGATATCATGAACGCCAAAACCGATGCCCAGGATCGCGTTAAGGGCATCCGTGCCCATTATGATCTTGAAGCTGTTGGGCATCAGCTGGCAGGGACATAGGTTCCATGCCCTAAGGCACTCCCTGAGCAGAGGGCGGAGGGGAAACCTAACCCCGCCCTCGATTACGGCAACTAAAGGGAACGGCATCCAGCCATTGTAGAAATCTCCAAGGATATCGGCGACCAGTGGGGCCGCCATAACCTGAACCCCCTCGGGGATATTGTATCTGGCCCTGAGATCGGCCAATCCCCTCTCAGACTCTATCCAGTGACTAAAGATGCCCATCTCACAAGGGTGAACGCTGAAATGAAAGGGGAAAATTCGCTAAAACAGGCGAAAGGAAACCCTAGACAGAGGCTAAAAGATAGAACTGGAACTTAGAGAACAGATTGAAATCGAACGAAACAGCAAAGAGCAGAAAAGAACAGAGAGAAGAAGAAAGAGACTTACGGAAGGAAAGGAAGCGCAACGGGATCCTGGCGGCACCTCTTTCAGGATCCACGAGACCTCTGCTGCAGCTTCCTTCGATTCGACAGAAACAGAGGAGGAAGAAAGCAAAAAGGAAGAAGGAAGCAAAAAGAAATGGAGTGCGAGTAAAGGGAGAAGAAGGAAGGACGACCCCCTACTTATAAGCAAAAAATTGGGCGCCTAATCATGGCGCCTCTTCGAATTTCAAAAGGGGCGCGTCTTTTCACTGCACGCGCCGCCGCGAAACGACGGGCCAACCAAGCAAAGAAGGACGCGTGGAAGCGTCAGCTCGATTCCCGGGCGCCATTTAATGCCTCGGGTACGGAGGCGACTGCGGATAAGAGTAAAGGCCCAACCGCCAAAATGGCGGTAGAATCCCAAGAGACAGGAGGCGTTTGAGCTTCCCCGAGCCCGAGAGCGGATTCATCGGAGTACCGCGCCACGTTGCATCTCGGCAAGACCTACTCAGCTCCCGACCTCAAAGAGTTGTGATACCCTTAAGAGCTCGGAAGACTGGGGGGCAATTGTGTGGGGGTATTTTTACTAAGCCGAGACCAACGCTAATATGCCCTCAAGATAGAATGATAATGCCACCTCTAGCCGGGGCGGACTGCGGCTACAGGATCGCGGCATTTGCCGCGGTGGGAGTTCCCGCAGTCAGGTCCGGCCGACTGCGGCACTGAGGCCCGGCAGTACAAATGATTGACGGGTTGATGGGACCAGCGACAGGACAGCAGCGCACGCCAAGGCATGCCCTGCAGTCTATCATTACTGACAAAACGGCGTGCAGGACACGTGCGCCCCCAGGGCATGGCTCCAGGCCAGGCCTGATGGGACCTGGCCCAAAAGTCAGCATCGCCGCCTGACCCAGCAAGCCTAGCATTTAATGAGGCATGGGCCGGCATTTAATGCGTTATGGGCTGAATGGACATAGCCACTCGAGTGGCCGGCCCAGTCTTGGAACTCGCCCGCAAAGGTCAACCCCATCGCCTATAAATAGCACATCCACTTCCATACCAAGGTACGCAACCCATTATACACACTATCCCTCTGCAATTTCCTCTCCTTCTCCCTCGCTCGTTCATAGCACTAACTTAAGCATCGGAGAGCCTTGCGCTGCCTGCAGCCAGGGTCCTTTGACGCTTCTTCCTTCCCTTCCTTTTCAGGTCCAGTCGGAGCCACAGCAAGCTTCATCCAAATCATCCGAATCAGAGATCCTAATCCTTGCATTAAAGTCCTTAATTTTTAGGCACTTACACTAATGATCAAATAGTTTCATCAAAATCCCGCCATTATTATGTATTTCTAAATTCAAATAAGCAATTTATCATATGGAATATAAATGTATAATCATAAATAATTCACAAAGATTATAGATATCATGCACCGGATATTTAATGGATAGGTATATTGATTGTATGAGCCTCATTATGACAACTGTTGCTATGTTTTTGTATGGTGAGGCTAGGTATTGTCTCCATATGGATCGGAGTAACTATGGCTCCATGTTGTTTCATTTCCTAGGTAACTATGGCCGTATCGCCCTAGATACATCTCTATGGGTCGATAGGGCCGATGCTGTCATGAGCGACAACTTTTTTCTATTCCTTGTATTGTCCATGAACCTTGAAATTCTTCATGTATTGTATGATATCATGTGTTCAATCTATTTATTTTTTTATCATTGTGCCGTAGTTGAATCAATTTGGAGCACTCTAGGAATTACGCACTAGGGGCGGAACCAAGATACAGGGATTGGGCCATTGTTAAAAATATATATATATATATCTTGAAGGGGCCATTGCTAAAAATGTTTTAAACTTTTAATTTATATTAAGGGGTTTTTTGCAATTTAGTGGGGCAGGGCCTGCTGCTCCTTACCACTTGGATAACTATTTGTTTGCAAAAGAGTAAAGTGAAGGTGGGTTGAAATAAATCCCCCAAATGTTGGATTAATTACACCATAAGGTGTTTGTTTGCATTTGCTAGACAAGTAAAGTAAATAGGTCCACCTAACTGACAATTACCCAAACTCTACTTTTTATCTCACACACTTACTTGGAGATACCATAATGAAGTGGGTAAAGTAACTCATTCCCCCATTCTCTTTATCCAACCAAATGCAAATTTAAACCTCTTTACTTTCCTCCAACCATCCTAACACATAAAAAAATAACTCATCTATGTTATAAAAGAGAGAGACCAAGAGAAAGAAGATTAGAGGGAGAAGAGAGAGCCTTTCTGATATCTCATTAACTGTGTCCAAATACATAGGGAGAGAGCCTATTTATAGGCAAAGTAAACTAAAAAGGAGGAACCCTAATTCTAACCCTATCTTATCACAAGTGGGCATCCACCCAAGATCCATATCTTATAACAATCTAATCATTTATTTCAACTAACTCCTTTTTAACTTTATCTTAATGTAACATCGTTCTCCTATTCTATTCCTCCCCTAATGCAAATAATTATAGCCCTTGTTTGGATCGGCAAAATATAAAGTAAAGTGAAGTTAAATGTGCCCTAATGGTTTAAATTCTCAACCCTATCTGAATTGAATTGGATTAGTTTGGCCCCAACAAATGAAGTATTGATGTTGGCCACATGCATATCCATTGCACTTCAACCCTAAATACTCTATTGGCTTGAGTAAGAGTGGATCCTACACCAACCCTTAATTTCACACTAAGTATCCAAATAGAGTCTAAGTAAAGTACTCTACCTGTAACTTCAACCCACTTCTCCTCCAATTCACTCTTACTGTGAAATCTACCTCACTTTACTCCACTCATCATTTATTCAAATAAGCCGGGCCTAAAGTTGATTTTATATAAACAACTAACTGTTTTGAATTATGAAATGACAGTAAACCAAAGGAGTTCACATCGTCCTGAGGCTCTTTCCGTGTATGGGCATGGCCAAATTTTACCTCTATAGAAGTCGGTCTCACCATAGGATTGACAGTTGAATAAGAAAAAATGATTAATGAATAATTCATAAGATGGTGTTTTTACATTTTACTTCCTAATTAAATGATCAGTACTAACTACGGTAATCCCTTTTACAATGCGTGCGGCCCAGAGGTCAAGGTCAGTGGAGATGAGTTCGGGCGCGGGCCCCCTGAGGTCGGAGTGGGATTTCTGCCAACTTGAAGTTTTGGTCAAACTTGACTTGAGCGGATGGACCCCATGGTCCCAACCATCTTTTGGAGGGCCCACTTTTGTGAGATTTTCAAAAGGTCATAACTTCTAGTCCGTCCGTCAGATCTTGGAGTTCCACACAGTGGGAAAAATCTCCAAGTGCAGTTATGGGATGGAGATAAAAACGATCAGACATTAGGAAGGATGTGAAAAATTAGAATCAATGAATCCAACCCTTATTTCACTCTAGAACTTATGCTTTTGGTTAAATTGAGCATGGGCATCTTTCTTAGGACATCTCTAGGATATTTATGTTGGCGAATCTCCTTCATTGTTTGCATTTTTATTATTCTATTCGTTTGAATGATATGTGTGATTTATGGCCTAACTATATTAATGCATGGACATCTAGGATCCTTTTCCAAAATACTTTGACAACTAATAATTCTTAAATCGATTTGAATCATGTCAAAAGATACTTGATTTGGGTAAAATGGGGCCATCACTATATGTGGTAGAAAATTTGGATTCTACATGGGGTGCCAAATGAGGTGTCTACACTCCCCAGTGCTCACCTGAGATTTTTCCATTAAAAAAAACCATGCCCACTGACTGTGAAAGGTCCCAGAAGTTTTAACTTTAAATTTGAAAGTGGTTAAGGTGAAATAATCATTAAATGATCTTTCTTTTGATGAAGAAATGAATTAATATTCATTACATTATATGCTTTATCTCTCACCTTTTTAATAATTATTTGTCAAAACTCGTTCTAAAATTATTATTTTTTACTCCAACCAAAGGGGCTTAGAACCAATGAGAGCCTGCATATGCGGGTAGGCAGCCTACTTAAATGGTAAAGTAGTTTACACACACAGAAAGAAAGCCCACACATGTGGAAAGAAAGCCCGCACGCGTAGATCGAGGAGGTGGCATATCTAAAAATACGCTGGATAGCAAGATAAGAACTGCCGCTCGTTATCACTTTGAATAAAGATTCATTGTAACTCATTCCGCCACTTAAATCATAAGATCTCAATTCCATGAAAACAACTGCGTTCCTTTACAATTTGGGTTTTTTTAACTTTCAAAACCGAAAAAACTGCCCCATTCATAGAATTTCGTCTCAGTGGAATTACGAGTTCACGTGCTTGTTTTGATTTTTGTAATCTAGTAATTTTGACTTTGATTGACCAAATTAGCTTTCCAAAATTTTGTAAATTTCAAAAGGTGCCGTTTTGTCTCTTTGTCAATGAAATGAGTTTGATGATTGCGATAATATATAATGAATTGCACGTGAAATGCACTTTCAACCCACAAGGGGATAATCCTATCACATGGGACTGTTTGAAAAGTCTGATCTTTCAAATAAAGCTGATTAAGGTAATTTGACCATCCATTCGAATTTGAGACTAATTTGACCATTATCCATCAGTTGATAGAATCCAAACTGGTAGTCCACTCAAGATGTAGGTAGTCCCAAACAAAAAAAAAATGGCCTTTAATAAAGTTGGACTTCCAATACTTGAAGTTTTTTAGCTATTTTTGGCCATCAATCATTTGAGTTTAGATGAATCCCACCTGAAAACAAGGACGCAGGATAGGGGGAGACACTTGCTCAAACAAGCAAAGAGAGAGGCAGATATAAAACAACATCAATAGCTATTGGTAGCCATCTTATTAGAAGGCTGTAATTATGAATATTCACTGTTTTCGGGAAAAAAAAAAAACCAATATGGGTTTTATAAAATATTTCAAGCACCGATTTTTTTTTTCGGTGCACCAGTTAATGGGCTGGAAGTCTGGAACGCAAGAGAGCCCACACACGTGGAAAGAGAGGCCCTGCATATCGAATGGTTGGTCCCTGGAGGGCCAAGTGAGAGGTGGGATTGCAAACCAATCCCTCACTCAAGCACTGATTTGCTAATTGTATGTGCTTAGGCTCATACTAATTTGAGCACATGCATCCACCCGGGGGCCTGAGACAAGTACCAAACGATTGGTGAAGGTTTAAATTGGGAGCAGTGAAAATATTAAGATTCTACATAGCTATCACATTTGAGACATCGACCCTCAAAGAAACAGTGACTAAGAATCCCTTATCTCAAATCCAATCGTGAGATCAGTTTGAATAGGATTTTAATTAGTTCAAGTGGCCATTCAGGGGCGAAGAGAGTGTTGTTCTATTATTAACATGAATCCTAAAATCGAGAACATCATGATAATCACATGTACGATTTAATCTTAAAAAAGATTTAAGATTACCTCCAGATATCCTGATGCAGAGAGCTTTCTGATTCTACTGTCTGATGCTGTTGTTGATTGATGATGAGATTCGTCTAAGAAGAGTTTAGGGGAATAATTTCGGTTTCTCTCTCCTTGCCTATAAACTTTAATGTGTTAAGTTTTGTGAGTAGTCTTTGTGATGGAGGAAAGACTCTATTTTATATGTGGAGAGATGACCGAATTTCCAATTAGGATTCATTAGTTTTAATCTCAACCGTGCATCAAGGTAGAGAATATTGTGAAATATATCTCATTAGGAACCGTATTTGAGTAATTGATAGCATGTATCCTATGAAAACGAGATTACTATAATGACCATAATTCAGGAAAGGTAATGACTTGTGGTCCAAGTAATGGACCTAAAAGTAATTTCCTTACAGAGAGATCACATGGGGTTTAGAATCAGAAGTGAGTCCCTTAGAGGTGGCACTTGATGTCGGCATGTCGCCCCCGCCCATTAGATTAAAATGGTGTGAGTATATAAAAAATATTTCACCAAACTCTCATTTATATGGTTGGACCGGTACGTCTCACCTTGAGTTATTCCAGAAAGCATTTTTATGTAAATCTTTCTATAATAACAGTATTAGTAGCCCTTTAACTATATATACCTATATATTATAATGATAGCACTTAAAAAATAATCAAAAACCTGATTTTCAATATCAAAATATACGAAATAACTATTATCATTACTATCCCTAACTAAAAAAGTGTCATCAGAGATGAAACTCCAAATGTCCTAGACATGGAAAAAATGATCAACACTATTGCAACTATTACATAGTAGATCCACTCAAATAATTAAATAAATCGTTTTGGGGCAACCAAATATGAAGATAGGAGTGAATCCACTTATTCTGCTGAACTTATTACCTCCCTCAAATCATGAAAAAAGAAGAAGAAGAAGAAGAAAAGAACTTAAATGAATACACAACATGTTGTAATTGCTGAGAATAAAGGGTTGCCCATGAAACAAAAAAGCACTTAAATTTATTGAATAGTACCCAACAAGTGTGTTCAAAGGGTTGCCTAGTTGGTTGAAACCCCTTTAGTATGAGAGGATATTATGTCCAAGGACAAAATTTCTATCTGCAGAAGGGGCTGATACATGTGAGGGAATGGAGTTGAATCTCAAGCCTCTCTAATGGTGTAAAAAAAAGGTTGTGATTACTGACAAATTTTGACTATCCATCCACCGAATTGAATATGGTTTTGAAGAATATGAAAACAGCAATGTTATCTACCAATCAAAACAACCAACTAACTTTTTTCTTAATGTTAATTTTTATTGATCAAATTTAACCGTACATGAGGGGAATACTAAAAAGCTAAAAAGAAAAGAATAGAGCAACACAAACCAACACCACCCAAATTAAACTCACAACCACAAAAAGCAGAAAGGAGCAATATCAACACAAACCAACACCACCCAAATTAAACTCACAACCACAAAAAGCAGAAAGGAGCAATATCCACGGTCGCAATAAGAACAGCTGTGCTACATGGACAAACTTTTTGGCCGAAGATCTTGCTCTTAACATATGGACAATGAAGTCGTCCATTGCAGCACGAGAGCTTCCACCTTTGGACCACGCCTGACGAAGTTTCCTACCTAATTCTTCAGCTCTCTTCCTCGTTTCCTTCCCTTCATCAGACTCCAACAACCTCCTTACGGCATCTTCCACAGCCTCTGCAGTCACCAACTCCTCTCTTTTGGACCACTCTCTAACCATCACCCCCGTCTTCAACACCTCTGTCACCAGCATGGCATTCCTCGGCTGGTCCGAATGCATGGGCCAGGCTGCTATGGCTACACCCATGCTCATGCTCTCCATACACGAGTTCGACCCACAGTGGCTCATGAACCCACCCACTGATGGGTGGCCCAGTATTTCCATCTGTGGGGCCCAGTCTCTCACTGTTGGAAATAGGGTGGGCCTCTAGGATATGTTTCAAAAACTTTTGACCCACTTGATGTAGGGATCAATTCTCCAGAAGGCTATAAAACCCAATTCAAGATCCATGTCCTCAATCTCAGCCATCATGATCAGTAAAACAATCTATCTAGAAGATGAAAAACAGCAACTAATAAGCATCCATAATAATCTACAACATGCAAGGAAGTGGATTATACCTTTGGAGCTCGGTTGTACTCTAATGGAGAAGTTGCATCTTTCTTTAATGATGACACGCTTTCACTAATCAAATAGGAATCTCCAAGACCTCTTGATCTTCCACGCTATGACCCGTATTAAATTCTCCTTTTTTCTCAAGAAGATGGTGGGATCTCGAGGAGAAAACTACTAGTAACTCTAGAGAGGAACTAGAAAGAGAACTAAAAGAGGGAGAGAAGAAGGAGCATGTGCAACTCTTGCACAAAAGGGCCTTGGGTGTGAATCCCTAGGGTGGGATTATTCATGGACGTTCAGGCTCATTTTTCTCCTCTATATTTATAACTTTTAGTAACCTCTTCTTTACTAATTACAATAGAAGTCTTACTTCCATTAATTAGTAACTTACCATATCATAATTAGAAGTCTCACTTCAAATATGATTAGTAACTTTCCAATTCTTTTCTAATTAAAATAGAAGTCTCACTTCTACTAAAATTAGTAAGTCTACTATTACCATTATTATCTACTATTACCATTATTAGAAGTCTCACTTCAAATAGAAATAGTAACCTTCCTTTTAGAGTTCAACTAGAATTAGATACTTTCTAATAATAGGGCTAGCATGGGGACCATTAGGGATTCCTTAGAAAGCTGGCTCCAATTGGGACTCGCACCCTACATCTCATGTGTAATCCGGGCCCACAGTTAATTGCAAATAACTCCACTATATAATTGCAATTGAGCTCCAGTCTTAGGAATATTACATAGAAGACCCTAAACTTCCACATTATCACACGTAGGCCCCTCTATCAATATCCATAGATCAATTGGACATGTCTTCCAAACTAGACCATATCTTATTATTCTTGAGCCCCAATTAATTATAATGATTAATGGTACCTTTCCAATTAACTCTTAATCGGAATGGGTGCGCACTTACCAATGATAAATCTATTAATTGGCACAAGGGGATATTAGAGATAGATTCCATCTTGACCATTGAATGTTCCCACAGCTCTACTATCACGTACCCAAATCACCGAGGTGTTGACCTACAGTTGGCCTCACTCATTGGTGACTCAAAACAAATGAATAGATTGAAACTTGAGTTCATTAATATCTCAGGATTGAGAGCCTATTGCTAGAGAATTATGAGAGCAGACCTTAAAGTAAAGACAGTGTTTATAAGGTGTTTTTCATGGTCCTTCAATACATCCAATGTACCAGCACTATGATCCAGGATCTTACATTCTGATAATCGAGACAAATCACACCATCTCATAGTGATCAAAGTGCTGCAACCTTATCAGTATGAGATGTCCAGTCTCATCACTGGTTGTGAAGATATTTAAGTATAAGATTTGTCACACATGTCTCCCGTATGTGGATCTCATCCATACACATGTGTTACATCTAATATACTTGTGGACTCCGGTTCATCTCATGAACCATCATGTCATTCGTATTGGTTATGTGCAAGTATATAATAAATCACCATTAATCTCATGAAAGGAAAGCATGAATATACTGATAAATAAAGAAATTAATCAATTTATTATATCATCTACTGGATTGAGTCCATAAAACTAACAATCTCCCACTTGGGCTCAATGCCAGTTAGAGTTGCATCTCATGCACGTCCCGTCTACTTATAGCTCAAAGACTTTGGTAGTCAAAGGCTTAGTAAAGGAATCTCCTAGATTGTCTGCAGAGGCTATCTTGGTGATCGTACATCACCTTTCTGCACAATCTATCTGACCATGTATAACTTCCTCTGTATATGCTTTTTGGCTCTAGGGTTCTTTGGACTTAGCGACTGTTATCACAGTAAACTGTGATCGGCTGTCTTGCCAAAAATACACTCCAAGTTCCATAAGGAATCTTTTGAGTCAATCTGCTACCTTAGTTGCTTCTCAAGCGACTATAGCAAAAACATTTACCCAGAAGTTGAATTCCTGGAATCCTGATATGACTAGAAGTCAGTATCTATGTAACCAACTGGAATCAACTCATCATTACTGTAACTCAACATGTGATCTCTAGTTCTTCTCAAGTATTCGAGAATACATCCTACAACAGTAAATGATAAAGACCTGGGTTAGACTGATATTTGCTGACTAGGCCTACTGCGTGACAGATATCCGGTCTAGTACAAAGCATAGCTTACCGTACCAGAACCTTATCCATGTACACATCATTGGGATAAGCCTATCATCCTATTTTTCAGGTCTCAATGAAAATTTATCCCTAGGATATACCTGGCTTCTCCAAAGTCCTTTATTATCAAAAGTCTTAGCCAACCAAAACTTTTACTGTTGACGATATCCCTATGTCACTCCATAGGAGAAGGATGTCGTCGACATATAATGCCAGAAAAACTACCATGCCTTCTTGACTTTTCATGTACACACATGATTTATCCGGATACTGACAAAAATCAAGTGACTTGATTTCCTTGTCAAAATGGATGTTCCTGTTTCGGGATACTTGCTTTAATCCATAAATGGACTTATGCAGCCTGCAAACTCTTTGCACTTGGTTATTAGCTATAAAACCGTCTGGCTGCATCATATAGATGTCTTCCTCAAGATTGCTGTCGTGAGACGCTGTCTTGATATCCATTTGCCAAATCTCGTCACCGAGATGAACCGCAATGGATAAGAGTATCCGGATGGAACTCTTTTTCTCTTGTAGACTCATTTGCACCCAATAGGTTTGCTATTGGTAGGCAAGTCCACAAGTATCCAGACCTGATTAGAGTACAAAGACTCCTCCTCAGCTTTCATAGCATCTAGCCAACGTCCCAAAACTATGTCATTAACTGCTTTATCATAGTTACATGGATCTTGTTCTGGTTACATCGGGATTGCCTTATAAGACTCTCCCAAAACCGAGAACCTGTCAGGGGTCCTGACAATATTCCCACTACGACAAGGCACTGGTGTAACTACTGGATCTGGTATGGGTGGATTTTTTTAAAGTTTGGTTATTCTTGGATTTGGAATTGATCTCTCTTGAATTTCTTCCAAGATAACCATTTCTAAAGATTTCCAGTTAATCTTATAATCTCCCTCCAGAAAACCGCATTGGTGTTGTGAAGCACTTTTTGCTCTCTGGGATTATAGAGCAACCAACCTTTAGTTCCTTTTGGGATAGAATATAAACATATGTACTTCCGACTTCGATTCCAACTAATCCGTCTTATCCTTCAGCATGTGTACCGGACAACCCTTAAAACGTTGTAGACTAGGCTTTCGCCCTGTCCATAACTCCCTGGGAGTCTCAAGTATAGACTTAGATGGAATGAGGTTTAGTATATATATTTCAGTTTCCATATCCCAAAATATAGGTAATCCGTAGAAACTCAATCATAGACTTGATCATATCTAAAAGAGTCTTGTTCCTTCTTTCTACTACTCCGTTCTGTTGAGGCAAACCAGGAGCAAACTACTGGGATCAAATCCCATTTTCTGATAAGTATCCCAAAAAATTAGCGGAGAGATATGCGCCTTATCAATCTCATCGAAGAGTATTTATACTTTTACCTAATTGTTTTTCCGCTTCCGCTCGAAACTCTTTGAACTATTCAAAAAATCTCGGACTTGCGGTGCATAAGGTATATGTATCCATATCTCGAGTAATCATCGGTGAAAGTGATGAAATACTCATATCTCTCACTCTAATATTATGGGTCCATACACATCAGTATACACTAACTCCAATAAATCTTTGGCCCTACTGCCCTTAGATGAATAAGGGTCTTTTTGGTCATTTTACCTTCCAGACAGGACTCACAGATAGGCATTTGTTCTACCACCAATGAAGGCAAAATACCATCTTTCACGAGCCTGTCAATCCTGTTTAGGTTTATATGACCTAGCCTCTTGGGTGCCAAAGGTTTGTTGGATTAGATGAAGGTAACTACCTCTTTAATGATGGTCAGTGTCATGTATCTCATACATTGTGGGAGTTAACAAATAAAATCCATTGATTACCTTGTCAGAATATATAAGAGTACCGCTCCTCTTTAAGACAATCTAATTACCAAAAGTAACAGAATAACTCTTATTAAAATTTCGTCTTAAAATGGTACATGTAATGTATCTGACAAAATCAACTTAATATTTGAAAACAATTAAGTTACTACTCCTACTGACACTGCTTCTGCCTTGGCTTCCGATCCCAGGTTAATACTGATTTCTCCGTCATTAATCCTCCTGGTTACCTGTAACTCCTACAACATATTACTGATGTAATTAGTTGCACCGAAGTATACAAACCAAGATTCTGAAGTACTAGTTGCAAAACTAACTTCAGAAACAAGTGACTCAATCATACCTGAGGTCTTTTCCTTTGGCAGAAATTGTGGACAATTCCTCTTCCAATGTCCTGTCATACCACAGTGGAAACAGTTTCCCTTTGCTCCCGTGTCCTTGACCTTGTCCACACCACTAGTGGAACCATACTCCACCTTAGGACCTTTGATGACTGATTTCTTCTTGCTATCCTGGTCTTTGACTTTCGGCTTAGACTTAGCAAATGACTTTTCTGTCATGAGGGCAGTTGGTCTTTTCTTCATGATTTCCTCAAACACTGCCAACTGGCGAGATAGCTCAGCTATGGTCATTTCCAATTTATTATAATTGATCTAGAAATGTTTGAATGAGTCCGGTAGTGATTGAATGATCATATAGATCTGCGATTCTATATCAATCGTAGTCCCCAGTACATCTAACTCATTCAATGCCAACTTCATTTTTAACAAATGTTTTTATACTGGGGTTCACTCAGCCATCTTTGTCTCCATTAGCACTTTTATAGCAGCCTACTTAGCAGGCCTAACCTGTTCTGCAAACATCTCCTTTAAGTTCGATATAATATCGTATGCTTACTTATAGGATTGATGTTGTTCTTGCAAAACAGTAGACATGGATGCCTGAATAAAACATCTGGCCAATCTCATTGTCTTTGGTCCACTTGGTGTAAAAGTTTTTCACAATCTGTGGTGCATCAGGCCCAGGCTCAGGAAGGGAGGGTATAGTAAGGAAATATTTGCATCTTGAAGCTGTCAAGATAATATCCAGGTTCATTTTTCAGTCTACATAGTTGGATCCCATTAACTTGTTCTGGTTGAGGATGGTCGCAATGGATTGAAAGTATTCTAATTCATGCTTTATAAATTAAAGCACATAACCTATACATTCAATGAAAGAATATAGATGACATTAGGGTTTAGTATTCTACCAAATTCATATGGGAATCCTTATAAGCACTAAATTTAGAATACATCGGAATCCCAATCCCTTAGGGCATGCCTCCTAGGAGAGTGTGAATGTCCTTGGATTGGTGCGGATAAAAGTTCGTCAAAATTGAAATTAAGACTAACTTTCCATGATCCCCATCATTCATTATCATCTAGGTATCTCATACCAAATAATGTATGACTCCCGATTTGCTTTGGTTTCTAAAATACATGAGGCAAATCCTAGGGGACACTACATCATTATTTTAGTTAAGTGTGACCCACCAACTAGCATTGCATGACAACCGTTGTGGGCAGCTCCTCCTAGGGGAGTAAGCCCCCACCCCGTCTCACCAACACTATCCATAGGAGATCCATATCTAGTAACCAAACAAGTAAAAGCCCTCCGAAGGAACGGCCTCACTCTTGGTGGCGCGAGGCTAATACTTTCCTTACAATGGACCTATGGTGGAAAACCATGGGGATTTCTCAATTTAAATGCCCCGCTCCCACTTAATATTTTAGAATTGAGGATTTCCTTTTAAGGTATTAGGGCCCACATATATAAATATATGAATCATCAAATCATCTCATGATATGATCTAAGATTGGTTCCAAGTCAAGTTATTTTAAGGAAAGTTTGTCGAGCCACTCCAAACACCTGTGACACATTTGATTGTCTTCGAGAGAGATTGTGTTGAAAGGCCTGATACCCCCACATCTTCTCTCCGGCGAAGGGTCCTTGAGCCATGAGGTCGATGTATTCGCCTTCGACCGGTTGACATGTGTTGTATATATGACCGGCTATAGTGGCCATCATCTGATGGTGGTTGTAGATGAATTCTACGAAGGGTTGCGTAAAGCAACCTTTGAGGGAGAGAGGTGGCAATTGGGGTATTTTAGATTTGGGTATGAGTCTTTTCCATTGCCTTCCAATTCGAAGAAGAAGTGAGCAAAAGCAGAGCAGCTGTGGAAGGTGTAGGAGTCGATGTTGGTGTGGTTTGCTGCTTCTTAAGCCGCGAAGGACATGAGGGAATCATGGATGATGGCAATCCTCCGAAAGATGGAGGAGAGAGAGTGGAGGAGGGCAGAGAGCGGGTGGCGGAGGTGGATAGAGGCAGTCGAAGGCCAGTTGGAGGTGGGCGGGGAATTTGATCGGGGCGTCTGGGTCGGGGGGTGGGGTGGGGAAGGAAGAGAGAGGGAGGTCATGGAAATGGATGGTGGAGATGGTGTGGGGGCGCCATCCCTCGACACGAAGCTTGGCCTGGCGGTTGTGGGTAGCGGCGCCGATGAAGTGGGCGGGGAGGCCGCGGGCAGAGAGGAGGCGGGAGAGGTGGAGGAGCTGGTTTAGGTGGCCTTGTGCTGGAAGGGGGACTATGACTACGATTACAGACTCTATTCCTTGTTTTTCCATTGGAATGCAGCAACAACAAGAAGAGAAGGAATGTTGGAGAGCAACTTCTCAACATGTCCTTCATGTTATTATCAGTCACCTTTTTATAACAAATTGGAATGGTGTCTTCGAGAAACAGGAGACACCACAAATGACAAGGGTATCTCATTATCACATTCCATGGGCAGTTAGGCTGTCTCACATGTCTTGTACCACTAACCCATCTAACAAAAAAAAATTGAATTGGTGTCTTCAACAAGCCCTTGATTATAACTCACTAGTTACGTCAATACCTGAGAGGCAAAGATAGGTTCGTGTGTTATTTATACAAGATTAATATTTTAACATGTAATCTTAAATTCATATTATATAAAATGATGTCGTACAAACTCACAATAGATCTAATGAGTTTGAATTAATAATATTAAAGGTGTGTGAGCATTTTGAATTGGTACATCAAGGTGTGAATTAGTTTGTTTCACTCACTCTTGAGATCAGGAAAGGCTGTCAACCAACATTCATCTAAGATGTAAGGTGGAGTAATAAGCTGATGTGAGCAATTTGAATTGATAATCAAGGTGTATGCATTAGTTTGTTTCACCCACTCTTGAGATCAGGAAAGGCTCTCAACCGACATTCATCTAAGGTGTAAGGTGGAGTAAGTAGCTGATGTGAGCATTTTGAATTGGTAATCAAGGTGTGCATTAGTTTGTTTGACTCACTCTTGAGATCAGGGAAGGCTCTCAACCGACATTCATTTAAGGTGGAGTAATAAGCTGATGTGGCTCGAGGAGAGGGAAGATTAGAGCCCTTTTTCCGAACTGACTTTTGCGTGAAAAGAATGTAAGATCCCAACCCTAATGTTTTATTAGTTATAATTAATTGTATTTTTGCTAATTAAGTGTGTTTAGAGTCTAAGTGAGTCAGGTTTGGTGTACGAAGTTCCACGCGATTCTGAATTTGTTTAAGTACAGTCGGGTGGTGGTTTGCAATTTTGAAAAGTTTTAAGAGGGTTTTTCGTAATCTCTAGTTTTTTTGGGGATTTTGGGTGCATCGGGTAGGTTTCATCATTTCACGGAATTTATCCTTCGGTCGCGTTGCAATCCGACGAGCAGAAAACCCTGTTTGACCATCACGAGTGGACCAATGAGCTTTTTGTAATTTCCCCTTAACCTAGCCCTAATAAAACCCATGATGCCCTAGCCCATTCCTTTCCTTCTCTTTCTCTACTCTCTCACTCTATCTCTCATTCTCTCTTCTCCCTCAATAATTCCTCACCACCGATGATGACTAGAACTCCTCCATCGCTTGTCGGATCTCCCATCATCTTCCCCAAGCACCTCTCTCTCCAAGCCTCTCTTCAACTACTCATCTCTAGGTAAGCTCCCAACACTCTGGACCTAGGTCTTCTTCCCTCATTTCCCTTAGAAATGGTTGGGAGAAGCTCACCCTCTTCCATTACATTCATTTTGTAGGTTGTTTTGAGTGTTGAGAGTCTTCTTCCCCATTTTGAGCTTTACAGTGGATTTCCCCCCTTTTTTTCTTTCATTATTTTTGGAGCTCCTCATCTAAGGCAAGTAGATATATGTGTAAATGGATCTGATATGTTGCTCTTTCTTTGATTAGCATGCTTGATGTTCATTTAGACACCCACCTACTCAATTGATGTCAATTTGGATTGTTAACATGCTAGATTAGGTCTAAATGATAAATGCATGTTCATTTAGACATCCGCCTGCTCAATTGATGTCAATTTGGATTTTTAACATGCTAGATTAGGTCTAAATGATAAATGGATTTGAATTATAAGATTATGACTTGATTTTATGTTGAATGGAAAGAGCTAAGCCCTGTTTTATTACTGTTATCAGGTGCAGCAACCCAAAGGGGACTTTCCCTTATTTCTTTACGAAAACAGAATTGGGTTTCGTTTTCTGAAGCCACTTGGTTGACCGCCTGTTGGTAATGCGGTTGACCGAAGACACTGGCAGTCAGGCTCTTTGATGCCTGATGATTGTGCCCTTTTTCCATCTTGTTTTTCTACTAAGACTGTGTCTCGGTGTATGGGGTCGACCGTCTACACTAGGTTCCTTTCTGAAGGGCCTTTTTACTTAGATCTTTACGGACTTAGGTGGGACCTTGGTTACCCTCTTTGATGACTCACTTGGACTTTGCGCGAGGGATGTTTTGAGCCAACATTACCCTCACAGCTATTTTGGATGATTTTGGGTTACGGATTACTTCGATCTTAGACGATACGGGGCATTGGAATATCCATCATTGTATTATGCACTAATATGATTTGTTAGGGTATCATAGACCCCATCCCCTCCAATGATTAAATAACGAAGTATGGTGCGTCAGGAATAACTATATACTTAGGTTTGGATTGTTATTCCATTATGATTCTGAAATGTACCTTTGGGTACTGATGTCTACATGTCTCGAATGTGTTCCTTAGCTTCGTTATTGTTACTGTTAATGTTGGGATCAATTATAGAATTTAGATGATTAGACTTAGGATCCCCTTTGCTTTCCGTTTATTTGTTGGGATTTGACTAAAATGATGAGGCTAGATGGTTTTGATTATAAAGGCTTTGAAGATGACTACTTTTGGGTATTTGTGGATCCGTTTGTTTGTTTGATTTGATTCCGATGTAGAGTAGTCTTTCTTTCGTTTTGACGAATCTAGCTCACGCAAGAGAAGCCTAACCCCTCACTAATATTGTTTAGGACTCACCACTCAGCAGTAACGTCTGACACAACTAGGGCACCGGTGTGATAGGACTTTTTTGGACAACTGCAGATCACGATATTTTGGATGGGTGTACACCATCAGATTCCATTGATAGTGATTTGATGTTTGTTGTTTGTTCCCTAGTATTAACCACTCGGCTGGGCTATTCTCCCGCGCGTTTACTCTACTATAACTCGGTATTAGTTAGGAGGGCAATAATGATACTATCACCTGGTGATTCATTTATGTGGACTGCCTATTTTGCTAGGCTATTTATATTTGGTCTTTTACTATGATTCGATTTGTACTAAAATCTGATAATCATGTCATTCGGAACTCTAATTACTATTGCATATTTGTTGTTTCATATATATATATATATATATATATCTGCCTGCTTACCGTTTGGTCTGATGATGCTGCTCTTGGTGAATACGTACCGAGCCCATCGTTCTCGATGAGGAAGAGACTGAAAAAGTTCAAGCAAATCATGCCGATGACCTCCACGAGTGGTGTTACGACGTAGTCTAGTCGTTCTGACCCCACACCCGAGAGCCTTCACATCTTACATCTAGATAATTCTTCTTTTTGTTATTTGGGTATTTTTGTTAGCCAGGTTTTTAGTTGTTACCATTGTTGTATAAAATACTTTTGGTTATTCTTAAACTTCAGCTTTATCTTGATCATGCTTTACTCTTAAATGTTCTTTATCGATGTCATTTGTTACTTTATGAAGCTTCCGCTATATTTTCATAGAAATTGAGAAAGTATTTGTACCTCACATCAGACTTCAATCCTTATGGGACATGATTGGGGGCTACGTGTATTTGGTTAGTGTGAAAAACTTTAATTGGCCCCTAATCTCACGCATAATCCCCATTTTATGAATGGGAGTGTGACAAAGAATGTGCTCCTTATGTGGCCAAATTTCATTTAAACATGAGATGGGCTATAGGATGTTGACCTTTAAAAAAATATGTGAGTTTTTTTTAAAGTATTTTATGTAATTCTTCATATATACTCAATGTAAGAGTGGGCCAACTTTTATACAAGTGTTTTTCTTCATTTTTAGATTTTAAAGAGTTCAAAAAAAAAAAAAAAAATGGAGGCGCAACCTCTCACCAGGAGCACTGGTGCTCATAATAAGATTGATCCCATGTTTGGGCCCCATCCGAATGGAATAGACTATTGGGTTGACTGTGTACTCATTTTGGATAGTGAGAAATTGTCAACCATTGATCAAGTAGTAGGGATCGATGGTGATTTGAGCTTCCATCACCTACACAGTTAGGGAGGGGGTCTTGGATGGCAAAATGAACTCTTTTTTTTTTTTGTTTGGGGGGGGGGGGTTGCTAAAAATGGCTTTAAGTTTTATTTAATCTGAAAGGAGGTTTTTTTATAATTTAGGGGCGGTTTGGTCAGTTCTGCCCCTGACTAAAAGACAATAAAATAATCATACCCAAATGCATGTACATGAAAAACTCTCAATGATTTAATATGCTTTTTTCTTTTCCTTATATTATGAGAAATCAAAACAAAAAAAAAGTTTCTTTCACTACAAGAAGTTGCACTTTTACCCACGTTTTTTAGCCATGTTTTTCAAAATTCGTCGGTAAAGGGCACACCTTTGCCGACGTTTTATCTTTCATCGGCAAAGGATAGACTTTTGTCGACGTTTTTCATAAAACGTCGGTAAAGGTGTACCCTTTGCCGACGTTTTTCAAAACGTCGGCAAAAGTACAGACTTTTACCGACGTTTCGTAAAAAGCGTGGCCAAAAGTGCATCCTTTACCGACGTTTCAAAAAACGTCGGCAAAAGTCTACCCTTTGCCGACGTTTCTAAAAATCGTCGCCAAAAGTTGAACCTTTACCGACGTTTTTTAATAAAACATCGGCAAAGGCCATTCTTAAATTTAAAAAAAAATAATTTATTTTTTAAATTTTACCGACGAAATAAAACGTCGGTAAAAATGCTTTTAATATTCTTTTTTAATATTACCGACGAAATTAAATGTCGGTAAATATGTTTATCAATATTTATTTATTTTTATATTAATTTTACATGCGAAAATACAAACGTCGATAAATATGTTTATTAATTTTTATTTATTTTTATATTAATTGAACCGACGAAAATAAAAACGTCGGTAAATATCTTTTTAAATTTTTATTTTTTACCTTTACCGACGAAATTAATCGTCGGTAAATATGTTTATTAATTTTCATTTATCTTTTTGTCAATATCTCAAAATACATGAAGGATCAATCGTTGGAATTTGATCCAGTAAACGTTACTTGCCATATAAAAGGGGTCTATGGTCCATATCTTGCATTAGAGATCCATATTGTTCGGAAATGTAGAAAAAAACGGTCTGCATGTCTTAACTCGTGAATGCACTGTAGTAACCATGCATTAATCCAACGATTGATATTTATTTCAAATATATTTCATGATCCATATTGAATCAACATTTGGGGTTGGGACCTATAACTATAAATGACCTTTTGAAGAGGACTAAAAATCCGGATTGTGAACATAGGGCGTACAAAATTCCATAAATGATGATCTAATGGTCTGTACGTTTTCATCAATACATCACAATCTATAATGATCCAATGGTTGACTTTTGGTATCATAGCCGTTTTTAGCCCCCCCTAACATGATCAACGGTTTAGACACAAATGCTTGTCTTAGTGCCATTTGAAATGGACACAGTAGAAGCTTCACCCAAACATGCTAAAACCGGATTCCATCAGTTTTAAGCCAATAAGAAGAGAAAAGTAGAGATGCCAAACTGAACCTAAGTGTTAAAAACCCAATGTTTTAAGGGTTAATTCATTATCCGGGAGTCCGATTTACGAGCCGTCAGTTCCCACAAGTTAATTTCGCCTCGAGCTAGGTGCTCGTGTCGGTTTCCAATTTTTTTCGGAGCCTTTTCCTGTTCCGTACACCCTGCGGGCCGTTTTTGAACCTAAGTGTTGGAAAATCCTATGTTTTGCTTCTAATTCTCTAACCGGGAATCCTATTTGTGAACCGTCAGTTCCGTCAATTTACTTTATCCTTGAGCGAAGTGCTTGCATCGGTTTCCAAATTTTTCGGTGGCCGTTTCCTGTTCCAGACCCCCGGTGGGCTGTTTTCGATCCTAAGTGTTAGAAAATCCTATTTGATTTTTATTTTACTTTGGTAAAACTATAGCTGACATGGATGATAGAGTGAGGCCTTGAAGGATGTGGTGTGAATGTGATTGAGATTTAGATCTAGGTTTATGGCCTTCTTATCTTAGAAAGTAAAAGAAAAAAACCGGTGCTAGTAGTTGTTGGAATATGAATTTTGGCCCAATAGTTTCAGCCGTTTGTTTGAGAAATGGGAGCCTCATTATGATGAGTACCGTGCTGAGATGTGCAATGCCATGTCGATTAATGATGAATCCAAGAACATAGTAAACCAAGCGAATCTACAAGAAATATAAGCATGTAACTCCAGAAGATGCATCATCTCCTCAGTTTTTAGGTGTACCTCCCATGTCATCTGTTTTTAAATTCTAAATGAAATATATGAAAGGAAAGAAACCGACTCTCAAACAATTCAATCTGAATTTCGTCATAGGACAGACTTTTGGTCCACACGTGATTGTCAAGCTTGTACATTTACCCTACTTCTTTTATTTTAAATAAACATCGAATTTGAAGTCGTATGATGAACTTAAATTCTACCATTATATTTCTATCTCCGAAGTTGAAGTCGTATGATGAACTTAAATTCTACCATTATAATTTTATCTCCGAAGGTGGTGCAAGGTTAGTGCAGTGGCTATGCAAGCCGGGTGGTGATGGCAGTGTAGTGGGTGGTTGTGATGGAGAGTAAAAGAGTAGGAGAAAGAGAATGGAGAAGGAGATGAAAATTAGAGTCGGAAAATTTATCATCGATGTTTAATATAAAACATCAGTAAAGGTTGGTAGTCTTTTTTACTTGTTTTCAATTAAAAAATAAAATAATTTTTATTGACGAAAAATCTATTTTTTGCGACGAAAATAATCGTCGGTAAATTTTTACCAAATTTTTTCCCTCTCCCGCCACCGAAACCCTTTTTTTATTATTAACATCATTTTTAAGGAAAATAAATATCAAAGACTATTATTGACGAATTATATTATCAACAAATTTTATGACGTCAGTAAACCCCTCCCTCTTCGTGCCCTTCGCACACACCGCGCACCATTTTCCCTCTCCTCTCTCTTTCTTCTCTATTCTCTCTCTCCCTCGTTCCCCATCTCTCTGTCCCCTCCTTTCCTCTCTTCTTCTTCCTCCCCTGTCTCCCCTCGCCTCCGCACCTCCACCTGGAAAATCTTGTAGTAACTATAAATTTTCTAATCGGGAGCCATTTTTATGAATTATCTGTACCGTCAAGTTACTTGCCCCTGATCGAAGTGCTCGCGTCGGTTTTCAATTTTTAACCAGGGGAGGTTGCTCATTTCGGACCCCCGATTAGACGTTATCGAGCCTAAGTATTGGAAAATCTTTTTTATTTTTTATTTTATCTCGGTAAAACTATCAGAGACTATTATCGACTGATTATACGACGTTGGTAAAATGAACGATTAGCGGCGTTTTTTGTAAAACATCTGTAATGTTGAACTCTATTTCTAGGAAAATTAGAAGTCTGAGTCCTTTACCTATAATTTTATCTTTGTCGTCGAATATTTGAGTCAGAAAATTTATTACCGACATTTAAAGGTTTTTATATTTTTTTCACTTAATTTGAAAAAAAAATCTAAAATAATTTTTACCAATGAAAAATTATTTTGCAACAAAAAATATTGACATAAAATTCGGCCACCACGTTTTTTTTCCCCTCTCCCGCCAAATGTCCTCTTTTCCCTCTTTTCCCTCTTTTCTTCTCTCTCTTTCCCTGCTACTCACTGCTCTGCTCCCTGTCTCTCTCGCTGCTCTCGGTCTCTCTCCCATTTCTCGGTTTCTCGCTCGACATCTGCGTTCTTGGTCTCTCTCCCATTATCTTCTCTCTCTCTCTCTATCTCTCTCTCTCTCTCTCTTCTCTCGTCTCTCTCTCACTCGGTCTCTCTCTCTCGCTTCTCAGTCTCTCACTCTCGCTCTCTTCCCATTTCCCTCTTTTCCCTCTGTCTCTCGCTCTCTTTTCTCTCTCTCACTCTATCACTCTCCCAGACCGGTCCTAGGTTAGGGACGATCACAGCAACATCAGGAGTGAGGAGGAGCAAACAGGCAATCGACGATCGCAGCAGTAGCCCCAAGACGGCCGGTTAGTCTTCATCTTCCTCCTCTTATATCCGTGGAAGCCTCCCCTGCACAGGTACACCCCTCCCTTCCCCCTATACTCTCTTTCTTCTCCGTTCTCTCTCTTCTTCCTTTTTTCTAGCATTGATGAAAAGGTCAATAAACTCATGCCTATTACTTAGGACTGGCAGTTGTTTGTTGAAATTCCCAAGAGGAATTTTATGTGTTGGATGTTCTACAGACTTGACAGACTTTCTGGAATTCCTTTGATTTTTTTTCCCAATGCTCAATCCTCCCATAGATGTTGCTTATTAGGCTACCCAAATTCCTATTCAATAGGAAGGGATGGATCCCTCTTTGTATCCGTAGATAGGGAGATGCTCACCAATGGGCTACCATTGGATTTATATGTTTGTTTTTAAAAAAACAAGATCTTTAAAAGAATTTGGATTAGACGCTGTTATGTATGAATTTAGATTAGACACTATTATGTATGTATGGATTAGACACTGTTATGTATGAATTTAGATTAGACACTGTTATGTTATGTATGAATTTGGATTAGACACTGTTATGTATGTATGGATTAGACACTGTTATGTATAAAACAAGATCTTTTATGTATGAATTTGGATTAGTGTCTGTAGCTGCTACCTGATATAGATCCTGGATTTTCTAGTGCTTTTGAAAGAAAGGAGTCGTGAAGAATTTGGATTAGACACTGTTATGTATGAATTTAGATTAGACACTGTTATGTTATGTATGAATTTGGATTAGACACTGTTATGTATATATGGATTAGACATTGTTATGCATAAAACAAGATCTTTTATGTATGAATTTGGATTTATTGTCTGTATCTACTACCTGATATAGATCCTGGATTTTCTAGTGCTTTTGAAAGAAAGGAGTCGTGAAGAATTTGGATTAGACACTGTTATGTATGAACTTAGATTAGACACTGTTATGTTATGTATGAATTTGGATTAGACACTGTTATGTATGTATGGATTAGACACTGTTATGTATAAAACAGTATCTTTTATGTATGAATTTGGATTTAGGGTCTGTAGCTGCTACCTATTATTAGACACTGGATTTTCTAGTGCTTTTGAAAGAAAGGAGTCGTGAAGCAGCAATACTACAAATTTGTAAATGAAAGAGGTTTCAGTGATTGCAATCGCAATTGAGAGAATCTCAGCATCACAATCACTACTGTTGTAGTATTACTTGTTATTATAAAGTAACTGCAGTATTACTTGTTATTAGTTTTAGTGATTTTCAGTGATTGCACCACTCAGCCTCGCATCACACATACCTTACCGACCCCTCCTCAGCCATCCCAGTTGCCGCTGAGTCCTCAGACAGTTGGTAGCAGCGTAGGTGAGCATATTATGACCCTTTAAAATCCTGAATTCACTTCAATTTAATGATTTGTGTTCACTAACTCATTTACCGTTGTCATCTTAACAGCATCAGGACCACCCTCTTTGCAACCGACCCGCGTAAGGGGTGTCACGCGAGGGAAGAATGCATCGAAGCTTAGAAGACAACTGGGTCATAGCATCCCAGTTCAGATCCCGACATCCAGCCATAGGCCAGAAGGGGAACATGCCCTTTTACTGGTTAACCATCTTGGGTTAGCCATTAGAGCTGTTGCCCCAGTAAAGTCCTATGGCTGGAAGAAGCTTGATAGTGGGATCAAGCTTGGCGTTGTTGCTGCAGTTAAGGTAAACTGAAATAAGAAATATCTATCCAACTTATGCTAGTTGTGATCCTCATTACAATATCTGATTATATTTTGTTATCACTAATCTTTATATGGCTCTCCCCTAATGCAGCAATATTTTGACATCGGGGACTACGAGGGTGACATGCAGATCAAGGCGGACATTGACCGCCAATGTGGTACTTTGTATAAAAGTTGGAAATATGAGTTGCATAGTCACTACCTCGGATTGTTGGAGCAGGGGGTTCCCCAACCCCAGGACCACCCGGCACCGGGTTGTGATGCAAATGATTGGCGAGTTATGATCTCACAATGCTGGGAATCACCAGCTTGGAAGGTACCATTGCATGTTATCTACACTCAATTTACTATATTCCATCGTAATTCTATTAGTAATGTTTTTATAAACGATTGCCATTGTATTATTTTTTTTCTATGTAGGCGAAGTCTACAAAGGCTAAAGAGAGTCGAGCCAAGTTGCCATATAATCATACTAGTGGCTCGAGGAGGATGTCTATGGTGGTACTAATTATATTCATATGACGAAACTGCATTGACTTTATTAATTTATCAATACATAGCTAGATTAATATCTTAAACAAAGCTGTTTCAAATAACAGATGGCGAAGAATGCCAGTCAAGCCCCGCCAATTACTCAGTTCTTCCGCGACACCCACTACAGAGAAAAGAGCAAAGAGTGGGTAAACGAGGTGGCTCAGCAAAGACATGTACGTTGGCTAATAAATAAAATAATAATCGACAAATAATGCCATATAAGCATTCTAAATCCCTTATTGATTTAAATGGCAGGATGCTTTGGTGCAGAGGATTGAGGAGCAGTTGCAGCCCTCTGTCACAACTCCGATGAGTGAGGAGGAGATTGTTGTTGATGTGCTTGGGAAGAGATCTAGATACTTAAAAGGATATGGCATATTTACAGGATCCTCTCCATCCTCCACACAGTCTCGGGCATCGCAGTCTGAGCTGATCGCCTTGCGGGAGCAAGTAGCTGAGCAGGCTAGGATGCATGCTGAGATGCAGGCTGAGCAGGCTAGGAGGCAGGCTGAGCAGGATAAGAGGTATGGAGCACTTGAGGCCCTCGTTCAACGGTTGGCATCTGCAGCAGGGATGAATCCGACCGGCTTATTGGATATCACGAGAGGGACAACTTCGGTTGGTGATAGCACAGCTATTGGAGATCATGATGCGACGCTGGGTGGTGGGGGCGCTCACCTAGGCCCATAGGTAAAACAAATACTCGTGACTGTATTTGTGATTCCTTTATTAATGTCATTTCCTTATGTGGCCCGTTTAAGTGTTGATTCATCGTAGTTATCTCTTAATCTGATCATGGGTTTCAGATGCTATGATAGTTGCTGGTCATGCATTATGTTCGCTTTACTCCATAAAACTGCATTGACTTTATGCTTTCCTTTGCTTCTCTTGCATCCCTCTTTCCCTTGTATTGGAGTAGTTTATTTTTTTTTTATTATCAAAATTGGATGCTTGGGATGACCGATATTTAATTATAGTGGCACTTGAATATCTTTTTGCTGAGGAGGCAATGGCTTTATAAATTATGCTGCTTTTTCTTATTTTCCTCCTATGTAGGGAAGCTTGATTTCTTGGTTTTCTAACAGTAAGTGCTTTCGTTCTTTCATTTTTGTGATTTCAGCTTGATCTTCACTCAACATCTTTGTTTCCTTCTGATCTTGCTTATGGTTTTGTCAGTTAAGATAAGCTTACATTTTTCTTTCCATGAAATGAATGCTGGATATCCTTGTATTTGCCTGATATCTTATATTATCTAGTGACCTCCCTTTATAACCAAGAGTTTTTTTGACTTGTTTGCACTACGCATTCATGCACACTTACGGCTTGTGAATATATGTTCATAATGATGATTCTATGTGACTTAATCATGAAGAATTTTTACTTTTTTTTTTTTTTTACATGTTGGCATGCCGTGAATTCGTTTATTTTTGGGTGTGTGATTAATTGAAGTGGAAAAAGTTATGATTTCAGAGACTTGATTGGAACAATAGCAAATGGTTTGAAATTACAGTCGCTTAAAAATCACATCATATGTTAATAAGGTGGACCCTATGCTGTGGGTCTAGAAGGACCCCACTTGTGTCAACTAAACCCCCCCCCCCCACCCCCCCCCCCCCCCCCCCCAGCCCCCACCAGCAGTGACCTGGCAGTGTGTATCAGCCCTGCAGAGGGCCTGCAGGGTTCGGCTGAGCATGGCTGCTGTGGCTTGGGTCTGGCTGTACCTGGCATTGCTGAGCGGGCCTAGTGCTGTCTGATGTGAGCCAGCTGGGCCTGGCTGGGGCCTATCGATCCTGGATTGCTCCTAGCCCACTGAGCATGGATGCATCAGCAATGCTTGACAAGAAGCAGTCCTATGTAGCAATCGTCTATCACTTTAAAGGGGTATATGACTAATATGGGTACCATTTGACCAGGCCTGCCCAAGTCATCTAGAAAGAGATTAGCCAAATTGTCCAAGTGCGAGTAGCAGAAGCGGGTTTAGTGCCCTTTTTTTCTAAACATGAGAAGCCTTTGGTTGGTTCATTTTTTTTTTTTAATGGTGACTTTGTTACTATAAGAAAAACTTATTGTCTGTCATCTGGAAAGTGGATAGAAGATACACTGTTATTTGGTTGTTTCTTAGTTATGTGTCTGCTGCCAGCTTTATCACTTTTGCGTTGGCTTCCTGGTGATGGCATAAGCCCAGCTATGATGGGAACAACATAGGTGGCAATGGCTTTATGGTGCGACAAATACAACTGCCTAGAAATTGCCTTTTAGGGCATGTATGACATAGGCTTCTTGATGAACTCATTACTTGTCTTGAGTCTTGACCGCTTCTGTACATGGCTTGACTTGAAGGAGTTAAGAAGTTTTAGCATACTTCCTACAAATTATAAGGTGAAAAGCATTAAATTTGTTCGTGCTACACTTCATTGGGACCATAAATGGAGATGCAGGTCAGAGAGTAAAAGGGTGTACAGCAGTTGGAAGCCTTTTACAAATTGCTTATCAGTACTACTGTCTTTGGAAAGTTCATAGTGTAAGCATTGACAGATATGTGATTCAGGATGACAAGTTTTGGAATGTTTTTTTAGGATGCTGCCAACGAGAACACTGGTTCACAGATGCAACATAGTTGTGCTGCCAAGGAGAACATTGTTGTTCCTAAAGTAAATTGCACTATACAAGCTATTGTTTGCTTTTGAGTATTGTTTTGATATTGGAGATGAGTCTAGGTTATTTTCGAATAAGAACAAGTTAGGTTGATCCATGAATTCCGAGCATTGATGCAGCTGTGGTCCCTGGTGGTTCTCAAATAGGGCTCCCGGTTAGAGAATTAAGACCGAAACATGTTAATTTCCAACACTTAGGCTCGAAAAACGGCCCGCCGTGGGTCCGGAACGGGAACCGGCCGCGAAAAAATTCCAAAACTGGCACGAACACTTCGCTCGAGGGTAGAGTAACTTGTAGGAACGGACGGTTCTCAAATAGGGCTCCCGGTTAGAGAATTACGACCGAAACATGTTAATTTCCAACACTTAGGCTCGAAAACGACCCGCCGAAGGTCTGGAACGGGAAACTGCAGCGGAAAAATTCCGAAACTGGCACGAGCACTTCGCTCGAGGGTAGACAGACCTGTAGGAGCTGACGGTACGCAGATAGGACTCCCGGTTACAGAATTACGACGAAACATGTGATTTTCCAACACTTAGGCTCGAAAAACGGCACGCCGGGGTCCGAAATGGGAAAACGGTCTCCGAAAAATTGGGAAGACCGGCACGAGCACTTCGCTCAAAGGTAAGCAGACCTGTAGGAACTGACGGGTACGCAGATAGGACTCCCAGTTAGAGAATTACAACGAAACATGTGATTTTCCAACACTTAAGGTCGAAAACGGCCCGCCGGGGGTCCGGAACGGGAAACAGTCCCCAAAAAATTCGGAAATGGGCATGAGCACTTCGCTCGAGGGTAACCAGACCTGTAGGAGCTGACGGTACACAGATAGGACTCCCGGTTAGAGAATTACGACGAAACATGTGATTTTCCAACACTTAGGCTAAAAAACGGCCTGCCGGGGTTCCGGAACGGGAAACGGTCCCCGAAAAATTCAAAAACCGGTACGAGCACTTCACTCGAAGGTAGACAGACCTGTAGGAGCTGACGGTACGCAGATAGGACTCCCGGTTAGAGAATTACGACGAAACATGTGATTTTCCAACACTTAGGCTCGAAAACGGCCCGCCGGGGGTCTGGAACGGGAAACGGTCCCCGAAAAATTCAGAAACTGGCACGAGCACTTCGTTCGAGGGTAGACAGACCTATAGGAGCTGACGGTACGCAGATAGGGCTCCCGGTTAGAGAATTATGACCGAAACATGTTAATTACAACATTTAGGCTCGAAAACAGCCCGCCGTGGGTCCGGAACGGGAAACGGGTGCGGGAAAATTCCAAAAACTGGCAACGAGCACTTCGTTCGAGGGTAGAGTAACATGTAGGAACTGACGGTCTCAAATAGGGCTCCCGGTTAGAGAATTAAGACCGAAACATGTTAATTTCCAAAACTTAGGCTCGAAAACGGCCCGCAGTGGTCCGGAACGGGAACCGGCCGCGGAAAAATTCCGAAACTGGCACGAGCAGTTCGCTCGAGGGTAGAGTAACTTGTAAGAACTGACGGTTCTCAAATAGGGCTCCCGGTTAGAGAATTACGACCGAAACATGTTAATTTCCAACACTTATGCTTGACAATGGCCCGCCGGGGGGTCCGAAACGGGAAACTGCAGCGGAAAAATTCCGAAACTGGCACGAGCACTTCGCTCGAGGGTAGACAGACCTGTAGGAGCTGACGGAACGCAGATAGGACTCCCGGTTACAGAATTACGACGAAACATGTGATTTTCCAACACTTAGGCTCGAAAACGGCCCGTCGGGGTCCGGAACGGGAAAACGGTCCCGAAAAATTCAAAAACTGGGCACGGGCACTTCGCTCGAGGGTAAGCTGACCTGTAGGAGTTGACGGTACGCAGATAGGACTCTCGGTTAGAGAATTACGACGAAACATGTGATTTTCCAGTACTAAGGCTCTAAAACGGCTCGCCGGGGGTCCGGAACGGGAAACGGTCCCGAAAAATTCGGAAACCGGCACGGGCACTTCGCTCGAGGGTCAGCAGACCTGTAGGAGCTGACGGTGCGCAGATATGACTCCCGGTTAGAGAATTACGACGAAACATGTGATTTTCCAACACTTAGGCTCGAAAACAGCCCGCCGAGGGTCCGGAACGGGAAACGGTCCCTGGAAAATTCGAAAACCGGCACAGGCACTTCGCTCGAGGGTAAGCAGATCTGTAGGAGCTAACGGTACGCAGATAGGACTCCCGGTTTGAATATTTGAACCTAAAAACGTTTAATTCTGAATACTTAGACTAAACTCTAGGCTGTCGTAGGTTGAAAACGGGAAACGACCATCGAACATCTCAAAAATCTGCACGAGTACCATGCTCAATGCAAAAGTAACGTGTAAGAATTGACGGTTAGTGAATTGAACTTTTGGTTAACAAGTTTTATATATACATGTTTATGTTTCATTTATAATTTAATTAATTGAAAAGATTTTAATGTTGTTTTTTTCATTGCAGATTGATGGACGCTTTTCGAAATGTTGGAGTTTTGGAGTCGGTTGCAGACTTGTGGGGGTGTTGGACTTTTTTTCATTTTATTTGTATATATATTGGACATTTATATCAAACTGTATCATTATTGATTGTAATATTAGTTTAATGAGACGAATCATTTAATGAAAAATGTAGATGGTTGTTTGTTTACTTAGTAACTGTTTGTCATTGCATTTTTATCTTGAATATAGGTATATGAACAGGTGTATAAACAGGTTTATAGGAAATTATAATGAAAAAATAAATAGGCTTTTTAAAAAAAAAAACACCTTTGCCAACAAAATATGGAAATTTTCGTCGGCGAAAGTGAAAATTAAATTAAAATTATAAATTAAAAGACTTTTGCCGATGAAATTAGTTGTCGGCAAAAGTTAAAAATAATTAAAAAGATAAAATAAAATGGGTTTTGCCGACGAACCTTATACGTCGGCAAAATGTGAAACAAAAAAATAGAAAAATAAAAAAACGAGCTTTCCCGACGCAAATTATCGTCGGTAAAATATAAAAAAATTAAATTTAAAAAAAATTAAAGCCCTTTGCCGACGAATGTTTTCGTCGGGAAATGTAAATTAAAAATTAAAAAAAAATTATATTTGCCGACGAAAATGTTCGTCGGCAAAATGTAAAATAAAAATTTAAAAAAATAAAATGACATTTTCCCGACGAAAATGTTCGTCGGCACAATGTAAAATAAAATTAAAAAAAAATAAAATGACATTTTCTGACGAAAACGTTCGTCGGCAAAATGCAAAATAAAAATTAAAAAAAAGAAAATAACCTTTGCTGACGAAAAACTTCGTCGGCAAAATGTAAAAGAAAAATTAAAAAACAAAAATGACCTTTGCCGACGAAAATTTCGTCGGCAAAATGTAAAATAAAAATAAAAAAAGAAAATGACCTTTGCCGACGAAACATTGCTTCGGGAAAAAATTAAAATAAAAATAAAAAAACTAAAATGAAGGGTCTTGCCGACGAAAGATTTCGTCGGCAAAAGTAAAAATAAATAATTAAAAAAAGAAAAAACCCTTTGGCCGACGAAAAATTCGGTCGGTTAAAGGTCAAAAAAACGTCGGTAAAGATGACATTTTGGCCTATGAAAACTAGTTTCGTCGGTAAATGTTTTACTGACGGAGTTTTACTGACGAATGGCCGACGAAAATATTTCCGTCGGTGATATGTTTTCCCGACGAAAAGATGACATTTGGTGACGAAAAAAATCGTCTCCAAAAGTGCAGGTTCTTGTAGTGTTTGAAGGGAAGGCTTGATCAGATCCTATAACATAAAAACTAGTACGTTGGCGCACCTCTCGAAGGGCCGTTTGTCTTCTATGCATTAAAAATAAAAATAGAATTTACATATGTGAATTTTGTTTATACATGTAAAACACAATAATGTGTTTGTTTGGGAGAATTTGAGTACCCATAAAAGAGGTATATATATAGGTATTTTGGTAAATTTGAATATTAATTCGAATCATATATGCAGCAATCTGAATTCAATTCGAATTCCGTTCTAATCCAGAATAAAATAACATAAAAGGCTGGCATCTGATCTACATACCATCAATAACATGAAAGCACTATGTAGGGTTGTAAACGGGTCATTTCTGGTCCGGGTCATGGTGGACCCGTAAACCGTTAAGGAGAAGGTGGAACAGGATTCGGAAACCGTTTCGGAACCGGTTTCTTGGCTCCGGAACCGGAACCATATATGAGACGGGTGTTTGGATCCGGGTCCGAGTCTAGGTAGAGAATGATATTAAAAAAATATAATTTTTAGGAGAGATTTTCGAAAATTGAGGTAATCTGTTGGGTCTCAGAGTCCACGGATTCGAACCAAGGTGGAACAGGACCCGTGCCAATTTACTTATCGGGGTTCTAAATAGGACTTAGATCCGATTTTAACGGATCAAAACCTTCGGATAATCGAAGAATTAGATACCCATTTATATCCCTAGCAATATGCAATGTGTTTGTTCGCCACGAGGAACAGGAGTTTATTGCGTCGCCATCTCGACATGGACGTTTTTGCATAGGGAAATCTTGCTTCTTCGATATGGTCAAGAGTCAGGACTCTTTTTTATAATCTTTAAAATTGGACAACCAGCTTTCACCTATGTTCTTATTGTAACTATAAACTATATTCAGTCCAACACCACATTCCACAACCGATCTAATTAAGCTGTCTGATTAGTTCATTCATGTTTTTACTAATGGATTTGTTCCAACAAATATCTCTTTTATTTGGACTCTGCAGAGATTCCACGTCTTGGCTTTTGGACCGGTTTGGTCAAAATGCAAAAGTAAGATAAACATGTTTACGCATGTTATGATTTTGCAAGAGGAGATATAATTTTTAGAATTCTAGCATTCAAATAGAGAAATTTTAAATGCTCTACAGACATGAAATGATGATGCTGTAAGAAATTTTAAACTTACAATTCACGTTTGTAACAACTCCAAACATTTAAAAAACAACTCTTAATCAACTGTACATATTTTTACCATTTAACTGCATTTTACGATCTTTGTATGTGGACTGCAAGACAGAGGGCTGTGATTTCTGAACTAACATGTCCGCAGTTTGGATCTTTTTTTTTGGGATCACATAGACAGAGAACTCCAAAGTCCAAATGCCCTCGACACGAGATCTGACATTGATTTTCCAACACTTACGATTCTCATCAGCATACCTCCAAATAAATTGGTTCTTAATTTATGGCATACTTTTATTTTTATCATCAG